>OZ035855.1:9385673-10129462 GCA_964034905.1 Itoplectis maculator
AGTCGACGACGACGACGACAACGACGAGAGGTTGGAGAGAGGTCGAGAGGAACGACCACCTTCGGGACTGCCATGATATTCCCCGGCATCCTCCCCTACGACACAAACACACACGAGACACCGCGAGACACTTTTCGTGAATGTGTGAGTGTCGGGAGACCCCACGACAACCACGAAAACGGAATGCATTGCCTCTCAAAGATATAACTCTTTGCACGGGCTGTATACGACGATCCTGCGTATGTGTATATATAGAGCAGATGGTTCTACACAACGAAGCGGAATAAAGAATTGCTCATCGGTAGTTGGGACGAACAAGAGGACGATGGGCGGATGCCCGCGAGCAAGGAGAACGAGAATCGCTTCGGGGTAAAATGCTCCACGAAAGCGACGACGACTCCAGGATTTTTTTCCACTCGTTTCTCGCTTTCCTTCGTCTCAATTGGGATTTTTATCCTGTCGCTTAATAAGAGAAATTGATTGTGCTTTTTTTTTAATAAAAACAATTTGTGTGTGTGTAGATTTTTTTTTTCAAGCACTTTGAGTTTTTTTGGGAGAAATTATTCTTCAGTTTCGGAGGAAAAATAATACAGATCGACTTGTCAACGTCGGTCCTGGGAAATCTCCGAAAAATGCCGAAGGTCGCGCGGACGGCGATAAAGCGTCGGTCGTCTGGCGGTGAGGCGCGGTGGGGGAGTCGGTGACAGGCGGGATAAGCGAGACACGACGAGAGGATGTGCTGCACGCTCTCATCCTCCAACCTGTACATCCGAAGAGCGAAGTCCAAAGTCCCCGAGGTCGATCTCAGTGGCTGCCGGCGCGGCAAAACGATCGATCTGCGTGTGCCCTTATTTTATTTTTCTTTTCTTTAGTTTCGTCTCCTCTCTCTCGCAAAACTCGTGAATTACTTTGCCTCGAACTTTATTGACAGAGCGGCCGAGCTAATGAATTCCACCAGCTCGCGAAAAAATTCACAATTTTCACAAAAGAACCAAAAAAAACCAAAAGAACCAACGACACGAGTCGCGAAAATTCCCCGCGAGATTTTCGCGACTCTGATACAAATGATTCATGCCTCCCAAAAATTCGCACCATAAATCCTAAAAAAAAAAAAAATAAAAAAAGCGAGAATAAATGATAGCGTCGCCTTCGTATGTAGTTTCCTTGCCCCGAAAGATTTCGGGGTACAAGCTGAGACCATCCCCCCCCCTGCCCCGGGGGGAGGGGTAATACGTATTGCATACACCGTGCATAAGCGCGTGTGCCAAGAACGTACGTTTCCCCGAGTCCGGGGAATAAGGATTCTCCTTGGCCGCGCGCCAGCTGCGTTTGGCTCACAACACGCTACACGATAGTCAGACCGAGGCGAAGATTCCTCCTGCGACTCTTCCCCACGACTCCCGGTGTGTGTGTTACCTGAGTAGAGCCTACGGGTCGCTGCTCCACGCGCAGTGGTAACAGCGAGCAGCCCGAGTCGCTGGTAGTAGTATGCGGCAGCGTTGGGTACGGCAGTAGTAGTGGCAGTGTTAGGTACGACAGTGGTAGTGGCAGCAGTGGTACGGCAGTAGTCGCGGCTGTACTAGTCTGGCTCTATCCGCGACTGCCTGGTCCGCGGCGGCAGAGGCCATCGCCGACTTCCATAAAGTCCGTCTTATCGCCGGGGGTACCAAAGGGGGGGAAGGGAGGAGGGGTGAGGGGGAGAGGAGTCGGCCGAGCTCTCTAGGAAGCTTTCCAACAAGAGCCAGCCGCCACCCTCGGGCCACCTTCACGACCCGTTTTACACTGGCGCATGGATAGCGAGATTTTGGAATTTCGTCGGAACCGGCAGCGCGTTCCTGGATACAGAACGGCGGCAAGCGGCGGCAGCTGCATATACTGGCGTCCGCCGGGAAAACGAAGCGCCAGCCGAGGACCAGGTGGACTCGGGGAGTATATATCTCTCTGCATGAGGAGAAAAGAGAGAGAGAGAAAGGTCGAGAGCTATGACCGTGGCACATTGGGCATAGCGTGAGTGTATATAGGACGTGCGCGCGAGCGGCGTTACGTAAGGAAAATACGCTCTGGCACGGAGCTCGGGAGAGTCCGGCGCGGCGGAACGAGAAACAGCTGGACGAGGACTGGGGGAATCTTCTCGAGGCGAGAAGAATTGGATCGGGAAGCTACTCGCGCCGAAGTTTTCGAGAAGTGGCGCGGTGAAGTTTCGCGAGGTGCGATGATCATGGAAGTTTGCCGATAAGACGACGGACGCAGAGCTGCATTGGTCTCGACTTGAGCGAAATTTTCGGGCGACTCGGTGTCGACTTATAAGCAAATTGAAGTTGAGAAGGTTGCTGTCAATTTTTTTTGGCAATTTCGTATGAATTTGAAAATTTGGGTTGAGTATCTTGCTCTCAACTTGTTCTGAACCTGGACTCAACTTTCTCTCAAGTTGCTCTCAACTTGCTTTCAACTTGCTCTCAACTTGCTCTAAATAAGATTCGTATACACGACGAGAAACGACCAACAAGCCCCATCCACCGTCCTCTTAAAAAAATCCCCTACTCAACCCACCCCTCCACCCCTCCCTAATTCCACAGCAGATACGCCCGACATACGTTCCTAACGTCTCTCGCGGAGCGCACGGGCAACGCTCCAGCGTCCGGCGACCAGAACGAGCTCAACCCGGGACCGGACGGCCCGCGGCACCGGGAGCGTGGCCAGAGATCGTGAGTATATCCACCCCCTGCATTTTCCCCCACCCTCACCCCTCCACCCTCTCGCGATACTGCAACGGAGACCGCGGTAAGGAGACTTGCATCACGAAGTTAAAGTATAACGGCAACGCTACCCCCAACCCCCTTCCTCCCCCCTCAACCCCTCAACCCTCCCAATTCCTGGTAACCGTGGCGGCAGTAGCAGCAGCAGTGGTAATCGCTGTAGCGACGGTGCCGCTGGCTCGAGCGTATAGCGGTCACGCGCGTTAAAACCGGACAGGACGTTTCGTTCAGCCGGCCGTTAGACTCCTCGGTGTATGTACTGCAAACTGCAACTGCAAACTGCAACTGCCGGGCCACCCCCGGCCCAGGCTGCACCGGTGCTGCGTGGCCGCTGGTGGCGCTGTTGCACGGCTATAGTACCAGGATAGAGGGGGGGGAGGTTGCGTTCGCGCGTCCGCGTGTTGGGGCTATGCTCTCCCCCCCCCCCTCCCCTTACAGGGGTAGGGGGTGAGTTCTTTAATGACCTCACGGGCAACGTGCACAATCGTTATTTTACGAGAGAGCGCCCGACGTTCGTCGTCGTCGGCGAGGATGGCCGAGCCACCCCCCTTCATTCCCCTCATCCCCTTGCCCCCTCCCCCCCCCCCTCACCTCCTGCCCGACGACCAGCGCCACAACCACCACACCGCGGGCATCGCGCCACAACCAACGTCGCCACCATACTCACCCGTCTCCTGGGTGAATGTGTGTAGGGGGAGGGGGTAGGGGGTGGGTTTTTTTTTGCTCTCTCATTCTCTTCTTCTCTCTTCCTTCGCTCTCTTCGTCTCGAAGGCGTTTCACGATCACGCGCCTTCGGAGTCTCTCTCTCTCTCGGTGCTGCAGGGCTAATACCTTCGCGCTTCGCCTCGGTGGCTACTCTGTGTCCGTTTCTCTCCCTCGTTTCTCGTCCGTCCGTCCGTTCGTCTCGGTCGCTCCAAGCGAAATTAGTCATCGAGAAAGTACCTCGTAATATCCGCAAGGAAGATAATTATTCTCGCGGTGCACGCCGCGTTTCTTCGTCTTGCACCTTCGATTTTTCCCTGCTCTTCGTTTTGACCCCCCTCCCCTCTCTTCCTCCCCCAGACTGCCGTTCTCCGTCTTCCTCAGTGCACGGCGCAGCACTTCCGACGTCACGACACACCGACCGAAAATAACGCGTTCGTTAGGCGAGCACGAGACCCAGAAATGAATAATACCCACCCCCCCCCCCCCCCACCCCCTCTCCAACCCTTCTGGGGTGGCGCCTGCTTTATCGAGATAACGCGCGAATTTTCCTGGAATAAAATTCCACCACGATACTTCTGGGATGAGAGGTTTAGGAGAAGGGGGTGGAAAGTGAGGGGATGATTTCTCTGGACATAAACGTTATGGAGGCGAGCGTGACGAGAGAATTTTTGGAAAAGCTATTTTTGGCTATGAAGGGGCGAGGGGTCCAGTGGGAGGTGGGGATGGAGGTGAAAATCGAAATGTCCGAGGCGGACCACTGACAACGACTCTGCATTCGAAGATTCTCATCAGCCGTGAATTATTTTTAGCAGCAGATCGATCTGCGGATTGTGTGTTGCAGTGTGCGAATTGCACACTGCAATCGACCTATCTGCAATCTCAGTCTATCGGTGTCGCAATTATTTCGAGGAAAACGAAAAGTCGAAACGAAAGTGAAATTCAATCCATTATTTTTATAATGGATTGAATGGAATATTTCAATCAATTTTTTTTTATTCACACTGTAGATTTATTTTTATTTATTATTTATTTATTTCACCTTGAGTCGATTCAACGAAGACGTACTGCAAACGCTTGCAGCAAAGAGGTCGCGGACGTCGTCGGGGGCATTCGTCGTATATTACTTTTAATAGATATCGCGAGAGGCGAGCACAGCAATTGTATTCGCGCTGAGAGGGGAGGGAGGAAAACGGAAAACCGGCCGGGCTGACGCGCCGGATGCAGACGCAAAGGGCGACAGGTGCGCCAGAGTGCATTGTCGGGAGCGAAGCTGCGGGGAAAACTGCACGAGGTGCAACCGATGCTTACACAGCGGCCGGAAGGAGAAAGAGGGGTGGGAGGGGGTGGGATAGGGTGGAAAGAGATGGAAGCTCAAAGAGCCCGGAATCTCCACGCGCGCCCAGCGAGGACGGTTCGCCTTTGGTGCCGAGACATTTCTCTCGCAATATGTGTCCGAAGAAATATGCCGAGTTCGTACAGCAGCAGCAGTAGCAGCAGCAGCAGAAGGCGGCAAGAATCCGGGCCGAATATGCATCACAAACCTTTCTTCGGGAATGATATATGCCCGGCGTATACAGTTATACACCTCGCCTATACGCCGACGATGTGAAACAAACGATTGAAATTCGCGTTTCGTTCGACTGACGAAATTTCAACGTTCGGTACAATCGACTCCACCAGTCTGGTGGATTTTTTACACGTCTCTCTATTGGATCACGCATTATTCGTGACGCGCGCGGATCGAGTGTTGGAAAATCGCGCGTGAGTATTGAATGTCTGTATCGAATATTCTGAAGCTGGAAAAAATGGAGGCAAATAGTCAAATTTCACAATTTTTCATTGGACATTTTTTTTCAATAATAATAAAAATAATAATAATAAAAACCATGAAAATAAAAAAAAGGATTCCCAAAACTGAACGTCACGCGAAACGTTTTTATTTTATAAATTGAAACGATTCGACTGCCACTATTAATTCACCGGAGCGAAGTGCTAAAAAGGTTTATTGATATTTCAACGCCCAGACACGAGACGAGTCGCTTCTGTTGGGTAGAATTTGGCCAGAGGGATCGCAAAAGTTTGCTAGAATTTGGATTCGACCGCGCGCGCCGAGGAGAATCGCGCGGTCGTGAGTTTCGCGGGAGGAGGGGGAGGAGGAGGGAGGGGGGACGAAGCTCCGGCGGGTCCCGCGGGACCGAGTTAGCCGGCGTCGCGGCGCGCACACCAACCGGCAAAGTACCGTGACGTTTAAGTAACTGGAACGAAGCCGGCGGCAGCGGCGGCGCGCGCCTTCCCAAACACGAGCGTCAAGCCGTAACGGCGGAGGCCGCGCGCAGGGACGCCCGCGAGTCTCACTCCTCCCGAAGCCGCGAGACGCTCGCGCCGCGATCGATCCGAAAAAAAAAGTAACGGGACAAAAGGGAAAAGATGAAAAATAAATCTACCCCGCGGAGTTTATTTTCGCGACATTCGATATTCCCTCGCGGTCGCGAGTCCCCCCCTCCCCCCCCCCCCCCCGCCCTCAACCCCTTCCTTCTCGCCATTGTCTGGCGTTTCTTCGATAATAATCATTTTCGTCGCCTCGAAATTGAGTCGAGGATCGGTTGGGCTGGACACATAATAGATGAAGGGGAAGAAAACAAATAAAATTACATTTAAAACATAAACAAATAAATACAAATTATATATAAAATATATCAAAATAAATAAAAATGAATAAAAAAAAATCTCTAATTTTTCTCAACAAGTCGAACGTCCGATCGACGAAGCCTCAACCACTTCCACCCCTGCTCCTTCTGCCTCGCGAATAAAACATCCCCTCGCAGCGTTACAAACGCTGCGCAAGCAAAAGCAAGGAGACTCGGCAACGAAAAAAAAAAGAAAAAAAAAAAAACAAAAGCTCGACAAAAAGAACATCAAAATTCGCCAAGTGCTCGCCTCGCGCGCGCCGCGTAGTCGCCACCGCACTCGGGGCTCGTATTTTTACACAAAGTCGCCGTGACGCGCTGGCTGTGCGAGTGAAAAAAAAAAATGCATAAAAATAGAAAAAAAGGGCAAAGAAGAAAGACTTCACGGTGCATTATGCGAGTACCAATTAGGAAGCGGCTTCGCGCGGCTTCCGCTGTAACCCCCGATGCTGCGCCTGGGGAAGAACCCGAGGAGCGAGTCTCGTGGTACAGAAAGCGAAAAAGAAAAAAAAGGAAAAAAAAAAACGGCGACGACGAGAGCGAAATATCTTGCCCTGCGAAATTGAGAAGCAAGCGTAATGCTCGCCGGGCTCGCTGCACCCTCCGCCTCTACGTACCAGTGGGTTAGTGCTTAATGCTTGATGCTTCGCTGCAGCGAGAGCTCTCGGTCGTCGACGAAGTGCAGAGCTTCGAGAGGCTCCTCCGCCCCCCCCCCCCCCCCCCTTCTTTCTCTGTGTTTTGCCACATATATTGTATAAGACACAGTGTCATGACCATCGCGGTTGCGAGGAAAACGGGAAGAACCGTAGAGAGAGCCAAGAAGAACGCGCGCCTTTTCGCTATATTATGTATACTCTTCTGCTCCGGGTCGCCGGGGTCAAATAAAACAGTGGGTAGAGCTTCAATTTAAAAACCGGAGATTTGAACCTTTTGTTTCATTTCATTATTTTTTTCATTCCAATTAGCCGTATTTTTTTCTCGCATTTTTATCAAATTAAATTTTGAAAAATTGTTGAGAAAATTTGAAGGAGAATTGGGGAGACTTTTGCAGTGTCATTTTAATGACACAATTTTTTATTTTTTTATTTTTGTTTCGTCGGTGTTTCTTATTATTTAAATTTGCAGCAGACTGCAGGAATTTTTATTTTTCAGCGGCATTGAATTACCATCTGTGTTAAATGACCCCGGTCGCCTCGGCAGTCTCAGCCTCTGCAAATTCAGCATCAGCTGTCTGCAAATAGTTCCTTAGCTCGAGGGCGACGCGTTCACCGAGACGGTACGGATACGCGATTCGCGAGAGCCGAGAGTCGCGGTATCCGCGACGAGACACGCGGAGCTTTTGCTCCCGTTCATTTTCTCCCTCGGCGACTGATCGCCGGGCGCGCGAGACGAGCGAGCGAAAGACAGAGAGAGAAAGGACGTTGACAAATTTATGCAAATTGAAGGTTTCAGTGCTTACGAAACGACGAGTAACCGAGTACCAGTGTCGGGGCTCATCGCCGAGATAGAAAAGTACCGCCCGAGAGAATATTTATCTTGTTCCGTACTTGCGCACCGCGCGGGAATATGAAATAAGAAACTTCCGCCGGCGCTGAATGCTGAGATTTTTTTTTTTTTTTTTTTTTTTCTAATAAAACGTCGACAGTTTGCAGAGGTTTGAGCGTCGGGATTTTTGCGATGACTGACGGAAGGATTAATATAAGATCATCGACGCTATTCAATCTATATTAATTTGCCGAGCAGAATCTTCCACGGTTAACGATTCTGTTTGACGGTCGAAAAAAAAATAAGCACATTTTGTATTCTACGCATAAAAATTATAAATAACTATTCAACGATCTATAAAAATAATTGATAAAAATTGAGACAACAAAATAATGTGTCACCGTCAGTTTCAGGTCTACCGTATTTTTTTTTCGATTGCAATTTTCCGTCGCTCTTTGCTCTCTTCCCCCTCCTCGTTTCCCCCACCAAGGAGAAATATATTTATTATTATACAAAAGTATTTTCCCGTCCAGCGGTCGCCGACGAGGTCTGCGAGATCTTCGGTATATACACGAACGACACAATCCCCTCGCTTACTTTCCTCCTCTCCACTCCCTCAGACTGTTTGTTTTGCAACTGAGGCAAAAGCAGAATCGAAAGTAGCTTTGGGCTTTGCCCGCTAAGTATTTCGTGCCACTGTCGCGAAACTCTCGAGCTATATGCGCCAGGAATACACACAAACATATATACATTATTATATATATGTATATAACGCGACAGCTTTGATCTGATATCGTAACAAAGAACTTTGGAAAACTCGTTATGTGCGCGACTTCACTGCGTCTCGGACTCGGTGCGCGACCAACGGCGGAAACAATAATAACGCGCGCAGCACGACGATTTTCTTTTTAAGCCTCCGAGCGATGCTGCGCCGTTGTTGTATACATAAAATACAACCGCAGCGTCCGTTTGTGCGATTGCGGAAAATAATAAGGGAAGAGAAAAGGAGGTTATATAAAAATATACACACACATACACACAAAAAAAAATATACGTTTATATATAAATATACGTCGAGCGCCGCTGGGGCTTTCGAAGAATCTGCCCAGTCCGGTCCGGTTTCCAGCCAGGCAATTAACCTGCAAAATAATTCTCTTCCCTCCCCACTTTTTCTCCCTTTCATCCGAAGCGACCGCGCGCGCAGCCCGAGGCGGTTAGTTCACCGACGCCACCGCCAGGCGGCGGCCGAGAGTCGCACGAAGCGCCCCCTGCCAGTGATATGACGAAATTAGCCGCGCGACCGGCGACTCTTCCCTCGCGGAATCTCATTCTCCTGTGTGTCTCCCCCTTTTTTTTCGCGCTCGTATACCACCCGCGCGGCATCGGCGTCAGCGACGTCCGACCCGGGCCTTTTAATTAACTCGAAGAAACGTCTTTTAATCGTGAAACTATTTCGCCATAGCGAGCTGCGCGCTTCTGACGCTTTTTGCACTGGAAAAAAGGGAGTAATATGGTAGGGGAGGGGGGAGGCAAGGGAGAGGGGGAAAAGGGACTCATTCTCCTCGCATACCGAGCGTTGTAATTCCGGGTCCGCTATTTTCGCCTCTTTACCCCGGAGTCTTTATCGTTTCTACTCTCGGTATCCTCGACGTGTGCATATTTACACAAAGAGGGGGAGGGGAGGGAGGGGGAGTGACTCCTCGAAGCGGCGGCTCACTGTGTTTTTCCTCTCAACCCTTTTTCACTCTCTTCCCTTCACCCTTCCCCCTCCCTCCTTATGCCCTTCACCCCTCTCCGACCTTCTACCCTCCCCCATATCATCCACCCCCTCCCCTACGAAGCACGAAAAATCTCGCAGCTCGCGTCACTGCAACACGCGAGAGCCACGAGGAAATCCACGGTGAAGAACCGGACCGAGCGTAGCGTTTCCATTGCGCCATTAATCTCGCCCGCGTTCGTATGAGATTACATCTAGCGCCCAGAGCACCGAATATCACGGATATCCCGTCGGCGCGGCGCTGCGCGCGCCGCTTTCCCGACTCAATGACAAAATTCGTCGGCCGCAAAGCGGTCTCGCATTGCCCGGGGAACGCGTCGCGCGAGTCGCGCGTAATAACGCATTCGCCGAATTTCCGCGTCGAGATCGCTACGCGATAGCCCCGAGTGCGACTCGTCGGGTTTTGGCTCGTGCAAAAGTTTCCGGGTGACCGAAAAATATTTTTGGGAGATCGCAATTAGCGAAATTGAAAATGTGAAGCTGTTTTATTTGGGCAGGGAATTAATTAATTATTGATAATGAGGGAAATACAAAATTTTGGAATAATTTTTTTCTGATCTGATTGAGATTCCAAATGAGTTGGGAATCAGAAATGGGTTTGGAAATCTCGTCGACCGATCTCGCCGCGATTCGTGACGTAACTGACCCGAAACTTACGCCAAATTCCGCGAGAACGTAAACAATGCGAGATTACATTGAGCCTCGTCGTCGTAGTCGAGGAAAACCGGGACTCGGGATAAGAGAAACACACAGATCGGACGACGTCGGAGGCTGAGCGCAGATCCGATTTGGCGACGACCCCGACGTCGCCGCTGCTCCACTTCTTTATCTCGATACTCGTCGCCGCTGTGACACAGGAGCCCGGAAAATGGTATTCGCGGCCGCGGCGCGTGCGTCGCCGGGTGTCAAAGGTGCCCAAAGGGTCGAGACGGGAATTTTCTTCGCGTCTGGCGGATCTGCAAATACGAAATGTCAAAGCGGAGGAAGAAATTTCTGTCTGGCGCGTCTGGTGTAAATACCGACGTCGAGGAAAGGCGGAATTTCATATGTGCAACGCGATAGTCGAATACAATTTTATTCGCGACACTTGTCAATCTGATTGTGAGCCGCAAATAATTTGTGACTTGGTCCGATAAATTTTTATTACTGAGAAAAAAATATCTTCATCCTTTCCATAGTTTCCACAAAATTTACAGCTTCTTAAAAAATATTCAGACAATTTTTTGTAATCATCTGAATTGAAATTAGTAAAAATAAAAAATTCTTACAATTACTCAAAATTACTAAAATCGAAAATGATGATCAAAGCTCGATTCGTTCCTGTTAAAAAATCTGTAGCATTCTGTTACATTTGGTCCAAGCCAGGCTTTGATCAGGCCAGGATAGGGATAACACTGCCAGGGCCTGACTAGCGCCTGGTTACACCGTCGTAAATTTTCCACCAGGGATTCTCGAAGAATGAAAAGAATGTCACACATCCGGTACACATGTAACTATGGTCAGCTTGCCAAAAAAAAAAAAAAAAAAAAACAGCAAGGTGGATTTTCACATAGGGAACCGACGAATTTCACGCCTCGGCGATCGACCACTTTTACACCGACCATACATATAATAACGAATTTCACGCCTCGCCGGACGTTCGCCTGGGCGGTCGAGAAGGGCGAGAGGCGAACGAGCGAGACCGTCGGCTTCGTCGGCATCGGCCGCACGAAAGCGCGCCGAGCGGCTTCGTATCGCCCATTAGCGTATGATAAATTGCTTCTTTCGCGCGAAGACGCGAACGTCGAGCGGCGCTCGCACCGCGCGAGCAAAATTCCGGCGCGCTCCGTCGACGTCCGGGCGAAAATCCATTAGGACGTCGAGGTTCCCGTAATCTGGAACGCCGCGGCGCGAGTATACCTCAAGCCAGGAGGCCGAGAGCCGGACGCGGCCTCGGCGACGCCGATATCCATCTCCGAAATATTCGCGTATCGATAAGAAGAACGAAAAGAAGCGGGAGAAAAAAAAATAATGTTATCGCGTGAGCCGCGTCGGCCGAACAATCGTCCGCGAAGTAATTATCGCGCTCGACACGAGATCTTAATTAAATTGTAATTATTTTCTCGTCGGACGGCGCGATACCCGACGACGCTCTTATCGCCTGTCGTCGTCGTCGTCGTCAGCGTTGAGCGTGTTAACGATTGTCCGTCGAGTAAGTAAGTCATCAAAGCAGGTTGAGAATTATTTTTATTTTTATTTATTTTTGGTTCTTGACCATTAAAATTTGTCGTTGGAATTTGATAATGGGTTTGGTGTGAACAAAAATAATAAATTAAATGACTATCTTGCCTCAGAAACCGCACGATAAATCCACCCCTCCCCCTCTCCCCTCCCGCCCCCAACAATTTCACAAAATCCTAGCTGGTCGAGAATTATTTTTATTTTTATTAATTTTTGGATTTGATAACTAAAACTTGTCGTTGAAAATTAATGATGGGTTTGGTGTGAATAAAAAAAAAAAACAGAATAAATTAGTATCTTGCCTCAGAAAACACGCAATAAATGTTCACCCCCCTCCCCTCCCTCCCTCAAAAATTTTACAAAATCCCCTAAAAAAAATAAGTCTCCGCTCCTTTGATCTCCCCTGGCCTTAAATTAAATTACTCGCTTCGTAATAGTCGTCCGAACACAGAATCCACACACATGGAGCAAAATTTGGCGGTAAAACGTGCCTCAGATTCCGGCGTCAAAACGCGCGGCGAGGCAAAAAGACCTCGAGCCGTTTGTGACTCGCGGCGATATTTCCTCTATTTGTATCAGCGAGGAGTGGGATAAGCCGCGGTCGGCCAGTTAACGCTCTCTCGCTCTCTTCGTTCCTTCGCCCTTCTCCCCCCCCCCCCCCCTCCCACTCGTTCCCAGCTTTTCCACAATCCCCTCTTATATTCGCATTCCGTCTATCTGCTCCGCAGCCCGTGAGAGCCGAGAGGAGCGACACACAATACGGCCGAGGTCCACATAGTGTACTGCACACGTATTCGCGTGTCGCAAGTGCCGCGCGCTGGAGGACGAGGAGGAGAGGGAGGGGGAGGAGGAGGAGAGGAGGAGACACGATTGTCCGCCCCGCGCGGCGGTCGTCGTCTGTCGTCCGCACCTCGAGCCGGGAAAACGAACATACGCTTAGAGCTCCGGGGCCGTTTGTACATGTATAAACACGAGCATTCATGGAGCGTACATATGTGCTATATGCAATATGCCTCTATGTACATAAAACGCACGTATATTAGATACATATCGGTGTATATATTTATTTATATGCTATATGCACAGATATGTTTATGTACGTGAAATGCATGTAGATTGGATACATATCTGTGTATATATTTATTTATATGCTATATGCACAGACGTGTTTATGTACGTAAAATGCATGTATATTAGATACATATAGTAGTAGATACATATCTGTGTACATATTTATTTATATGGATGTATAGTGTTGGCTGTTTATGTATGTGTGTATATAGAAACACACAGACCCACATTTATATGAGGATGTGTACTACTCACATAAATGCAACACATAAATGTAGCACATAGCGGTGCCTGGGATGAAAAACCCGCCCGTGGCGTTTCACGCTACATGTAACAACAACGCGAGATGAGATGCTGCGCCACCGACCACGAGCAGCAAGCAGCAGCAGCAACGCCGACACTTTACATTTTTCAAACTCGTCATTAAACCGCTTCACCCTGAATTTATCATTCGTCGCCGAGGATCACGTTGTAAAGGTTCGCTCGTTGCGTCGCTTTCTCTATGCTTCTCGCACTCCTCCTCCTCTTCCTACTTCTCTTTCTCTCATCTTTCTCGTCGCCTGGTATGCATCTGCCTCCGACGCTTTCGCGTATCGCTCGCGTTGACGCAGTTACATGCGACGCGCGCGAGGCGGGAAAAGTGTCATCGGACGACGACGACAATGCCGCCCTTGTTCCGGGATTGCGCGACGCAAAAGACGCACCGACGCGATTCACGGACGCTTGGTTCATTATTTCATTTTTATTTCGTCACTCAGAAAGGGTCCACGTTGATAGACGATTCGTGGACGAATTTTTTTAGTGGATTTTTGTTAGGATAATCAAGATGAAATTTTTTTTATAAGTACCCTTTTTGTGGTGTGTCTCAAATGTAAAAAAAAATCTACCCTGAAAATGACAATTATAAATTTTTTTTTTTATTTTGAAGAATTTATCATTTTTTTTATTTTAAAAAGAATAAAAAATTTGTTAAAGAATTAAAAAATAGCCGATAAACGCATTTTAAAAAGAGCTCAACTTGACTGACGAGTTTCGAGCCAGAGTGACCTATTCAACTTTGGGCTATGCGATCACTGCGCACAGTTGGTGCTTGTGGTCCTCGTATTTGGTTTGGTTGATTTAACCAAGGGCTTGGTTGAATCAACCAAGCTCTTTTTTTTCTCCATCGAGTATGGAGCAACCTGTAATGCTGGTTGGTTGGCTGGTTGGCTAGTAGGCCCTATACCGACTATGGAGCTTATACGAAACTACTACTGGATGAGGAGGGGGGAGCTTGCATCGGGACAGGGAGAGAGACCGACTGATGTGCGCGGGGGATAACAGCTCGCGCGGAGGAAGCCAGTGTTTTGCTCTCGGCGATAGAACCAACGACCTCGCCGCGCTCGTTCCGTCGAAATTCGGCTGTTCAATGGGCCGATAATCGGCGTTTTCGACGTGCAGCACCACTCGCCGTTCCACCCTCATCCCCCCCTCCCCCTTGCTCGCCCTCCCCCCAACGTCGAGATACAATCCCGGCTGCCTGCGGCCCACACAGCATTTCATTGTACAAACTGGCTTTGTATTGTATATAATGTGTGCGAGGCTCCGTATATATGTGTGTATTATATGTACTTATGTACAGACCCAGAAATGTATGTGCCTCGCGCTGCTAGTAACATATGTTTTTCTCGCCACTTCTCGCCAACTCACACCCCTCGTTTTTCCGTCTCTCTTCTTTTTTTCAGTTCTCTTTTTCTCTCTCGCGACTCTGCAGAGTCGCGTGCGTTCCGCCGGAACGAATAAAATTAGCGAGGGCCACACGCCACGCGGTATCCTGGTGTAGCTGCATTTTTTTTTTTTTAATGTGTATGTGTATATTTTTTTTCGTCCAATTATCTCCACTGCAACGGAACTCGATATTTCAGTCGATTGCGATATCGTTATCGACTCTTTTCCTCACGTTTTTTTTTTTTTTTTTTTTTTTTTTTTCCTCGGCTTTTTACGCACAGTCGGATGGACGAGTTATCGGGGAAGCCCCGACACGCGGCAGCGGCGGCGACGGGAAAAATTCGAAAATATTATGTCACTCAGCGGCACTTTTTTTCGCGCTGTGCACTCGGCCGATTTGATCCGCGTAGAAGCGCTGAATTTTCTCCGGTCCGCTCGGCTACCGACTCGCGTTTTGCGTGTCGAACAGTGTGAATAATCGTCCGCAATTACTTTCGCGGTTAAAACAGTCGACGAGGCTGTCGAACCAGTTGGAAGAAGTTTTTTCGCGTTGCAATTAAAATGCGGTTGAAATATCCGTTTTTGTCGCGGTAATTGTTATAACGGAAAACTTTGAAACGACAGTAAACTCGTTATATTATAATTAAAAAAATAAATTGAAAACAAAAAAAAAACATTTTAATCAATCAATCAAATATGTTATTATCGATCCACAAAAAAAAAACAAAAAAGTCGTAACCCACCAAATATCTTCATCATAATGTTTCCAGCTTTTCGTCGTCTCTCAGTGACGATCCGAACGTTGACCCTCTTAAATTTCCGCAAACACGAACCCATCGAACGAGACCCATTGAATTCTCCTACGACTACTACGGCGCCCAAGATTATCACAACAACCCCCAACCGAACCCGGGCAATATAATTTTCGTATGCCCCGAGAAACTTTGATGGGCACACGATATCGCTGCGGCCGCGCACTCGGCGTATAATAGTTGGCTCTACCCACTTTGAGACATTCGAGATAGCTCGGTCGGAGAGGCAAGTTCGAGGCATTCTCGGGCGAGCTAAGAGCGAGCGGAGTGCGCGCCAAGTCACTGACTTCGTGTGTTCACGCAGAGACAACGCAATGTATATACATAACGCATATATATACATAGATAAATATATGTAGTAACAAAGCAAAGCGAGAGAGGAAGCAACAACGAAGTCGGGAGCGACGAAAAGCTCGAGCGAAGTTTCGCGCTCGCCGCATGCGCAGCGCCATCTATGCCGAGGACGACGCACATTGATACCGCGAGTTTCGCGCGAGAGAAATTGCGCCGGTGACGCGAGAAACATGGACTCGGGCGTCGTCGAGGGATCCGGGCGCTCGCGAGGGCGGAAGTCTTCAGGAAATATGTCGCGCGGGGGCGTACACGCGAACTGCATGTACCAGCGGGAGGAGGGAGTGTGGAAACGTTGATGCATGGACTGTATTTCCCGCCTGGAGAACAGTGAGACAGGGAGATGGGGAGAGGAGGGAGAGGAGGGAGACCGAGTGTCGCTTACTCTACGTCAAAATCAAAATGATTACGTTCGTTTCCGTTCACATTTATCTCTTGCTTTCGTTTTTCATTCATTCTTGCAATTTAATTTGTGGAGAGAAAAAATAATAATCGATTTTCGGATTTTTTTTGTTGAATTTTTTATTTTTTGGGCAAATATATGTGATTTTTTGGAATCAGCGGGAAATTTCCCATCGGATAGGGTTTTTAAAGTTGTCGAAATCAAAAATTTTTCTTTCGTCAAATTTTGGAAAAAATGGCAAGGGCCTTCTAAAATTTGCGATTTTTGAGGGTCGACTTTAAAAATCTGCAAAAAATCGAAAAATCGAGATATCGCGTTCCGCCTTGCGGCATTCTCTTCGTTGAAGAGTTTTCTTTCGAATGCAAAAAGAAAATCCCGATTATATTGATCCAAAAAAAAATTACACCGATTTTAGTAAAGTGCAAAAATTGGGAAAAAGTGAAAAACCGTTTTTCGCGATTTTCCCCTCGAATTTTTTATTTTTCAGGCAAAAAACGGTCATATTTGGAATCAGCGGGAAATTTCCCATCAGATAGGGTTTTAAAACTTTGTGAAATCGAAAATTTTTTTTTTCGCCAAAAAAACGGCAAGGGGTACCCCTTCTAAAATTTGCGATTTTTGAGGGTCGACTTTAAAAATCTGCGAAAAATTGAAAAATCGAGATATCGCGTTCCGCCTTGCGGCATTCTCTTCGTTGAAGAGTTTTCTTTCGAATGCAAAAAGAAAATCCCGATTATATTGATCCAAAAAAAAATTACTCCGATTTTAGTAAAGTGCAAAAATTGGGAAAAAGTGAAAAACCGTTTTTCGCGATTTTCCCCTCGAATTTTTTATTTTTCAGGCAAAAAACGGTCATATTTGGAATCAGCGGGAAATTTCCCATCAGATAGGGTTTTAAAACTTCGTTAAATCGAAAATTTTTTTTTTTCGCCAAAAAAACGGCAAGGGGTACCCCTTCAAAAAATTTGCGATTTTTGAGGGTCGACTTTAAAAATCTGCAAAAAATCGAAAAATCGAGATATCGCGTTCCGCCTTGCGGCATTCTCTTCGTTGAAGAGTTTTCTTTCGAATGCAAAAAGAAAATCCCGATTATATTGATCCAAAGAAAAATTACACCGATTTTAGTAAAGTGCCAAAATTGGGAAAAAGTAAAAAATCGTTTTTCGCGTTTTTCTCCTCAAACTTTCTATTTTTCGGGCAAAAAACGGTCATATTTGGAATCAGCGGGAAATTTCCCATCGGATAGGGTTTTAAAACTTCGTTAAATCGAAAATTTTTTTTTCGCCAAAAAAACGCATGGAAAAATTTGTAACGCCGATCAACGCCGCGGGAAGGTTACGCGAGAGAAATTGTGCCTATGACACGAGAAACGCAGGACGTCGCGTCGCCTCAACGTACGTCTGCGTGCGCAAAGTTTTCCGGAAATACGCGACACACGTGGAGAAATGTTGGCTATGTGTAAGCACAGTCACGCGGAGCGAGCGTTGATGCATGGACCGGTGCTTCCCGCCACGAGAACGGACAGAGAATGAGACAGACGCAGATAAAGTGAGCTACAGTGAAAGAGGGAGCGAGACACATAGAGACATAGAAACATAGAGAGAGAAAGGGAACGTCGAGCGTCACCCGAACGCGAAGAAAGGTGAGTTGAGAGTCCGTTTCGTTTCGCGACTCTGATAAACCGTTTCCTTCGCGTATTTCCATCGCGTATGAAAAGTAACGCGCGGTCTGTCGTTTCGCTCGCGTCACGTAAGCACTCGACGGAAATGCTCGATGCCTCCGACTGCTGCAGCGCCATCTACTTTCACTCTGTCTCTCCCTCTCTCTTTATCTCTGTCCCTTTATCTCCGTTTCTCTCCCTCTGCTCCACAATTTCCGCTGTTGCTTCTTCCTCGACTGTGAAATAAACGAAAATCCTCTGCCGGCTGCCACACGTACTTAAGCGAACCCGCGGAATTATGTTAGTCGAGGCGTGCGCCTCGCGGCACCGCAGCTCGCCGAAAGACTCTGAACGAGGCGGCGCCGAGTTCTCGCGCGCGCGCCGCTCGCGTCGTATAATTCTCCGCTTGTGTTGTGTGTGCTTCGACGCGAATGCGCGTACACATCGGCGGTGGCAACCTGTAAGCCCCGATTGTGCCGATGTCGAAGAGGTTGACGAAAAAAAAAATAAAAAAAATAAAAACAAGTACATTCTCTCTTTCATCTTCGGCAGCGCGAATTTTTTTTTTTTTTTTTTCTTCCGAAGTGTTTTTATTTCTGACTCGTCGACGAGTGTCGACGATTCAGAGGTGCGAATGTTTTTGTCGAACTATCTTTCAGGTTACGTCGAATGAGGTGTCTGCGAGTTTTTTGTCAATTTTTTTGTAGGTTACGTCGAACGTTTTTACTGAATTTTTTTTGTAGGTTACATCGAATATTTAGCGGTAAGTATTTCGTCGTATTTATTTATCACGTTACGTGACAATCGTTGACGAATCGAATTGCGGCTTCGATCGAATTATCATCGCGGGTCGCGTCGAACAATTTGCGCGGGAAAGTTTTGCGTCATCGACGCGCGTTGACGCGCTGCTTAGCTATTTGTGCTGGGCGTGATTTTCATATGCAAAGAGTCGCATCGCAAATATGTGCGCGGTAATTACTTCGGGTTGGGGGAGGGGTTTCGGTGCGCAGGCTCGGATCGCGCGTGTGGTGTGTTTGTACGATAGAAATGAATTGAATAGATAAACTGCGGCAGGAACAACTGCGGTGTGTCCGGCGATGGTCCGGAGTCGATCCTCGTCGCTCGGTTGCTGCTGCAGCTGCTGCTGTTCCCTTCGTTCCGTCTCGTTCCCTTTCACTCTCGACCTCTCTTTATCTCCCTCTCTGTGTCTTTCTCTCTCTCGCTACCTGTCTTTTTGTCTCTCTTGCTCTCTGTCTTTTTCGGTCTCTGTCTCTGTCTCTCTTGCTCTTTGTCTCTGTCTCTGTCTCTGTCTCTTTCTCTCTCTCTCTATCTCTGTCTCTCTTGCTCTTTGTTTCTGCCTCTCTCACTTTATGTATCTGTCCCTCTCACTGTCTATATCTCTGTCTCACTTCCTCTCTCTGTCTCTTCGTCCGTCTCTCTCTGAGCCCTCGTCGCCTTCCGCCCATCGACGAATTGTCAAATATTTGATAACATTTTTACTCGTCCTCGATGTTATTCAACGCAGCGCAGCGCAGTTGATGGAGTTGTAAAATGCAGCGTCCGTCCGTCCGTCCTCGCACACACCTCGGCCCTCTCGCCGTCGGGCAATAATACGCCGCGCGGTTTCAAATATTAACAGTCCACCGTCGACTGCCCCAAACGCAGTGCGAACTCGTCGTCGCCGACGACGACTGACATTTTGATTTTCACCACCGCCCGACACTCGTTTCCCAACTCCCGCGTGCGTGAGTTTTTATTTTTTATTTATTTTTATTCATCTCGTTACACAATTGTTTCCGGTCGCGGAAACCCGGACGCGAACGACCGGCTGCGACCTCTCTAATCGAGCGCGCGACCTCTGGACTGTTTTTTTTTTTTCGACGTCGCGCGGTGAAACGTCGCCGGGGCGCGATGAACCGTTGCAGCGATACGTAAATTTTCACTGTGACACAAAAGTCGAACGTTTGTGATATTAAAATAAAAAAATTAGTCTCGTCTCGCAGCTAATAAAATTAATGATCACGCAGATGCGGAGATGCGAGCGGAAAATGGACAACAAAGATAACAATAATTATCACCGACAGCGAAAATTCCCCAGTGTAATTACTCAGAGTCACTCGAAATTGTGAATAATTCTCTGCGTTAATTTTCACGAATCCGGGCATAAAAAATCACCGGTTTCAGTGTCGCAACCCATTATAATAATAATAATTATTATTCACCCAATTATCGCCCAACGCACATAGACGAAACTTGCGAAAAATTATTAATTCGAGGCAAAAAAAAAATCCGCCCCACCGTCGACCGCGACGAAATATGCAACCCTCGCGCGTTCCCCGAATCCCTGGAGTGACCGCAGCGTCGTGCAATATATGCGCACCTCGCGCGCGTGTCACGCACACCCGCGTGTCGATACCACCGTCGCACGTTGATTGGTCGCAAAGTTTCGAGTCGCCTGTGAAACGAGACGACGACGATGAGGAAGCCACGCGCGCGGAATCTTCGGAAAGTCTCCGAACTATTCCGGGACGCGGCTCAATCTGCGCGAGGATCGAAAGAGGGGGGGAAGGGGAGGAGGGGGGGGGGGGGGGGGGCGGTGGACCGGAAGCCGCACACGAGATCCAACGAGAAATCCAGGCTGGAAGCTTCGGAGGATGACGACGACGACGCAAATCAGAGACACCGAGCTCCTTCCTCATTTGCTCTAAAAGCCAACAGCATCCGAGTTGCGTCCCGAACGTCGGTCCATTTGACCGGTACCAGGAAGGGGAGGGGGGAAGAGGAGTAAAAGGGGGACGAAGGAGGACTCGGATTATACCCCCGACACCCGACCGGACGCAGCAAAACGCATACATCCTCTCCCCCACCACCCCCCACCCCCCTCACCCCCTGACCTGACCCCCTCCCGATGCACCTGACCTCCTTTGAAACTCGCGCGGCTCGACAGCGTCGTCCAAAGTTGTCCAACAAGGCGGAAACTTTGCCCGCACGTTCATCCTGGAAAATGATGCGCGAAGGACTCCATCCGGGATATGCGTTCGTGATCTGTCTGTGTGTGTGTCATATCTGTGTATGCAGGATAAGTAAGTTCGTGTGTGTGTATATAATGTGTGTTTGTGTAAGGTCAGTGTATGGTATATCCTATCGTCGCCGTATAACTAACTCGGCGTGTGTACATCCGCCAGGGTGGATGATAGGAAGGGGGGAGGGGGAGGGGGTTGGATATACCAACTAATGGAATCGCCTGGAAACGTTGAGATGTCGATCCTTTTCAGAGGCGGAAAGTTTATTTAAAGCGCGAGGGGAGGGAGTAAGGGGGGAGGGGTCTCAATGTCGAGACCAATTTACTCAAAGTCTACGGTGCTCGAGAACCTTCCCCCTCCCTTCAAAACCTTCCCCCGAGGGGAGGGGGAGGTTTGCGAGGGGGTCGTGAGGAGGATGGGGGAGGGGGCAGAGGCAAAGAAGGGGGGGGGGGAGTGGATATCGTGGCCAATCTGCGTTGCCAGTACGAAAGTTGCATGTTACCCGGGACTTTGCGACGAGTCCTCTCAATCGGCTGCTCGCCGATTCTAATCTGGGTAATTGATTTTGGCGAATGTGTGTACACACGACGAGGACGACGACGTAGACGTCGACAGGGAGCGAATGTCGACCGGGGAATCGATCCGCGAGGGTTTTTTTTAACGAGCGACCGTCGCCTTCGCGCGGTGCATTATTTACGCCTCGATGCGCTGACCGAAAGCTCGACGACTTTCGACGACGACGAGGAGTGACGTCTCGCTTGCATTCGATAGGCCGATATTTATTCGCGATCGTTGCGTGCGTTTCATTTGGGTCTATTTTACCCCGGGACAAGATTGTATATATCATGGCCTTTGGCATGTAACAATTATTGTTAAATGCTCATATGAGCATGTAATAATAATTGTTGCTTTCTAAAGGGATGGGGATGAGTTGTAATTTGTAATTTTGTCGGATGCAATTGTGGAAGCCCTTCGGGCGCGAACATTGAGGGTGGGGGAAAAATGCGTTTGGGTGGATTAGAAGAGCTAATTATCTATTGTAAATTACATTTGTAATTATGACTACATTCGTACATTATTAATAATAATTAGTTGCACGCGTTCTCCCATTGAGTAAGAAAACAAAAATTAATTTATTAGAGATTTGCAGTAACCTACAAAAATTAAGGAAATTGACTGAATCCGAACATCGACATCCGGTGTGAAAAATAAATCCACGAAGGTACGACGACGACCTCGACGCAAACACAAGAACCACCCCCCATGGAATTTGCCCGTGCATGATTTTCCCAGTTCCCCTGGGAAGATCGGTGCGGTGGCCGTCCACTCTTCCCGAAGAGAAACACTCGACTACATCTCGAGAAAATAGGCTCCGGAATAAAATCGGGAGGGAAGGGATGAGGTCGTGTGCGGAAAAAAGGGCCGAGGATCGACGTTGCGTTTGTCCCCGAGGAGCTCATAAAACTGATCCAATCATTGAGACCGCGAGAACGGATCGAGAACCCGCGCATTTATCTACGAGGATTGACCTTCGACCTGGGAGGAGGAGGGGGGCAGGGGGGGGACGGAAGACGAGTAGGAAAATCGTCGTTGGCGCATATTGCACGTCCAGTCGTTTTCCAGTCCTCTTCGAAGCCCCCTGGTCATTTTTTCCTCGTCGGTAGCCGCGGCCACCGCCGCCAGTGACGCGAGTTGTTTGCTCACCGGCGGTTCCCGAAGGATCACGGCGAAATCACCGTCCGGGGACGCGAGCAGCGACTCTCGGCGCGCGGTAGCCGCGCACGCTCGGCGCTCTCGTTCGCTCTCTGCAACTTTTAACCGTATGCAAATTCAATGTAGACCCGTTTCGGACCCGTAGAGGGTGAAGTGGGGGAGGAGGGGAGGGGAGGGGTGAGGACAGTGGACTCCGGTGTGGTATTTCGCACGCCTCGCCTACCGCCACCTACCCTCCCCCACATCCCTACTCCCCCGCGACGCCTCATCCCTCTCGACCCCTTCGCACCCCTGCCCCTCCCTCCCCCTCGTCCCGCTCTGGCCGGAGCATCAAACTCGAAAAGATAAATTCGCGAATTTGCATTCATTGTGTTCTCGCGTTGCGAAAAGTTGCGGCGAGGGAGGAGAAGAGGTGGGGAGCAGAGGGGAGAGGGAGGAGAGGGGGAAGCGCGCGAAAAGTTGCGGCACGCGGAAAATGAAACTATATTTTTTCTACCGAGTTTTCACATTAAAAATAACGGAAGGAGGGAGGGGGGAGGGGGGCACGTTGTTGTGGGAAGGGGTGGTAATCAAAGTAGAGGATTCTACACGCGGGACGTGCGGACAATGACAGTAATTACAATTTTTTACGGATTATTATCGGGGGAGAGGGGAGAAAATAAAAATTAGGAAAAATCATCGACATCTGGTTTTTCATATACATTTTTTCTGTACAGTCAGCAATGTTCGAAGGTATCGAAGGACAATTTTCCAATCGTGTAATCTTTCCTTGCGATCGATGGGTCATACTATGAAAAAGAAGAATGAAATTTGGGACACAGTATTTGGGGAAAAATGTCGATATATGATTTTTTTTCAGTAGTCGATTTTTCTTGCAGAGTCGGCGGTATCGTTCGGTGATTTATTGAAAAGCTCAGAACTGATTTAATCATCGGTTTTCGGTGTTTCAGCGAAATTTCGCGGATATACTCCCCGTTCACTGCTGTGGGACTCTCGAGGATTTGGATAAACGCGAGAAGAACGGATTTGTATCGGAGATTGGGGACACGCGATGTACTCGACGAATACCGGAAAAGCGGCCGGATACTCGGAAAAATCGGGGACACAGGACAGGCGCGTTCGTCTCGCCCTACAGCGACGAATCGTCGATGAAATACGTATTGAGCAATCTTCATCGTTGGCTCGGCGCTCGAGCGCGACGGGCCGACTTCTCCCTTCGTGTACGTGAGACGCCTGCGAAAATCGGGGAAATCGGACGCCGCGGAATCGCGCGTAAACCCACAATCACAACGCCTCTAGGGAAAAAGAGAGAGAGACGGCGACGCGTCGACGACAGCGACGTGCAACGATCTCGCTGACACAATCAAATTGCTCGGCAAAATTATTCAACATTGACTCGATCCGATTTTTATAAAAGAGATAAGAAAAAGATAAAGAAAATAAAATATTCGTCTATTTCCTCTTTGCAGAATTTACGAATTAAATAAATATATAAATACTTTGATATAAAAGTACAGAAATGCAAAGATATGACAAAACTGAGTTCATTGATCGGTAGATAAAAAAAGAATTGTTTTTTATATTTTTTTATCGCGGTCATAAAATTATCCAAAAATGCAACAAGTACCTTTTTCCACTCGGTGTAACCGGTGGCCGTATTTAGAGGCGATGCAATGTGCTATTTTGCCCCGGACAGCCCCACAGGTGAATTTTTTCCCCTCTTTTCCTCTCTCTCTCACTCCGGACTCGGGGCTATTAAGCTCTCTGGGAAAATTGGAAAGAAACCGTGGAAAAAACGAGCAATTGTCTTGCGGGAAAATTCGCGCTATATCTGTGAGGGGGGGAGGGAAGGGGGAGGCACTAGCGCCCGATCATCGGTCCCCACTGAGCCGAAGAGCCAAACCGTGTAAGACCGAATGTGCATGCGGGACGTTAATTGCTATCGATCGCGCATTGTCGAGTCGCTCGAGTGGCACCCGCGCCTCGACTTACGTACTGTTTATAACGACGTGCGATAAAATCGCATTTGCCTCGCTGAGAATGACGTTAAGCGAGTCGCTCCACTCGCGCGAATAAAACGAGAAACGTTCGCGGCTTCTCTGACCGGCGAAGACACGCGGGACGGATTCTTTCCAATAGATTGGAAACGCGGTGCTCGAAGCTTCCTGATCCATTTGGATGAATTGTACAAATGGACAAAAATTGCTCGATTAAGATTTTTTTTTTTTGTTCACTGATACACATTACCCATAAAGTGAGAAGTGAGAGCAGCGCAGGTGTAAATCGTTACCCTGTTCGTCCGCCTCTTTTGTCCATCGCCGAATCGCTCCGAACATTAATAACAACCAGTTTGAGTGCAGCAAAAAAAATCGAATCGTCAGGGATAAATCTGGTAGCGAAAAAAATTCCTCGGGTCAACGTTTATAAAAAATAAAAAAAATGTTTTGCCCCGACAAATTGTTAGTTAAGCAACAGCAATTTATATCCATTGACTCAGGTCGTTTGAGGTCTCACCGTTTGATTAGAGACTTCGCCCTGTTTTTTTTTTTTTTATTTAGTTCACCCACTGAGATTGATGACCAATTTAATCTCGCGAAAATTCTCCGACTGACCAGCCGAGCAATTTTTCCAAGTTTGCGACGTCCGCGCGACGAAACTGAGGGAAAAAAAGCTGCGAGGTTTTCCCGACTGTTTCCAGCGGTGCATTGGAAAGGAAAGCCTGGCGTGAACAGTCCGGGTGGTCCCCGAGGAATCCCGAAGCCGAGAGGAAAAAATGTGCGAAAAAGTACAGAAAGCAAATAGACGGAACGAAAACTTATCGTTAGCTCCGACATTTTTCTCCGCGCGCACAAATTGACGTATTTTCCGGTGTGCGTATCAGCTGCGCATATTTACCCGTTACGCGAGTAACAGAGGGAAAAAAGGAAAATTGCGAACCTCGTTACACCGACCGATGATGTATATTATATAAAGGTACATAAATACGTTACATACGATGAAGTACGTCGCGCTGTGTATTGCGCATCCAGCGGGAATTTAAGACAGAGGAGGCGTCTCCGGAGAACGCGGATGCGTCGAGAAATGACGGTGCGGAATATGTATCCTGTTTGGCTGCTCGCTTTAAGTGTACTTTTTGTCGTACCGACGAAGCTTCGTCGAGTACCCATTTCACTCTGTCAGTGTCTTTGGTGAACGTCGCTGATAAGAACTGATAGGTGAATCGATCCCGAAGGTCGAGGAGATATCAACGAGGGTAAAAAGGTAATTAACCGGTTTTTATAAATAAAAATACTGGACCTCTAAATATCACCTTTTTAATTTCGTTGTACGAATTCTCTTTTTTATTTACATTTTATTTATTTATTTTTCAATGAATGCTGTTAACTTCGATAAAATGTATAACCAATTCCAATTATCGAAAAAATGTAAACTTTTTTAGGATGTTTTACAATACACTCCAGAAAAAAAATATAAAAAATATTGACAGCCACGTTGAATCATTACACAATTTGCATATCCCAGCTTATTATATACAAAAAATGCAAAATATATATACATCAAATAAACTGCATTCTATTGTGCGTCTCGGTATCGAACAGGGAATCCAAGACAGAGGGTGGCATCTCCGTCGTACGCGGATGCATCGAAAAATGATGATGCGAATGCGAGGAAAATACCTTTGACGATGCGCGATGGCGGAAAAAACTTATATATCTATGTACTTTTCATTGTGCGCTCGGCTGACGCTACTTTGTCGAGTACCGTCTTTTGTCAATGTCTTTGTGAATCTAAGAATATAGATGGATACACATTACGCCTACGTATCTACATATATATTTATGTATTTATATGTGCATATAATGCGGAGAGAAATATGTACCTCGAAAAGGTGTGCGACACGCGAAGCTGCAAAGTACAGCCCGGCGGGTAGTGTCACCTCGAGGGGGTCTAGTATTACCCGTCGCCGAGATATCGGAAGAACGCTCGAGCTCCGCGCGCGCTCAACCGCGAGCGCGATGCATATATCCATTATCGAAACACATTTCTCCCAGATACGAAGACGGAGGAGTCGGGCGTTCGCCCGGAATCTTCTCTCTCAGTCACTCGAGTACGTGAATCACGAACGATTTTTCCGAGGGGAATTCCATTGGGCTTAAGTGATCGGTTCATATCGACTCATTCAGGGAATGATTTGCGGCATTAGAAAAAATTTCGTATACGATTTTTTTTACAAAAATGTCTATAGAAATAATTGCCTGAGATATAAATTGTATTGTGATTGGGTATCATCGATTTTTCTACATTGTTAGAAATATATTATAATAATATGTTAAAAATATACGTTAATAATTAAAACACACTTACAGCATTTTGGATAGTTTTGGTTTACGTTGTTTAAGCGGTTGTTAATTTTAAAAAAATCGAAACCTCCAAACGTGCAAATTGCGATATTCGACACAACCGCCAATGAGCTGCAAGATATACATCGAGGTCGCAGATAATTTTCGCGACGCCGTCGCAACTGCACTGAGATATAGACGCTGCGTCGGTCTGATTAAAGGGTTATCGCGTTTGGCGTACACACCTTTGACTGGGACGCCAAATGCCACACGGTGCAAATTCAAATCGCCTGCCGCGCGATCCATTGGATAAAGTTTCGAACAGCGAGACGCGGACGTGGCTATGATAAGCCGATGCAAATTTATCATCGATCGGCCGCGCAATTAACACACGATTCAAGACGGTCGAGACGAAGCCACGCGAAGAAAAAATTGTTTCAAGAAGCGAAACGTCGCGAGCGACGTTTTCATCCCGAAGAGACGACAGCTAAGTGGTTCCTCCTCAGCCGCGAGACGATTTATTCGTCACATTTCGGAGGCCGCTGAATGAAAATCACGAGTTAAAGAAATTGTGCAATTTTTTAATTAAGTAACCAAACGACGAAAACAGAAGAGAAAACGCGAGTATAAAAAGTGGAAAAACCGGCTTACACACAAAAAGCCCCAACAGCAATGAAATGCTCATTAAGATACTTTTCTAAAGAATATATAAATACGCAAGGCGGCCCAGGCGACGCGTTGCACCCGAGCATCGAGAATTTATTGCATTCTTCTGATTCGCCGTAATTATTTTAATAATTTCACGGCAATTAGCGCAAAAGTCGTCGGTGAAAAACCTAAAGATATTTGGGAAACGACTTAAAAACAAATTTGCCAGCAACAAAGCAACAAAGCTGATAATTGCTCCCCAGCTTCTTTTCTATTTTCTGTTTTTTTCGTATCCCCAACGAAAGTTCCCGGCAATTGACGCCGACGCGACGCAATTTGTGTGTGGCTTGTTTGTCAACTATGCGAAAATTACTCGACGCCAGTTTCGCAACGTGCGAGAACCCAATAGCCATAAGGCTGAACCTTGTTGCACGCTGGTCGTATGTCGCCTCATCGAGAGCCATGGACAGGTGGTCAGACTCAGTCCATACACCACTTTCTTCATGGTCTCTCTCTCTCTCTCCTCCCTCCCTCTCTTTCTCTCACTAAGCGTGTCCCAATGAAATTTCATCCAAAGTCGCCTGACACTCGAGCCTTGAATCAACCGACAACATGCGCACGCGCATGCGTGAAAATCGTGCGGTCAGCCGCGGCAGCAGTCAAACGAGCATCGAGAAGGCCAAGTCGACGGTGGCGCCGCGCAACGCACGTTCCAATATCGCAACCAACCCTACGGAGGATGCGCAATTCAAGCGACAACAATTAAACGAGAATACAACCGGCTCCACATCCTCCCTACATGTGTATATATGTCTGTATGTAATGTTTGTGTGTATCCATGTCTATGGGCTGCGCGACACCGTCCGTATCGCTGATATATTCGCCATCGCCGTATTCCCATTGTGCATGGGCCACCTATGTGATCGGATGGGAGAACGCATGCGATACAGATAGAATAGAGACATCGATGTCAGCTTCTGTGTGTTCCGTCTCTGTCACTCTCGCTCTTAGGGCCGATTTCCAAGGGCCCCCTACCCTACGGCATCACCGCATTCGACTGGCAGATTTCACGTGTGGATGTGGTTGGCGCCCACGTCCAACGTATATCGCGTCGATGAGCTTCCCTCCCCCCTGCCCCCCTCTCTGTTCCTGTTGTCTCCATCTCTCTCGGGAGATTTGAATATATATCCGCGAAATAGCGGACTCGGTAACCAGCCGAAGCGGTGGCCGCCGCACGGTCCGTATAGCAGTGATATCGATTCCCATGGCGAAGGGAAACACGGCACGCGATCGAACACCGCGAGTAACACCAAACACCCGGCGGCAGAAGCGGCAACAGCAGCAGCAGCAGCGGCCAGACCCTGTCAAACATTCCTTCCTCCTTGCCACCTGCGTTTTCGCGTGCGCCGTCGTTTCGCTAACGTCGGCGGCCAACGATGCGGCTGGGAGATGGGAACACAACTGTTTCGTGTCGTTTGGCAGCGTTGGATCCATGACTATTACGCTTGGTGATCGGATGAACCGAGGTTCGGGTTGGGTTCAACTGGGTTTGGGAATAGGTTGTTTTTTTTGGAGGGGTTCAGGTTGATCTGCCGTTTTTAGGGGGTGTCCAGGATTCGAGAGGTCAGGAAGGTTGATGACTATGTTTGGGTTGTTCATGACGCCTGATTGGTTGGTTGCGATTGGTTGGTTCCGGTAGTTAGGTCCTCCAATCAATTTGGACCATATTTCAATCCCCTATCGAGATACTTAATGGTAACCAAGTTGGGTGCAACGTTGGATGACTATAAATGCAACCCGACAATGATTGCAGGTCTTGGTTTCTAGGTTTTGGTTGACCTGTCGTTCTTAAGGGTTGCCCAGCATTGGGTCAGGTCAGGAAGGTTGATTCCCACGCTTCCGTTGTTTATGACGTATAATTGGTTGGTCGCGACACCCGATAGTCGAGTCCTCCGATCAATTTGACCCACATCGAACCTCCCAACCACGACCAAGTCCTTCCATAAGTCCTCCGACTGCACTACAAGCATCGCGCGGGAAACCAAAACAGAACAAAACCGTAGCACCTAAATCAACAGGCAAACGACGGAAGCCCGGAACGTTTGTCGAACTCGTGGAGCTCAAAGGACGCGGCCGCCGCGACCGCGTGAACATCCCAACGTCCACTTTCCCCGGTGCATCCACTTTCGGCCCCGCAGACTCGAAGATTGTCGACCGTTTACCGTTCGGCCCAACCACCCCTCCACCTTCCCCGATTCGACGTTCCTTGCCGGTTATACGGAACCGTCGAACCGCGTCGCGACGACCGATACGCGCATAGATGCGCCGAGCAATTGCCAACACACACTCGTGAAAACCTCGAAGATATCGTCGGGGTTCAGAGTCGACGGCCTCGAGTGCCCGAGCATCTCTTCCCGATAGCTCTCGACTTCTTTGAACGAATTCGATCGCGGCAAAACCCCCAACCCAACCTCCCCCCTAGCCCCGACCTCCAGCCCCTTACCCCAAACCACCCCAAACCACCCAACCCCCATCCCCACTGCACTCGCTTGCTTTGGGATCTCAGCTCGCTCCGCTGTTGCACAAATAATCGTCCTATTGGGAATTGCCACTTACTGAAAGTTCGCTACTAACGCGCGGCAGGATTCGCTCTCCTCCTCCTCTTTCTCCTTCTCTCTCTGTCCGTCGATGCAGCCGCGTTCCCAAGGACGAAAAAAGGTCCTAGCCTTCCAGCTTCTGGAATGTAAGCCGTTTCAATGTTTTTAGATAAAGCGTCACCGAAGCTTCGCTCCACGGACTCCCGGCGGAGACGACCCCGGGGCGATTCCCTCTTTTGCCCCTGACCCCCCCCCCCCTCCCCCGCGCTCGAGCCAACAATCCGGAATATCCGGAGCATCTAACTGAGATTGAAAAAGAAAACGAAACTCCGGCTGCCGACTGTTTGGTATATAAGGACATGTATAGATGTGTTGTATATAATGTATATAGGGGGTTCTTGCAGCAGAGGAACGATGATTATTAGGGTGAACCGGCGGTCGAATGCAATTGAAGATTTATCTTGCGGATATTGTGCTTAGCGAGGAAACGTATAACAACAATGAGTCGCACCGTTTGGCATCTGGATCCGGTTGTTTGCTTCTGAGCGCGATGAGGGTGATCTGAGGATCTCGAGAAAGTGACTCGAGATGCGATCCAGGATTTTGGAGGTTCTGAATGAGATTGAAGAAAAAAACTGTTCACGAATTTCAGGTGCATTAGAGGGCATTATGGATTTTTTTTTCGTCTAGATCAGGGCATCAGTTCTAAGTAAACCATAAATACGTAAGGCAGAGTCAAAGTTAGATACTGCTGCATTAAGTACGGTTGGATCTATGCTATTATGGACCACATCCCTATTATGATAATGGCGAAAATTTCGATAATACGTAAACCCGAACGGATGTTACCACGCCAAGCTTGCATAAATATGTAATACATGTAAATAGATATATAGATACATATTTACGATTCCCGCAGTGGCGGAATGAAGATTCGAAGCATCGCCCGAATGCAATTCAGGGTTTATCTTGTGGATGTCGTTCTGAGCGACGAGACGCAATAAAAACGCGTCCCCTTCTCGTCATCGATACAGAACTGGGTTCTTCCGTCGTCGGTTCCGTCGGATTCGTCGGACGTGGCGCGAGGAGTCAATGGAAAATATTTCTCCCGTATGTTTCGCGACAGGAGGGAGGGTCAGACCTGGCCGAGGGGTTGGGGGTCGTGAAGGGGAAGGGGGAGGGGGGAGGACCATACGAGAAGGAGGAGGGTGTAAGTGCACCAAAGAACGGTACGCGCCTTCGCTTTCGTCACCCTCGAAAATTCAATCAAACCGTGTTTACACCTCAGTAGACTTAATCCTCGTTTATTGAATCGGACCGTTTGCCCGTTTGCTCTATATATGTCTGAGAATTTGATCAATTTCGTTGCGCGCCGTGAACAGGGTTATATGGCGGCGTCGATCGTCCGGACAGACGCGATACGTCTTCGATTCCGGCTCCTCAATCGCAGTCTCAGCCGTCTCGACGCTCGGAGGAGACTCGAGTGGATGGTCCACCAGACAGAAGAGCCGTTAAAATAATTGCCACCTTGGCTGCTTGGAAATTTTCGAAACTTTGCGAGTCGTGAAAATTTCTCGAGTTTCTCGCAAAAGTTCGACGAGCATTTTGCATAGTTTTCAGAGATTTCGATAGTTTTATAGTTTTTTGTCGTATTTTTACATTATTCTGTTGAACTGGATTTTTTAATTTTTTTATTATTTATTTCTGGTCACTTGACTCGACGGAATAATTAATTCACCGCGAACAAATGTAACTTTACGGCCGCTGCTGCGAATAAATTGAGATTAAACTAAATTCTAAATAAAGTTGTCTCAGCCATCGGAGAAACCAGAGCTTTTCCCGTCGCAGAGGTTATTCGACTCGTCTCGACGCTGGCGCTGCTGGCGGGAAAATCGAACACGCGCGACGATCGCGGCGTCCGGGTTTATTTCCGCGTAATTTTTGTTCTGCCGCTCTAAGTAATATAACTTAACGAAACAAGTTTGTTTTCGGAAGATTTATCGACAGACGCGCCACCGGCGTCCGAGAATACGAACGGCGCGTAAACATTATTGATCACTGCATTTTATCCGACGAAGTTTAAACTCGCTCTAATTACGTAAAGTAAAGTGAAGATACAACTCCCCGAAGGCTCGGAACTTTAGTCTCGTTTCAATTTATACTTCGCCCCGTGGACGAGAGGGAGGCGAATGGGGGGCGGTGAGAGGGGGGAGGTTGGATTGAAGCGCGGATAAGAATCTATGTCGTGGGCAAAAATTTGTTGCGCGTCACGAGAATCCGCATCGCGCAAAATCGAAGGGCGGAGAATTTTTTTTTAAAGAATTTTTTTGGTATAAAAATGAAATTTTTGCTGATTAAAATAAATACGAGCGTCGAATAATTCGCCGGTTGGAAAACGAGCCGAAATTTGCTTCGAAATGTGTCAATGAAAAGTATCAACGTCACGAACGTCAAACGATACAATTTACAATCGAGTCTCCTTTCCATCCCCAAAATTTCGTCGCATATATGTATTTTTTATTTCTCGCAAACGATTCTCAATAATTAACGCAAAATCGAATCGTCGATAAATTCCCGCGAGTCTCGTTCGACACGTCAGGTAGGCTTGACGTGGTTAAAAATAATTTATACGAAAGATACACGCGACAGTTATGCATCCTGGCCATTAGTCGGTAACGACTCCGATACTCGTGATACTCGTTCGGTTTATATCAATTTCACAATCACCGCGCGCGGTGCATTACATCATTTACGTATCTAACGTGACATATACACATATAAAAAAAAATACACATATATATATGTTTATCTTTTTTTTCTCGGTACTTAAATTTTATTATTCCCACAATTTGCGACGCTGCGTTGCGGCGCTCGTCGACCGCGATAAAATGCTCGCGACTGACGTGAAAAAAAAAAGAAAAAAAAAATCCCCACATTTTTTCGCGGCGAAAGAGGCGATAAAATCTTGGCGAAAAAAAAATTCCTCCGCGGGAAAAATCCGGCGAGCCCAGGCCGGGCGATCTTTCAAGTCCCGATTCGAAGCGGGTTCCGCCTCTGAATGATGATGAAAATTAAATTCCACGTTCCGCGCGTACAGCGTAGCCCGAGACCGGCGCTTGCTGCTGCGCTCGCCGAGCGAGAGAACCCGGGCTACTCAAAGATTACCCTCTGAATTTTCCATCGTTCAATTCACTCCGAACGATATATATACATTCCCGGGGTGCACTTAATCTTAAAAGGCTCGCCGGCGGCGCCGGTACATCACGATTTGCAATAAAAAGGAATAAAAAAAATCTGACCACCCAATACGAAAAATGTTCGACAGAATTTTTACATCTCGCTTTTTCAGATCGCAAAAACTGCGATCCGCGGATGCACGATCCAAGTTTCACCTAATCCTGAAATAAAAAAGCTCGCTCCTAAAAATCCTGAAAAAAATCACAAACATCCACCGGGACCGCGAGCCACGTGGGCCGCGAAAAAATTGTCAGGCGCGCTCTACTCACCGACAATCTGAGCCCGGACACCCGCGGCGGCAACCAGCGTAGTCACAACGAGAAACTGCACGAGTCGTCGACGCGCGCTCGCCGCGCGCCCGCCGAGCGATAGCATCTCGCGCGGTAATCACGGGCGAGCGTTATCAAAAATAAAAAAAAACGTAAAACACACAAAAAAAAATCAACAAATGTCTTCTTCAACTTTCCCAACTTTCAATCACTAAACCAGTCAATAAAAATTTCCCGCTTTAAAAAAACCCGCAATGTGTCAAAACCCAAAAAAAAAAAAAAATCTGCAAAAATTGTCCAGGCGCAAAAAAAAACAGGAAATCAACTCTCGTTCCGTATTGCCAGACTCTCTCTCTTTCTCCCAACTCTTATAACTCCAGTCAGCAGACGATCGTGTCCCGCGCACACGCGACAGCCGACGGCAGAGAGAGCGGCGCGCCAGAGAGAGGCACAAGGGTATTCCGGGTCTTGCGAGGTTAGCGCGTGTCGCGTCGAGACTGAAGTTTCGAGTTGGCGCGACCCGGCGTATATTCCCTCTCGTGTGGCGCGGCGGCGGCGGCGGCGTCGGCGGCTTCGTGCGGCGGCGGCTTCGGCGGCGGGAGCAGAGCATTCGCCGTCTCGCTCGTTCGGTTCTGGTTTCTCCGTCGGTCGGCAGGAGGCAGTCCCCCCGCCACTCGTGCACCCCCCCCCCCTTGCCCCAACCCCCACCCCCTCGGTGTGTACGCGCGCGAGGCACCGCGGCGCGCAGAGCAAGGGTTTCTCCGCGGCGGCGGACAGCGCGCGCCATCCGTCCCCCCTGCCCCCTAGCCCCTGCCCCCCCCCCCCCCCTCGCCCCCCACTCTTGCCACTCTCGACTCGGTCTCTCGTTCATCCCCCTGCGGTGCGACGACCGACAGGCAGGAAGGCGGCCGGCCGCCGCGACCGGCTGACATCGCACCCTGATGCCCCCCCCTGCACCCTTCCGCCCCCCACTGCCCCCCCCCCCCCCCCACCCACTGACGCCGCACACTCATAAACTCGTCGACGACTGACGAGTGCATCCTCGCGAGGGTAGTGGGGCTGACTTGCGCCTGCCGCGCCTGCCGAGTAAAAGGAAGAGCGAGTGTGGGGCGGGGGGCAAGGGGCAGGGGGGATGGTGGGGGAAGGGGGGGGGGCTCATTGCCAATAGTACACACCGATGCGTCTGCGGCAAACGACGACGACGGGAGTCCCGCGCGGCCTCTCGCTATTTATTGCCAATCGGTCTTCAGTCGCCGCGAGCCGCGAGCCCCGCGAGCTACGAACCCGCGGCGCTCGCTCGCGCTCGGCGTTTGCTCGACGAGTCGACGCTTCGGTGGATGGCTAAACGGCGGGGCATTTATTAACTCGGATTACTGTCTGGGGTCTCTCTTATCGTTGACTGTGAAGCGCAGCTCGATAGCGGTTGATTTTTTTTTTATGTTGGTTGGTTGGTATTCAAATAAATTCGAAAGATTTGTTGGGGGGACGCGCTGCATTTTTTTCGAATTTGGTACCCCTTGATTTTTGTTTTTTATTTTTATTTATTCATTTTTTCTTATAAAAAAAAAACGAACTCGTACTCAATCTATTTTTTTTATAAAAAAAAAAATAGGTTGTGTACGCTCAGCTTAACTCAACGCTTAGCTTAACTATGGATAATAACCCAAAATACTTAGCTCTGCATAACGATACATCTTCGCGAATGAAAATGTTCGGCAAAACGGACAGCGACTGGCGCAGAGAGATTAACAAGAAACGCGCGAATCCGCAGCGCGTCGGAAAGATTTATCGCATTGAGATCGTTTCGCGTCGCGGTCGAGGACAGCTCGAGCGCCGCGTTTGAGCAAAAACGGACGAGACGAGAGAGGGACCGACGGAGAAAAGACGTCTGAGCCGGTGGCACACGTGCCGCCTTCGCGCATAGAGAGACCGCCGCGCGTGCATCATCCTGTTCAATGGCTCGGACTCGATACACCCGAGACGCTCGCTTCCGCGGAGTTTGCCTCGAGATATTTGGGCGTGGAGGGAGCGAGCGGTGCACCGCCGAGCCGCCGATCACGCTCCTGTGCTCTTAAATCGACGGCGAAGAGACGCGGAGTGGGAGACGGTAAATCGCGATCTGAAAGGAGCGAGAGGAGACGGACGACGAGCATCTGGGAGAGAGAATATTACGATCAGTCGAAGGGGTTACGGAATCGCTCGATGGGTTCCGTAGCTTCTGCGTTTGTACATATGTATTGATATATGTAAATAATACATATGACATAGAGTCAGTCTATCTATTCATATGTATCATATATATCCTCTATCCTATATTGAAAAGGATGTGAGCAACCATTGTTGTCGATTTATAGAGCCTCTGATTGGTTGTTTGGGAAACCGATAGTACGTTATTTAATTTCGCCAAATTTGGCAGTTCGTCAAAAAATACGGTTTTTGCGATCTTCTCATTTCGATTTTATTGTTTTTTGGATTTGGCGGAAATTTAGCGCCGGATAGGGTTTTTGAACGTTGCGAAATCGATTTTTTTTTCGCCAAAAAAAAGTTGAAAATCATTTTTTCGCGTTTTAGGAATTTTTTAACCCACGATATATAATTGTATAAACGTACGTATGTACATACATACTATGTGTATATGTCTACAAGTATATACGACTATACTATATAGCCGTCTTTGCTCGAGACTTCGTCAGCAGTTAAACTCAAAGTCTGCAGCCTAATTATTTGCCCACACAGAGTTACGGGAAAATTGGTCGAGAAATTTCCTATATATACATCCCCTGGCCTGGTTATGCAGGCGAAGCCCCGCGGGGTAATGAGAATAATAATTTATGAGCGAATTTTTTTTTTTTTTCTTTCATATATAATTTAGAAATTTTGTTCAGGGGGGGTGGGGGAAGGATTGAGATATTTTACGCGTGATAATTGCGCGAGAATCCGGCGAGAACCCCGGAGGGTCAATAACGCGAACAAGAATCCGGCGCTGGATTATCGTGGCTGAATTATCCACAGGGATAACACAACGGGCGCGCCGCCACCGCCGCCTACCGCAGTCTGCGTCGAGTCGCGGTTCATGTGTATCGGGGCTATAAAAGAATCAGGATGGTTCCCGGCAATCGCGTGCACCTAAATGAGCCCTGTAGCTCTGCATCCGGGGCCGCTTCATCGTTCGTAATAGAACCCTCCGACGTCTGGTGGGCCGCCCGCTTTCGTTTGTGTTGCCCGTTACGCGCTGCCGCCGCCGCCGACGCCGCCGCCGCAGGCCAAACATTGACTCGAAACGCCGGCGCGGAATTACTTTACGTCAGACGGCCAATTTTTTATCAGAGCGATTATATTGTTCTCGATTTTTCGTTAAAACCCATTTCTCGATTCTTTTATTTCTGTTAACATTTAATATTTTTATTTTCATCTTTATTAAAAAAATTCTTTCGTAATTTTTTTTTACGTCTAGCGGAGAATATTTTCGGAAAGGAAAATTATTCGCGGAATTATTTTACGATTTACGTCGGACGGCCAATTTTTTATCAGAGCGATTATATTGATCTAGATTTTACAGTAAATTCGTTTCTCGATTTTGACAAACTTTTTTAGATATTTTTTTGATGTATAATTTTTTAATTTTCATTTTTATTAAAAAAAAATCTTACGTAATTATTTCTACGTCTGGCGGAGAATATTTTCGAAAAGGAAAATTACTCGCAGACTTACTTTACGTCAGACAGCCGATTCTTTTATCAGAGCGATTATATTGTTCTCGATTTTTCGTTAAATCTCGTTTCTCGATTTTGACAAACTTTTTTAAATATTTTTGTTGATACATTTTTTAATTTTCATTTTTATTAAAAAAATTGTTTCGCAATTTGTTGCACGTCTGCCGGAGAACATTTTCGAAAAGGAAAATTACTCTTTCAGTACGAAGGTATACACTTTGAAAATTCGCCGCGACGGAATAATGGAAAAATGATTCTTCGGAGCTCGCGTCCCGAAACAGTTTCTTCCCCCGGCGGTCGTCGGAGTGAAAGTATATAACCTCGGCTACGCGGTTGCATAGTTAGTCGCAGCCGCAAGCCAGACAAATGGTTCCTTTTCCCCGTCGAGCCAACGGGGGCTCCCTCGCCCCCCTTCCCCTTCGCTTCTGCGAGGAAATACGACACGTGAGTCTTGTAAGTAAGAATAAGTGAAGCCAGTCAAGTTGAGTACCGACCGCATTCGCTCAAATCTTTCCAAACAATATGTACGAGCGAGAAAGAGATGCAAGATGCAGCGCCCGGCGCATCCGACGAAGCGGAAACGCGAAGCGCGCGCGGTGTTTCCCTCTCTCTTTCTCCCACTCTTTCTCTGTCTCAATCCTAATATGCCAATCGAACTGGGTCGCGAGCTTCGCGTTCGTACTCTCCTCCGTCTCGTCTCGCTTGTAAGTCCTTTCTGCGACGACGACGACAATAACGTCTGACTACGTGTATTTAAATTCCCCTCTTACGTTAAATATTCAGGGCGACCTCAAAACCTTCGCCGAATCAACGAAGAAGAGGTTTTTTTTTTGGATTTTCGCCATACGATATAAAATTCATATACATTAAATTTGGGTCCAAGTGACAGACGTCAAATGAAGTGAAAAGTCAAAAATATTCGTTAATTTCCCTCCATCCGCATTTTTCATTATTTTTTTTTCGCTTCGAGCACCGAAAAAATTCACTGAAAAAATAACCACAGCGGAACATATCGATTGAATATCGCCCGGTGACACCCCAGGGAGTTTGGGGTGAGGGGGGGGGGGGGGGGGGGCAGTACTGCCGACGAACGAGAAGACCCTAACCTCCTCTACCCGTCGGCCGCCTCATCGCGCTTCCAGTCAGCGGAAAGCTCTCGCACACATTAGACACTCTGACTTGCTAAACGGGTTAATTTGAATGTTTAAATTCCGCCGGCGTACAACTCAATTTGCAAAGACCCAGCGCGGTCGGCGTCGCGGTTAATTCCTTTGGCTCGTTCCAACCTGCTCGCCCGAGCCAGAACGAGACGGAGCAGCAGCGAGCAGCGAGCAGCAGCAGCAGAAGTCAGTACATCGCCCGGCTGATATTCTCCCGCCATCCGGCGACGGTGGCGCCAACGATCGCCTCACGTATTTCCCTCTATATAATATAGATTAAACACACATACATATATATCACACATACACACAGACATACATATATACACCATACATCTAATCGCAAAATTATTTTGACCGGGTGGTGCTCTTGTGGTTTGGTTGTGAATCACCAAAAGAAGCGACCTCTTGCGGCGAGTTCGATAATCATCGCCTCGAAACTGTAAATGAGAATTCCGATCGAAATGATCGTACCAGAAAGTGGTTCCCTTTTTCCATCCTGTCCCACCCTTCGACCTTCCTTCGACCTTTCTCTACCCCTTCGTCTATTTCCTTCTATGTAATGTACATACCCGTAAATATATATGCTATACATATATACACCTTACATCTAATCGCGAAATTATTTGCCACGGTGACCAGGTGCTCCCGCGGTTCCACCACCGCGCCGCAGCGGCACGTGGCGCCACTATCGCGCGGCGCTTAACGACGCGCGACCTCTCACGGCGAGTTCGGTAATCATCGCGTCGCGCCATCGAAGCCCCGATCGGCGCCGAGGGCGCGCCGAACGCGAAACTGTAAATGAGAATTCCGATTAGAATGATCGGCCCGGAACGACGCTTCCCTTTTTCCATCCCGCCACCCCCGCACCCCCCCCTCCGGCCAACCCTTCCTGCCCCTCCCCTGATGAGATTGGATCCTGAAGAGAGAAACGTGCTTTGAAAAGTAATTATGCGTGATGTTCGCGCCCCACCGCCACAACCGCGCCAACCGCCCGGTTGACCCGCCGCACACCGACTCACGCCGCCGTTTCCCCCACCACTGACTCATCCCCCCCTCCCCCCTCCCCCCGACCGACTCTCGCGCGGCGGGGAAAACCGGGCGAACGTGATCAACGATCTGAATGACCTCTCGGGACCTCGCATCGTTTTCCCGCGTCCGACCAACCCCCCTCCCCCTTTACCCCCCAACCCCCTACCCTTCCACCCCACTGCCACTTTCTTCCCGCTCTTCGGTCTTTCCACAGTGTCCTACGGTTTTACCACCTATCCCACCACTATTACCGCTCTCCGCACGAGTCCGGGCGCCTCGTTTATCTATCACCATTAACTTTCGTATTCCGTGTGTGTTACTTTTTTGTAATTAGCACATTTTTCGGCGTGGCTACACTCGGTTATCGTAACAGCGACCGATGCGATCGAGGATTTACGGTGATAACGTTGGTCGTCAGCATGGACCGTCGTGGAGTTTGTAGTAACCTGCGAATGAAAACGTTTCGGGGGTTATCACGATATATATTTTTTATAAAATATAAAATTAAATAAAAATGTAATTGAATGAAATGATCGAAAATTCTCACTTGTTCTGTAAATGGCTACGACATATCTCTTCACTTTGTTCACTATGCGCGACGTTAAGCGAAATCTTGTGCACTTTTTATTTTGACAGTGCATGTGACATATACTGGGGAACGTTCGATCCTCCGGATGATCTCGATCCCTGGCGCAGATCGTTCGGTCGCCATCCTCGTCGAAGTCCTCCTTGTCCCAAATGTTACCCTCCTCCTCCGACTTTATCTCCTCGCCGTCGAGGCCGATCACTCCGGTGACGTTGCAGTGATCGCAGTTGCACGAAGCATCGCTGGCATCAATTGCAAAGGGTAAACAGTGGAAAACTGCGAAAACTTGGAAAGTCGAATAACCATAATTCAAAGCATATTCGTCAATTCTTGAATCATTATTATTATTACTATTCGTACTGTCGTCGAAAATGTTCGATGATCGGAATTGCGAAGTGTCGATTGACGAAAATCATTGAAATAGTTATTGATCGTTGAATTATAAAAGACTTGGAAATAAGATTGAAGTAACATTTCACTATTTTATAACTATCGACAGGCACAATATTCACGCATCACTCGGTCGGCCGGTGCCTCTAAATTGGTCATGCATACTCACGAGTTATAAGCAGAAAACCCAACGGTCTCATCCTGATCGGCTTTTCCGCTTCCGCTGACGCGAAAACACGATTAAAACTAGCGAGCGAAACTCGCGCACGCGGTCGATCCGCCGCGAATTGTCAAGTATCGGGCCCGACTCGTTCACTGTTGAACTTTCGGAGCAACAATGAGCGAAGGCGGCGTAGAAAACCGAGCGCCAAGATCGCGCGCATTGACGTAGTCTCGCTGGGATTTTCCGCATTTTTACACATCTTAAAGTCCGCGAGGCTGGCGATCCAAACAGGGCGATCCATTGATGGCTTATCGCAAGCTCCGCCAACCGCTGACCTCTGGTTACGAGTGTCGTGTTTATCACGAAATTAGTCGCGCTGATACGGCGACCCCAATCCCTCTAACTGTGTCGAGGCGTTCGTACGTAATTATTCGTCGAGTCGTGTATATAAATATCATAAAGTGGTATAGAGAAGCTGTAGGAAACGACCTTACCGACTGGACGTGTCTCATTCAGAAGTAGTAGGAAAACTCAATCAATTCGAACGACAGATTTGTATATCTGTTGTCCTACCGAACTAAATCCTATTTTTTTTTTTTAATTAACTCAATCTTACCTAGCTTTGCCCACCAAATTCAATCCAACCTATCTTGACACTACCTAACAAGGTCGTCCACACTGAAAAAAATTAATAGTTGTGATTACCAATCGTTGATCAGAGCTACCAATATTTTAGTAACTGCAACTAATTTTTTGGTAGTTCGAACCAATGATTGGTAATCGCAGCTACTAATTTTTCTCAGTGCACCTATCCAGCTGCGACATATTTCTGTAACCCAGAGAAATTATATATATGTCACAACACAATGCCCAGAAGATATAGACACGAAATTACCGACCCTATGACTCTAATTCGCAAGCGGCGAATTTTAGTCACACGGCTGACGAATCGCGGGCGGAAAGACAGCTCCGTTGCAGACGTCGCGCCTCAGCCTCGTCCACCACGGCAACAACCGTCTAGAACACTGCTCTCTGTGTGACGTCGACAAGGACGACGATGGCGACGACGACGCCGCTTACCCTCCTGACTTATGAACTCATTTGCATTTTAATTCACCAATCTATTGTTTCGCTGTGTTATTGTTGTTGGTCTCGTCGCGCTGAGGCCTCAGCGCACGCGCGCCACGAGCTTGTTTCTCTTCTCGGCAACTTCGATAAACCGGAAACACCGGAGATGCATAAATCTATCTGCATAGCGCGGATTTATACCAGTGTTATTGTACACATATATTTATGTGTGTGTATGTATGCTTTATAAATATAGGTATTGTGTTTATATTATATATATACTTTGCGAGAAATTCGGGAATGCAGAAGCCGCAAGAGCCGTGGAAACAATGAGAAACGAGAGGGAGGCGAGATGACGCCCGCAAAGTTTTCCTCTTTACATTGGGTAACAGTTGGCAAATCGGCTTTGCCCCAAACCGAAAGACCACGTTTATATTTTCCAAAGCGCATTTGCACGTGTACACGCGACGCTTTTGTGTTACGTTACACGACACAGTCGCTACGTATATTACCGGGGAGCTTTTTCACTTGACCTTTTCATCGCTTCTCCGTACACTTGACATTCACGCTCGCCGCTATCTCGTTTCTGAGTGTGTGCTTTTGTGTATTTATATGTTGGCGATATTTTGACACCAGTGCGGAGCGCGATTGCGGAGGAAATCCGGCTTGCTTGAACTTAGGGGGGAGGGTAGAGGAACACGCAAATGTCGATTATAATTCGCTTTGGGAATTTCCGTCGTAACGATCTTTGTCGCAGTCGTCGTGGAAAACGCTCCAAAGTGGAACAGCAGACTTGGGAAGGATTTAGACGAATTTCGAACAATATTTGAACCCTTTTTTCGAAAAGGAAAAAAATAAATTTTGTAAAAAGATAATAAACAGGGTCAAAACTTGAACAGGGTTCTCAAATTGGGACCCTACTCTATAATTCTCAAGTCGCACGTTGCAGTCTAAAAAAATAACCCTTACGAACGTTATTCGAGTGATTCTGAAAAAAAAAATAAACCCATTTCCTGCAGTTGCAACGTTGCGTCGAGTTATTATTCACTGCGCGACACAAAACTCACTCAACGTTACACGTGTGTTTGCGAAACAATTTCGCGGCGGAAGTTTATTGATTATTATTCCCGTGTGTACGTGCAATAACAATCGACATTTACATCGGCGCCCGAACCGTCGGTTGCATCGCGCGCACGCGCTGTAACCGACCGCAACAGACGCGAAAACGTAATTTTTTGACCGAAAGTTTCCGAGTACCAATCTAAATTAATACTTCCAATATCTCCGCACTCCCCTCCCCCCGCTGTGTACACTTTTCGAAACAGTTCGATTCCGGCTTCGTCGAACGCGCCATTCCCACCTCTACCCCCCCCCCCCCCCCCTTCCACTCCCCCCCCCCTTCGGGACCGTTCGTGAAATGACTCGATTTTCAATCGCGCGCCAATATATATTTTGACCGTTGCATCGATCAAAGGATTTCATCAACTTTGACACGGCCACATTGCATTACAGCCGAGTGATTTTCACGTTCGCCCTCCGACGTATTTGTAAATTAATAACGTCGAGGCGCGTCCCTATCGCGGCTGTAGTCAACGGTGGCGTAATAATTGAAATAAAAATAAATCCCCATTGTATTATTTTTCAGATTATTTAAAAATCATCATTAGAACTATTTAATAAAAAAATTGTAATCCCTCATAAAAAGAATGCAAAACACGTATTTTAATACTTTATTTTTACAAAAGCTCGTCCCGGAAAACGTGATAAAAATTCATAATATTCGACGATAGAAGATCTTTATAAAAAATAAGCTCACCATTATTTTCCCGACAGCTGAAAAAGAGGAGCAAAAAAATAAGCTCGAGGTTTGTCGTAGGTGGACGTTGAGCCAATCGGTGAAAGCTCAGATCGGTAAAAGCAGAGGTGTGAAAAAGCTCACACGTGGCGGGCTGACCGCTGCTGTCGGTAGCGTCACGTGCGTCGCATATCGCCGCGTGTGTCCTCGTGCTTACGAGGCGTAAGAGTCGACACGAGCCAGGTGCTTGTGAATGAAAGTTCACGCTTCCCCGCCGCGAGGGAAAGGGGGGGGGGGGGGGGGTGAGGAGGTGGGAGGGTTAACCCTTTCCCCATTCACGCCGAGGCTCCTCGCCTTTTACGCGCCTTTACGTCACTGGAAGCGCCCGCGGCGAACGCATCATGCACGAGTACTCGGCCGCAAGGTCGATTGCCCCACATTCCGATATGGCCAAGCGTTGCACATGTAGCGGCGCGCGCGGGGCGCATCAATGGGGAACCCCCGATGGGTGTTTTAATCATCGGCCGCGCGTCGGCGGGAGATAAAAATAATTTTCACGGTCGCGGACGAGGAAACGAAAACTTCGTGCGTTCAGTCGCACGCGAACTCAGTTTTCCCGATGGACGGTGGATTAGTCGATTAATCGATTAATGTGCCGGAGCTTTGCACGCGTTATTTTTAAAATGGTGAAATATATATGTATAGTGATTTCATTCACTGAGCTGCTCCAATATATATTTTTTTTATTCGAGTCGATGAATAATAATTGCGATAAAAATATTTATAGCTGGTTCTATTTGTGTCAAATGGTCCAACATATTTTACGGGCCCTTTGAAGGACAATGGACAAAACTTTGACGACCGAACTATTTGTCACATCCATATTCAATGACGTCGAAGGGCGCATTCGGGACATTGGACATGATCGAGCAGTTATATACAATCTCTTCGGTTGCCATGACGACGAGTAGCACTGATCACAGAGAAAAGATGTGCGACGCTGTATAATGCAGAGCGGGACGCTCTCACGAGGCGGGGAAAGCGGCAACGGCCGAGGTTAGCGGATGTTCAGGGGTGCGAACTAATCCTGGAGTGATAAGTACAATCTCCCCCCCCCCCCCCCCCCTTCGCCCTCCGTCCATCCCCGTACCAACGGACATCCGTCGGATATCCGGGGGAGCCGAGAGCACCTATCAATAATTCAGTGGCAGCAAAGAGACAGAATCGCTCGGAGACCAAGAACGATAACGCGATCGCTATTGGTTCTCCGATCCGTAAACGACCACCTCGGTAATCGTGGCAAACTGCCTTCGAGTATCCGACGACGGATTTGCCGGGAATTATTATTCATCGCGTGTCAATTGGACGCGTGAATAATTCATAATTATCCCGAAAAATATCGTCATTCGAATGGATCAAAAATTGATCTGGCCGCCGGGCTGAAAACCGCCTAAATCGGGGTCACGAAATTTATTTTTTCAAAATATCGACTTTTAACCTATACCATCGTTCTCAAGTCGCATATTCTACCCCTGAAAACACCGGTTATAACCCTTTTTTAGTTGATTTTGAAAAATAAAAATTTCGTCGAACAGTGTCCACCGAACATTTTTCAAATTACTCATTTAAATTCCTAGTTCTGCTTCTGAAGCAAAAACAGCTGTAATTACAAATTACTTTTTTCAAAATTAATTATTAATTTGATGAACTTTCGCATGAAAAACTTTTTAACAATATTATTTGCTAATGACCACCTGCCAATAGCAGACTCGCTGTCTCGCAGCGATAAGTATTTAATTACACGAGGCTAGACGAGGTGGGGAAAGAAAATTTATGTAAGAAAGTGGAAAAGATGTGGAAGTTGGAAGTGGAAGCGAAGAGTGGGAGGGGAAGTGATCGATTTAATCCCGTAATTATGTCTTCACCTCTTATTATACCGCGAAGCGGAGCTTCCATGTTCGAAAAAGTGCTGAGAAACAATATAACCTCAGAGGGGCGGAAAAGGAGGAGGTGAAGGGGGGGGGGGGGAGGGGGAGAAAGCTGATGGTATATGCTATTAACGAGACTTTGATACCAACGAACCTCTGAGAGTGAGAGTATTGATTTCAGGCAGACGTTAGGCAAACCTCGTCGAGCACACGAGCAGAGCAGCTACGTCGGCTTCAGCAGCAGCAGCAGCGCGTCTGATCGCCTCGCGGATTGAACCAGACGTTTTTGCCAACTCCTTCGGCTCCTCGGTCTTTGCGCTCCGCGTGTACGTCCTACGTAAACCCGCGAAGCGCGCGTTTAGCGCTGCTGCTGCTGCTGATGAAATGAATAGCAAATAACTCCGTGGCCCTTTCAATTCCCGCGGCCCCTACGGAGTGCAACTGATCCTCTGTGCAACTGCTACGAGGCCAACCGGGGCTGTAAAAAGGCAACGCGTAATTAAGGGGTAGTGGGAGTGCGATGAGTAACCGTGAATCGATAACTCACTCGTGGATAAACTTTCCAAAATCGGTCAGACGTGTCTGACCTTAGAGGGGGTCAGCTGAGTCGGTTGGGATTCGGTTGGGATTCGGTTGGATGGTGAAATTTGGTCAGATGCAAAGATTGGGTTAAGATAGGGTTAAGATAAGGAGTCTTCAGCTAGGATTTTTTTAAGATTTTTTTTAGTAAAGATTTTTTTTTTTTTTTTTTAGGTGTAAAAAAGTAGATCCAAACGCAATCACGAAGAGGAAGCATCGTCACCCCTGAAATCCAAGAGGTCGAGGGTCATTCCCCGACTCAACCCAGCATCACACGCAAAGGTTAATTTTTGCGAAAAAAAATCCCACCCCCACCCCCCGCCAGATCGAACTTCCGCGCGTCACACGAACACGAGGCGGGTCGAAAGCGCTTCCGGTCGAAGGATCATCCGACGTGGGACGACGGACAACGCGACCTCGCCGCCTCCACGAGAACCATCCCGAAGAATATCTCTGCGGTTGTCCCCCAACTGTGAACGAAGCAGCGCGAGGCTCGGGAGCGGCGGATTAAGGCCTCGACTAAAAAGATAGTCCGGTCTGTCTAGTCCGCGAGAGACACAGGGAGAATGCGGAGAGAAAGGAGCTTGTGGGATAAATATAGGACGGCGGTGAAAAAAAAAGAGGAAAAAGGGTTTAAAAAAATAGAACAAAAAATACGGGCGGCGCGGACTTTGCTTTTCAACTCCTACACGAGGGACGAGTGGAGGGGGTCGAGGGGTGGGTGGGGGAGGTGAGGGGAGGTGAGGGGCGAGAGGTTCATCAGACCGCGCGTCGCGCAACAGCCCGCAGCTTGGGGTCCCACTGAGGTTTGCCTCCTCCCCCTCCCACCCCCTCTTCGACCCCTCCCACCCCCTCTTCCACCCCTTCACCCCTCTTGCTCTGTTTTTACTCCTCGCCTCGCGTCCTTTTACTCTTTCGCGGTGAACGCGGCGCGCGGTCGACTTCCCCCTCCCTCTTCCCTCTTTCTCTCTCCCTCTCTACTCTCCCTCAATCCGTCCATCTCCTTCGCCTGTGTCCACCTATGACTCTCGTCTCTTCTGCCGACGAGACGCAAACACACGAGGCGCATTTTCCGTCCCGCGACCTTTTATTCATCTGACCGTAAAGTCAATCCGCTTAGACCGGACAAATCTGTCAACTTTTCTGCAAATCCTCGGACGTATCCACTTTGGCTTAAGCGTCGTCAGTGCCTCGGTCGTCCTGTCCTCATCGTCCTCGTAGTACTCATGTGGCGCTTCGACTGCGAAAGTAACTCACTCGACTCGACTGTCGTTGACTCGGTCGACTGCGGTGTTGACGTAGAAACGGCGAACGTGTATACTTAGTACCTCGCGACCCCTGCGCGACCCTCCACCTCCCCCTGCCCCCCACTCCTGCTCGCTCGTGTATCACTCGCCGCTGGCAGCGGCGCCGGGGACACTGCAGATGGTAGATACATAATTTTATTTCAATAGCAACAGGTGCCTGACGAGGCGCCCGCGACGCTTACGATATCCGCGGGGAAAAAAAGCGAGGGACTGGGAGGGAGAGAAAAATAAATATAGACGCCGGGGAGTGAATGACCAATCACAAATGCGAATCACAATAAGGTTTTTTTCCTTCGGCTTTGAGGGCGGACGCGTTTGTATGTAACCGCGATAACAAAGAAAAAACAAGTCAACGGGACGCTGCTTTGGGCTTTTAATTAAAAGTTCGTCGTAGGGGAAATGGAAGAGGAAGCTTTTCGTTCGTTTGAAAGAAACGTGGTTATTGTGGTTTTGGGAACTATTTCCGCGTTTTTCGGTGTGCGGAATTTGTTTGTACTTTGAGCAACAACTTTTGTGTATGATATAATTTATTTTGAGGTATTTTTTTCGGAGTATTTTTGTCATTTTGCAGCGAGACTTTTCTTACTTGAAAAAATTGTCACAAAGAAAAAATACTTTCATCATATTTTTGGCGCATTTTTTTAAATTATTTGTTCGTGTTAAAAAAATATATTTTTGTCATTTTGCAACGAGTCTCCTTTTACTTGAAAAAATGGTCACAAAGAAAAAATACTTTCGCCCTATTTTTGGCTCATTTTTTTAAATAATTTTTTTTTTTCTGAAAAACGAATGTTTGGCTCAATCCCAGACGATCATTTTTCTCCCACCTCAACATTCGGAATGCCACGCGACGGATGTTTCGATTTTTCGGCAGTCGAGCCCCGGTAGTCGAGTCACGGCGAGAGATTTGCGTATACCGCGGTAACGTTAAGGAGGTTTCGCCGCTGCCGCGGTGACTACCGGAGACGGCGTTGCGGCCGTGGATACGAAGCGTCAATTCTCATTCCAGGCTCGTACCCTTCGTGAATAAAGAAAATAAGGGGGACGCCGACGCCGAAATGCACGAAACCCGACATTAGCCGCACATTTTCGACGGGAACGGGATACTATATATATATAACATACCCGGCGTTCTACCTCGTTACAACGTAGATATAGTCACCATGGATATATATGTATATATTTATATAGGTATTGTTATACCTATAGGCTGGTAATTTTGTACGAATCCGAATCACGGCCACGCGATTTTCCGTAAGCCACGCGCCGAGGGAGAAGTTGATGAAACTAATTTAACTACTATCGCTACGGGAATCTGTTACAAATGTCCCTGGTACGCGCGAAGGTGTTCAATTTACAATCGCGTCCCGACGCCGCCGAGAGTTTGTGTGGCCTCCTGTCGCTGCCTGCGGCTAACCAGTTTACACTCGTCCGCGAGGGTTTTGGGGGGGAGGGGGCTCCGGTAGAGGAAGACGGTGGAGATGTGTGCGCTTTTTTTACCCTTTTTTAACGTCTGATTACTTGCACCAACTTTTTTGCAAATCGTTTCACTAATCTCGGAGCAACTCCGTTAAAATCTGGAAGCATTTTCTAATTTGCAGATATCGCAGATTTTTTTTTACCCTCAGAACACGTTTTTTTTTAGGCGGGTAGATATGGACACTTGGCATGAAGACTGCGACTTGGTCTTTGTTTTATTTTTTTAAGAGGAATAAAAAATGTCGTTCCTTGATTTGTGAGTGGAAATAGTCGAAAGATGGATTTAGTAATTATCAGAAGTCGAGGATTTATTAAAAATGTAGCCGGTGATGTAAATTATTTACAACTCTATTTTTTTTAGGCTCCGTCGAAGGGACAGGATAAACTTGGCCCTTTTTACCAGAATTTTGCTAATACAGGGAACAACGCTGCGGGAATGATCCTCGAGGAAAATCCGTCCCATTAGCGACGGCTTACGGAGATCCATTTGTAATGATTCCGAGAAAGCGCTCTGAGTGTCTGCTCTTGCTTTCCATTGTCGATTCCAAGATTTGCTCTCGACGCAACAATGTAGCAATTCCTCTAATAAACATCTTCAATTTTTACTTTCTAAATAAAAATAATTATTCAATTACAAATATTCTAATCACATAAAAACACGTCATAAAAATTCTTATCTCTAAAAAAAATAATTCTCATATCTAAGCAGACTTAATTAAAAATCCACACCGGTTGGTAGATTATTTTTTACCTAACGCACAGTGTAAGCCGCGGAATCCAATCGGCGAAGACATTTGAGATAAGCCATTAAAACTTGACTGGGGTTGAATCGACGTGGCATTACGTAAAAGCTTATAGCCGCGTCTAATCGTTAGCGATAATAATGGATAGGGGTGGGATACGGGAAGCGGTGGAAAAAAAAAGTACCACACACAGACACAGCACACACACACACAAAAGTGCACCGCCGGTTCGGTGTTGGACGCGCGATAGGAGCAGGGTATACACTTGATTCAACAAAGCAAATCAGAGTTCGACACGCGAGGGTGGCATGAAGTATCACGCGAGGTCGTCTTCCCCTTACCCGAAGTTCTTTATTTTTATTTCTTCTCCCTCCTCTTTTTTTTTCAAATAACTTCTTCGCCTCGTTCGCCCGCCCGCTGTTCGCGGGCGTTAATGTACCTTCCACACTAATTTCCAGGGTGATTCGCGACCCGGAATACATTACCGTTACGTGCGCCCGGTTCGCAGCGCGTCGGTTTCTTCGGAAATGCATTATTTTAGGACGATAATGTTATGACGTATCGACTGAACTATCACGTTAGAGTTAAAACGGTTCGTGAGCCGCACGAACGGCTCTCGTAATCACAGTTTTTCTAATATTCGAACAAGTTTTATTATTATTTTATGCATTTTTAAGAATTATAATAAAATTATTCTGCCTCAGCGGAATTTTAGTCGATGCGAAGAGAAATGTAACTAGAAAAGCTAAATTGCATCCAACTGCAGAAATATGAAAGTTATATGGAATTTTATTTTTTATATTTTATGGAATTTGAGGCAGTTAAGGCGATTCCTACGTTATCATTTTCTTATCAGTTTATCTCTGGAATGCCATCTGTGAATCTTGAATCGGAATTTTCAAGTTTGAAATTTTGTGAGAGTAAAAACTTTCATGGTTATCGACGAGTTTACGTTGACTGCAATCGGTAAAGAAGGACACTTTCGCCTTTATGATTACCAATGGCTGCTGAGCAGTGTCCTACGTTTTGAACGCTTCGTGACCCTTGAATCACCCTGTATAGATCATACCGACGTGAAATCTGGAGTTCCTGTAGCGGAGCACTTCAGTGGCGCCACTTTTGATATATGCAAATGATGTTTTCCTCTTCGCGAGTTGTTGCCTTAGTTACGAGTGGACGACAGGTACCTCAAAAGCGTTCAGCCAAAAAGAGCAGAGTGAAACTATCAATTAATCTTTGTAATCATGTGGAAAGCACCAGTGATAACAGCCTCAGACAGAATATTTCCCGGTCTAGTTTACCACGACCGTGAGAAGGAATTTTGGGACATGGGTAACTAATCTTAAAGTGGTCGAATTTGGATATGCAAATTTATTTTTAATCGTCCTGTTTTTGTTACAGATCATTTGATAAAATCCAGTTTGCCACTGCAAATGGCGTTGTATATAAATGTGTGGACGTTTCCTATCTGGTTCCTCATCTCCTTAGGAAGCCTGGATTATAAGGTGAGTATTATAAATAAAACTCTAATCACTGTTTTATTTTTTTAATTTTTTATTGTTTTTTTTTCAGTACTGTGACCTGACCAGTCTGTACAAATTCATAACAATTACAGTCCTACTGATGTTTTCTGCCTTGGAATGCATCAGACTGTACTTTGGATATCTGGGAAATTTATCAGAGAAGGTAGATTTTTGAATCACTATTTTTTTTTCTTCATAAATCTTAATCTTTAATCATTGCATCTGTTTTAGCTCAAAGTCCTGAACCGAGTCTAGATACGATTTAATATCGAACGCGTTTAAACCTAACCTTAAATCTATCCTCCAATGTAAATATTTACTATGGAGAAAAATGGAATAATTTTTAGATCCCCGAACTGGCGAGTTTCTGGCTCATTTCGACGTTGCTGCAACTGCCTCTCGCATTGTTTCTGTTCCTCGACGGAAACACGTTGCCACTATTGCTGGAACGAGTTGCTCACGGAATAACCATAGTTCTCCTCGCCGTGGAAATCGTAACCGGAACGATGGCGCTGAAAAAAATAGCGGATCACCATGCAAAACGATTTTACATGGCGCAGATTTACGGAATCGACAACAATGGGTTTCAGCGTTGAACCGCTGAAGAAATCAACGTCACGAAGTGAAACTTCGAGCGAATTAATAAAATGTGGAGGGTGAGATTCGTGTTTATAAATTTACTAATATCCACGGTAAAAATTACAAATATCTCGTCTCATCTAGGTCTAATGATATTTCTTCTATGATCCAGATTGTGCTCTTCGTAAAAAGCATGCAGAGCCATCACATTGATCTTCAGTCCCTTTGTGAATTCCTCCATAGCGTCCAACGTGGCTGCCTCGTTGCCGGGGACATCATCCGCCAGAATTTGCAATATATGCGTCCGAGACGGAACCATCCTTGACAGCAACTGCAACGAAAAAAATTCAGAATCAATTTCTATTCGACTGAGGTGAGAAAAAATGGAAGCATCGTCTACCCCGAAAAGTTGCTTCGCCATCCATCCGTGATAAGGCTCTAACGTCTCCTCGTACGATTTTTTTAGCACCGCCACTAGATCCTCGGTGCCCTGACCTGACCTACAGTCGTGGACGATTTTTTCGAAGAAGCACTGAATCATGTGCAAACCCCTAAAAAAAGGTAACTCATTATTCCAAATACAAAAAAAATCGAAAGGGCTATACAAAAAATTGTTATCGTCGGTAAGATAGATCGCTGACGTACCGACCTCAATTCTTACCTGGTCAGCCAGAGCAGAGCGTCGGTGGCTATCAGCGACTCTCCTATCGCTATTTCCAACAAAATCATATCCTGCAGAGTCTCATTGATCTCCGGATCCGTCACATATCTCGTTTTAAGTTTCTGCAACGAAAGTTTAGTCTAATGCAAATCAAACCTCGTTGGATAAGCGACCCAAACGCACCTCAATGTTTCCCTGCATGTCGTACTTGACCGGGGCGAAGAGTTTCCCGAATTTGTCTAAAACGAGAGCCTCGATATTTTAGCTACGCAATATAATCGCCTGCAGCTTGACGAACGCGAATTGACTCTGTCTCTCTGATGAACCAACTCTGGTGAACCAACCGAGGTTATGTCACCAAACTTACCGATCATCCTCACAACTCCCCGGGAAGCCATCAAAAACGCCTTCGTATCAATTCGCTCGTTCACAACTTTCGGAAACTGCGCGAACGATTTCCTTGGCGAAGCATCGCCGTCCTTTTCGCGACTTTGCGTCGACGCGGACATTGAGTTGGTTAGTCGCGCGCGAAAAAAAAGCGCCGGATTCGGGTAAATTGATAACGACGATCATATGTTTTTCAAGCGCGTTGGCGGGATTAGCCAATCAGGAGCGAGGACGGGATGATGATGACACATATGTGATGCAGCGGTTGTTTCTTCTGTTCTATAATCGCCATTATATTTTCACCTCTGTTTCACACACAACGCTCGCTCTGCGATAGTCCGCCACACCCATACACAATATTGTCCTCCGTATTATCTCTCAGCTAGCCTATGTTATTAAAATAATTTGTGAAATAATACTGTACATACGGGGTTAATACAATGTACAAGTTTCGTCATTTTTTCTTCTTGTTTGTTTTTGTTTTTGGTATTTCTAGCGAGTCTGGGTGTACGCACGTTGCCCTAGGGATATTCGTGGGCTAAGTTCTGAGGGGAAAATTCATGTCGACGGCGAGATCCACCCACGATTCGCGAGTGGATCGCCGGAGTATTATTTTTTTTTGTCTTTGTGCTTAAATCTGGTTAATCGATTGTATCGCTAGCTTGCGGGCGTTCCGTCGGAGAAAAGCGCGCGCAACGAAGGAGACGTCTCGTTTTTTACCACCTCAGGTCGCGCCTGACTAATTCAGCGCAACGAGGAGCTCCAAGTTTGATCTTGGTGGAAAAATGGGTCATCCATAGCCATCCGAATCCTTCGCTCTCTCCATTTGTTTCTTTCCAACTCGTAGAAGTGTCAACATGTATTTTTCTCATCTTTTCGTTCATCTTTTGATTCGCAGGTCTTTGAGAAAGGTCAGTCTGCTGCCTCTACGAAACTCTATATGTCTTCGCACACTCCACGACGAAATATAATCTCGGAACAAAATGGAAGCAAAGAGGCCGCTAATAATCGTTTTCCAAGCTACGGCGATGAGCAAATAAACGGTTTGAGCCAAAGAATATTTCGTAGCAGCGGTTTTTTGATGTTCTTGATGTTTGCTGCTGTCGTCGCGTTCAAATCAAGTGATACGGCTCAGCGTGAAATCCCTGCGACGCGTTTTGCGGTGCACTGGGGCTCTTCAGAAGGCAGTCGGTAGGGGGTGCTTGAGTAAATTTCCCAGCGAGTCCTGGGCGACGATCGTCAGAGGAACGAGACACTGAGGCGGCGGCAGCGGCACCAGGGCCTCCTGGGGCGGTCGGGTGCCTGGGAATTGACGAGAACTGACGACCATTCCGCCCGACGACTCTCGGAGTTCCATCACTCGAACGCCGTAGCGAGAACGTACCGTATTCCTGCAAATGAGAAATTTACATCAGACTGCAAATCCGATTTCCAGTGATACGAAAAAAAAACAAAAAAATTAAACCCATCCAACCACTTCCGGATAAATGCTCATCCCAGGCCCCAGACCACCAATAAAACCAATTAACAGATTGATGGACCAATCAATCTTGAATTAATTAATACCCAACAGCTTCGCCTGGAGCCTTATCTCACTTTCCCATTGCAGCCGATGACAAAAAACCCACCTCTTTCCGTCGTATTCGATTTCACGCTGATCGCGATTGTGATTATCCACCCTGCCGTTAAACCAGCGATGATAGGCGAGCAGAGCGGCGCACGAAGGTCCCCAGAAGGTCCTATCTGACTGCGGTCCAGGTTCCATCGAAGTCGTCAAGGTCTTAGCGAACGACCTGTTGAGCTCTGGACTCGCTGGAGCAGAAAGCCTGCCAGGAACCTGCGGCCTTGGGCTCGACGCCGGTGAAGGTCTCGAAGTTTCAGACAACAACCTCCCTCGTCGCGGACTTGTGAGCTGCGTGTCCTGCACAGTCACCGTAACGCTCAGCGGCCTCGTCAGGGCGACTGTCGTGTGCTGAGGGTCGCGTCTTATGGGGTTACGATTGGCGTCGATGCCGCAACCGCCGACGAAAACGCGGTCGACGTAATCAAACCCGCGACCCATGATACCCTCGCGCGTGTGACCAAGGTCGAAGGTATGACCGAGTTCGTGGAGAACGGAGCCCAAGGTCGTGGCGAGGCAACCACCATGCGTTCCACGGTAGTTGCTGTCGTCCATCAGCTGCTCGGTGTCGACGATCGTCGTGTCCAGAAACTTGGGCAGAATCTGGGCGACGCACGTAGGCCACGTGTGAAGACAGGCGGACCCGAAGAGGGCGAGACCACCGCCGCCAAGGGCAGCGTGACCTTGGGTCCTTGCCAGGGTCGCCTCGTGGGTCCTCGGGCTCGGAGCTCCACGATAACGCGTGCAAGATAGGAAAGCCATGTACTTCCTATCCCTCGATGCCAATGGACCGGTCATCAGTTCGCGTCCGACGAACTCCCAGAGCTCGCGCTGCGACATCGCTCGCGCCCGGTCGACGTGAAGGACGCTGTGCATCACCAGACACTCCGGACCATCGAGATCGCGCTCCAGCTGAAAGGTTCTTCGGCCGTGACCAGCCTCGCGCAGCTTTTCCGCGGTTAGGGTCTGCAACAACCTGGCGCCGAGTCCTATCCTCGTGGCCGCGCTTTCTGGGGTACGGTCCTCGCCACGAGGACCCTGGAAGTAGCCGTCGTGACCGGCGCACACTACGTAAACTGGAGTAACGCGCAGTCGAGTCGTCCTGGGCTCGTGGATGAGGGTCAACTTTCGTCTGAAGCCGCCGGCTTCGAATTCCAGACGGTTTGGACCGTGGGTCAGGTCAGCGAGGACCCGGAACTCGCCGCCCACGACTGGCCATTGGACTGAGGAGTTTTTGACGCCTCGCACGCTGACGTAGGAGCAGAGAGCCGGCGCCCGGCCGCGAATTAGAGCCAGACTGTAGGATAGTGTCTCCCCGTCGACGAGGTTGCTGATGACGATGCCCTCGGCGTTGTTGCCGTTGTTGGCAGAGACGGCGAAGCCATTGCGATGATGGTTGTCCGTCAACGTCGCGTCCGCGAGAACCTGGAAGTTGTAATTATTTTTTTTAGATGTTTTTATATAGTAGGTTTGTCTGCAGAGACGAAGTTAGATGAAATTGGATTGAAGGCTTTGCTGTGAGGAGAAGATGATAATTAGTTGATGTAGTTGAAGGGTCAGCTGACTGACAGACGGACTGATCGAATCACCTCCGAGAACATGAGACGTCGCTATGGTGGATAACAACGTGGAACGCGGATGATTACAATAGGTGGGAGGGGGGAGAGTATTGAACTCCCGGTTTGCCTGATCGCGTTTTTGCCCTCCGATAGTGACGTCATCGTGAGGGAGAAAGAAGACACGAGGGGGAGTGTCGATTGGCTGATTCACTGCAGTGACGTCGCGACGAACTTTTCGTAGAAGTTTTGCCACAGGGGATCCTCGGGAGTTTGGTTATATTTTTTTTGAGGAAGACGAACACGAGACGAGTTGGTCCTTTGGATTTGGTAGTTTTAGTACCGACGGACGGTAACTTTGAATATTAGTAGAGGATAACGGAATGGTTGTTGAATCATTTTTGTGTCACCCGTTAGAATTTTAGTCATGTGAACGCGCACGATTTGTCGGTAAAAAATTGTACAGGTATGATCGTTACCATCGGTCGGTCAAACTTGTGAAAAAAGTGGAGTGGACGGTATCGCTACCTGGCGACGATATTTCGAGCCACTCGCGGCGTTTGAGTGATCGCTCGAGTCGAGCGAACGGAGCCGCACAATTTTATCGAGCGATTAGACCCTATTTCCGCAGTTTTATCACGCGATAATCTAGTCGCTAATTGAAACACTAAAAGCGCCCTACTACAATTTTTACTTCACTACTAAAAATCGTAACAAACTTCAAACCTACGATATTAAAAAATATATACTTTGTTTCATTTACAATGTAAAAAATCTCCCAAATTACTCGCAAACAAAGTAAATTAAAAAAATATATCACCCGAGGTCAAAACATTTCGACATCCGCCGTAATTCAATAAGAATTGGGCGTCACGTGTGCCCGTCGGTCGCCAGGCGAGCGAAGCCCCGATTACAATGTATGTTGAGACGGTTTCAACCGGAGGGTGGGATTACGAGAGTATCGCCGAGGGTCGGCGCGTGTGCGTGTCGTCCGTAGACGAACCCCGCAATTACTACGGCGCCAGGACGACGGACAGGACACTAACTAACTCAACTCACTAACTCAACTCGCCGGACTTTTTATCCGGCTTAAAAAAAATCCGAACAAAATTCCATATAAAAAAATAATAGTAACAATAATAACACAAGCTTCGATACTAATTTATCGCAGAGGTAAATGGAAAATATGATTGCGTCGCACTGCGAAGGAGGTTGGTGCGAACTTACCATTTTGGCTGGAAGCGCGAGAGGTGGTCCTGCCGCAGAACGACGAACGGCCAGCCGGCTCCGAACATGCGGAGAGACTGTGGCGCCGGGTGGTCGCCGCACGGTCGGCGCCGGTACTACGGCGCCGCTGCAGCGGCGCATGCAGCGTTCGCGTCGTTCGCGCACCCGCACCAACCTACCCCCACTACCCTTGCGAACGCGCCGCCACCCTCGGGGCGACGAAGCCCGCCGCCGCGTCTCCACCCTCCGCCGTCGCCTCGGGCGCTGGTGGTCGCCGTGCGCACCGGCTCGTCGCGTGGCGATATCCCACGCGACGAGGCGACGGCTACGTGCCTCGTCGGTGTAATTGCGCGGCGCACTCGGCGCACCGGCTACTTCGGCTTAATCAGCCGAAACGCCGGAGCCAAAGCCCCGAGGGGCTTCGTGCATCACCGCACCAGGAGTGGGGGAGGGGTTGCCCACCCTCATCCCTGCCCTACGCCGCCCTCGCGCGACCCCGTCGACCCTTTCTCCGGTTTCCATCAGACAAAATGTTTCGCACCAGGTGGGAGAGGTCCACCTATAAATTTAAGCGCGAATCCTCGAAGGTGAATTACAACGAGGATCGCGACGCGAATTTTTGGCTGGAATTGCCGGTGGAATTGAAGTTCGCTATTGCGATCGACAATTTGGCGGAATAACGATGCTGAGGAAACGAGTTTGTTTTTGGGCAGGAATTTGGTAGGATGATGATGTGGATATGGCGAAATTAATATTTTATTGCAATAAACCTTTGCGACTAATTTTGTCTTCTTTCGATTGTGGGAATCGTGTGGTTGGCGGTTTTTTCCTAGATGGAAGCCGTCACATTGAGTTTCACATCAACCCGAGTTTATAACTCCACTGCGGGTTGTCTGCGGACTCTCAACCGTCCGGCCGAAACCGCCCGAAGGATCGATTGATGCTCGCTGGCTCCCTAAGCGTTGATTTCCGTCCTACATACCGCCGCACATATCTCCGGGTCTTCGGCGTTCGCGCCACCGAATCCATTAGTAAATGTACGGCTCAACCTATATAGCTCACGGACTATTGCAACCGTCGCAGCTAATTCGGCCAACTAATCCTTGGTCTCTATCTGTCGCTCTCGTTCAGTAACGCGATTATTTCAACCCGCTAAGTACATAAACATTAAATGCATGAATTCAAACTGAGAATAGGGCGTCTGATGACGTTTGGATTCTCGCCAAGCATCTCAGCTCGAGGGTCGAGCGCGACAAGCGCCGGAAAACTCGCCCGAGACCCTTTCTTTCAATCCTCTCACGTTTGACTTACCCGATGCTCTTCACGACCTTTCCTCGAACCTCCGCAATATCCTGTTTGTGAAGCTACAAACTGTGAAAGTTTCTCGCTCTCCTCGCTCCTCTCACTCTGGTTCCTGACAAAAAAAAACGTGGCGCGTTTCACAAACTTTCCGCTGTTGACACTTCACGAACGACGCCTGGATACTGATGTCACCTGCAATGAAATCAAAGCTGGTGTCAAAGTAAATTCAATTGTCTCGCTGCTCTTATTTTTCGAGCAAACTGAATTCAATCTGCTAAAAGAATTTTATTTTTTTCAGTACTTAATTCAATTGACTTACCTTTTATTTTTAAGTCAAACTCACTTGGCTTAATTTTTACAATAAGGCAATCCTTTTAACCCTTTTAAGGCTGTATTACCTTCATTCATTTTTCAACCCAGCAAAATTCTGGTTCCCACATTTACCATTCTCTGTACCACCGACCCAACCAAACCCGGAAACCATTGCGCGCACCCGAAAAGCCCAGTTGTGGCTTTCTTCCTCTCGTTTAAAATTAAACAACCGCCGCTTGCTCCGGCAAACGACGTAACTCGGAGCCGTAGGAAGCAGCGAGTGTGACGCAAGTGCTATTGAGGCAAAACACTGGAAGAGCGAGATACACCGCATCACACACACACACACACGTGGCATACGCCCGTCACTGTTCTATTCTACTTGTGGCTAAAGCCGACGGCGAAGAGGCGGAGAGAAAGAGAGCAAAGGGGAAGTGAAACGCGCCGGCCAACTGCGAGAAACAGATCGAACACAATATCCACTCTCCTCCTCCTCCTCCTCATCCTCTTCCTGTCAGCCTTACCACCAGTTTTTCACTCAACTTCCTGATCGACGTTGCGGCGCAACTCGATACCCGCCAATTCCACCTGTTCCCCGGGGAGAGGCGAGGCACTTTTCCATACTTTCGCGTGGCTCCCACGCGAGCGGACAATTTTAACGAGAATCCGATATCTCCCCGGTCGGCTGGTACGACGAGAGACGTTCGTACACCGCTTCCAGGAGTCGCCAGACGTTTAGCCGCCGAGCGGGGCAAGCGTGTCAAGGTCGACGCAAAACGTTCCGCACGCTGCTGCGGCAGGTCGCCCATCGGAGTGCATCGTCTCCGGAGCCAGGTGCATCGCGGCACCGGGTCGCAACGATAATTTCGATAACCCCGGTGCACGAATGCGCGAGGGCGCTGCGCACGGTTGATAAATGGCCAATGAACGAATGAGCGAAGAGCTACCGATATGGAAAAAAAATCGAAACATGACATTGGACGCGTCTTGCGATGGCACCGATTTTTTTCGACGAACATGCAGTCGACGGTCTAACCGACAAACAAAATGTTTCGACATGTATCTTCTGTTTGTAAACAAACGCGAAATGCGCGCCGAGTCAACCGTCAACCGATTCCGGGGAGCTTCGAGCATTGCCGAGAGACGCGCGACGGTTGGGCCCTCGGGAGGAGGGGGCGGGGGGAGGGGGGAGACGAGTCGAGACTCGTTCGGGGAACGCTGCTTATCTATTTGCGTTCGTAAATAGGCAGCGGACTGTTCGCTGAAAAAAACAATAGACTGTGTTTATAAAATCTAATGGACGTCAAATACAGTCCATAAATATTAGTAAACACTGTAACATTGTTTCCAAAACCTTAGTTCACGTTTATTCCATCTGACGACGTACAAAAATAATTAAAATAGCTCGTAAAAATACAGCCAATCACGATGTGAAGATTCGTATCGAATCTTCACTTACCTTTTGCTGTCGAACAGCCAACGAAACGGCGGACTCTGCGATAACAAAGAACGGACTCGACTCGCCACAGATCCACACATTACTTACTTACCCCGCAAATCGCCCGAGATTTAGTTCACTTGGCGAGGGAAAAGACAAGATGGCTTCGTCTCTCTCACTCTCTGTCTCTCGAAAGTGTGGCGCGTCGGGTTACACAGCAACGACGACGACGACACGAGGTGTGGTACTCACTACTCTCGTAGCCTCCTTACGTTCCTCGTGATTTTCCTTTTCAGACCCTATTACGGAACGTCAATTATGCACGCCGGGTCTCCCGTTAATTGCCCGGCGCGGCTTCGTCGCGGCCAACACAAACACAAACACAAACACAAACACATACACACGACGCGAACGCTTTCGGCTCTCGACGAGCACACCGAGTTTTCCCTACTCTGTCAGTATTGGTGCGCACTTCGCGCGCGAGGCGCTCGGACTGGACGCGCGGGGAAAGCGGACAGCGCTCCCTGCCGGACTCGTGCGCAACCTGCACACCGAATCTGCGCAAGTTACCGATCTTTATCACTATAGCCAAAATTTCGGGCTCGTGTGGAATCCGCACTAAAATGTCTCTCATCGTTCTGTTGTGTGTCTCATTCTGTTGTCCTAGTGCAATAAATGCTATCTATCTATCTATCTATTCATCTATCGTTCGAGGACTGAAAATAAAAAGATCGTCCCTCAAATAAAAAATCGACGCTCGGATCTTTTGTTCCGAGTCGAAGCCGACAAATCGGAAAGCGAAGGTCACAGAGGGTCAGGGATAGGTCGAGCTGGCCTGGAATCTCCCCCTTCTCCCCCCTCCAATCCTCTCAACCGTCGCCAACGGCGATCGGTACTGCGCGAGAGAGAAGCGCAGGAGAGTCGGTCCGATCGGGCGCAGGACGATGCACGGCGAGAAGGAGCGGGAGATATCGCGCTTGCCTATTATCGCTGCGCCGCGGAGATAGTAGGCCAACTTTCGAGATGACAGTTTTATCTCGGCGCAATCCGAGAGCGTTCGACCGCGCAGAACTCGGCGCATGCGCGCGGAGGGGAAACGGCTGCTCACGTTTTCGCTACTTTCCGACAGAGGAGAACACGAAACACAGACACAAACGCGGAAACCCGCAGACACACAACGTTGTAGATATATGTGTACATGATCGGTTCGTGTGTGAACGAAACGTGGCGGGCACCGCGCGATTCTGGATCGTGAGAACGGCGAAATCGAATCCGCGGACGTATATCGAGTCCTCGTTGTATTGCGTGTCGCGCGACTTTCCGAAGAAGCTTCGCTCGATACTCGTCGCTTTAAGCGCCGACCGGCCGAACGGCCAACCCCGCAGAGGACACGAATAGGACGCGGAGGACGTGGACGTCGAGTAATGCGGCTCCAGGGCCACGTTACATTTGTGCTGTTACAGACAATTTGCATGCGCGATGAAGGCAAAATTATTTTCGTCCAGACGACAAATCGATGGACACGGTGCAGCGAAATCGCGTATTAGTTATTAATCCAGGATTCCAGGGTCGACCCCGGCTGGCATCTAAAGTGCGCCGTTTGTCACGGGTAAATAATATCATTTTTCTAGGAAGGAGTCGATTTAATGATAATTTAGTGTGGATTTTTCCAGAGATCTTTTTCTGGTCGAATTTTCGAGTTTTCGGGCGATATGAAACATTCCGAAATTTTCCGATTTTTCCCGCAGACATGTACGATATATTTTTTATCGCATATTCTTACAAGTATAGAATTCCGGAATGTTGCTGAATAGCCAAATGAATATAGAGATTATTCCCATATTTTTCTTTTCGTGTAGGGTTTCTAAACTTTGCAAAATCTTTTTTTTTTTTTTTGCAAAAAACGCAAGGACAAACAACTCTGAATTTGGAAGTCAGAATTCAAACGTTACGAAATCGAAAATTTCGAATATCTGAGGGAGATTTGTCAGTCTGTCGTTCTGAGCGCTGCAGCGCTGCCCAAAAAATGACTATATACCTATGAAGGTGGCGCCTGACGCCCTTCAGCGTCGCGAGCACGTGACACATGACACGTGACACGAGGAAGCTGCGCGTTAGCGCCAACTTAGGCCCAGAGCGAGGAAACGCATCGCACCGGACGGTCCTCGTCCGGTGCCCTGCAAGCCGCGGAGGGAGGGCGGAGGAGACCATCCACAGAGGGGAAGCCAAATAAGCGGATGATCTCGTTCTCTTCGTTTCCCTCTTTCACGCCAATGATGATGATGATAATGATGATGGAGTGTATCGATGGCGCGCGGGGCGTCTCTCGCTCGCTCAGCGCGCGGGATTAGTGCCAAGTGGTAAGAGTGGTCTTCTCCCGTCTTAGAGAGCAGCGGCAGCAGCAGCAGCACCAAGTGAGAGAATACATAGCCGGCGCTCCTGCTGCCTCTGGCCGCCGCTGCTGCTGCTGCCGTTGGCGGACGGCGAGGTTAGCGACCGTGAAAGTACTCGTTGCAAGTGGGACGGCAATTTTTTAAAATCGTTGCGACGATTGCGTGCGCCCACAACCGACCTACATCCGCGAGGTCGATGCGCCTTGCCCGCGGCCGCACGTCCAGCGAGCGAGCGAGCGAGCGAGTGCCAACACACGGAGAGCGCGTCCATTGCCGCTGCTGCTGCTGCTGCTGCTGCTGCTGCTGCTGCGGCTACTTCCCCCCTCCCCCTCTGCGCGTGCGCGCGCGCTCGCGCAGTTTCCTCGTTCCCTTCTCACCTTCCTTCGCCGCCGTTGCCGCCGCCGCCGCGCGAAGCGTCCGCTGAAGACGATTCCCGCGCTTTTCTCTCTGCGCCTCTTTCTCTGGTTTTTTTTTGCTCTTTCTCTCTCGGGGAAAGATGGACAGGGAGACTATGTTTTCTTTCTCTTGGCACTCGAAAGAAAGTGCAATTCCTAAACGATCTCATCCCGATGACGTTCTTTTTTTTTGGATGCTTGTTGTAGAGGAGGAGAACGAGGCGACATAAACACTGGCGCTCTATATATAACCGAGGAAAATGTGGAGTTGCTTCGTTTTTTTTTTGTATTTTTTTTTATTTTGCTTCCTCATAGAGGAGGCTTTGTTTTTCTTTAGTTGAGTGATCTTTCTTCGTTATTCTGTTATTTTGATTGTGGTGAATTGTGGAATTTTTTTTGTGTCTTGAAATTCGTGGGGCATTGGAAGACCGATAAGGATTAAGATACAGTTTGCAAAGATGGAAACTGTCAATACGATTTTTATTTATTGTTCAATCTGACATTCTGTTTTATTTTTTTTTTTGCGGAATGGAAACTCGGAGGAAAAAAAGGGCGAAAGCGCCTGCATTCAGTGTCCGGGCGTCGAACAGGCCGCGGGCTGAGAGGCCCCGAAAAAAGGCGCGCGTTCTGGCGCCTCGCTGCTCGGGCCGTACGAACGAGGCGCTTGTTTTCTCTTGCGAAATCGGCCCGTCCGTGTCAACGAACTTTGCGCTGCAAAGTGAAAGAGGAACAATTTGAAAAAATCTATTTTCGATCTCCGATACAAAAATATCGATCTGGATCGATCCCAATCTCATCAACCGCTCGATCGATTTTCCAATCGCGACTCTATCCAAGTGACGAGACCAAAAAAAGAGAGAGAGAAAAAAGTGCGAAAGAGAAATTCGAGTGAAAAGTCGATCGACGACGAAAATCGGTTACGGGCGGACGGAAAAGGGACGCGCGCGAGAATCTTCCGCCGGGAGCGGAATCCAATCGCCGTATACGCAGCGGCCCCGGCAACGACTTTGACGACGACGATGCAGCGCAGCGATGAGAGGAGAGCGCCAGAATGTTTTGTCGTCGAGTTTTCTCGTTCGCTCGCTCGCTTTCCCGAGGCCTCGATATTTTACTCTCTCGCGCCGCGAGCGCCTCGCGCACGCGCGCGCGCGAGTGCACGCGAACGCGCGGGAGACGCAGAAGAAACGTTTACTTTTCTCCGTGCACTCTCCCGGCGAACCGCGCGCCGGCCGCGCAGATATCGGCGCGCTCGGTACAATTATCGCGAGCGCCACGCGTCGGGTCTGCCGTAAGGAGACGGCGACGAGCGATGTTTCGAGTGTTTCGTCGGAGAAACGAGGCGACCGTTCGGACGATCGGAGGAGTGAATGACCGATGGGTTTTTTTGCACTGTACAAATTTTAGCAGTGAGACAAATAAACGTCAGCCAATTAAATTCACCGTTGAAATACATATACAATTTATTTTAACATTAAAAAATTTGATTAATAATTTTTTATTATTGGTTGAAGGAAAAAATCGCAAATTAGTTACCTAGATTTTTTTATGTTTGGGAAAACATTACTTTTATTGAGCGGAGAAAAATTGCTGGACGATTAATTGATTGCTGGATGATTAAAAAAATAATACATTTATAATTTACATTTTTGGTTGAAGGAAAAAATCGAATATTTGTGTTACCTAGAATCTTTTTTTTTTTTTTAATTTTTGGGAAAATATGTCAATTAACTTTTATTGCGCGGGAAAAAAATGCTGGACTGAATATAGACGATTGATCGAATTCAATCGACCGACTCGAGACGTCGAGTGCAATCGCCTCGGCGGTTCATCGTCGTGTCGGACTCGTCGTTCGCTCTCGGCTCGATTTCGCGCTTATCACGGTCTCCGCGCGTCTCGCTCGCGTTATAAGTCGGTCGATTGTGAATAAAAGTACAACTTTGTCGTCGCTCGCGCTCCACTTGCGCGCGCGCGAGCTCTCGGCACTTTCATAACAGAAAGAGCGAGGCGGAGGAGGAGGAGGAGGAGGAAGGCGGAGGGCCGAGCGCGCGAGTGGGACGACGATATCGAGAGCGCGAGTCGCGATCGGCGAGCGAGAGAGCGCCGGGTGCTTTCCAGTTTTCGAGGCGGAAAGAGCGCGTCCGCCGCGCGATCTCTTCTGCTCTCGCGCGGGAGCGGCGGCTCTCGACGCAGCGACGGACTCTCCCCTCTGGCGCGCAACCGAGGAACGAGAGTAGAGACCCGACCGATCTCTCGAGTCGCGTACCCGTCGGGTACGTCTCGGGGCAAACGAGGCCGATTACCTACTGCGACTTGGACATCGTTGCGCCCTTCGCGAAATCTGCGGTCGAGTGTCGAAACGCGTCCCGAGGTGCGAGGGACTTCGACGGACACGGCTGAAAATATAGCAAACCGAAGCTATACGAAAATTGGCAAAATTTGGCAGTCAGAAAAAAAATGATTTTTGCGTTTTTCTCATCGAATTTTTGATTTTTTGGGGGAATATTGGTGATTTTTGGAATCAGCGGGAAATTTCCCATCGGATAGGGTTTTTAAACTTGGCGAAATCGAAAATTTTTTTTTCGTCAAATTTTGGGAAAAATGGCAAGGGGTACCCTTCTATAAATTTGCGATCTTTGAGGGTCAACTTTAAAAATCTGCAAAAAATCGAAAAATTGAGATATCGCGTTCCGCCTGGCGGCATTCTCTTCGTTGAAGAGTCTTCTTTCGAATGCAAAAAGAAAATCTCGATTATATTGATCCAAAGAAAAATTACACCGATTTTAGTAAAGTGCAAAAATTGGGAAAAAGTGAAAAATCGTTTTTCGCATTTTTCTCCTCAAATTTTTTATTTTTCGGGCAAAAACCGGTCATATTTGGAACCAGCGGGAAATTTCCCATCGGATAGGGTTTTAAAACTTCGTTAAATCGAAAAAAAAAATTTTCGCCAAAAAAACGGCAAGGGGTACCCCTTCTAAAAATTTGCGATTTTTCAGGGTCAACTTTAAAAATCTGCAAAAAATCGAAAAATTGAGATACCGCGTTCCGCCTGGCGGCATTCTCTTCGTTGAAGAGTCTTTTTTCGAATGCAAAAAGAAAATCCCGATTATATTGATCCAAAGAAAAATTACACCGATTTTAGTAAAGTGCAATAATTGGGAAAAAGTGTAAAGTCGTTTTTCGCATTTTTCTCCTCCAATTTTTTATTTTTCGGGCAAAAACCGGTCATATTTGGAATCAGCGGGAAATTTCCCATCGGATAGGGTTTTAAAACTTCGTTAAATCGAAAAAAAAAATTTCGCCAAAAAACGGCAAGGGGTAATATTCTAAATTTTTCCATTTCATTATTTTTCGCTTCAAGAATATATCGAGGAGTATTGAATAACAATATATTGAGAATTATTATCTTCTCAAAATAAATTCTCAGTGTGTTAACTCAACAAGAAAAACTGAAAAATAGAGGAAGACGGCCAAACAAAGCCGAGCGATCAGTTCGCCCTCCGATCAGTTCGTCATTCGTCTTATGCGGTCTTTGCCTCAGTCTTCGCCGTTGGGTGAAAGCAGGCAAAGCCAAAGCCATCGCCGCTGCGCTTCCCGAGTCCCGACGAGGACCTTCGCTCTCTTTCTCCTCGTCGATTCGTCGATTCGCCGTCGACGAATGAAAAGCGCGCGATGAAAAGCGATCGTTGACCGGTCGCGGCGAACGGGGACGCCTGAGATAAAAGTCGCGGATAAGAGCAATTAGCGCGCGCGTCGCGGTGGCCGTCGTCGTCGTCGTCGTCGTGTGTGTCGAGCGAGCGCTCGGTGAAAAAGAGTGAAAGAGAGTGAGAACGTACACAACGCAAAGGCGACGCAGGAGAGTGAACGACGCGTCCCTGTGGCTGCTGCTGTTGCTGCTGCTGTTTACTACTACTACTATTAATGCCACTACTACTATTACTACTATTAATGCTACTATCGCTGGCGATGGTGTTGCCGGTGCTGCCGTCGCGGAGAGAGTAGGCCAATGCCAGTGTCAGCGACTCGGGCAGCCAGCCACCCAGCAAACTTGATCGTGAAAACAGAAAAACACAACGACCACGATGCCGCGGCGATTACGTTCGTTTCCGTTCGTTTATTTATAGCGACGTTCGCCGCGACGAAAAAAAAAAATAGCGGGTGCAGTCGATGCAATTGTCCGGAAATTTCTTCAAACTCGCGAATTTTTTTTAAGTTACTGATTTTAATGCTTTTCCAAATTCACCAGAAATTAATTTAATGTAAAATAAAAGAAACTGGTGAATGATAATAATTGATGTTTTTTTTTGTACAATTTTATTTTTTATTTTCGTTCAATCAGGCTGCAAATTCGTGGGAGGCGAGATAGGAAAAAAAATGAGATCGAGGGACAAAGCGCGACAATGTTTAAAAATAAATCTCGCGCGGCGAGATATGTCATCGCGGTCTATAAATGGTTCGCGCACCGTCTGACGGTGCAACGATCGTCCTCTAAGACGTCGATCGGCCAGCCGTGCGCGCGTCTCTTATTGGTGCTGATAATGGGACGCGACGCGATCGCGCAGTCTCTGATCCGATGAGGATATGTGGATCATTGCCACGCCGCGAACACTGCGATAAATATGCAACGCTGCTCGGGGAATAAGATTACGTCGACCGCGCGCGCGCGCGCGCGCGTTTGATGCCCATCATCGCAGTGTCTCTCAAATCGCATCAATTTTCCTCGTCTGCAAAATAGCCAAACAAAAAAAAATTTTTTAAATATCTTTCCACCCAAACAATTTAATCAGCTTTATCCAACTCGAACGTAATTCTTTTCTCAAATTATTTTTATTTTATTTTTTCCTCGCGACAAACTTCGCTTTAATTTTTCACTTCCACAATTTTCTCACCTATTCTGAGTCGCCTTCAAAAAATGATTTCCCAATTCGAAATTCATTAAAATGAAAAATAATATTCTTGAGATAATATTAATAATAACAATAATAATAAAAATCATCCTACCCAAACAATTTAATCAGTTTTATCTAATTCGAACATAATTCTTTCCTCCAATTATTATTATTATTATTATTTCTCGCGACAATCTTCGCTTTAATTTTTCATTTCCCCAATGTTCTCACCTATTTTGGATCGCCTTCAAAAACCTACTTTTCCAATTCGAAATTCATTTTAATAAAAAAAAATATTCTTGATATAATAATAATAACTCGTGCCGACGAATGACAAAGTGAGAGACTCTGGCGTATCCATGACATCCTCATTTCGCGCGCACGACATGCAGATACACATAGATAGAGTTGTGACTACTAACCTAGACACACTACTCCAGTTATCTGGTTCATTGTCGCAATTCCTCGGAGGTGTCCCCCCGGCGCGCTCGCACCACGTCTTACGTACCCCGCGCGCACTCTCGGCGCACTCTCGGCGAGCCCTCGGCGAGCCCGCTGCGGGAATAGTCACGAGACCGGTCTGCCGACCTCGGACAGCGAGCGCTCTCGCTGCAGTTCCATTGCAATAGATTGATATATATATTTATATATAATGCATCACACACACACAAATATATTTTTATACATAATGCATCACACACACATATATATTTTTTTATATATAATGTATCACACACATATATATATTAATTTTATCGTCCCGAGCGAGGAAAAACAATTAAAAGACGAAACTAGATCATTCGAGCGCCTGAAAAATACTTTCCACTCGATCCCAACGTCGTCGTCGTCGTCGTCGGTTGCGATCGAGTTTCACGCGGAGCGTCGCATTATCTCAGACCGACGATCTCGGACCTGCGCGAAAAATCTTCTTCACCATTGACACACATTTGCGATCCCAGGGATCTCGCAACGCTGTCTGCGTCGATAAATTGGGGTCGACGTCAGAGCGCAGCTTTCGCGAAAAGGCAGAAGGAAGACGACGACGATATTTTTCGCTCATGCCCTGCGGTCGTTGCGGAGGGTTGCGAAAGTGTCGGGGATCGGTTTTGAAACGATTTTGGCATTGACGGCGCACGCGCCGCTTTTCCCCTACCACTGTCGCCGTCGATTGCAGCGCCACCAAAGACGAAACTTCGAAGCTTCGGCGACAGAAGGTTCGTCGACCTGTTCGGCCGATTGTTTTTTTTTTTTCGTCGACATCCAAACGGTTCGCTCCCTCTCCCCCACCCCTCCCCCTCCTTTTGGTCCGAGAGACGAAGACGTTTTTGAAAGTATTGCTTCGAATTCCGAATTCTCTATCCGGTTTGTACGGAGATTTCGTGGCGTTGACTTCTCGTCGCGCAATAAGTCAACCGAGTCAAACGAATGGTGGGGAAGGGGAAGGAGAGGAGGAGGAGGGGGAGACGAGCGAACGAAAGTGAAATTAATTCTGCTCTCGGCTGTCGTGAGGGATTCGTCGTGTGTGCAGTCGGTATTACAGCGCTCGACTCGAATACCGACTGAGTGTAGGAGGAGGGGGAGGGGGCGGTTTGGACGGTGCTGAAAAGCGACTCTGAGCCGACAGTGACAATATTTGCTCAGACGAAGAGGAGAGCCGTTGGGAATCGCGGCACCTCGTAAAGTACGGATTTTCCGGTGAATCATTTCGGTGCACTGAGGGCGAGAAGTGATGAGGAGTGACGGATTTGAAACGTGGGGTCTGATAATGTTGACGTTGCTGGTCTATGAGAATGAGGCGCAAATATCTTCAAAGATATCCAGACTCTTACGATTTTTTTTTAAATAAAAATAAGGCGCCTTTCGATATATTTATTTTCAATTATTTTGAAATTAAGATGAAAATAAACTGTCTTTCCATTTTGATATAAATAAATCGTTTCCCAATTCCACTGAAAGTAAATCGTTTCACAATTTCACCGGAAACAAATAATTTTGCAATTGCCATGAAAATAAATAATTTTGCAATTGCCATGAAAATAAATAATTTTGCAATTGCCATGAAAATAAATAATTTTTCCAGTTTTCCCAAAAATAAGCTATTATTATTATTATTGTTTTTAACATAGAAATTCTTTGGGCTAAAAAAAAGGATCGGCTAAACGAGCGAAAAAAAGTGTCGGAGGAGCATGGACGAAATTATTCCACGATCGTGTCGCGTGCGATTGGTATTCTCGGTCGCCGCGCCGCGTTGTGTCCGTCGCGCGTTATCGTCGCCCGCGCGGACCCAAATGAATTTGCGCAAGATTGCGCGACGCGCGCCGCGCGCCCCGTTCGATCGCGCGTCTTCGCCGAGCGCCGCCGAGTGCCGTCATACCGCCGCCGCCGCCAGGTGGGACGCCTGCCGGGCGCGTCTCCCGCGAGCGCGGATACGCGTAACACGTATATAATGGCCAGTTAGGCGCTTTCGCGCTAGGCGCGCGTTGCGTAACTCCACCAGAGGAGTCGCGCGCACGCGCCGTACGGTACATATAGTGTAACGAAGCGGCGCGCCCCGTCGATATAAACGACGCGTCGGCTGCCGGAATGTCACGAGGCGCATCTGTGGTTCCCCGGATCGCAGGGGATTCACAGTCACGGAAAAAAAATGGCTTAATTCGGGTAGATGTACCGTTAGTGGCCATTTTTATTATTTTATTTTTTTAAATAAATTTTTGTGGCAATTTTTATTAATTTTTTATTAAAGATTTTTTTTTTCCCATAATTGCATATTTATTTTTCGAACAAATTCATATAAAATTACCGAATGACCTACACGATTTTTTTTTTAAGGTGATTCAATTTTTTATTTCATTTTTTTTTGTGAGATGGCCAATAAGGTGGCCAAAAATGGTACCTCTACTTATCCTACAGATGCGTCAGTCGATCAATTGGTCAGACCCACCAAGTTGCATCTGCGAAACGCGAAAGCTTTCTATAAAATAATAATAATAATAATGATAATAAAATATACCGCAACTTCTGCGCAGACGAAGAAGTTGCGATTGAGGAAAGAAAAAAAAAAAGATTCGCAGTCGCTCGTAATTTCTCCAGTCGAGCGTAGCGCTCCGTTCGTTATGATAATTCTCGCGTCGATAAATTATTCACCGCGAGCGCACCGCGTGAGAAATTTTGAAACTTCTCCAGGTGGAAGGAAGAGACGGAGAAATGAATTCTTTTATTTTTACTTTTTTTTTTTCGCAACCACCAGCGGTGATTCGTAATAATATTTCGAGGCATTTTTTTTTTTTTTTTTTTTTTTTTTTTTTTCGTAACAAGATCAAGCGGTGAAGTAAGAGTCGCGCAGCGGTTAACGGAGAAAGAGGCGGCCCGGGCTGAGAAATTTCGTATCACGTGTCGCCATAGGCGAGCCCTGGGCCTGTTTTCGATTTCCACTCACGAAAAAAAGAGCTAAAGTCGCGTCCGCGACTGCGGCGTCGGCGGTGGTGAGATCCGCCGGGCCGGCGCCCTGCGCCGTCGTGTCAAGGACAACGCGTCTATCCCTCGTGGAACGGCGAACGAAAAAAAATGCTCGTCGCACTTTCGCGTGCGAATATCGCAAGTGGCGAGAGACAAATTTTGCGGGACTCATTTCCATATTAGCGACGCTTTGGGTACAATGAACCGATGCATTTTTATTTATTATATTTAATTTTTCAAAAGATACATTGAACAATAAAAAAAAATAATATTTCATTTTTCAAAAGAAACATTGAGCAATAAAAAAATTATCGAACAATTTTTTTTTAATGAAGACAACATTATTTCTGCAATTATTGATTTTTTTTTTATTTCGTGAATATCGAAAAATAATTGACCACGAAATCTGTGGTTCCAGCTAAAATTTATTTCGAAGACAATTTCACCGTAAAAGTTGAATAATCCCGCGGTTATGTGGTTACGAGTAACGGACGGACATTTTTCTGTGACAAAATGAACTCGAAGAAATTTCGTAAGCGCAGAATTTCGGGTGTAAGAGTCACGTAACGCGACGTCGTTAGATCAAATTGTTAGATGTTGTGTTACATTGTGTTGTTATTGCATCCCACGTGGCTTCTAGATTTTTATCGAAATTAACTGTTGGCCCGCGGCCGTCTCGTCATCGCGTGGGTGTTCCGTCATCGATGGAACCGCCTGTAGGCCCAACGTGCTGGTCAGCAGTCGCAGCCGCAGCAGCGGCAGCGGTGCTGATATTGCGCAAGGCCTCAAAGTTTGTAAGCGCAGCCCGTCGAGACTAACCGAACTCACTTTCAACGTGTCAAGGACACCGACTGGTCCACTCTCGGCTACTCCGCGCGCGCGCGCCGCCCGCCCAATCCGCCCGGGTCTAAACTTTTTCGGCCGCTCCGAGTCGGGACTCAGGTTCGCCGGTCAGCGATGCATCTGGATTTTTTTTATTTTTGTTAGACAAAAATAAGGGCAAATAAGATTTTTTTTTACTTTTGTTACACAAAAATTAGGACCAATTGGAATTTTTTTATTCACGTTACACAAAAATTTGGGGCAATTAGAATTTTTTTATTTTCGTTACACAAAAGTTGGGGCCAATTAGAATTTTCTTATTTTCGCTACACAAAAATTAGTGCCAATTAGAATTTTTTTCATTTTCGTTGCACAAAAATTAGGGCCAATTAGAATTTTCTTATTTTCATCACACAAAAATAAGGGCCAATTAGAATTTTTTTTATTTTCTTTAAACAAAAATTAGGGCCAGTTAGAATTTTTTTTTTTTTCGTTACACAAAAATTAGGGCCAATTAGAATTTTTTTTTATTTTCAATGCACAAAAATTAGGGCGAATTAAATAGCATCTAAATTTTTTTTATTTCCATCACACAAAAGTTAGGGCCAACAAAAAAAATTGTCAATTATTCAAAATTTGATTATTAATCCATGTTACATTATCCATCCAAATTTGCTCAGTTCTAAAACGCAAAAATCGCTGCTAAAAAATACAGACAAATCTTGACACTTGTAATAAAAAAAATACTTTCCATAAATTAATTATCGCCTGATTAAAATCAAAGTGAGATGCGCCGGAGCTCCCCTCGAACGGAGCTCAATGTTCGGCCTCTCGCGTCGAACGAAAGTGAGTTTTGATTCGTACCCTCGGGATCCGGCGCGTCCTTGAACGCGTCGCGCGGTGCGAGAGAACGAACGACGAAATGCGCGCCGGGCGCGTCTCCGGCCGACCAAATCGATGCTGCTGCGGGCACCTGTTTTCATCGATCGTTCCTCACACGCCGTCGCCGTCGTCGCAGCTGCAGCACACGTTTCTCGCGCCACGAATTACTCGTCCACGTGTTTTGCCGGCCGAATATTCGCGCCCACGCCCCTCGCTGCGATCTCATCCTCGTCTTTCTGCCGCTCGACCCTTCCGACATAAAGCAAAGTGTTCGCCAACTCGCTCTCGATTTTTCTTTGTTCCCCTTTGCCATCGATCCGCGGCTCGAAAATATATACGACACGTCGTATATACATTTCGCCTCCAGTCCATGAATATTAATTTTCCTCGAGACGCGATTCGCCGCTCCCGCGAATTTATTCGTCCGTTATTCATTCGTCGATTCTCACCCCTCATCCTTCTCATCCCTCCGAGTTAATTAATTGGCGAGATGCATCTCTCGTCGAAGTGCCCGGAATTTCTAGATGAAACGGATTTTTCATGAATATCCTTAGCGCGCGATCCGTGACCCAGTGGAAAAAATAATGCCACGAGAGGAGCTGGGAAAGTTGCGGCTGTTGTCGATGCGGTTCGAAGGTTAGAGCTAAGAGGGGTGGAGGTGAACTGTAGGGGTTGCTTCATCCCACTGACCGTGACGGACCCTCGAGACGAGCTCGCGCCCTTGTCTCGGCTATCCACAACCGGGAGTCGATAATTCGCTCGTGGCACCGACTCTTGTCTCGATAGATTTTTATCAAGCCTCAAAGATTCGTCTTTAGAGTAGATTGAATTTTTTTCTGAAATAAAAAGTGATTATTTTTTGTCAGTAAGCAATCTGACACTAAATTCAGCGCAAATCGGGAACTGGTCGGACCCTGGCCGGACCGGGGTTGGCCCGACCAGGGCCTGGCCAGTTCCCGTTTTCCGAGGGGAAGATGCCTCGCATCTGCTGTCAGAGCAAAAATAACTCCTGCCGCAAGATATTTTCGTACTCCCTTATCGCTTGATACACACGACCCGCGAGTATCGCTGCTTCTATTATCGCAGCGAGCGTTATTATCTCGCTCGCTCGATTGCAGTTGCCCGGAGTCTCGGTTAATTGGACAATTAGCGCGGGAAGAGGGCAGCCGCATTCGAAGCCACTGACCGTGCGAGGCCGATCGGATCTGCGGCTTCTCGAAACTTTCGCGTTCCCGCGGTCGGAACAAGACGCTTCGACTTCCGCGCGTGCGGAGGCCCCCGAAGGTCATCCACGGTCGATGATGGACACGCGCCGATACGGAGACAAACCCGAGTAGTGCGGCTGAACCTGAAGAATTCATTTCCACGATTCTTCCGCTCCGAAAATTTCCCGAGAGTCGCAGTATTTTTTTTAGGTTTTTTTTTCTTTGGCTCCTTTTCGCTGCCAGACCGACTTCGTCCTATATTTATTACCCTCTGTATTATTTGCAGCCCGGGGAGACGCTGTAACTGCGCACAGGAGCGGCGGATGTTGAGACACAATGCGCGAGGGACTCTATGTCGCTCTCTCTTTCTCTCCTTTCGCGCTGCAAGCGGACTCTGCCGGTGCGCGCGCACCCGAGTGCCAAGTAGTGAGAGTACGTGCAGCGTCAGCCCTCGCGCCAGCTTTTTCCGAGGATAAATCGCTCGCGAGATAATTCACGGTATTTTTTTTATATTTTATTGATTCATTTTTTTAATTCATTTCCCTGCAGTAAAAAATTCGTGGCTGGAAGAAAACATGAAAATACTGATGCTCAGGATTTTTTACAAATATTTCATTCTTTATTTAATAGAATAACATTTTGCGGAGCAATAAATTTGTATCTCGAGACCCGGAAAATCAGAAACAACGAAGCCCAGAAGGTCGGAATATTGAATATTGAGTTACAGGCGAGAAGATTTTTCTTTTATGGAAATACAAAGTTGCAGCAGACCCGGGACTGTCTAGTTTGTCCCGTTCTCCGCCACGTCTGTTGCGGTTATAGGAAATCTGTCGGTTCGCGGGAGTGACGAGCCGTGTTGTCCTTTTTCCGCTGTTGCGAGTGAATAAAAATGCGAGAAACGAGAGCGAGGAGGCAGCGCGTGTCGCGCGGGCGTCGAGCCGGCGCCTCGGGCCGTCTCTGCTCGTGTGTGTAAATCAAATCCCGTTGAGCCGGGCGCCGAGGGGCGCGGTTCCGACGAACGCGCGATTCTCGCGAGAATTTATCGGAAAAACAATTACCACTTATTGCATAGAGAGGGAAAAACGAGGGAGAGAGATAGAGGCAGGGAAAAGTGCAGCCCTCGTGCTCGGAAGTCGTAAATACGAATTGGAGGTCAGGATTTCGTTGGACACGGCAACCTACTGCCACGTGGATGACGTAACGCACAGCATTTCGCATCGAATCCACGCGGGGGATGAGGCAATGAAAAAAATAAAATAAAATAAAATAAAAATAAAAAATAAAAAAATCCCAAGTCGATAAAATTTTATTTTATGTCGATAAAATTCCTTCGTGCCTCACATTTTTCTTCAGGACTCTTTATTAAAAAATACTTTATTTTATTTTTTTTTTACTTTTTTTTATGTGTACTTTCAGTGGACAGCGATGATAATTTTCAGGCCTCTTTTATTTTCGTCCAAGCTTCTTTCTCGTCGTGACGTCAATTTCAGGACAGCTAACACAAATCCGGGCTAAGACTGAGCGTCAAAAAAATGAAGGTCAAATTCATAATGGCCCTGACAGAGTTGTCACAAAGTGCGCCACGTGGCGAAAGGAGAGCGGGGAAAAAAATGGTGGCGAGTCGATATTTTTATTCATAATACGCATCTGGGAGACGGGGGAGGAAATGTGGGCAGAGAAGTCGCGATAAGAGGGACGGCAGCCGGGCGTTTTGTCGCTTAATCGCGAAGCAAAATGTCACGAAGGAATTTTCATCGTTCCCGGGCGGATTCAGGTGGGGCCGCTGCTGCTCGTCGGCCGAGAGAGAGAGACCGGCGCGTATTATGTACCAAGCAATCCTGACGGTGGATTAATGTCAAAGGGCACGGCGGATTTTCTCGCCGAGTGGCAACAGCGACGCCCGTCGGTCGACGAGGATCAAAAACGCGTTTATTTTATTTTTTTACTCTCCTTTAATTTTTTCTACCCTCATTTACAGCTTCGCGTGGAAAACACGTAAAAAAATCTGAAACGAATGTGAAAAACCAGGTAAGAACCTCAACTTTTCGAATTCTCTCTGATCTCAAATAATAATAATAATAATAATGAATAGTATTTATTTCCAAAGAATTTTTTTTGTGAAGAAGCCAAAATGAAAGGAAACTCTTCTCAATGAGAAACTCTAAGTTTTTCGGTGTTTTTCTCGACTCCATCCACCGAAATAATTTATTTTCCCTATAAAAAAAATGCTGACATAAAACACTTGGAAAAAAAAATAATAATAATAATATTTTTCTTCGACCAAAAAAAAATGTGGTTCTCAATGGGGATGAAAACTAGTTTTCCCTCTCGCGCGTGAAGTGGCGAAAATTTCCGGTCCTCTCGACCCCGCGACGCGGAAAACACGGTGCAGAAGTGGCGGTGCGCGAGCCGCGAGTCTCGTCGAGAGGATTTGTGACGTTCAATACGGAGGCGCCAGGCGTCTCGACGCCTACAATAGCGCCCTGCGGGCTTTTCCTTGTCCTGCACCCCGCGCACTCTGCGTGGCTTGCCCGACCCCCGACGGCCTCCGCCCCCTCACCCCCTTCCCCCTCAACCCCTGCGCCTCTCGCTCGCTCTCGGCCGGGAGCAAAGAGTATACCTATGTTTGAGTGTATCAGAAAGCGACTCGAGGTTTAACGTAATGATCCCCGCGGCTACTCGCGAAGTAAATGGCTGCTACGGGCAACGCCGACTATGAACTATGGACAATTCTTGGCAGGGGCGCAGCAACGTTTGTTACTTTGTCTCGGGCACTTGTTATTTTACTCGTGATTTATCGATTTATCGTGCAGAGAGAGTAAGAGCTGAACGGTATGAACTGTGGGTTGAGGCAAAGTGAAACTTATTCAGTCATATTATGAACTGAATTTTTTTTTAATTTAGTCTTTACATTCTTTGCAGTGTTTTTTATTTTTCGGTTTTGCATTCTCTACAGAATTTTTTATATTTCCGGGCTTTAAATTCTCTACAGTATTTTTGTTATTTTCAGTCTATAAATTCTTTAGACTTTTTTTTATTTTCGGTCATTACATTCTCTACAGTATTTTTTTTATTCTCAGTCTTCAAATTCTCTACAGTGGTTTTTTTTTTATTTTCAGTCATTACATTCTCTACAGTATTCTTTTATACTCAGTCTTCAAATTATCAACAGTAGTTTTTTTTTATTTTCAGTCATTACATTCTCTACAATATTCTTTTATTCTCAGTCTTCAAATTCTCTACAGTGTTTTTTTATTTTCAATCATTAAATTCTTTACAGTATTTTTTTTATTCTCAGACGTCAAATTATCTGCAGTGTTTTTTTTTTTAATTTTCATTCTTCACATTCTTCAGTCTTCATTTCTTCGGCAGTCTCTCGCAACGTTCGCAAATGTGGTTAACGGCATCGGGGGCAGCTCGGAGATTTCCTCGAAGCGGCGGAGCGCGCGCGGCGTTCGCGGAAGCCCGACTCGAGCCTGCAGCGCCGTTGAAAACGCGCGCGCGGCATCGGTTCTCTCGATCGGTCAAGGTCGCGACATCGACCTGGGGTCTCTTGCACAGCGAGCGACCGGCCGAGAATCGCGGCAGAGCGCAATTGTTGTTCTTGCGAGCGCGGGAAAAAAAACCTTCGCGCCCCGTCGAACTGGAACACAGTCAAAGTCCGGGTGCTGCGGATTCTCCCGATCGAAATTTCCAATGCGCTCCGACCGCGCGGAATTTTAATTTAAAACCCGCGATATTGAAATTCCGAAATCTCTGAACCTGAAAAAAAAACACAGCCCACATCGACATCGAAGCATCAGAATAAAAAATGAAAAAAAAAAAAAAAAAATCGCGCGAGCTACTTTCGTATTAATTAAAAAAATTGCAGAGGCAGATCTATTAAAAAATGTAACTGCAAAGATTAGAGATTGAAACAACATTGAGAACATCGATAAAAATACGTAAAAAAAAAATAAAAGTATACCAAAGTCAGCGGTGGAATCGTTCCAGCAAACGAGCGGAGAAATAAAAATAATAAAAAAATATATAAAAAAGGCACCAAGAGAGCGAGTGAAATACCCGAATCGTTTGAAGTCGCTTTCGGCGACTCGTTTGGACCGTCGGCTATATAAGCGTCGGGCCTGATGTTAGATACACGTTTCGCGCGGAGTTTCGTAGTTGAACCGAAGTAGAACCGAAACTGCCTCGCGGGTGTGAAAGCCAAACGAGGAATTAGAAGAGCCGTGAATTTTTTTCCTCTTTTTTTCGGGCCACAGATGCCATCCGCTCGATCTCGGAAGGTGGAAGGTGGAAGGGGGGGGACCAATATCAATCGGGCTCCGGCTCGACTCGTACAAATTCTCCCATTTCTCTCTCTCCGTTTCTCGATCGGAAACATTCCTCAGGTGTTACTACAGAAAACCGATCTGTTACGTCGCGATCTCTCGTCGCAGTATTATCGGCAATTAATCGACGCCGGAGTTGCGCAACTCGGCGTCGATATTACGGTTTTCGGGGCTCCGGGAATGTCGGAGAAAACTTTGAGAAATTGTGATAAATCTCGCGTTGAGGACAAATTGAAAAAAATTTATTTCCATGTCAAAATATATTTTACTATTATTTTGGAGAAAATGATCTAACAAAAAATTGCAATGGATCCAAGAGGCAAAATAAATGAGTATTCAAATTTGGTATTTACGTAATATGAGGAATAATGTGACAAGCTAATTTTTTTGCAGGTTGAATTTGGGGTCGCCGGAAAACATAATTAATGTCATCTGGCCAAACGCTAATTAAGTGATTAATTAGTCGTCGGGGTGATTAAGCAGAATCACGAGAATCTCGAATTTTCGTCGCCGTCGGCCGACAGCGAATATCGGTTCGGGCTGTTACATCCCCTTTAAAAGCGTTCGCGTGTTTAAGAGCCAATCGATACTAATTACGCATTTGGAGTGACAACGATCCGGTAAATCTCGCAAGTAACATTCCCTGTTTATCATAAACGTCTTGTTTTTAAATTCAATTACCGAAACATTTTTTTAGTTTTTTTTTTTTAGTCCAAGGCTGAAACGTCGCTCGGCGGTATTTTCTCGCCGCGAATTAAAGCCCTTTTTGCGATCTTGACCGAGTTTTCACGAACAAGCCGAGCCAACACAGCCAACCCTTTTGTTTTCGTCACGCGTGACGACGCAAACGCGCCGAGAGCCCAGCGTGAAATGGCACGTGCTGCCTGTAGCCTCGTTATAATTTTTTTTTACTACTCCGCTCGTTCTCCCATTAGCCGCGATTTCTTTCAGCAAACGAATAATAATCGTTTTGTCAAATTTGTGGTTCGTAATTAATTCGTACAATGAATAAATCCCCAAAGGTAAAAAATCGTTATTTCATCTTTGAAGCTCTCAGTCAATTCCAGTAATTTTTTTTTTAATAAGATTTAGACGAATTGTAATAATCATTCTTTTAAATAATTTGGGTCGCAGACTGAAGCAATGAGTAATAAATTTGTAATTACAATTTCTTTCGTCGTTATCCTCTTACATGAAAATTTTCGTAGCCAATGAATAATAATCGTTTATTTTTTAATTGACTTTCGTCAAGCCCGGAGCGGCGAAAAGAAATTTCCACACAGTTTCAGCCCCCTCAAAGTCGATTCTAGTTTCAAACTGTCGGCCCAGTTAATTAGGATTTTTACGCAACGTCGGAGCCGTTCGGTTCGAGTGAAATGACTCTTGCTCCGCAGCGGCGCGAGCTAAACGGTGACTGCAGAGGCAGCAGCAGCAGCAGCAGCGGCGTCGAAGCTCTTGGCACCCGGACAAATCGCCCGGGACGTAATTTACCGGGCCCGGCGCAGTCCCGGACACGGAATGCAACCCCGGCGCGCGACTGTCGACTGCGAACTCGCGTTCTCCGGCTATTTTTCCACAAAAAATTCCGGGGTGACTTCCTACAGAAAATTCCTAAGAGAAAAAACGTGAGCAACGACGAAACCTGCGATTCGTTAAAAAAATGTCTCCTGAAACAAAAATGTATCAAATAAAATGATATTCGGAATTGTGTCAAACAAAAATTCATTTTCAAAAAATTACTACAAAAAATTATTCTTGCAAATAAAAAATAAAATCGTGCTGACATTAAATTAAGCGTGAGTTTCAGTTCTGTGAAGTAAAATCGAGAAGTTTCGAGACCGAAATTCCGAGAGTCATTCACCCACCGCTCAGTCGTCGCGACGCCGAAGATCGAGGCGATATAGAAGGGTGAGGAAATAATCCTGGCGCTTCAAGGTAGCCCGGAGGTTCTCGCTCGTCGTCCTCGGTATTTTTCGTCCTGACGCGCGCGACGCTGTCGAGACACGCGGAACCCGGTGAGCCAGAAGACGAGGGTCGCTGTTTCCATTGAAAAGATCTCGATCCGGACGTCAACGTTGCCGTCCCAGAGTCCTGACTTGGCCCGCGGTGTCCCGGTGACCACCCACTTGTTTCCCGGAAGGTTCCGACCGTTTGAATGAATGAAAGCCTGAATGAATGAAATACCTTAAAAAAAAGAAAGAGAGAAAAATGAGAAGAAGAAAAAACATTGATGCAGTCAATACGAGGAATTCATGGACCACATTTATTTTCCTTACTTGAAACCTTTCCGACGAATTTTCGACTTGGGCGGAAAGCGGATGAATTATGCGCTGCGACGGATTCCACGCAGTATTTGTCGTGGATTCCCGAGCCGAGTGCCGGTCGACGGATGCGACGGAAGTCCGCGGGACGAGAAATCCGAGCGGTCATCTGACCAAAAAAAAAGTGGCTTCGAATGCGTCTGGAACGAATCGTACACCGGACGAGCGGACTGCGGTGGCGGAATAACGAAATGGCTTTCAGCTTGCGAAGCCTCTGATATAATTTTTTTTTCTAATATTCCAAAATATTATTATTATTATTTCTCTAAGTCCAATCGTATTCAATCAAATTACAATCTAATCGTATTTAATCCAATAAAAATCCAATCGTATTTTATCCAATCAAAATGCAATTGAAGTCCAATCGAAATCCGAATTGCACCTGCCGATGAATACGAAATTCTACGCATACGGAAAACGACGTCTGCGCAGCCCCGGATGTCGACCAGACACCTGTTAATAAAGTAGCGAGCACATTTCTTGGACCGCAGTACGAATCCCGGGCGACCGTCAAACGCGCTGAATCTCGGGCCGCTCGGTTCGTATCTGCCGATGCACGCAGAATCGTTCACGCACGTGCGAAACGGACGCCTCCCGGCGTCTCGTCTCGTCGTGCGGCGCGCACAAAACCCGAGCCGCGCGCCGGATTCCAGATTTTCAAGATAATCTCGGCTTCGCGTCCGCTTCCGTCGCGCGCGCCTCGGGCCGGACTTGGAGATCCGGCGAGGTGGCTCGTCCGGCCTGAAAAATATATTATTTAGCGAAATCTACGGAAACGCACGCAAGATAAGTCGACGCGGGAGAACCTGCGCTACGCGGGCCGCCGGGGTAATAAGATACGTCGGGCGATCTCTCTCTCTCGTCTACGCAGGAATCCGAAACGTATCAAGAATCGCGAAAAAAAATTGCGCGGCAGCGGCGACATTCAAGAACCACCCCCCTCCCCCTCTGGAGACCCCCATAGGACCCCCGGACGTTCCGTTGCCGTTTCGACTTTTTCTTAGATTTAAAATTTTTATATTTTTCACTGACAAAAAGTTGAACTCGCTATTCCTACTTATTTTAGTCCTCATGACTGATAATTGTTGTGAAAAATAAAAATTATGATCATGAGCTTTTATTAGCTTTTAAATTTATATATTTTTCACTGACAAAAAGTTCAACTCGCTATTTCGACTTATTTTAGTCCTCTCGACTGATAATTGTCGTGAAAAAGAAAAATCATGATTTTATTCGATTTTCCAACAAATTTAACTCAATACAAAAAATGTGTAATAATTTTTTTATTATTTCTGAAATTGTGGGCACCGGAAGTTTCGAATCGCACGGCGCGGAAAACAAAATCGAGAGCCTCGAGTGGCAACGTCCGCGACCGGAAAACGACGCGAATTCCTTGGGAATAATGCAAATGTCACCGCTGAGGATACGTTGACCGTAGAGCGGCTCTCATATCCTCCGCGGAGAACGCAATTCAAGCGACACACGTGTCAAACGTATAGTCTAGCGTTTGGTTACGGGGGTCCCCCTCCCCCTCTCCCCCCGGGCCCGGCCAACAGACAGACAGACACGAAATAGAAATCGCGAATTTCGCCTTGAACCCCGCGTTGGCTGTTGCGTCGTCGTCGGCACGACAACCGCGACGTCGTCGTCCGTATCCTTTGGCCGGAGCACGTGTCGAGGATAACGCCCTCTCGGTGACGACGCGAAATCCTTGCGAATTTATAATTCACACGAATCAGCCGACTTCTCGCCCAGACACGAAAACCGGCGAGCGCGAAAATATTTATACGTTCGTACGACGACCGTCCGACTGAAGACACAAATTTATTCTGAATTAAAAAAAAATCTAAGAGTATCGAGAAGCAATTTTATTTAATTGTATATTATGTCATTTTATTTATTTTTTCGATGACTCGAAGGTATTAGGAACTTTCGATCCTCGTGTGAATTTTTAATTCGCGAGTCAGCGAACTTCGCAAAAATATTTGCGTGTCTTTGGGGACCGGTCCGCCCTGATTGTGATCATAAATTTATTCTAAATTCAAAATCGATCATCGATTCATTTTCATTGATTGAGGAATTAATTGGAAAATAATTGTATCTTCAGTCATAGTCGTCCGATGAATTTTCTCGAACGTTCAGTAGAAGCGAACGAGGATGAGGTGACTCTGTCGATTGGCGATCAGGCAGAGGCGAAGAAGGAGTTCGACGATCCAGAGAAAGCTCGAGCCCACCATCGTCGCCTCTCGACGCGTTTCGTCTCCGTCCTTCGAGGTGACTCGAGGCGCCTCGCGGGTTGCGTTTGACCTGAGAACTCTCCTTTCTAATACTGCGAGGCGAGGTCGAAAATGGTGAGCCGAACGGGACGTCGCGGACGCGTGTGAGCCGCGCAGGGATATCCGTATTTACGCAGGCAGCACGGCTTCCATCGCGGGCCTTGCGGTATCGGTGGTACTATGCAGATTCCGCGCGGCGAATTCGACGGACACTTGAAGCGAGCCGGGCAATGGTCGTCGGGAGGGCAGGGCCTCATCGGGCATCCTGATCCTGGCTGACAGGACTGTAACATCAAATGATAAATTAATATTTGGTCAATTAATGAATCGATTGGTTAGCAATTTTTTAAAATCATTACTTTATAAATATTTTTCTAAGACAAATTAATAATTGGTCAATTAATAAATCGATTGGTTAGAAATTTAAAAAAATCATTAATTGATAAATATTTTTCAAAGGCAGTCGATAAAAATTAATAAAAAATAGTGACCTGAAGTAAATACAAATAAAAAAATTTCTTACCATTTTGCAATTTTTTTTTCAGTTCTCCTCTGAATTTTCGTCACATTCCTGCAGTCCCCATCGCCCCGGAAAAATCCTGCGTCACGTTCAAAGCTCGCCGTCGCCTGGCGAAATATCCTCGCTTCGCGGCGACACGAATTCAATTTCTATATCAGGTCCCGCATGATAATTCGGTCGCGGGTTGCGTGATGGAACCGCACAAACGGGCTGGTTATTTTATTTTTCCTTTTTTTTTTTTCCTTCGCGTTTCGACAGCCGAAGCTCCGACGAATCGCGGCCGCGATTCGCGCGTGTTTCTCAATAGACGATCACGGCGCTCATTTCTTTTCGTTGGTTTTTATTTTTATTCGTCCCAGTCGCGATATTCGGGGATTTTTCGGTCTCTTGATCCAACGGGTTCGGGATTCGAGTGACGTATATCGTCGAGTTATCGACAGTGAAACACGACGGAGAAGCAGAGAGAGAAAAAGAGAGCCCGGTGTCGCCTGACCTGCATTAACATTCCGTGGGTTGCGCCGCCCAATTTGGCGGTTGATATAGGTAGCAGCGGGCAGTAACTACGCGGCGACGGTGGCACCGACGGCGCCCGAGTCCGCTGCGTACGTTCCCGAAAGGACCTTGGCTTCGAAACACACATTTGCGAACGCGACCGATTCACGCGAATCTTTCCAAGCCTTTCTCTCGACTCCCTCGTCGCCTTTCCCCCTTCGATTTTTCATCGAATCGGCTGGTATTAAATATTTTCGGCGGACCAACGATTAACCAAATCTTCATTAATGCATACAATTTTTTTCGTTGCGGTAAGATTATAATATTCATTAAATTTAATTTTTTCAAAATTAATTATATGGATTGAAAATTTTTATTTTGTAATGACTGCAAAATAAAATCTGAACCGATCTTTTCCAAATTTAATAGTAAAATAGATTGGATGTATTTTTCGTTGCAAAGAAATGATGAATGGAACCGATTGGTTCATTGATACTAAGATCGGTATAATTATTGGTGGACCGAAAAAAAAAATGCGAATCGAAAGTGTCGATTTTCTCCTCATCCGTCGGCGCAAAGTCCAGTGACTTTTCTCCGCCTATTACGTCTCTCCTGCCTGTTTAATTCCTAACCGATCCCGCGCGATTGTGTAATTCCGGATTCTGCCGAATATCGGACGAGTAAAATATTCACGGGATCGCGGCGAGTTGCGCAACTCAGCGAGCGCGGAACCGATAATTCGCGGTGCGCGACGACGCCGGTTCGTAACTATTCGTGGAAATCGCCCGGTTACCGGTCGCCTCCGTGGAATCGCCGAGTGGACGGGAGGACCCGCCGCGGCGGATGAAAATGGGCCCAAGGTTATGGCGCCGAAGTCTGGCCGAATACCCAGTTACATACGATTATAAAAAAAGCGAGAGATGTGTTACGAATGCGGCGACCGAACATTTCACCAACGATATTTCGTCTTTTTTTAACCATCTTTGCATCACTTTCATAATTTTCAAATTTATCTACAATTTTTTTTATTTTCATAAAAAATCATCGTTCGACAAACAATTACTTAATTAAAAAAAATGCAGTCCCATTTTGCGTAAGCAAAAAACCGCAAAGTTCGTTGACCTCTAAATTTATAATTTTTTTTTTTTTCAACATTCCTACAAAAAGAATTGTTCACTACAGCAAAAATCGGTTTTGTTGTTTATCAGTGATTACAAAATTCTAAGATCAGCCATCCCCCGATTTGCTTTACCGCAAAATAACTTCATTCGACGTCGTTAGCTTCATTAGCATCGCCGCCACGCGAAGCGCGCTCAACGGTCGAGTGCGGTTTCGCTAAGCGGTCGGAAAATTCATTGCGGTCGTTTCAGGACGACGACGGCGGCGGTCGCGACGATCGCGCACGCGCGCGCGCGCGCGCAGCTCGGTTCGCTCGGTGCGAGCGAACCGAGCGTCGGCGGCGGCGGCGACGGCGACGGCTGCGACCGAGCGCCGTAGCCGCCGGTGTCGGTGGCCGCGCTCGAGGTCTTCGGGCAGATTCCAATGTGCGTCACGCGATCTCCGCGACGACGACGACGACGGATCCCCGGCGCGAATTCGGAAGAGGCCGTGAGCTGCGCACGCGCCTCGATCGTCGATAATCGCTGCAGGACGATACCGGACATCGTTCAGTCGACACCGTCGAGTCTGCCACTCGGAAAAGTCGCATTTATACGTTGAGCAGGAACAGTAGGAGTCGAATATCCGGGAAGTTGTCACTAAAAGCAGAAAAATAAATCTTATACCGTAAAAAACCCATTTCTCAATGATTATTCAATAAACTGAATAAATTGGATTAAGTGGATTACACAAATCGACGAAACATAACCTAAAAACCGAATTTGAGCAGCACAAGTCGAATATCCGGGAAATCGACACTAAAAGCAAAAAAAAATAAATTTTATTTACGTAAAAACCCATTTCTCAATGATTAATCAATAAACTGAATAAGTTGGATTCATTGGATTACACAAATCGACGAAACATAACCTAAAAACCGAAGTTCGTTCGCAGGCTACTGATAAGGATAAGAACTTCGGGTAACCGTCGCTTATCGATGTTGAAAATCACATTGGACGAATCGAATCGCAAAGGAAAACGATTCGACGCAACATAACCTAAAATCTGCAACATAACCTCAAAATGCGAAGCCGGACGCGACTGAATTTTTCCGTAGCCACGATTGACTCGCGAAACCCGCGAAATCAATCGCACTCGAACTCCTCGCTTCATCAGCGTCGGAGGATTCCGAATAATCCGTCGAGGGACAAACACATCGCGCGTACGTTGCGTTGCACACACGCGCCCAGCCGGGGTACGTTGGCTCGTGCGATAACCCGAGCCTTATAACACGTCGGTAAACAAGTATAAGGTCCATATATCGTTGGCCGTCTCGTAACGCTGAGCACTGGCTTCTTCATACTCAAACCGCGATAGCGCACCGGGAACGAGAGACGTCGACGACGTCGACAACGAGGATCGCGAGCAGCGCCGGAATCTCCGTTTGATGCTGAGTGACGCCACGAGAGGCGCTCGATGCGCGCGCAGCTACTTTGCTGTCTCAATGAAGCCTCCGCGACGTATTTTTGTCGCCGCTTCGCCGGAAGAATCCACGGCGTAGACGTTCCCGGAACCCAGGGGACACACGTGGAAAAACCGTGGCCACAGATATACCCTCCTGACGTGAGCCTCGCGCGTCCCGCGTGCCAGGAGGGCCGTCAGGACGAGGAACCGTATCGGCTCACAACACAACACACACGGAGATCGAGAGAGTTGGTAACAATCATTGAGAGACCTACGACTCGAGGCACCTCGCGCGGTACTGCGCATCCGCCCTTGTCGCGTTGCGCGCGCCGGGCGATTAGATCGTTTGGCGTATATATCGCGCATCGATGAAATCGACACGAATTCGACCGATTGCGGGGCGATTGTCTTGTTATCGAGAATATCGAGATACGGGCATGATCTGATATATATAGGCTAGGGTAGACGTACCGTTTTTGGCCACCTTATTGCCAATTGTGGCCATTGCATTCAAATGAATAAAACATAATATTTAATCACATATAAAAAAGCATCCAGTCGACCATTCAGTGAATTAATATGAATTTTTTCAAAAAATCAACATGCAGATGTGGGAAAAAAATATTTATAGAATATAATTATAAAAATGGCCACAATCGGTACAGTGGCTACTAACGGTTCATCTACCCTACATTTCGGGTGTGATTGGACCGAGACTTGGAGAAAATAAAATCATTTTTCGCGTCTTTCTCGTCGAATTTTCTATTTTTCTGTTTTCTATTTTTTTTTTTTTGTCGCAAAAAATTAAATACATTGTTTTTAATTCGTTGAGAGGCATCTCGAACCTTCGAAACTCAGCTTTGATACCAGATTTCCACCGCGCGGATCAGTTCTCTGAATGAAGAGCGTCGCCACGTAAGATCATTGGTGCGTCACCACTTCTATCTCCCCATCCCGACGCATCGTCGAACAGCGGGCAATTCCCCGAACCGGCAATTCCACCAGGGATGACGCATTGCTTCCCAGAAAAATCCCCCGGCGCGACTGCGCGTAGTACGACCATCGTAGTCAGCTACAAGGATCGCGCTACAAATCTCCGGAATTTCGAAGCGTGAGTCGAGGCTCAAAAACAAAAGCGAAAACAACCTGAAGGGAAGAAAGTCGCACGCGTTAGGGATGAATCAGTGGGAAGGAACTCAACCGGTCTCCTCTTCCCCCTCCCTTCCCACGTCCCTTCGCGTCCAATGCGCAGGCGCCTCGGGCCTCGGGTTTTGTTTTTGTTCCTTCTCCCTCTCTTCCTCTCCTTCTTCGAGAAGCCGGCAGCAGGACTGCAAAACGGCATGAAGAGGGGGAGGAGGGGGAAGGGGGGGGGGCAAGAAGGACGCACGCGCGGGTTCAAGAAGCCGGCGTCCCGGGTGCGCGTCGGGTGATTCACTTCAGCGTGGAAGCTTCTAGAATGAACATCGCCGCCACCGTTGAACGCGTCGCCGAGTAGCTGAGACGCTGAGTGGTCGCGAGGGGGGAGGGGAAGGGGGGACTGGGGTCGGAAGGACCCGAGGGAGAACCGAGAGCAGCGTCCTTCCTCGCGGCTGATCCGGTCGTCTGCGAGCACCGAGACTCTCGGTCCAAGAGAGAGAGAGACGGAGACACTAAGAAAAAGAGGAACGAACGAGTGTGGATATGGAAGGTGAAAAGGTAAAAGGAAAAGTTGCCGTCGTCCGCCTGCGTGGCGCCACCGTTGTAACGCGTTCCGGGGTGCATGCACCGCGACGAGGGTCTCTCCACGCTTCTGTACGCCCGGTTTCTCGCTGTGTATCTCATTCTCGCCGTCTCTGTCTTTCTCTCTGTCTTCTCGTCTTGTGCACTTTCTTCGTCTCTGTTTCTGTCTCGCTCTGACTGCTGGGAATAGCCGAAGCGCTTCGGTGCTGCTCTACATAGCGAACGATCGCAGAACGCAGAGGAGACCTGATGACACGATATTAAATTCGCTTTTATATCACTGGCAAGGATTGTGGGGAGTGGAGGGGGAAGGGGGAAGCTCTTCGGGAGGAGTGAGCGGGTTCGGTGGACGGTTAATCGACGTGCGTACGTGCGACCCGCCGGATTGGTCGACATTTTCCTCTTTGTTTTTTCTCTTCGTCGTCGTTCGTAGTCATCGTTATTAACCGTGTTTACCCAGCATCCCCCTCGCTATGGGAGATTTTATTATTATTTGTGGTATATTGTATTATATTATATTTGATTTTGGTTTATATTCTTTATTTTGATTTTTGTTTTTTACTGTTGATTTTTTATTTAGGGTTAAGGGGACCATTGTTATGGGAGAGGTGCCGGAATATGGCACCCCGCCAACTTAGGTGTTTTTTTCCGGAAACGGGGTTCCTAAAGGATCTGATGGTTCTAGTACACAATAAATGAATCTGAATCTGAATCCGAATTTCACTCTCACTCGCGATTCTCCCTTTACGAATCCACCACGAAAACCACCTACGCACTGCGCCTGCGCGTCCTCGAAGCGCACAACCGCCGCCGAATGCGACGATCGCACTGATTGGGAAATTACGTCGACCCTCGTCGACTTCTCGAATCTTCCTCTCCAAGGACGCGCGCCCTCTTCTCTCCGTTTTCTGTTCTCGCTTTTCACGTCGCCGACGTTCGTTTCGCAACGTTACTCCTCCTCGCGGATTCGTCGGGTCCGTGGGACTCAAGGTCAATACGGCGACGACGCGCGGTGCAGCCGAAAAGGGGCATTTTTGTTTACGTCGTTTATCGCGCAGCGGACGCGTTCGGATACTCCCGAGTTCGCGGAACCGGGGACCCGCCGGGCGGGGGGAGAGGGGGGAGGGCGGAGCAGTGCGAGGTCTGGAGAGGGGGGAGAGGGGGAAGCAGTCGGGATAGGGAAGGGAAGCAGAGTAGTGCGTCAAAGTTGTGGCCCACGTGGACGGCGATTCTACTCTCTCGTCGTCGTCGTCGACTCGTCGCAACCTTGACTCGTGTTCCCGCGCGCGCGTGACGCGCGCGCTCTGCTCGCGGCTATCGGCAAAGCTCCGCCGACTGTCCGTTGTTTGTTTCGTCAGAACTCGCAACGAGCTCTCTGAGTTAAAAAGCCGGACCGGCGAGACGCGTCGCCTGTTGACAATAGACGCGTTGCAATTCGACCATGTTTTTTATTTTTTTTAATTATTTGCCGCTTCACCGATGGCGGTTTAACCCTCACTGTGCACACCGGGGTCAGGTTGACCCCATCAGCGTGGAGCGCGCAGGTAATGTCGTTGGATGTGTTCACACTGAGCGGTTTAAGAAAGCTTCTTGGAAGAAAGAGTCCTTGGGCCGCGGATACCGGGAAAACCCGTAGATTTTTAAGCTGGAGACGTAAGAAACAGGATCATCCAGTCTCGATGCTTTCCTTTTTTCCTTGACACCCTCCCAATGTAAACAACAACATGAGCTTCGCACGTCCTACCGTCGCATCCCACGTCTCTCAAGAGTCCTTGAGACCCCGGTGCGTTCCAAGCGGTAAAAACCCAAAACAAACCTTGTCTTCGTTTCTCCCTTCTTTTCTGGCGGCGGGAAGCTCGCTTTCGTTTTTTCCTTGACTCCCTTGTCGCGGGCCGATGTAAACAACAACAGGCGTCGCTTGAATTTCAACGAGGCGGCGGCGAGTCGGAGGCCCAAAAGTCTAAAACGACGAGAGCGGTGAATTCGCGGGAAAATCGCGTCACCGAAGCACAGAGCTTCTCTGTATACCTGTATATATTTTCATTATTTATAGCTACATGTATCTATGTCTATATAAGTCCCATTTATACCCTTTCGGGCTTTTTATCACAATTTTTATTACATTCCCTATCTATGTCTATATAATTTTTTTTAAATCCTTATCGAGATATATCTATACCTATATATTTTTTTTATATATCTATATCTACATCCCGAGTTGCAAATCTTTAGCGTTACATTCGGACCAAATCGTGCCCTGACCTAGCTAATGCGGCTCTGTCCGGGCCCTACCCAGGGCCTGGTAAGGGCCGAATGTAACGCCACAGATTTTCTACTCGGGATGTTTCTATACCTATATTCATTTATATCTACATATATACGAAAACGGCAGCGCATCGTCCTTGGTTGGCCCTGCGAACGCGCGTGCCCGTCGTCCACGTGCCACGGCGGACCTTTTATTTTGTGTCTCACGCACCGGGTCCGCGTCATCGCGTTGCGCCGGGTCCGCCGCCCCTTCGGCCGTTGTTTGCCCGCGATGCGCGCGAGGGCCCCGCCGGCCGGCCGAGCTTGTTTACGTCACGTTCGCCGCGTTGGGAATCCGCGCAGCCTGAACTCGTTCGCCCGGTGCGGCTGCTGCTGCTGCTGCCTCGTCTCTCCGCTCCTCGCGGCGTAAAGACACGTAAGCTCACGGCGTGTCTTGACCTTGGTCCTCGGGCGCGCGCCGACTCGCCCGAGCGCCACGCAGGATCCTCGTCGCTCGTTGACGCAGCGGTGTAACCGTTTTTTTTTTCGCTTTCTTCGCGCTCGAGGACGCGTTCGGCCTGTTTCGTAGCTCACTCGTCATGCAGATTTGGTTGGGTTGTGTTAGTAATGTCCTATTTTTGACTCGTTGAGCTATTGCAATTTTTTTTTGTTACGACAAAAATAGAAAATGAATTAGAGAATTGATTTTATAATTCATTGGTTTTTATTTATTAAGATTTTTTAGATTGGCGGAGCAGCCGATGATTGCAGTGAAATTGCAAATAAAAAATTCTTGGATGAAACACGTAGCAATTTTTTGTGCTGCGACAAAAATAGGAAATGAATTGGAGAATTCAATGATTTTATAATTCTTTGATTTTTATTTATTAAGATTTCAAAAAATTAGAGGTGCAGCCGAAGATTGCAGTGTAATATCAAATAAAGAAATTCCTGGATGAAACACAGGCGGGAAATTTAAAAATGAAAAAATCTCGGGACTCGTGAGTCCCGAGACCGTGAACTTCCCGGCGAACTAATAGGTGAACGTTCCGCGTTGCGTCATGCGTCCCGAATGATTACTAATTGTCGAGTTATGCGAGCGGCGCGCGCGCGGGACGCGGGTTTGCGTTACTGCGAGTCAGACTTCCTCGCGCGCTGCTGTTCGTTGACCCTTTTCGCGCGTTGACGCGTCCAGCGTTCATGGATTTACATTCCGAACAACAAGACGAGACGAACCGAATTATTTATCAAAACAATTCCGATTTATTATTATTATATTTCTTTATTTATCGAAAATTGTGATTAAAAAGTTTGGACGAGTGAACACGTCAGGGTTGCGGCTGCGTGATCGCTCGGGTTCGTCGCCAGTCCCCGGGGCATCTCGCTTCTTCCGATCGAAAGTGATTCCCGCGGAGTCTCGTGCGAGCAGCAGCAGCGGCGGCGCTCGACGCAGTAGCAACCGAGGCTTCTGCCGGGAGAGCGAAGCGCGCGTAGAGGGCTACGACCCGCGTTACTTTACCCATTACCGGCCGCTATCTATAGCTATATATACGCATAGGAGAGCGACAGTGATCCTGGCGTCCGCCAGTTTCCTCCGCGCAAAATGAATTGACGTCTCTGACGGAAGCTTTGATAATTTATTTTTTTTTTTATATATTTTACACTCGTAAAAAATATTTGTTTTATGTATTGAATAATTATTATAATTTGGTTAATTAAAAAAAAATGAAGGCAGTACAATTCACACGAATAATATTACCAACCTTCGCCAAGATCGTTCGCGCCGCGATTTTTGTTTACCAGCAGAGCGGCCGCGGCGGTATCCTCAGGGTCGCATAACTTTGACGCGCGGGAAACTTCGACGCCGGGGTTCAACGTTCCCGCGGTTGTCGCAGGAATTGAGATCCGTGCGAAGAGCTGCGTCAGCGTTGCGCGTATACGATATATTTAGATGTGTCGTTCGAGCTTTTTCGTTAATGAACAAAAAATGCGCCATCGATTGGTAGTGGGAAATCCGGCTGCAACCGGAAGAGTTCGCCGCGTCACAGAAAAGCATCGAGTCTTTTACTGATGCAACTTCAGAAACTCCGAAGTCGACACTTAATTTTTTTATTTATTTTTTACACCTTACTAAATTATTCTGACTAAAAAAATAATAGACAAAAAAATTATAATGATGATGATAGTGATAATAGTGATAATAATACCAATATAAATATAAACGTTGGTCCATTTGCTTAAAAGGTTTTCGACCTCCTTAAATCGTCTACGTTGCACCTCACAGCATTAATATTTTACGCAGTGAGAATGGCCAGCGAAAAGCGAAAAGTTATAATACGCAGAGACAGAAAGAGACAAAGAGAGAAAGACACATACATAGTCAGGGGTCGTTTCCCCCGACGTCGCTGACGGGATTATTCTCCCCCGCGTCCGACGATCGACGCCTTCGTTTCCATTCACATTGCAGACACAACCATCGCGCGATATCCACGACGCATCATATAACCGCCGCGTTATTCACAAATAAGCGAAATTGAAATAAAAGAAAGAGAGAGAGAGATAGAGAAAGAAAAAAAGTGACGTAGGGAAGAAATAACGCGCGACGGTCGGTGGAAACCCGAGACGAATAGGAAGCGGCGGGGCCGCCGCGCTCGGCCCGGGGTCGGGACTGCCGAGTGCCGACGAGATAGCAGCTCGCCAGGTGCTGCTCGAGTGGATGCGCCTCATACATCGCCCCGTACGTGTATTATATCGTAATTCCTCCTGTCTGTATTCCATATATAGTACACAAAAACACACCCGCGTTATCAGCTTGACTTAGGCGACGAAAAAAATGCAGCAACGAAAAAAGGGGGAAAAGTGGATTCGGTTTCAACGACTTTGGTTTCAATGCTGAAATTAATAATTCGATGGAAAAAAACGGGAGGGGAAAAAATTGGTATCGGTCTTAAGGATTTTGCCGAAATAAATAATTTGATAAGGTGATAGTGGAATGAGGAAAAAAATTGTGGCGGGTTGAAGAACTTTGCCGAAATAAATAATTTGATAAGGTGAAAGTGGAATGAGGAAAAAAATTGCGACGGGTTGAAGAACTTTGCCGAAATAATAATTCAATAAAAATACATAATCGATCTCAAGGACATTGATGAAAAAAAAAGATTAAAATAAATAATTGATCTCAAGGACATTGCCGAAAAAAAATAATTCAATAATCAAACGATTCATGAGCGTGAAAAAAAAAAATTGGGATGAAATTAAAATTTAATTGAAAATGTTGCATCGATACATTCGGATTGATATATGTATCAAGGGTCGTCGATGAATTTCGTTAGCCCAAACAGTCGATTCTCCCGCAGACGAAACGCTTATAATAATCCATCCGCGTCGCGATAACCGCGACGCTCTTGTTATTCAGAATCAGAGTCTCTCCGAACGTTGCACGTTTGGAGAGACTCCGAACTGTGCAGCAACAGCGACGAACGTCGTCGCCGCGCGTTACTGCAGGTCAAGTCGCGCAGCTATCAACCGATTAGTATATATAACGTTAAAAATTAATTAACACGACAATTAACGACGATTTTTATGTTTCACGATGATCGATTTGCATAAGCGGAGATACGGCAATGGAAAATATATTGTTGTTCGGGAATCGTCGGGTCTGGGGTTGAACGACAAGATAGTCAACACTCAACAGTACACATTTTTTTTTTCTTCAGTTTATTAATAGACACCGATGACTGGTACCGCTGGAATCCTCGATAAATAATATATATTCAATGTACAATGTAATGTTTTTTTTTTTTTTTTTTATCGAGGAATGATAAGTTCGCTCGATCGTCGATTTCCACCCGCGGACGTCGACGTCGGTGGCTCCCGATGGCTTCTCACTCCTTCGACTTCGCGCAACTCGACGGTTCGGTCAACGTCCTTTCGAAGGCTCGAATCAAGCTGCAGTAGCAGCAGCGGCGCAGCGCGATCGTGCGTGCGCGTACTTATACGAATGAGAGCGCGCGTTGCATACCGATCGATAGGCCGCTCGCGCGTTGTACGTTCCGAGAGCCGCGCCAATTCCGGATGCACCAAAGCTCTCGCCTCCTCCTTTTCCCTCCCCCCGCCCTCCCCCTCTGCGTCCCCTCTCCCGCGCCTTCGCCGCCTCCGCTGTGTCTCCTTCTCCTTGTCCGTACGTTGCGCAGCGATCGCGCCAAGAGCAGCGCAGTGCGGTTCTGGCAGAAGGCAAAAAAAAAAGAAAATAAAAAAATAGAAAAGACAAACCTGCGGATGCTTTCCGAGTGCATTGAGACAAATTGTCGAAGGCGACAGGTTCGATGAGGCAAGATTATTTTTTTGGGGATGCATTTATGAGTCCAATGTGGAAACGTCGATCACGCATTGATTGATAGGAATTTTGAAACGCTCGGAAAAATGTAAACGACAAATTTCATTAATCAGTTGACACCAGTCAACCGGTTAATGAAATTTAGGTAGCGTTGCAACCGAAATCTGCGAAATTCGGTTGCAATGTTAATCAATTTCAATTATTATTATTATGCTTTTTTCAGGCGGCAATTTTTTCAACGTTGGACGCGCGACAAATTTCATTAATCGGTTGAGACGAGTGAATGAACGACTAGAGTCGTCAAACGAATTTCAAATAAAACTTGGAACAGCTGATTGCAGCGACAAAACGCAACCTCGTGCCGACCGCTATTCCCAAGGTATTTTTTTTTTTCTTTCCGTCATCCGTCGAAAGGGCAAAAAGGGCCCCGTCCAAACTCGTTCGAGCGTCGATATTGCAGCGCTTGAACCAATCGCAGGCGCGCGGCGAGCGTGAAACGCTCTCGGCGCGCGCGGGCGAAGGAAAGAACGGGCTCACGTACTCGCGTGTCACTTTTACTGTTGTTCGGGTCAGTCGAGCATTGACCGCGGTCGCAGCCGCGTTTCGATTCAAATGTACACCGGCTGTGTACTGTATACATACATATATACATCCACACATACATTTATTACCCATATCCACACACCTATATACCACAAATGAATATATTTTTTATATAAACGTAAACACGTGCAAAGATATATACCACATATTCATTTTTTTTATTTAAAAACGTAACACGTGAAACTATATATAAATATAAATATGTATTTGACTATAATATACTATATGGTATACCAGTTGTATGTATGCAAAACTATATATGTATACATATATACATGTCCGCTCTCCAGTTTCTTTTTCTGCATCTCTCCCGCCCCTCTCGCGTTTACCAACGTCTTGCCAACGTTTCGCCGGGAGGGGCGGAAAGGGGGGGAAGGCGCTCGCGGTCGGTTAGTGCGCGCGCGCTCTCGTCCCAACGACGAGACGCGCTTATTAAATACCTGCCGCTGTTTCGCTGCTGCTGCTGCTGCTGCTGCTGCTGCTGCTGCAGCTGGATTAGCGAGAACTCGTCGCGGCGTCCGTGATGTCCGAGCGTATCCGAGTTATGCGCGCCGCGGGGTCGACGGTCCCCCCGAAAGAGAAACAAACGCCGCAACGGACGATCGCGAAATGAGAAACAAACAGCAGCGGCGATGCGGCGATGCGGCACGTTCGACCCTCGGTTTACCTTGCGCGGGACTCAAAGACTCGAAGAATTCCTCGCGGGGCGTCGACAGAGCGGAGGCAACGCGATTCGCGTCCTTTGTTTCACTTTTTTTTTTTTTATTACGAGATATCGACAGTCGCATGAAATGATAACACTTATTTCTGGCCTTGTTTGGGAGTTTTGCGATTGCGCAGCGTTCGTCGGCGTTGATGAGGAATTTTTGGGGTGGCTGGCCTCGGATTTTTATTTTATTTCTCAAACGACGATTGAAATTGTCTTCATCAATAAAAAAATTCATTCGTCTTCCCATTTTTTCAAAATATAAAAAATAAAAATATTCGTGGCAATAAAAAAAAAAAAATGTAATCAAATACTTTTTTTTTCAATTCTCAAACGACGATTAAATTGCCTTTATAAATAAAAAAATTCATCCGTCTTCACATTTTTTCGAAAATTAAAAATAAAAATACTCGTGGTAAAAAAAAATCTAAGGCTCTGCAAAATAATTGATGATAATTCACCTGCTAAGAATCCGTCATACTCAAGATAACGATAATAAAAAAACGATTTAATCATATACATTATAATTATGAGTCCGTTGAATAAATCGCGTTAAATTACAATAAATAAATGTCAACGCTCGTTAGACGAAAGCGCCTGGGGTGATGCACCGCGCAATTCCTCGCGCGGGAATCCCGTCCGGTTGCGCGCATGCGCGCGCGCGAGCGCGACACGTGCTCGTGACTTTTTATGGGGTCTCTGCGCTTGCGCGCGCGCGTGCACGCCGCGCATCTCTGAATGGAACGACGACGACGCTCTATGGGTTCGCGTGCGCGCGGGCGCTATCGCTATGTGGCACGTATATAGAATTGCGGTGCGCGCGGGATACATGGAAATGCAATTCTATCGGGCGTTGAGCGGCGCAGGAGCAAAGCGGCAACTGCTGTTCCTCGTTGTTATTGTCCCGAGTGCATTGCCCCTGGATATTTCCATCTCTCTCGCTCTATTCGCTTTTTCGTTCTATTCGCCGTCTCTCTCACTCTGTTCGCTTTTCGTTCTATTCTCTGTCTGTCTCACTCTATTCGCTTTTCGTTCTATTCGCCGTCTCTCTCACTCAGTTCGCTTTTCGTTCTATTCGCCGTCTCTCTCACTTTATTCGCTTTTCGTTCTATTCGCCGTCTCTCTCTCACTCCGTTCGCTTTTCCCTCTATTCTCTGTCTCTTTCAGTCTGTTCGCTTTTCGTTCTATTCGCTCTTTCTCGTTCTATGGACTTTTCGTTCTATTCGTTATCTCTGTCTCGTTCTATTCGTTATCTCTCTCTCGCTCTATTCGCTTTTCGCACACGCGCCTTTCCCTCGAACGGTCGAGCGACATTTCGTACGTGAGTCCGCGCCCCTATAAGATACGCTGCTGCTGCTACTGCTTCGCTGCTGTCGTGCGTTCCCGATGACTGCGAGTCGCACGTGACTGCGACGCTTCGGAACACAGCGCAGCGATTTCCAGAAGAGATTCCATCGCTCCGGTGTCACCTTCAATCGCCCTGAAGAAGAGCTTCGCTTTCTTTGTCTCTGTAAACATTAGATCAGCCTAATGACGCCAACATTTAGTTATTCAATTAAATAAAAAAAAAATGATTCAGAGCCTCACGTTTAGAGCCTGACTTATTTGACGAAAAATCGTAACTATTTTTTACGATTCAAAAAAAAAAATCGATGTAGAGTCTCACGTCGAAGGGTGGACGAAATTGCGCGCTAATTCCCGGACTGATATCATTCCGGTCGCGCGCGTTGCGCGAGGAATGACGCGAATGCGACCAGGCGCGCGCTCGCGCGCTGTCTACGCAGTTAGCCGGGGCATTATGCGATCATACATCGGCCAAGTCCCAGTTTATTAACATATCGATTCTCCGCGCGAGAGCGCGCGGAATGCCGCGAGATTTATTACAAATTTATGATATCGTCGGGCGATCATAATCACTATATGACATTCCACAACGGTGGAGTCGGGTGTGCTGACCTCTGCGTTTGCGCGTTTCATGTTAAACGCGCAGATTCTAGCGCACCCGACGCAGTCCTGTCAACGTCCTGTCAAATATGCCGACGGATTTTTTTATTTATTTTTTTTTCTAATGTATTAAAAAAATGTTATCAAGAAAATAAGATTCAGATGCAATGGAAATTCGATTGTAAATATTTTTATGGATAAATGCACTGAACTTTTAATTTTTGTTTTTTTATTGTTTTTTATTTTATTTTTTTTCAGACGTAACGGAGACTCTACTGTACGTCTTTGCCGGTGGCTGGATAAGTGCACGACGAGAACTGCGGCGAGTGCACCTGTCGCGCGTTCGCATTAACGCTGTGGCTCGCGTTCGCGTGCCAATAGCTCGGAGAGCTCGGAGCGGCGAACGCGGACGTTACTGCGTAGTACAACGTTGGACGCGCGCTGCTTATTGGGGACAGAGACGCGGGCGCGGAGGCGCAAACGTTTGCGCTTGCTATCGCGTGACATAACCGATTGCACGTCCTCTCGTTCGCGCGCGCTTCATTAGCCTCGGCGAGTGCACGAAAAAATTCTCATCTTCCATTGTGGGTGGTTGAGCGTCTTCCTTTTTTAAAGGATATCATATTTAATTATAATAACAATAATAAATATACACATTATTTCATAATACATTTTTTTAAGTCGTGAAAAACTTTATTGGACAGTCAGATTGAATGAAAAAAAAATACTGTAAAAGCTGTGAAATTCGGTTGCAACGCTATAATCAATTTCAATTATTATTATTATTCTTTTTGTTTTCAGGCGGCAATTTCTTCAACGCTGGACGCGCATTGAACGAGAGAACCCGAGAGCGATCGGTAACGAGCGTCGAACCCGGGAAGTCGCTCGGCGTTGTCGGTGTCGGTCGTAATTTCCGGTCGGCCCGGGCGCCGTTGCTGCTGCTGCGACCGTTTTGCTCCAATTTCCGAACGCGCGGAGCGAATGGCCGAAAGCGCTCGCCGACCGGATTGGACCGACGAAAACGAAGCTGCGCGCGAGCGCGAGGACCGCGTGACAACGGTAACCGAACTCGAGAGCGCGGCAGCACGTCAATTGTCACGGGCTCTCCGAGAGGTCTTTGAACCCGACGACGGCGCGATGGGACCGAAGCGCGCGCGGCCCGACGCGACAAATTGCTCCGGATGATGTATTCGTGGGTCCTCCCGGCTCTGTCGGCGCTGATACGATTTATGCATCGAGCGTCGATCGGACGAATCGAACGAATCGCTTCACTGATCCTGCGGTCAGCATTTCCAAGTGATACTAAGTAAAAATTGTGCTGTTATCAATTTTTTATATTTTTTTATTACTTAATCATGATTTTTTGCGATTTTAATTTTTTCCTGGCATCAAATAATACCTTTCATAAAAAGCTAATAAAAAAAAACAATTATTGTGTCTCGTTATGAAACATTTTTTTTTTAATTTGACAAATATATTTTTTCATCTTCCAGGTCGAAGGGCAAATTTGATGGATTTTATTTATTTTCATTTTTATTAATTTCACGTAAAAGCATCGAAATAAATGCAGTCGCGAAAAGATGCAAAGTTCGGATTCTCTTTTTTTTGGGACTGAGAGGAACCGAAGAATTTTCTCCTTCTCTTTCCTTCTCGCGCATCTGTCGATAACGGTCCATCCGGAGAATCGGGCAACGTGAACTACTTGGGAGCGAGAGCGGGGACCTAACTCGTGAAGCGCGCGTGAACGAATGCGGCGCTCGTAACGTACAACAATAGTGGGTAACGACGACGACGACGACGACGTCGACGACGTCGACCACACGGATCGTGCTACATGTCACGGCAACACTATAACCAAAGAGCCCCGGACACAGTGGGCCAAGTCGCGTTCGCTCGCGGTCGTTGACCCAGCGAAATTTTTCAAACCAATTTGCATGTTGAGGAGGACCTCAACTAGCTCGCCCAATATTGTGATTGCCTCATTGATCCCTCTGCCACCTCTCCACTCCCCTTCCTCTGACTCGGAGAGAGTCATCTCTCCTCTCTCCTCTCTCTTTGGATCTCGTTAAACGGGGTGAAGTCCTACACGGTTCAATGCCCTCGAACGCAGGCTAATTACATCCACATTCGCTCCCCGCGCGAGTTACGAAAAATATTATTGGCCACACGTGCGTAAGAATCAATTTTTGCTCGGTTGACGTCGCGACGAATGATGATTTAATTTTTCGTACGAATCGCTGGAAAAAAGCAACAATTATAATAATAATTAAATAACGAATTGTCTGTGGAATAATAAAAACGAGAAAAATTTATTTTATTCAATTTTTCTAACAATAATCAATAAACGAATTATCTGTGGAATAGAAAAACCAGGATGAACATTTTTTTACCGCAATAAATATTAATTAAAAAATCTGTATTTCGGCAACAATTCTGAAAGCTGTAAAATAATATAAAATATTGCCATTTATTTCGATTTCTCTTGCAAGTGTCATAAATGTGCGGAAAATTAATTCTGGTGATTTATGACTCGAGAACAAAGTGCAACGCGAAAAGCGGACAACCGAACGGGCCGCGAATGTTGTGCCGAACATTGTAAACCAGCTGTCCATAAATACAGCGAAATCCACGATGTGTACGAGGTGCGTGCATCGCGTATGCAGTGAAGGACGATCGGTTCGCGACGACGACGACGACGGCGGCGGCTCTTTGCGCTGGGAGCTCGCGCGCGCGCTCGGTATTACTACACCACTTTGCCGGTCGTTCACCTGTTATTCGCCGCGAGCCGGGCGCGAACGAGTTACTCGCTCGCTAAGTCGTGTGGCCCGCGAGGTACGCGAGAGCGATCGTACGGTTCTTCGTGTAACTTATCGTTCCACCTCCGGTCACTTTTCAATGGGTCCCCGTTTCCACCGCCGCTGCTGCTGCCGCCGCTGCTGCTGTCGATGTTGCAGCCTCGAGGATCGAGAGAAGCGACGAGCGCTCGGTTACTTTTACGCAGCGTGATTACTCACCTTCGTCTCTCGCCGATTTGTTTAATAACAAATCAGCGATAGATGAAGGACAGAATTTTTTGAAAAAGGGAAAAAATGTTTGGTCTTTATTATCTTTTTTTATGAAAGATACTTATTTTATGGAAAAAAAAATCTTAATAATTTTTAATAATAAAAAAATTGATTACCTACACCAGAATTTTTTTTATTATTCCGAGAGACGAAGGAGCTGACAATAGACGACGAGTGACGAGACGAGAGCTGCGAATTACTGAAACTTTTTTTTTTTGCTTTAAGATAGAATTTTTTTATTGATACGGAAATTGCTGATAAAAAATTAATTTAGGTAAAATAACGGTACCCGCGAATGTCAAACTCGCCGTCCGATAAAATGTCACGACCCGGTTCACGATCGTCCGCCCAGGATACGCCGTTGCATCGCGTTACTTCAGAAAAGAGCGACTCGCAAGTTACACTGAGCGGGACTCGCGCGCTCCCGATCGGACGCCGGGGGCGACCGGGCGCGAATCGCGCACCGCGAATTTAACCAAATATCGCGCGCGATCAACGGTACAACGCGCGCGCGTTTCCGGGAGAATATATCGGAGGGGAGAGGGGGGCGTCGAAAATCGGTTGAGTGGCTGCGGCCAAGCGAGAAAAATATCAAGGCTTTTTTTTCAAGAGCTGTGGATACAAATTTATCGAAGATTGAAAAAAAAGTACAATAAGGAAAAACGTTTTTTTTCTCTTCTCTTACAAAATGATCGATAATTGGCTGACGCGTTCGACACGTGCTCCACAATTCGTCGGCACGAGGAAATACCCATAAGGAATGCGATTTATCGGGGCGCCGGTTGGGCCGTCCGCGCTTGCCGAAGCGATATTCAAAGTGGCAAACTCAGCTGACGTCGCGTGCAAGAAAATCGGTTTCGAGATATTGACAGGCTCGTTCCCTCCTCCTCCTCCTCCTCCGTGTGCACTTTACACGTGCGAGGAAGGAAGCACGCCTTACATAATTTGACCTATTGACAATCGACGACCGATACAGAAAATATCACAGCGCGTGCGAATACCAAAAGACTTGTCGCTGTCTTCCTTATCTGCTTCGCTTGCCCAATAACTGCAATTTTTTTCCCCATTCGTCACTGGGTGAAAGAATAAATTGATAAAAATTGATTAAATGCGATTATGATATTATTTATCTACTTATATCAATTGTTTACTCATTTATCTGTGGAATTTATTTTACTTATTTAATCGGCTCGAATTAATCGCCTCTTGGAACTGATTAAAAAAAAAATTGGAATTCCTAATTTCTACTTTCAATAAAAAATCGCCAAAATCGACACCACAATTTTTTAAATTCCCAATATTTGATACAATGTGCAATAAAAAAATTGATCTAACGGTCGACCAAATCGACAGCAGCGTCTCCAATTCCCAACAGCAGCCGCAGCCGCTCGCTAATATATAATATACACGGTATATGTATACACACTACTGGCGGACCGCTCGCGGCGACAGCGAATAAGACAGAGAGAAGAAGGAAACAGAGAGAGAGAAAGAAAGAAATAAAAAAAAGAAAGGAGAGGAGGGTGAGACGTGGAGGGCCACGGTAGCGGCATCGAAAAATTTCGGCTGCAACGAGCGTCCCGGGGTCTTTGACCCGTTCCATTGGCAGTGGTCAGTGATGGTTAACGGGTATAAGGCCGAAACGACCGAACGAACCCGGCCTCACCGAACGCGAGCTGCGTGGCCCCCCCTGAGCATCATCGAGGCAGCAGCAGCGACGCAGTCGTCGCGTTGCTGCTTTGCTGCTGCTGCATATTGCTGTGACTATATAGTTGCACGGGTATGTCATATATGCATATCCGGGAGGAGCCCGAAGGGTCGGAGGTCCTGAAGGAGCTGGAGGAGCTGGAGTTGGCGGCTCTGAGGCCAATCGGGTAATTTTTTTTTTTTTTTTTTTTTTTACCAGTGCAGAGGCCGAATTCGCGAGAAGTTGTTTTCTCGCCGATCGCTAATATCGCTCCGCGGGTTCACCGTGCGTTTTTCTTATCGACCGCATTTTTTAACGGACTTGAGACCCTGCGACGAGGATTCCACCCCTCCAACCCCCCTCACGCCCCGGGGAACCTGTGGACAATTGTTTTTTTTCCTTGTTATTGCTACGACGACGCGGAATCTCCGACACTTGTCGCTCACGTTGTTTTCGTCCCGCGGCCACGTGACTGACCCATCGCCTCGGATGCGGAATAACAATGGCCAAATTCAGTCATTCTGAGGATACGGAGGACGCGCGATGACCTTGACGCGTCTCCTGTTTTCCTGAGGGGAGCCGTTAGAATACCCCCCCCCCCCCCCCTCCCCCCTTCATCCTTCCACGATACACCGCTTCGCTCATCTTGTCTTGTCACTCAGGGCTTCGGATTTTTAGTAGATTAAACGAAAATAATCATTTTCCGAAAAAAAACACAATTGTTTCTTATTATTTTTCCTCCAATTTTTTAACCCTCGGGAAATTAAAAAAGAGACCTAAGAAAAATCCATCCTGATTTATAGTAAAAAAAAATAATAATAAATACACGCCTCATCTGCGCGAAGCGTCTTTTTGTCGCGCGCCGACCAAAATTCATTGGTCTGTTGGCGGTCGAAAAACAGCGGAACGCTCATCGCCGGACTCGACGCACGCTCAGAGCGCGGTCGAGGGCAGTTTTTTCGTCGACCCAGTTATATACCCGAACGGACGGATAGAGTCGAAGCGCTCTCCCCGACCGAACGCGGAAACGGCGCGCGGCGGACGAAGCGAGAAATAACGGAGTCTCCCGAAAACCACGGACGGGCCGAACGGGCATTAGCCGTTAGAAACGAAAACCAGTTGGAAAGCTCGAAGCGAGCCGCCGCGGCTGCCGGGTCGCCGAGATTCTGCGCCGGGTCTTTCTGCTTCGCGCGCTGCCGGGTTGCGACGATCGCGCATGCGCGAACGCGCGCGCCCGCGCCCGACTGAGCGAACCGAGCGCTGAGCGAGAGAGCGAGCGATAGATTAGACACCGACTGCCCACGAGTCTGCTGCCGTATCCTGTTCCGTGTATTTTCAATTCTCTCGTTCGCCCCGCGGATAATGCAAAATGGCATTTACTATCTAATCGACATTCCGATATATCACACGTGCATTATATATATGTAACATAACCATTCGCGTTCACGTTTCGCACGACATTTACAATGATTTTCCGTGCGCGAACTCATTGAACCGGTATCAGTTCGATTATACAATTACGATAACAGTCTGATCGAAAAAAAGCTGTTATTATTCCAGCGAGAAATGAATTCAGCAAAAAATATATATATGACGCTAAAAAAAATTAATGCGTCGATAAAAATATATAGATAAAAAATGTATAGATTGTTACAAAAAATTGAAGCGATGATAAAAAATATATATGACGTTACAAAAATTGAAGCGTTGATAAAAAAAATATATATGACGTTACGAAAAATTGAAGCGACGATAAAAAATATATATGATGTTACAAAAAATTGAAGCGTCGATAAAAAAATATATGACGTGACAAAAAATTGAAGCGACGGTAATGACGATGATAAAAGATAGAGAGGAGCGTGAATCGTCGACAATGAGAAAAAAAAGAGGGAAGCGCAAATGAAGGTGCGAATTGCATTCGCGCAGCTCGCGCGAATGTCGAGAGCGACGCCATCCGAGGCCGCCGCTGTATCCGCGAGCCCGGAACACATCACACGCTGTGTGCCGGTACAGTTGAATGGACATTGTGTACCGGTCGTCGCACGACCCGACACCGCGACGACCCACATTTGTTTCCTACCATTCGAATCGTCCAACGACTCGCGACAAAGCAATTTCGTCGTCCTACACGTTTCAAGTCCCAATAACGTTCGGATAGTGTATGTACAATGAGGTTCCAGTCTCGCGCAACGTAAACAGCGCGCGGCGAGCTCCACGTGGCGCCGCCGACGATAAAGCCGCGGACACATCGAACCGCTCGACGCATCGAACTTGCAGTTTATAATTAGACTCGGCCGCGACAAAGGTCGCGCTTTATTTTCAACGTTTCATTAATCCGCTGGACTCGTGCGGCGCGCGGGCAGCGATACTCCCCCCCCCTCCCCCCTCTTCCCCCCTTCGCACAGCACAGACCCCACGTAGACATTTTAAAAGCTTTTTTCTTCGAAATGGTGCATCGAAATGCAACCAAATTTGGAAGAGAAATAAAAAACGATGGCAAAATTGGGCCAATGCTTCCGGTTTCTTGAAACTCAAAGTCGTTTATTCGGGATAACTGAAAAATCAAAAAGTGAGGTTAGGTGTAAAAGGTATGAAACCATCCTAGCCTCACTTTTTGATTTCAGGTGAATTTGGGGTCGGTTTGACCCCGCTTATATAACCGGGAAGGGTTAACATTATGATCGACGAAATTCCCAGCGGTGTATCGTATATCCTCTTGCGTCAAGTGACTCTCGTACTTTGGCCGCCGCCGCTCAGCGCGCTCAGATTAGGAGTTTAAATGCGGCACTCGGTGCAGGAACCAAACAAGCGGTGTTATTGTGCGTTCACGCGCGGCTCGACGAAAACACGTTGCGGATTAAGCACCGAGATTTCGGGTCCGTCGCGTCGCTTCGGCAGCGCGCGTGCAAGGGTTAATAATCCGAGATAACGCGTCGGCGCTTGCCACACGCTGACCGAGTTGCGCGGATATTCCTGTGCACTGTGCACCAAGATCACGAGGGTCACGTGGGACCACTCATAATATTTTATTATTTTCATTCGGTCGAACAACGTCGATCCGCGGAATTAAGCGCCATGATATATTTTATTATTTTTCACGGTCCGCGGAATTAATTGTTGACAGGCAGACTACGAAGGTCAAAAGAGGCAAAACTATCGCTGCGGTGTCGCGACGATTGGCTCATGGCTCACAATATTTTGACTCTCGCAGATCCTTCATTTACTTATTTTTCTTTCACTATCTTTCGATTACTACATATTACCTAAATATTGTTAAAAACATTGAAAAGACAAAACACTTTGTTCTTTTAATTTCAGAGGCGAGAAGGATTAGTCAGGAATTGAGAGGAAAAAAATGGTAAAAATATGTCGACTGTGTCCGAAGGTCAAATCGGTCAAAGCGGACAAAAGGAACAGAAATGTCAAAGGAATTTGAAATCAAACGGGCTCTGATTTCAGCGCTCCATTTCCGGTCGCGACGATTGGATCCAGGCTCACAATATTTTGAATAGTATCATTCATAAATATTATTCACAATTTTTTAAACCATCGCCACTACCAGACCAATCGATCCAAGTCCAGAAGCGAAAAGGATTAGTCAGGAATTGAGGAAAAAAAAAACATTGTAAAAACATGTCGACCGTGTCCGAAGGTCAGATGAGTCAAAGCGAACAAAAGGAACCGAAATGTCAAAGGAATCTTATATCAAACGGGCTCTGATTTCCGCGCTCCACGTGCGCTCACCGCGAGGCTCGAGTTGCGCGGTGAATCCTGCGCCTTGCAACCGGCCGCCGCGCGCGGCTCAAAGAGAATAATTTCTCAGCGATTGACCCAGTGAGCGGCGCCCGAGCGAGCGAGCGGCGCGCACTGGGCCACCGGGCAACGCGACTCCGTACAACGCGATCCACACGAATTCGTTTCGTGAACGTCGTAACGATGTCAAAGGCAAAAGCCGCGCGAACGACCATTAGTGCCAATTATTCGATTGCGGTGCGTCCACGTGGCGCGCGATACACGCGGAGGAGAGCTTCAGGCTCGTCTCGCCGGGCGCATCGAGATTTAACGATAGGAGAATTCCCCGCTCGCCTCTCTCAGCGGCTGCGGCAGCGGCGACTCTCTCGCCGTGTATCCCGCGTGCTCTATGGGAGCCGGCGAATACGGGTCAACGAACTCGAAGACCCGACAGCGGCGGTCGCGGCGCTGATGTCGGCTACCAATAAATAAATACAAGGAGCAGGCGACGGAAGACGGAGGACGATCGGTTGGATTCGTTGATCGCGAAATAGAGACGACGATTTTTGCGATTCGTCGGTCGAGAAAAAAAAATAGTGTCTTTTTGATAAAAATCCTCTATTAAACATTTCTTGAGAAATCATTGTTGTCGATTTATAGAGCTTTTTATTGGGCGTTGGCAAATCGGCAGTTCGTTGTTTAATATTGTGAAATTTGACAGGTTGCCAAAAAAAAAATATATATATATTTGCGTTTTTCTCATCGAATTTTTTAGCACCCCTGACTTTTGGAATCAGCGATAAATTTGTCATCGTATAGGGTTTTTAAACTTTGAGAAATTGAAAAAAAAAAATGTCGCGAAAAACGCGCGTCACTTTTTCCTAGTTAAATATAAAACAAAGGATGCAAAGTAAAACTTTGCACATTGCTTCCTCATTCATTTTCATTTTTTGCAAAGCTTCCTCTATGAGGAAGCAAAATAATAAAAATGTCTTGTTCTGTTGTCTCGCATTAATTTCCCAAAAATATTGTATCTGATCAAAAGAGAAATAAATGACTATGCTTGATCAAATAAACGTCTGCATAAAATCCACCACAAATTTAGCTACTGCGACGAATCAGTGAGAGATCTCTCCGAGCTCGTTAGTGGCTCAACTGCAGCAGCAGCAGCAGCCGCAGCCGCGTTTTCCGTCCGCGGGAGCTGAAAGTCGATCGCGCTTGCTGAATAATGACGGTGAATGCGGTTCGCGGCGATACCGGTGGTCGTACGCGGCCGAACGTACGGGGAATGCCACTCCTGCTTCTCTCTGGTCTCAGCGGCAACGGCGACGACGGTGGTGGTGGTGGTTGTTGCCGCGATCGTCGAGGCGGGCGTCGATGGTGGTGGTCGGAATGTATCCTAAGGTAAGCGGCATCCGGGCAATGCCCTCGCATGTAAACAATCAGAAATTGCAGACAGGTTGCTGCGGCGTGTAGCCGCGACTCGCGCGCGCGTTGAGCCGCTGCGCCGCGTGCACGCGACCTGTAACGTTAAACGTTGAACGCATTTTCGCGCAGCAAGGAACAGTCGATCGGAATAATCGCGCGAACAATCCCAGCAGCCAATTAATTCAAGCAATTCAACAATTGCTTGAATTAATTGCGGTTTCGACATTCTCTCGACTGACAACTGATAACGAAATTGAAGCGAATGATTATTATTTGAAGAATTATTAAAAAAGGTCTTCAAAAATTATAAAATGTAAAAGTAAATTAATTGCACCTTCGACATTTTCCATCTCTCGACTGATAATGAAATGAAAGTCAACGATTATTATTTTCAGAATTATTGAAAATAAAGGTCTTCAAGTATTATTAAAAATAAAGATAAATTAATTGTACATTCGACATTCTCCGCCTCTCGATTGATAACAAAATTGAGGTGAACGATTATTATTTTGAGAATTATTTAAAAAATAAGGTGAATGATTTTCAGTGACAGCAATTGTGTAGTACAATTAATCGTGGTCCGATGATTAATTAAAGGATAAGAAAAATGATAAACGCATTCCCAGTTCTTAACGTAAATCTGTATCGATAAAGAAATTGAGGATATTGACAATTAAACGAGATCGACAATCTTACGAGGTGATTATTTAAACACCGGCTTTACCCGCCAATGTCGTAATTACCTGTGACGAAAAAAAAAAAAAATCGTTCATTGCATTATACGTACACAAAAAATTCCTCGACGGTCAGTCAACTCGAATTATCCGTTTAACATACTGGTACGAGTGTAAACTGTTTGTAAACTGCGTTTGACGTGCGCGCGCGCCGACACGCGCGCGCGCAGTTTCACAACGCACTTTCCGCGAAACCGAGGCAAAGTGATTCACAGCGCGAGCGTTGAGATCGAATTCGTCTCGACGAAAAAAAAAAAATATATAAAAAAAATAAGAAAACAAATTTCAATTAAAAGAATTAAAAAAGCAATGAACAATAAACTCAATATCACCTTCCAAGTCGAACATTATTCGATAACAGACCATTTCTATAATCAGCCACAAAAGACAACGCGAAAGTGCAGCCGAATAGATCGAAGCCTAACAACGAAAAAAAAAAAAAAAAAAATTGATTAAACAAAAATGCAATTATAAAATTATTTCTATCGAAAACTCAATATCACCTTTCAAGTCGAACATTATTCGATAACAGACCATTTCTATAATCAGCCACAAAAGACAACGCGAAAGTGCAGCCGAGTATAGATCGACGTCTAAAAAAAAAGCCCCGATTCGGTAGATCGTTCTTATCGATATCACTGCGGCGTATAACCAGATCCGACTGGTGAGCCGGGCCCGAGGGGGCCTATGATTTACGATGCCCGAGAGAGATTTAGACTGGCGATAGAGGTGCCGGCCGCGCGCGCACGACACGCGGTACCGTTTTATAATTGTTCGCCAGTCGTGTCTATATATATATATATGGTTCTATCTCCTGGTGTCTGTCCGTCTGTCCGCATGTGTGAGTATCGCTCGGGCAATGCTGGGATCGTTTTAATGTCCTCGTTACTTATGGATGTAGAACGGGCCAGCAGCGGTGGCGGCGGTAGCCGAGTTGAACGGCCCAATGAGGCTTTAAGTACGGCCGATCCTTTCCGCGACGATTGAAAGGAGCCGAAGCCGCGGAGGCGCGCGCGCGCGACGCGAGAGCCGCGAGAGCCGCGCCGGGGACCCAGCGTCCTCCGCACGGACGGTCGTTCACCCCTGGCGCACGGCTCAGACGGAGCGTAGACCGTTCTCCTCCTCCTTCTCCTCTTCTTCTTCGTCTTCGGCTGCTGCTTCTTCTTCTTCTTCTGTTTCTTCCTCTTCGCCTTCTGCTGCTTCGTCTTCGTCTCCTTCTTCTGATTAAAATGGAGTGAAATGAAAAATTGAAATGTTTGTTTTAATTTAATTTAATTCAATTTGTGTTTACTTTAGTTTAATTCAATTTAATTTTTATTTACTTTACCTTGATTTGATTTTTCTTTTAATTCATTTTTTCTTCTAATGCAAATGGAGGCAAATGGAAAATTGAAATGTTTCATTTAATGTAAGTTAAATTTGAATTTACTTTACTTTCATTCAATTTAATTTTTATTTACTTTACCTTGATTTAATTTTTCTTTTAATTCATTGTTTCTTCTGATTCAAATTTAGGCAAATGGAAAATTGAAATGTTTATTTTAATGTAAGTTAAATTTGAATTTACTTTACTTTTATTCAAATTTAATTTTTATTTACCTTACCTTGATTTAATTTTTCATAATTAATTTTAATCTAAGTTTTTCGTCGAAACGCTCGCGCCTGAAAATAAAATGAAAATTAAATGTTGCTGATGCGATAAAAAAATTGAAAAAAATCCGATTCGCTCGCTGCACTGAAAAACGTTGGTGACGTCCGAGATATTTTCGTAAGAATGACTTGCGGGACAATTTTATTTTCTTCATCGTCTCGATTAACCCGTAATCTCGACTCCTCATTTCGCGTTTCAATTCCCATTTCTCATTGCGCGCGAAAAATACGTACGTGTGAACGGTCACGATGCGCTTTTGGCCCGCGCGTCGCGGGAGACATCGGGGTTCACGGTTAACTCCGCCGCGCGCGCGCAGAGTATTACAATTTCGCTATCTCGGGACACGCGCCGCGTATGAACTCGCGGCGATACTACGGATCGCGGCCTCGGCTGCCTCTCGCGGCTTGCGATAATCGTTGCACGTACTCTGACTCTCGTCGGGGTAAATCGAGGGACTCGGACAACCACAGCGAACGGAGCGTCGGTCCGTTATCAAGGTCAGGCTGATTGAAATTCGCGCGAAAACAGGCAAACGAAAAAAAAGGGGGGTGAAAGGGGAAACGCCGAAGGGAATTTCCCCCGACGGAAGAATTCGGCTTCGGGGAACGACGATCGATTTATCGATTCTGGCTAATCGATCGGTTGACTCGCGTCACGGGGGAGGAAATAATGAATATATATGCGCATTTTTATTGCACACGTGACGAATTGTTCGGAGCTTCGGATGCACTTTCGTCCGTCTGCGTCGAGGCGAAGTGATTCATCGGTCCGTAATTCCTTGCAAACGTCGCGATCGGCGATGAGAATGAATGAATCGGTTAGCGCGAATCGCGCGTCGACCGAGGTTAAGGTCCGAGGTTCGCGTAACGATTCACGCGAATTGTGACGGATTTTCAGTGATGACGAATTAAGCAGCAGAGGTGTGAGTCGTGTAATTCGATAGGTGTGATCGGTGATAAGATCGGCAGAGCCATAGCTGTTTCGTATCCCAGGAAAACGTGCGCTACCTATCGGAGGATCGTTATCCTGGGTCGACGGAGTTTTAGCTGTTTACCGTCGAAACGAGGAAAGTGGAGAGGAAAACAACAAGTATGACGATACTTCGGACGGTTCTTGCGTCGCGAGTGCCGAAACTCGAGTTAGAAATAAATCTGAAGTGATTCTCTGTTACATCCGGACCTGATCAGACCCTATCTGCCAGTTCAGGGCCTGGCCAGGGCTTGATTTGGGCCGTTTGTAACGCTACTTTTACGCAGTCTTTTTACTCGAGCATTCGACCCAAGCCAGCCACTGACCAGGCCCGGACGAGGACGACACGGCCCTACCCAGGGCCTGACTAGTTCCGCGTGTAACGCCATATATTTTTTACTTTGCCTTTCACGTTTGTGTTTTCCCCCGTTTGACGGATTCTCCCCAGATTCGACGATCGATCGCGCATGCGCGCTGAGATGATCGACGCGGACGCGAGAAAAAGTGCATCGCGAGGTCAATTAATTGTTACACGTTCATCGATTCGTACTACGTCATCCCGGCGATTGATACGTCGTCGCTTTTTCGATGACGCAAATCACCCGGGGGGTTCCGCGACGAAACTAACGCGCGTGCATCATCGAGTAACCGGGGTCCCCACCCCAACCCCCTCCACTCGTTAATTGTGACGCCAAAGCCCGGCTGACCGTTCGCGGATCGTAAATAAGAATAATAATGCAATTCGAAACGCGTCCGAACTTTGCATTGCATGTGCAATAAAAACAAATTTTTGAACCACGATAATTTGACTTATTTTCGTACAATTTTTTTTTTTTTCATGTAATATTGTTTACATTTTTACTGCAAGGATAATTTTTTATTTCTGTTCTTTTAATACAAAGTATCTATATTTTTTTAATTTTTCCTTTTGAAGTTAAAAATAAATAGGTTAGTAATTATATCGGACAATCGATTTGCACATCGATTGAAAAATGTACGATGTTCACCTGCAGCAGTGAACACGCCGCTTTCTCTCCTCGAGAGGATCAAAGTTCAGGCTGACTCGACGCGCACGGTCAACGAACGCGCCGCCAATCGACGATTCCAGATAATGTGAAATATTGCCGATCGCCGATAAGCCGCCGCGCGCGCATTCTCTGCAAAATCGTCCGCATGACACGATCGTCTGCCGTCGATACCGCGCCTATTTATTCGCGTTACATACGAAAGTTCAAATACTTTTAGTATCGCCGCGCGCGGTCGCGTATCCGTATCGACTCGACATTCCTCGTGCGCGGATCGTGCGTGATACCGCGCGAACAAAATAAGCAACGCGCCCGCGCGCGATTCGTTGAGCCCGCGCGACCGGCGCGGCGGTGCGTGCGCAGCCGCGGCCCGCGGATCGACGATATATTTTTTTAGCCTTTGCGGATGCGCGATAAAAGTCGCGGTAATCGCACCCGGCACCGCGGGTCAAAATCTTCGGCTCGGTTTCACGGCCAACACGTGAATAACATCGTTTCTGAGATGCGACCGGGGAGCGATAAAAGTTCGCGACGCGGCGAATCGATACCATTTTACCATAGAATAAATTCGAAGTCTCACGAGTCATGAGTCAAGTGAAATTTAATTATCATTTCATTATGACGAATAATTAAAATAGAATTCGTCAAGCCGTTTATTTAAAAAAATTTAATAGACCCCGATTTGGGCCGAAAACCGTCCAAACCGGGATCACGAAATTTATTTTTTCAAAATACCGACTTTTAACCTATACCATCGTTCTCAAGTCGCATATTCTACCCCTGAAAACACTGGTTACAACCCTTTTTTAGTTGATTTTGAAAAAAATAATTTTTGGCCGAACAGTTTGTCAGAAATCGTAGATCTAGCCGCCGGGCCGAAAACCGCCCAAATCAGGGTCACGAAATTTATTTTTTCAAAATATCGACTTTTAACCTATACCATCGTTCTCAAGTCGCATATTCTACCCCTGAAAACACTGGTTACAACCCTTTTTTAGATGATTTTGAAAAAAAAAATTTTTGGCCGAACAGTTTGTCAGAAATCGTAGATCTGGCCGCCGGGCCGAAAACCGCCCAAATCGGGGTCACGAAATTTTCCTCCCAAATCGTTATCTTAAATCAACTGCCAAATCCATCGAGAACCGAATAAACAACATTCGCTCTGCATGCAGCGATGACGCCAACAGCGCCACGCGCGTCGTCGCCATCTCGCTGCGCCCGCGCGCTGCACGTGCCCCTCAACTTCCATCCGCACCGAACCCGAAATTCGTCGAAGTGTTTTTCACGGTCTGCGCAAGGCCGCACGCGCCGACGCACCGACGGCAACCATCCACATTGAGCAAGAGAGAGAGAGAAGAGTTCCCTGCACTCGCACCCAGCAACCGATGACGATAACGCGGCGAGAGCGTCGCCGATAATAGTGACCAGTGACTCGTCACGCGCGGTTCGTCTGCGCGAAATTCCTCCGATCCGGTTGTAACGACCCTGAATTGCACATAACAAGCCTAGTCGAATATTCAAAAAAGCGTAGGCGACGTTGGCGCAGCGGTAAACTCTCAGCTTACAAACCCAAAGGTTCCGGGTTCGAATCCCGGTGATACCCATCAATATATTTTCTTTCTCCGAAAATTCGGCAATGCATCGGCATTGTCATCCCGTAAACATCCCCGAATTCTCAGCCAAACCGTTGGTCGGTCGCGACACGTGACGTCCGGGAAAACTCTCCCCAGGGTCTCCAAGTTCCGAGAAACCGATTGTCCCGCTCGTCGCTCGCGCGACTCATCGTCCGAACCCGGAGGTGAAAAGTCCGTGTTTTCGCTTTCACCGCTGCGGACGTGGACGTCGCGCGTGCATTGCGATAATCAGAGGGGGGGCTTCCCAACACGAAAACACCCATTAACCGGAAAATCTATGCTATTTCTGGTGCTTCGTGAGACCCAAAATAGTGCCGATTCACGATTCTCGACGTTTCTGGAATATTTCGTAGGCATTTGCTTCAGTTTATTGAATCAATAGTCAATAATGATAACGAAATACGAATAATAATAGTGATAATGATAATGAACGAAAGAACGAAATAAATCGTACGAAATAAAAATAAAGGGAGAGAACGAAATAACAATAATAATAATGATAATGAAATAGGGGAGGTTTAAAAAAATACAAATCGTTGAAATTAATAATAAAATTCGGCGGGCGTGGACCGGAAGCTCATTCGGTGTTTTCGAGAGCGCAGCGACGGCTGCGGTTGCGCCGTTAATCCGTTGGTCCGAAGGCGAGAACCTCGACGAAGAGAGAAAGAGAAAGAAGAAAGAGAAAAGGAGGGAGAAAGACAGACGCAGAGAGTCGTTGAGTATCGCCGAGAATTATTCTCACCTGTGGCAAACGCGCACACAGAGAGAGAAACGACATGCAATTCTACGTCTGCGCTTGGTGCACTCGGTGCGTTCGGTGCACTCGAGGAACGAGAGTCGAGTAAGTACCCGAGCCGCGGTTGAAGCTCCCCATATTTGGACAGGTCGAACTGTACCGGGCGAATAAATATGCCCAAATGGGTCAGGCGTGGGTTTTTTTTATTCTCTTTCTCTCTCTTTCTTCACTGCGAGCGTCGCGAGACGAGTGTCGAGCCCCCGAAAATATTCGACTGACTGTTCGTCGACAAAAAATTGTTATTCGGGCTCTCTAAGATAAAAATAAATGAACAAAAAATAAAATAAATAAAATATTCGAATAATAATAATAAATCGTGGGTTTGATGTGCTAAAGCTCAGCAGAATGTGGCGATGAAAGAGCAGCAGAAGCAGCAGCAGCGGCATCATCAGCGTCGGGGGAGGCTGAGAGTGCATAGGAAGGACATTGGAAAAAGGGGGAGCGGCGCTGCTCGGGTCATCGACCCGACAGGTGCCGCTCGAGTCGAAGATGCAGGTAGATCGGACGCGCCAAAGGCCGCGCGCAGGCGCGCGAGCGAGTCTCGGGTTTTGCATTGGCCTGCAGCCAGGAAAATTCGACGACCGTGCGCCTGCGCGCGACGTGCTGAATAATTTTTTATTTTTTCTCCTCTCCTTACTTCGTACTTCGCATCAGCTGAGTCCCGACGCCGGGAGACACCGAGACGCGAGGCGCATGCGCCGAGCTCGCCCGCGCGCGCGACGGTTACTCATTCACCGGGCGATTCAGGGAATCGAGAAGCCCTTCGTTCCGGACCTGCCTCAAAGCCGATCGCGCCGCGTCGCTCGTCCCGGACGTTCGCCCCCACGCGTTTCTCGAAGCCAAAACCGCTCGTAAATATCGCTCGTCGCGCGTCCCGAGACACGTCAACCCGTTTCCCACAATCAAATTCACATCTATAGAGCTGCGCAGCGATTTAAAAAAAAAAACATACAAAAATCAAAACCCGGAATTACATTTTTTACGTAAACCTCTAACGTTCCCACAACCAAATTCACATCTACAGAGCTGCGCAGCAATTAAAAAAAAGAACGTACAAAAATCAAAAACCGGAATTACATTTTTTTACGTAATTTAAGAGAGATCCTATAACATTCCCGCGCGATGCTCAGATTCAAAATATATCAACCATCAAAAAATCGCTGCAGCTCAAACTCACTGTTATATCCCACGCGCCCAATTTTCCCAGTTTCCCAAATAAAAAAAACCCAACCTCCAAACACGCCTCAAATAAAAAAAAACAACCTCCAAACACGCCTCAAATAAAAAAAACATCCAAACGACGACGCCAAGAAAACCAGAAATGCAACGTAAAATTCGAAAATACGGTTCGCGACGCGCACGCGCAAAACACCGAGTCGCGAGCCGACGCAGCTCGGAACCTGCGCGCTCGGCCGCCGAGCGGCGTCTGCCGCGTTCGGCGGCTACGTCGGCGCGCGCAGAGCGTCCGACGCCGGCGGCGGGTGATCCCCACCTAACGCGGGATGGGTAGCTCAGGCCCCAGAAGCGACGCCGCCGCAGCGCAGCCGCCGCGAAAATTCCCCCACCAACTGACCCAGCGCGTCCCGCAAGCTCGCGCGGGGAGAGCTTTCCCCACCGCGGCGGCCCACGGGGCCCACGGTGGCGCAGCCTCGTGGTTCTCGGCCAACGAGACGAGACGTCGTCGGACCCGCCTTCGCGCCCCGCTCGACTCTCCAGGAGAGTAGCGGCGACGGCGGCGGCCGAAGCTTGTCCGCAGCAGCAGCGCCGATGGAGCGAGCGCAGCTCGCTCGTCCCGCGCGCGAGCCGCGTATGACCCATACTGCCCCCACCGGGCCGACTCCCCACGCCCCACCCCACGCGCCGGACGCGCGGGCCACGGCTGATGAGTCACTATATAAGACAGCAAGGACAAGAAGGTGTATGTTAGTATACACTCATTCCTCTCGTGGCTCGCACACGGTGCGGCGGATTCGGCGGTGACCGTCCTTTTTTTTGTTATTGTCACCGAGAACGCACACGCGAAATATATAATACAGAAAAAAAACGCCGCAGAGCGAGAGAGGAAAATAGTATCGCACTCGCATAACACCCTCGTGAACGGTTTTTACGAATTTTGAAGTCCGGGTCCGTTGGTTCTCACGAGTTTCGTCTCCGACGACGACGACGAAGGAATACACAGCAGCAGCAGAAGTCATCACCAGACACGTTCGGTAATTTCGCGAGGGAAAGCGGATTATTTTCCTCCCCCCGGCGAAATTTCCGGCGAGAAATCGAATTTTCGGTGGTGAAAGATACTTTTTTTGAGGGATTTTCTTGCGGACAAAACGGCGCGGGATAAAAAGTTGCGCCGGATTCGCGCTTTTTTTTCGTTCACGCGAAATCCGTTGTAGATAGAGACTGAAAGGGAGAATAAAATAAAAAATGTTGGTGGAACACGCGGCTCAGTGGATGTGGCGGGCGATGGGCGGCACGCGGACCGACGCGATGTGCACGCTCCTCGTGTTTCTCGCGGCTCTGGCGGCTGTACGAGCGGCTCAGTGGCTGCGCTATCTGCGCGCGCTGCCGCCGGGCCCGTGGGGACTGCCGATTTTCGGCTATCTGCCGTTCATCAAGGGCGACGTGCATCTGCAGTTCGGGAGGCTTGCGAAGAAGTACGGATCGATGTTCAGCGCGAGGCTTGGGACTCAGCTCGTCGTCGTTCTCAGCGACTACAGGATCATACGCGAGACTTTTAGACGCGAGGAGTTCACCGGCAGACCGCACACCGAGTTTATGAACATTCTCGGCGGATACGGTGAGTGTCTTAAATATTTACAAAAAAAAAATTGCTTGAATTTTTTAGTCATTTTTCACTCGCTGGCGATTTTTTTGCGCGCGCTATCGATATTTCCGAGCACGCGACGCGAACCGGAAGCCGATTTCGTGACAAGTCACAAAATTTGTGAATCAATAAAAAATTAAATAGATTTTTTTTTATTGGACGTTTTTTATAATTTTTATTTTTTTTTGTGAAAAATTGAGTGGTTTCTGTAAAAAATTGAGTGACTTATTTAACGGGTACGCGAATATTTTGCACTGCTGAGAATTCGCGCGCCCGAAATCGCGATTATTGAGTGTCGATTGTAGGGCTATTAATATATCTCGCGGTGCATCGGCGCGACAATCGCGGGTCGGAATCTCCGGGGATTCCCCGGCTAGTCGCCCCCGCGGCGCTCGTCGGCCGCTCTCTGCCGGTGGCCGAGCGCCCGGCGAGAGCGATAATCGACAATCGGTCGTCGCGCGGCGAAATCTCGACAATCTCGGAAATTCCTGCGGCTCTTGTTGTACGGTTCGAGTCAACAACTCTGTGCTCTGTCGTTGCAGGGATCATTAACACCGAGGGCGCCATGTGGAAGGATCAGAGGAGGTTCCTTCACGACAAACTGAGAAGCTTCGGCATGTCTTATATGGGTTCCGGCAAGAAAATCATGGAATCGAGAATAATGGTGAGTTTCGTGAAAAAAGAAAAAAAATACAATAATTTATCATATTTCCAAACATTTTTTATTAATTTCCAAAATAATGTCTTTTACCTTCGTGCCTATTTTATTTTTAATTTTTTTTATTAATCTCTATCAATAAGACTATATATATATTTATAAGCCCGAAAGGGTAAACAGTGGTATAAATATTATTATTATTATATTTTTTTGTATTCAAATCAATCGCCAAAAAATTAAATTAAAAAATAATTAAATGTCATAATGAAAATACCGATTCTCGAAATAAAAAATTCCGAGTCCCGAGAATTATCGATCTAAAGTGCGATTTTTTTTTGCTTCCGGTTTTGCAGCGCGAGGTCACGACGCTGATGCACGGTCTGTCCTTGAGGCGCGGCGCGCCGACCGACGTGTCGCCGTCGCTCGGTATGTCGATCAGCAACGTGATCTGCTCGCTCATAATGGGCGTTCGCTTCCGCCACGGCGACCGTCGTTTCGCCCGCTTCATGGGTCTCATCGAGGAGGGCTTCAAGCTCTTCGGCAGCATGGTGTCCGTCAACTTCATACCGGTGATGCGTTACCTGCCCTGTCTTCAGCGCGTGCGCAACCAGATCGCCGAGAATCGCGCCGAGATGGCGGAATTCTTCCAGGAGACGATCGACGATCATCGGGCGAGCTTCGATCGCGACAATATTAAGGATCTCGTCGACTCTTATCTCCTGGAAATCGAGAAGGCGAGAGCCGAAGGAAGGGAGTCTGCACTGTTCCAGGGCAAAAATCACGGTGAGCCTCTACTTCATTAATTTGCCAATCAAAAAAAAAAAAAAAAAAAAAAATCATCATTTTTTCCTCACAAAAAAATTTGGGAATTAATTACCGATTTATCGATTAAAAAACTGAGGCAAAAATCCTGAGCCTTACGAATCTACTTAATTAATTTGCCAATAAAAAAAAAATAATAATAATAAAATGCAACATTTTTTTCCTCAAAAAAAATTAGCGAATTAATTACCGATTTATCGATGAAAAGACCTTCAGTCCAATAAATTCTGATAATTGAAATTATTAAAAAATCAGTAGCAATGTATTGAACTTTTTTTTCTATTTTTCATTGCAGATCGTCAGATGCAACAGATACTCGGCGACCTCTTCTCCGCTGGCATGGAAACCGTAAAGACGACTCTCGAGTGGGCAGTGATCCTGATGCTCCATCACCCTGAAGCAGCGCGAGCAGTTCAGGAGGAGCTGGACCAGGTTGTCGGCCGATCGCGGATGCCTTCGCTCGAGGATCTGCCCTTTCTGCCCGTGACCGAGGCGACGATACTCGAGGTTCTCAGACGCTCGAGCATCGTGCCGCTCGGCACCACTCACGCCACTACTCGGTGAGTCCAAGTTCCCTGACAATCTCACTCGCCCAGGTTTATCAATCTTTTTTTTCCACTCGTTACACTCGTCTCGTGTGTGGCCTCCGTCGTTTTATATCGAAACAAGTCGAAACCGCGAGTTCAACAGCCGTTCGCCGATTGCACGTCGCTCTCTCATTCGTCTTTAACTGCGTCGACCGAATTTTTCAGTCGCTTCGCATCGTCCATCAAATTTTCCTCAAACGCGCCTCGAATTTTCAGAGTTAAATTTCCAGCGAGTAAAAAAAGCAGTCTTGTAAAAAAAATTATATTCCGCAACCTGCCTTATCAGTCTATATTATCAGTAAAAATATTACATTCAAATTTATTCCACGTCGATATTTTTTATTCCGAGGTCGAAATGCACAAATTGCAGCTGGTCCCCTTCAATGGGATCCAGTCGATTTCGCGGGATCTTTTTTTTTTTTCTTTTTCATTTTTTTTTCTCTCTCTCCCTCTCGCAATCTTCGATCTCACGGATAACGCGTCGCGTGTCGGTGGTCGATCGGAGGTGGCGTAGCGGTGAATTCGCGGAGAGGTAAAAGTGAAAGCAGCGGCGGCAGCGACGTCGTCGGCGCTGTCGGTGCGCGTCCCCCTGGGCTTTTCGGTGGGACCCGCCTAGCGCGTCTCGAGGTCGACGACACCTTCTGGGGGACGGGGGTAGGGGAGGGGGACACAAAGAGCGAGCGCGAAAAACGAAACGAGAGAGTCGACCGGTTAATTCGATAATAAAATCCATTATAGAACGGAATTGTAGAAGCCGTTCGCGGGCCATTAGAATCTTTCGGGTCCAAAAGTTTCACGTATCGCGGCTTTGCTGGGGGGAGAGGGGAGACCTTCGCCTCCGCAGCCGCCGTTTTCTCTTCTTTTCGGGCGCGAACCGACGCGAGACGAGAGCGTGACGGTCCAGTCCGACCGCCGAATATCTCCCGACCATTAGAACCTGGCGAACAAATAAAAAGGCTAAAGGCCTATTAGCGTGTGGAAATAACGCGACTCACGGGTGACACTAGAGTGACTAGTTACACTGACTAACGGATAAAAAAATTAGAGCCACTCTTGTATACAGATAAAAATTAACGACTGGCAAAAGTGACATTAGAGCCTGATTAAGAATTAAAAAGTATCCAGAATAAAATTTAGCCGTCAAAAAGGACGTTACAGCTGAATGATAAAATAAAAATGATTACGTGGAATATAAATTGAAATAAAGTCTACTGTAAAAAGTATTCAGAATAAAATTAGCCGCCAAAAGGGACCTTAAAGCCCAATGACTAAAATAAAAATCTGATTACGTGGAATATAAATAGGAATAAAAATTAGGGCATACATTGGAGAGCCTGATTAAGAATTAAAAAGTATCCAGAATAAAATCAGCTGCCAAAAAGGACGTTACAGTCGAATGATAAAATAAAAAATCTGATTACGTGGAATATAAATTGAAATAAAATCTACTGTAAAAAGTGTCCAGAATAAAATTAGCCTCCAAAAGGGACCTTAAAGCCCAATGATTAAAATAAAAAAAATCTCATTACATGGAATACAAATAAAAATTAGGGCATACATTAGCTCCAATAAAAATTGGTGAAAATTTGCCCGACCGCTCTAACCAATGATTTGTCTTTTTCTGATCCTCAGAGACGTGACACTGAACGGCTTCACGATACCAGCTGGCTCGCAGGTCGTTCCCCTGCTTCACGCGGTTCACATGGATCCGGAGCTGTGGACAGAACCCGAGCAGTTCAGGCCGGCGAGATTTCTCTCCGTCGAGGGCAAAGTCTGCAAACCCGAGTACTTCATGCCCTTCGGAGTCGGCCGACGAATGTGCCTCGGCGACGTTCTCGCCCGAATGGAGCTCTTCCTGTTCTTCAGCTCGCTCGTCCACAGCTTCGACATCGAGCTGCCAGCGGGCGCGGAGCTTCCGAGCTTGCGCGGCAACGCCGGCATCACCGTCACCCCGGATCCCTTCAAGGTCTGCCTGATGGAGCGCGAGCTCGAGCTCGCGGACGGCAGCAAGACGAGCGACGCCGGAAATCCGCTGAGAAACGTCGGCAGCCACTGAATATCCATCTCATCGACGTTCGATGACGTCGATGACGACGTCCTCGATGGCTACGCTGAAATCCTCCCCCACACGGAGCACGGTAGCTGTTCCTATTCGCTTTCATCTGAAAGAGAAAGATTCAAGAGAGTTACGGATGTAGATAGATACGACATAAGGACAAATCAGGAGGCGGAGAAAAAAAAGAAGAGGAAACAGAAGTTGAAGAAAAAGTTCTAAGAAGAAAAAAAACAGAAGAGAAGATCTCGTTTTTTTTTAAGCACGAAGAGACAGAAGAGAAAGAAGAGCAGAGCTGTGCCTGAGGCTGTCGCCGAGGATTTTTTTTTTATATTTATATAAATGTGTTTTTTTTTTCGTGCGGGAAATCGTCGACACGCTCGGACCGCTATTCTCTCTCTATCGTCGCCGTCGCAAAGGCGGCGGCAGAGTGCCGCGGATCGCTTTGCAGTTGTGCAATCGCGATCGCGACCACCGGTTTCTCGCGCTGAGAACTCGCGCTGCGTACCGATCGACTCGAAGCCGCCGTCGTCGTATTTACACACACGAACGATCGGCGCAGCCTTCGTGTGCCGAATCTTTTTATCTCACTCTCACCGACTCTCTATATATATTTTTATATATATATACATCTATCTCAACCTCGGCCAGTGGCAAAGAGTACAAAGACGAAAACGAAAAAAAAGAAACGAGAAGAGAAAAATAACGAAGACCAAAATTTCGCGGCTCGTTTATCTATCCCGCCGCCTGATATTTATTTATAGCCACGAGAATGTCCTGAATTTTTTTTTTTTCTTTTTTTTTCTTCAACGCGTTTAGAGTTCTCCCCCCTGTCCCTAATTTATTCGCGCGCTTCGTATTAATATTTAAAGGTGAAAAAAAATGAAAGAAAAAAAATGTGTATGATAGTAGCATTTTAGTCTCGCAGACCGGGGCACGCCGGGCGCGTTCCCGAACAGTGAGATGAGGCCGAGAAATTGTATTTTCTTCTTCAGGGTGTTTCGTCGGGAGCGTCGAGCCCAATAGGTGTGTCCGCCGCGAGCGAGTAGCGGGAGGTCCGTGCGTTCTAGTCCACCGAGAAAAGCCGCTAGTTCTCCGCCGTTCCCGCTAATTGTACATAGAAACCGAGTGTGAATGCCGAGTGATTTATTATTATTATTTTTTTTTTTGTGTATGCATTTTGTATTAGCGATTTGTTGTGAATGCTGAGCCGTATTTATGTGACTACGCGACGAGATGAATGAATGCTGCGAGTGAGACGACGTCGTTGACTGAGATTATGGGAAAAAAAGAAAAAAAAAGGAGTTACGAAAGCGACACTCGAATCGATTTTGGAAGATCGAAGATTGGTCAATTTTATCGGTGACTCGTTCTCTTTTATCAAATTTTTTTTTTCCAAAATATATTTGTAGATTAATCCGATTTTATTTTCTATTTTTTTTATTTTTTTTTTAAAGCGGCGCGGCCTCGATTAGGCCGCGATTTCCGCTATCTTTACCTCAGGTTCAACAGTCTTTTCTAGTTCACTGACCAATCTTATCGTCCTCTGCCGCGGAGGTCGCGCGCGCAGTTGCGACTCGAGAGTCACGTAGTACAACCGCTTTATCTCTCTCTCTCTCTCGATTCGAGGAGAGAAAAGAGAAATAAAAAAAAAGAAATTACACGGTGGCTCGAACCGCGCGCGCGACGTTCACCGAATTTTTACCAATCGACGATTTTTTTTTCTTCTTTTTCGCCTCCGGCGTTTTTGGAGCGAAGAGAGAGAGAGACGAGAGAAAACGAAAGAAACCCGCCGGATACTCGCTAGAACGAACTAAGGAAAAACGTTAGGTAGTCTTTAAGCACAACCCCAATGCGGCAAACCGCAATGTGTTCACCCGCCGATTCGCCACACCGGGCGTCTAAGCGTTTATTTATAACGAATTGATGATGATCTTTGTTTTTTTTAGTCCACGAGATAAAAATAAAAAAACAATATTTTTATTCATACTCCTCGCCTTCAATTTATTCTCTCTCACCCGACAAAAAAATTGCATGATTAGATACTAAAAAAAAATAATTGTAAAAAATGGTCGCAATCGCATTTTGCCGACTGAGCAAAATAAATCGACTGATAAGGCGAGTCAACGGACTAAGCACCGAAAAATAAATAATTTCGTGAATTGGGCCAGTTCGAAAAATATTTGCTAAAAAAAATTAATCAAACCGACGCATAATTCGTATTTTACGCGTTTCGAGTGAAATAAAAAGAGGAAAAAATAATAATTCGTCCCGGCCTTCGACTCTGATCCGACGACCAAGACGACGACGATGCCCGGACGAGGCCCGGACGAGAACCCAGCACTGGGCCGGGCCTCTCGGTGCGGCTTTCACTTCGAGCGTTCGGCGCCTCTACCGATATTCGGTAGGGCACTTTTCCCATTCATGCCCGGGGTCGCGCTCTCTCGTCGCACCGCTGCTTCGTTTCCCCTCTCGCTCTGTCACATTGCGATCCGCTTCTCCCCCTCTCCGTCGCTCTCCCGATCGACGGCGCATGCGCAGTCCGCGCATTTTGTGAGACGTTCCGAAAAACGCTCTCTCGTTAATATTTTCGTCCAATGGTCGAAGAACCTGCAGAGTAAATATATATGTACATATATTTATATATGTGTGTATTCACGTATATATAAGTCATGCAAAAAGCCTCACGTTTTTCTTTCTCCTTCGTTCTGTTGGTTTTTGCTCTATTTATTTTCGGCTCTCGCGGCCCGGCTCTCGGTTTTCTCGCGAGTAAACGGGAAAAAAAACTTTCTCGCCACTCGCGGATGCCGCGGCACGGGCTTCTCGGGGGCCCAGGAGATTACATTTATTACGACGACTCCGAGCGGCGTCGGAGGGGATGCGACTCGCCGGGTCGGGTTCGGAACACCGCAGCCAGCGCAGCGACTACCGCAAGGCGCGAGCTCGCTTTGTGTACCGAGAGAAAATGCGGTATCGGTAGCTATAAATAGCAGGCTTTTTTGTTTTTTTTTCCATTTTGTACCGAGAGAAAATTTGGTATTGGTAACAACAGGTTTTTTTTTTAATAAAAAAAAATTGAAATTGGTAGCAGACAGGTTTTTTAAATTTCATTTTATACAAATAAAGAAATGCGTTATTGATAGCAATTGCAGGTTGAAAAATGACAATTGTAAGATTTTAAAAAACATTGAAATTCGTAGCAGACAGTGTTATTAAATTTTATTTTATAAAAAAAAAGAAATGCTCTATCGATAGCAAATGCAGTTTGAAAAATTACAATTGTACAATAAAAAAAAAAATTGAAATTCGTATCAGACAGGTTTTTTAAATTTCATTTTATGCAAAAAAGAAATGCGTTATCGTAGCAAATGCAGTTTGAAAAATGACAATTGTACTATTAAAAAATACATATATTATTGACTGCAAAAGTCGACAATGAGACTGAATAATCTGCAAAGTGCACAAAGTTAATCTACAAAATTAGTCACAACAATCATTGGACGTCACGTAAACGCGCAGGACCGGCGAGATTTCTCTGATTGGTGAGTACACGACGGTTCTATATACATATATACACACACACAGTATTATATGTATATATAACACGTCGCCCGTACGGAAACGAACGCGCTACTTGCATAAGAGAAACTCGCGCTCCTCGATCGTTTCTAACGAAATATATCGACGGACGCGCGGCGTGTAAAACGACCGCGCGCGAGCGTTTGTAACGCGTTAAGGTTGACGACACGAGCGGCCCGAAAACTCGCGCGCGAGCTCCGAGAGTTACGTAAAGTTTGGTATACGCGGACCTTTGCGACGCCTCGCAACCCGGCTCCGAGGGGGGACCATTAGCCGCGCTCCCTGACCATCGCGACGTTGACATGCAGCCGGCTTCGATCGAGCCGACGCGACGCGACGCACGACTCACGATCTCTCTCCGTCTTCCGCCGCCGAATCGCTTTATCCAAAATTTCTCCGGCGCGAGTTTTCGTCCGGCCGATCGACCGTGACTCGATAAATTTGGATCAATGCCTTTTTTTTCGTTACCACCGAGAAGAGCGATTTTTTTATTCCTTTTTCTTGAAAGAGAAATAAACACAAATAAGGATTTATGACTTTATCATTCTTTTTTTATTGTTCTCTCAAATAAAAAAAAAAAAATGAATGCGAAAAGATTAATTTCAGATTAAAGAATGTGGGTGAAACGAATTTTTGTGTTTAATAAGAAAATTCAATATTATTTCCGTCTTTCGCCGTTCCGCGTTTTTTTTTATTCGACGCGCGAACGATGGTTTATCAATTTGGGCAATCGACGTCAGCGAATGCAAGGCCGTCGCTGATTTGCAAAATAAAAATAAAATATGCGCGCGTTGTGCGTTGCGCAACTCCCGTCGACCGAGTTCCCTTGCGGGTGTTTAATCTTCGCGTGAGATGCGTCTTCTTTTTTTTTTATTTTTCTCTTTTTTTTTCCCTCATCAATCTGACGCGATCTGACGCTCTCCGAGAACGCGAGAATCGGGTGAAAGGAAACGATAAAAAAAGAGACACGAGTGGAGTGTATCAAAATAGCATATTTATTCACGTTGCTTGCAGAAAAAAAAACTGCACTGAAATAAAAAAAAAACGTGTTTGAGTAAAAAACGTAAAAAAAATCCCCCGATGGAATAAATAAGCGAGAATTAAAAGTCAGCGGAATCGCGCGATTGTGAGGTCGTCGTAATCGGCTTACGTGTCAATAAAACGCGCCGATCGTTATCGCTCTCGATCGTCGCGTCAATTACCGCGTGTTTTCCCACCCCCGGTCGGGACCGGTCAATGACAATCGATCGAGCGTAACGCAGTTACTGCGCCGCATTGGAATCGTGTCCTGCGAACCGGCCGATTGAGACGAATGCTCGGAGAATAATGAGACTGCGGCGAGCGCCGTTTGCCGCTCTCTGGTAATTGTCGCGGAATATTACCGACTTCGATTGGCGGATAATAAATTCCACATTATTATCACCGACAGACAACGACGACCACTGCTTCTATCGATGATTTAACGGCGATGAAAAACCAATTTGTACGGTTTTGGGACCAGAGTGATTCCACATTCGCCTGTAAGATCGATTTTCTCGCCCGGTGGAATCGATAACTGGAAGGATCGGAGAATTCGGGCAGCGAAAAGGAACAGCAACATCCGGGCGAGCTCATCGCCTACGCACACTCGTTTTCCTGTCGGGAAATAATTCCAATGCATTTTTCCATTGAATAATCGATTCAAAAAAATTATTTCCACGCGAGAACGAATAAAAATAAATTGTACCGCTTTGAAATGGCAAAAAAGCGACAGGCTTCGCCAGAGTTCGGTCACCGGTCAAAAATCTGTCCGGTCGATACTCCAGAGGATCCTCCCAGTACGCAGGATCGGTATGAATGGCCCACTGCAGCGGGACGATCATAGTTCCCTTCGGGACATCATAATCGCCAATCGTTGTGTCCTGAAAATCGTTTACAATGAACTACAGAGCCTGTCACTAAGATTCGACTCATCGGATCGACTCATATAAAAAAGTAAAGTGTACACAGGACGAGTAAAAAGTGAAGCGTATGGAATCGATGAGTTTCGCACGTTAAATGTTCGCAATCGTCGCGAACAGACAAAACAAATGTGGAGCAGCGATTCTGATAACCGAAGAGAGGCTCCGCACTAAGTCGTCTCTCTTTCGCTCCGATTATCCTACCTCGATAGTTCCGTGAGGAATTCCGACCGGCACGACGCTTCTTATTCGTTGAGCCTCGGCGATCGCCGCCTCCAGGCGAACCAGCCGAGCTCTGTCCTCGAGTTCCGGTTGCCTGTCGCCTACGACTTGTCTCATCTCCTCCCAAACTTTGTCCTAATGCGAATAAAACAAATGAGTCAAGTGTCGCGATTAATTTGTAGATTAATTTGCATGTTTGAATTTATTGTAGTCACCTGTTCTTCGGGATGAACGGCTATGTAGAGGAGAAACCAGCGAAGCGTCGTCAGCGTCGTATCGACTCCGGCGCCGTAGAGATCGGCGAGCAGGTGATGGTACTGTGGCTCAGTGAAGGAGCCCAGATCGCCCGTTGACTTCCGGCTTTTCATCTCGTCGTCGAAGGACGCTAGGAAGCTCTCAGTGTCCTCGCCGGCCTCGCGATGCCGCTCGATCAGCTTTGCATACTCGAGATGCGTCTTCGATTGGCCGTCTTTGAGGCTGTGCATTACGCGACTGAAGCGCGGCAAGAATCTTGGCAATAAAATAAAAATTTAAATATAAAAAAATAAATAAATCAGATGAAACATTAAAAATAAAATAGATGAGAGCTGAAGGACCTCGGTCGATGACCCATTGAGAATCCAACGATAATACAACATTAATATACGATTATATTGGAAGGAAAAAAATGTACTGTATATTGTATTATCAATAAACCACCTTACTAATACTAAAATAGATGAAATATAAAAATAAGATAAAACGGATGAAACATTGAAAATCAAATAGATGAAATGTATAAATATAAATTGACGATATCGAAGAGCTACTCTCCAGCTTTTTCTTTAATTTTTTTTTTGCATTTTTTTTAATGATCAGTCTCGGTCAAACGGCGCACTCAGGCTGCGCCCGTTTTTACAGATTTCTCGAGAGTCGAGATGCAGAGAGACAACCGAGTGTCCGACCTACCTGAGAAACGGCAAAAAGTTGAGGGGACCCGCGACACCGATATGCTTGACACCCTCCTCCTGCAGACGCCTCAGCCACCTCCACGTCTCGTCGTTCTCCTCGTAGGTCCGGCCGAACACGAGGCTGTTCATGAAATTGCCGATGCAGTGATGAAGAGTCTCCGACGGATCGAAGCCGGATTGATCGGAGCGTTCTCTTATGTTCTAAAAAATTGTTAATATTATTTTTTACCACACTGAGAAAAATCAGTAGTTGCTATTACCAATCATTGGTTCGACCTACCAAAAAATTGGTTGCAGTTACTAAAATATTGGTAGCTCTGACCAACGATTGGTAATCACAACTGCTAATTTTTTTCAGTGGATGCAGAGAATTTTCGGTTTTAATATAAATTATTAAAAAATTACGTCGACTGCCTCGCTGACGAATTCGACAATCTTCCTCTCCATCTTATCTCGCCGTTCACCAAACCTGACCATCCCGAAATTTTTCAGACACGTGGAAACGAATCTCCGCTGCTCCCTCCACAATTCGCCCTCCGAGCAGATGAGACCTGCGACAAAAAAAAATAACAAAAGACGTCATTGATCAGTGAGAAAAAAATGAGTACTGTGATAGCGTTGGAAGTGGAGCGTAGACGACGGACGTCGACCTGACGCGAGCAAAGATGACTGAAAAAAATAAAATAAAAAAGGAATGAAGAAAAGAAAAGTACACGCTGACTGCAATCGTCGCACTCGTGATGTGCGACGTCCAGTCGTCATACACGCAAACCTGCGAAGTGGACGCAACGCCGAAGAGGAAAAAGAAGAAAAAAAAAGAAAATGAGAAGAAAAATCCCGGCGGGGAAATACCGCGTCGAGATGCCCGGCGTAACTAGGCGCAGCCACTGAACTCTTCGAAGGATAATCCACGAATGAATAAACAATAATCTCCGCACCCAGGTATGCACGTGAGTTGAGCTCCGGCCGATAAACGTGCGTCGTCGGATGGAATTAATGACACCGCCGCCGCCGCCACCGCCGCTGATATAACACACGACGTACTTGACGCTCTCGAGAGTCGCGAATCGGCGGCGCGCGTCGATGAACTCAATTAAGGTTGTCGATCGACGAACCGCGACTCTCAAGGATCGAAGTCGACGTCTGCGCGGTAATAAATGCGCGCAGCTTTTTTATTTTTGCCACAGGGATCGCCGAAAAATTTTTTGATGATGATTTTATGTTTATCGACGTTGAGAAAAATTATAGAAGCTGCGATTAGCGATCATTCGTTGGAGATAAAAAAATTCTGGTAATTTACTAAAATCTTCACAGCTCCGACCAACGATTGGCAATTATTCACTTTCCGACTATTCATTTTTCTCAGTGCAGCGCGGAGCATCCGCGGCAGTGTCTTCGCGTGGGGTCCCTCGTTATTCTCGTTGCGGTGCGATCTCGGGCGTCGCGCCGTCAATGAGGCGTCGAGTCGAATTTGCAGCCAGCTCACACGGCCGCGCGCAACCCCGAGCGCAATATGATCTCGGAATCCTTGATGATCCGCGATCGCCACAGTATTGAGGTTTACGAGCTGCGAGCCGGGACGGGAATACCGAGTGGACGCTGCTCTTCGGTATTCGGACCGTCGATACAATGTTGCGCGACTGTGGAAAAATAAATTATTAATTCACATAATTTTTATGTTTTTTTTTTATCCCAGGACTCGAGATCCTTTTATATTTATAGTAATATTTATTCCTTCCTTCCTTTCCTTCCTTTTTATTTATTTCCTTTCGGGCTTTTACAAATTCCCCTTCGCCTTAACACATCATTTTTATTACATCCCCGAGATCCTTTTATAATAATATAAAATAATTTTTATTAATTGCCTAAATAATGGAAAAGTAATATAGAAACTTTCATATTGTCTCTTCATTAGATTTCCTTTTTATCGCAAAAAAAAAAAATCTATCTCATCCTTTGCAGAATCGCAATCTCGACTTGTTACATCGACTTCTGTCCAATCGATTCGCGAGGAAAAATTCGTGCGGTTTTCCCGCACCTCCATCTTTGAGGACTAACTGCGTAGACGAGGTCAGTACCGTATTCAAATTGACCGAGCGTCGTCGCTCGCGTGTCCGTGAGGCGTGAAAACTTTCCGGGATACGCGGCGAGGTGCGCGTAACCGGTGCGAACCAGTGCGAAACACGCGACTGCACTGCGCGTGCGCGCGCGTTCGCCTCGAGGGCGATTAGTTCATTGTACATTAATTAATCGATCGGTCGCCGTTGAATTATTCAGCGCGGCCGCGGCTCAAGATCGCGGGAGAGTGAATACTGGAGTATCGACGAACGACGACGACGAGCCCCCTGCCGATCGACCCTAAGTACGCGCAACGAGTTACAAGTAATTGCAACGCGTTAGAAAAAGAAGAAAAAGAGAGAAAAAAAAAAGAAAAAAAAGAAACTCGCCAACACTCGGCGCTTTTTCGTTGGTGATCTCAGCCGCGGCGATCGATGAATAAAACATCGATCGAGTGTATAAATCGACCGCCGGACAAACCTCGCTGCATTTGTTCGACTCGATCTAACGCTAATTGAGACGACAATCGGATTTGCATCGACTATCTCGAGACACATTTGTTTTAATTTGAATAATCGGTAATTGAGACAATTATTCAATTTGTGATCGATCGTCGAGTCGCATCGAATGTAAATTTCGATATTCTCAAAAAATGTTCGGTTATCCGTGTCACAAAATGTAGAAATGCGACACTTAGCTGCGCGTTAGGAGAGAGTTTTTATTTCTTCCCGGACGAGACGAGTGAAACGATTTCTCTGGTTTTACGATTCTGACACGGAATGTGCTCCGTTGTCGCGTTAGAAGCGACGTGGAATTACCGACAGAATATTTTTCGTTCGGCTTCCGAAAGTCGTCGGAACGAAAGTCGAGAATCCATTGCGAAGGCGAAACGAAATTTCGTGAACGTCCATTTTTTTTACCCCAACAGTGAGATCAGCTTTGTGGCCTACGTGAGAAAATTCAGAGCTCGGATCATCATTATCGGCTTTCAGGAAATGACCGAAAAAAAATCGACCTTGCGAGGAGCAGCGTAAAATCGGGGAATCATCTTTATAAATTGCAACCGATTTGTGTCTGTATATATATATGTATATATTTTTTTTCATGGGGAGCCAAAAGAGCCGAGCGAATCCAGAAGGAACCGAGGAACCGAAAGTGAGAGTCGAATTGACGAACGCGCGAAAAAAAAAGCAAAAGCAAAAGTGATCGGTCAAGGATTCGAGAAGGAAGAAGCCGAGGTTTATTTTAGCTCGAACTGGGGTCCAAGGACGAGAGACCCATGGGTTCTGCGACCATAGAGCGAATCCCAGCGCTCGTTTTCGGCGCGATGCACTTTGCATACCTGAACTAGGAACCTATTTCTTTTTATTAAACTTTTTTTTTATCTTAATAAATTATCCGTGGTAAAATCGCGAATCGAGGCTATCAAGGTTTCCCCTTTGGCCGGAAAGTCAGTGTGGACGTTGAACGAAACGCGCGAAGAGAGCAAAAACCCAGAACGACATTTAAAAATATTTTCTACAACCGTTTAAGCGACTGAAATATCGAGGCTGCGATTTGTGACTCGTGCGAGTCACTTGGACAGATTTAGCCGCTTCGCGCGATGAATAAAATGGAAATTCGAGGCGAAAATTGAAGCGGCGCCTGAATGACGGCGAAGCCGAAGTGCCAAAGGGCAGGAATTCTCGCTTCGAAGGGCAACGAAGCGCGCGGCGGCGAAAAGCCAGACACGTGTTTCACAACAATCGACGACGGACGAGACTAACGACCTCGCTCAAGGCTTTTTAACCCGCGCTGTTTATCATCGGTACCGATTGTGTTTTGACGCAAACAGCGATTTTCGGGGGAACGATCCGGACGCCGAAAGAGTTGACGAGAAAAATGATAGCCGGGAGGAATTCTGATGAAATCAGTTGAACCATTTGCGTCAAGTGAAAATGTAAATTGACCTCGGAGGAGAGAGAGGAGGCGATGCTGAAGAGGGGAAAGGGCAAAGGGTCTCGACTCGAGGTCCGAGAATTATTTGAGAATTATTTTATGCTCTCAAATTTGTCCCACGATATTATTATCTATACTGATTATATTTTTCAATGCAACTTTTTGAAGAAAAGAGCAATGAAAAAAATATCAACTCAAATGAAGAAATGAATTTCGATAAAATTAGTCAGATCATTTATATTGATTGACATCATTTGAGGATCGGCTATCCTCATTTTTATTTTTAAAAAGCGATTTTCGAGAAATGGACAAAAAATGTGCTGAGAAAAGTGTCAAAAGGTCGTCAACATTTTTTTTTTTTTTATGGGACGAAATTGAACTATTTATATCAATTGCTCGAGGATTGAACTGTGAGCGATAAGAAATGAAGAAAATAAAAATTGACCTTTCCAGAGCGACAATCTCGTCGACTGAGTCGAGGGAAAGGGCAAGAATTCCGTTTCGAAGGGCAACGGCGAGCTGCTGAGAACGCGAGACGCGGGCCACGCGCTTCGCAATCTTCTGAGACTAACAACCCAATTCAAGGCTGCGATTCGATAAACATCGTCTGGCCGATCTCGAGCGTACATCGTCGGCCCCCCTCCTCCCTGGGCCTTTATTATTGGTACACCTGACGATTATGTTTTTCGGTCTGTGCCCTTTTCCACGCGTCTCCGTGTCGCCGCCGGTTTAACGACCTTTCGAGCCGCGCATGTTGTCAAATTCCCGCGCGTCGGTTATAGACAAAACGCGCGTGCCGAAGATACGGATTATTCGTCGCCGGGCGTCGAAGGCGGAAAAACAACGTGGCTCCTCCGATCGGCGGCGGATCTGCGACGACGTCGAAGGGCCGTTGACTCTCGCGGCTCAAGGCTTCTTCTACGCTGATAATATTTCGTAAGTTACGGCGGAAACGTCATCCGTCTGTCGTCACTGCCGTCATCATCTGGCGGCCCTTCAACAAAATTATATCGTTATACAATTTTTTAAAAAATAGTTTCAAAATAAAAAAAATAAAAAAATATGGAAATGTTCATAATTTTAATTTTCAGTGGGAATAAAAATAACACAGGAAATGATATTCTCGCGATATTTAAAAAAATTCGTCGGGTGAGATTTGCGATAGCAAAAAAATTGTTTTCAAATAAAAAAATAAAAAATATGGAAATGATCATAATTGTAATTTTCAGTGGGAATAAAATTAACACAGGAAATTATATTCTCGCGATATTTAAAAAATTTCGTCGGCCGAGATTTGCGATTGCAAAAAAATTGTCGTAAAATAAAAAAAAAATAAAAAAATGTATAAATGATTATAATTGTAATTTTCAGTGGGAATAAAAATAACACAGGAAATTATATCCTCGCAATATTAAAAAAAAATCGTCCAGTGAGATTTGCGATGAAAAAAAAAATAAAAAAAAAATACTGCACACCGGCGGGACTGGCGCAGGCCGCGCGGTCTGGCCATTATCGCACCGGTGAGACGAAGTGCATGTACGACCGGCCTCGAACCCGCGCAATCCTTGCGCAATCACCGCCGCCGCCGCCGCGACCGACGTAATCGGCGCACAATATCTTCGGTCGGCTGCGACGGAGCCGCTCGGCACTGTCCTTTGCATACCCGATCGACGTATTATACCGCCGAGCGAACGAGGGCGATTCAGCTGAGAATTTTCTCGCGCGGATAATCGATCTTTTTGTCCTCTAAAAAAAAAAAAATAAACAAAAAGATTCTTAAAATTCGAGAATGCTTTAATTGCATCAGTTTAAATTAGTTTATTTTTTTTCTCTCCTCTGTTCCTTCGCGCATTTTTTTTTTTTTTTTTTTTTTTTTTTAGTGTGGAGCAGAATGCGAGATGAGAGGAGCCGCGAAGAATCCAAGGATACGGAGAACGGTCGAGAGTCTCGGCCGGACGTGCCGAGCGCGCTCGAGCCTCGCGCTCGGTAACTCAGGTTCAATGTTACCTACTCTCACTTTCGGTTCGCCTATCTCCCTCTCTCTCCGCCGAGAGCGGCTCTCGTTCGTCGCTGCTGCCTCGGCTTCTCGGAAGCGCATCATAGCGCCTCGGGCTTTATATACCCGGCGGACTCGTTATAAACGCACCGATACGCGCGTTTTATTCTCATAATGCGCTGAGAATTATGGGAATATTCCCATATTCGCAAATTGACCGAAGCAACAATATTTTTTTTTTACGGCATTACTGAATTAATTCGTGAGATGTTCGGTAATAAATTAATATCGTTGTGGCACGCGGCTGTTCGGACGACCCGTTTGCCCGGGCGTCGCGGGCAACGAGCGAGAACCGATCGTAAAGGCTCGTAACGCGAGCCGGGTAATCACGGGTTTTGCGCAGCCGCAGAAGCGGCACGCGCCGCGCGCGCATCGTCGTTGGTGCGTCGGGGATTCCCCCTCGCGTTTCATCTCGATTTTACGCACGGCTTCCTTGGGTGTAACTGACCTGCAACATACGACGTAAGATTAGGTTCAATTCATCAATTTTTATATTTTCATTTTTTTTCATCAAATTGTCTTTATATTGAAAAATGTATACTTGACTTACACATTGCGAGACGAAAACAAAATCCGCTGACCGCGAATATAACTTTTCTTGTACGAAAGAAAAAACTGCTGATCGCGAATATAATTTTTCTTGTACGAAAAAAATATCCGCTGATCGCGAATACAATTTTTTCTGTACGAAAAAAAATCCGCTGATCGAGAATATAATTTTTTTTTACGAAAAAAATCCGCTGATCGCGAATATAATCTTTGTTGTACAAAAAAAAATCCGCTAACCGCGAATATAATTTTTTTTTGTACGAAAAACATTCGCTGATCGGGACTATAATTCTTTTTTGTACGAAAAAAAAAAAAAAATCGCAGGCTCCAAGTAGTACGAGTCAACGTGTCGAGCGATCAAGTAGTAATAGTCAGCGTGTTGGTCGACCAAAGCTTTCCGACTCGCCGAGTCCTTCGCCTCGGATCGCTTGTAGCGGCGTGATCCGGGCTCTCCAGCTACTCTCCCACCTCACCAACTCCAAAAAGCGCGCGGGGCTTCCGCCCGGCGCCGGAGGGCGTGGCCTCCCTCCCACTCCGGGGCCCGGGCCGATTTCCGGTGGAGAAAAAGTGGTATCGATACGTCCGCGAAGTGGGGGAACAAAAAGAACAGGACTGTTTGGGCCGGGGCAGCTTCGCGCCTGCGCGCGCAGCTTAGAAGCGCGTCGACGCTCGAACGAGAAACGCTTTATATATACTTACCTGTCCACAATTTCGACTATCGTCGAGTCGGTTAAAAATTATGAAACACAGAGACCACTGATTAAAAAAAAAAAATCACCAGCTGCAGCCCTTTTCCTATAAGAAACAAATTAATAAAAAATACCATCAATAACAACCAAAGCAACAATGATAATAATAATCAGAATAATAATCGTCCGTTATGTAAATATAAAATAGTAATGATCTTTGATTTGTATGTACAGTATAATAGCACCAATTTTTCCCGTCCAAATAAACGGGGGGATTTTTTGAGCTTATCTTTTGGCCGAGGGGATTCACTGAAAAAAAAGTCCCGGCACTGCGCGCGCGGTGTTTTTATTTAGTAGGTTAGTCGGCTGGCGGGAGAGCGAGTAAGTACGAGCAGCAGAGGCGGCAAGGCGGCGGACGCCTTCGTGACGAGGCGCACGGAGGAACCGTTACGTCCTACTGACGGCGACGCTGCTGCCTCCGCCGCCGCCGATCTGCCCTTCCTTTGTAACCGGTCGCGCGCGCGATCCATTGTTCCCGCCGAACGGTTCGCGCCGGGCAGACATATCGCTCCGATAACCCGCACAGAGCGACTCGGCCGTCCTTCCCGGCCAGGGGAACCCGTAGAGGTCGTTGTTTATTAGTAGTGGATTTATTTGTGTTTAGACCGTAAAACCTTTTACTAATTGTTAAGACAAAGCACAGCCATTACTTATATGAGCGGTTCCAGCTCATTGCCTGGAATAAATGTGACTCGCTTCATATTATTCCAACTATTATCGTCGCTTACGAGTAACACTATTTTTTTTTTTTTTTTTTTTTTTTTTAATAATCGCACTGAGAAAAATTAGTAGTTGCGATTACCAATCATTGGTTCGATCCACCAAAATATTAGTTGCAGTTACTAAAATATTGATAGCACTGACCAACGATTAGTAATCATAACGATTAATTTTTTTTCAATGCAGTTTTCATTCCTAGAGCAAAGGGAGGTCGATATATGTATAGAAATACACAGAGCTGCGAAAACTGCGAACAGTTCGCTGCTCACTGTGCATCGAAACACGTTCGGCAGTGCTCATCGAGACTCTCGCGCGAACCGTTAGAGAGAAAGAACACATTTCGACGCGGGCAACGGAATGATTTATTTCTCAACCGCGATCCGTCATACCCGAAATGTCGATTATGTTTGTAAGTGTGTCTGTGTGTAGCTTTGGGCAACGAGGATGAGACTCTCCACAGTTCTGAACGTCGGACGAGATGAGACTCCAACGTCTCGCGCCAATTTCGACTGAACTTTCTCCGCGCAATCTTTGTTTGCGTAGCCTCGAATCGACCGCTGCGCTTCGAGCGTCTCTCGAGCCGAATTCCATGCAGGAAAAAAAAACGAAGTGTGAGAGAGAGAGAGAGATAAAATGAGGAATGACGAACGGACTCACCGTAACCGCGCATAATTCCGTGGGTGAGGTAGAGCGGCGCGCGTCCTGCGACTGAAGGCTTCGCCAGGGTTTGACGAACCAGATGCGGATCCGCCAGCAGTACTGTGTAGACCGAACCCATCCAGAGCCCGCAAACCGAGCCGTAACGTCGGGACAGTCGAGTCAGGCTCTCGTGCGGCTGCTCGGGATCGAGCCAGGGTAGGTAGCCCAGAACCGGGACGCCCCGGGGACCCGGCGGGAGACGGAGCTTCCTGCGCCCTCTGCTGAGGAGCGCCAGAAAAGCGAGACTCAGCAGAGTCAACGCGACGAGGATCAAATACATCGTTGCTGCTATTTATCTGAAAATAAAAAATATATGTGAATTCGTTTTTGTGATTATTCTATATTTTTTAACTGGTCTACATTCCGCAGGAATGTGTATTTGGACAATTTTATCCTGAAAGTTGAGTTTGTCAGGAAAAAATATAGTTTTTTGCGTTTTTCTCCTCGAATTTTTTATTTTTTGGGCAAATACCCGTGATTTTTGGAATCAGCGGAAAATTTCCCGTCGGATAGGGTTTTTAAACTTTGCGAAATCGAAAATTTTTTTTTTCGCGAAAAACGCAAGGGGTACCCCTTCTAAAAATTTGCGATTTTTGAGGGTCAACTTTAAAAATTTGCAAAAAATCGAAAAATCGAGATATCGCGTTCCGCCTGGCGGAATTCTCTTCGTTGAAGAGTCTTCTTTCGAATGCAAAAAGAAAATCCCGATTATATTGATTCAAAGAAAAATTACACCGATTTTAGTAAAGTGCTAAAATTGGGAAAAAGTGAAAAATCGTTTTTCGCGTTTTTCTCCTAAAATTTCTTATTTTTCGGGCAAAACCCGACCATATTTGGAATCAGCAGAAAATTTCCCATCGGATAGGGTTTTAAAACTTCGTTAAATCGAAAATTTTTTTTTTCGCCAAAAAAACGGCAAGGGGTACCCCTTCAAAAAATTTGCGATTTTTGAAGGTCAACTTTAAAAATCTGCAAAAAATCGAAAAATCGAGATATCGCGTTCCGCCTGGCGGCATTCTCTTCGATGAAGAGTCTTCTTTCGAATGCAAAAAGAAAATCCCGATTATATTGATCCAAAGAAAAATTACACCGATTCTAGTAAAGTGCCAAAATTGGGAAAAAGTGAAAAATCGTTTTTCGCGTTTTTCTCCTCAAATTTTTTATTTTTCGGGCAAAAACCGATCATATTTGGAATCAGCGGAAAATTTCCCATCGGATGGGGTTTTAAAACTTCGTTAAATCGAAAATTTTTTTTTTCGCCAAAAAAAACGGCAAGGGTTGAGAGAAATGCAAGAGAGAGAGAGAAATGCGCGAGCGCGCGTGCGCACTAGCGCAATCGACAATGCGCGCACGCGACAGATAGGTCACCGCGCCCGCGGCGACGCAGTCGCGCGAGCCAAACGGCTGCGGTAAAGGTAATGGGCGAGCACGTGTTTTCACCACGTGCCTGGCGCTCGTGGAGGGAGAAGTGTACACAACGCGGCGACGAAAGTGTTGTTGCCCTCTCGAGCTGCGCGCGCGCGCGCGCGCTTTCCGATAGAAAAACAAAGTCGGACGACCGAGTGGCGTCGCGCGCTACTTCCGGCTTACGCTTTATTATTATCGTTGCAGCCACCGCCGCCTTCGTTACGAGCAGCGCTGCGGTTTTACACACCTTGCGTGTCAATATTATCGTTGCAGATAAATGTACACACTGAATTCTCGATCGAACCGACCGAGCGCCGAATTTCGGTCGGTCGATAAGATCGCAAGATTACAGACGTTCAGTTTCGTTACTTTTTCGGGGCGATCGACAATCTCGCAACTAGCGCCTTTTTTATCTCGCCAATCGGAGACTCGATCGGTCACGTCGCGCGACCTCTTGATGGCTGCTCGATAAAGAAATTGGGCCGTCTCAATTTTTTTCCTATATGGTAGTAATATAAAAAAAAAAAAACTAAATTTTGAATATAAATAGCCACAAAATTGCAATAAAAATCGTTCGATATTCTTCTGCAGTCATCAGAAGTTTTTATTACTCGTCGCGACGTCCCAATTTTTTTCCAATATCTGGCATTCATTTAAAAAAAAAAAATTTAATATAAATAGTAACAAAATTATAACAAAAATCGTTTCGATATTCTTCTGCAGTCATCAGCTGTTTTTATTACTCGTCGCGATGTCTCAATTTTTTCCAATATCTCGCATTGATTAAAAAAAAAATAGAATATAAATAGCCACAAAATTGTAACAAAAATCGTTTTCATATTCTTCTGCAGTCATCAGCAGTTTTTATTATACTCGTCGCAACTCTCTTCGTGCGCACGACTCGCAATTTTTGCGCACGACGTGCGACGTCCGCTCAGCTGTGCGTCGCCCGGTGCGAAGCGCGACAAAGTCGTGAATCAGTCGACGAGAGGCGAAATAAAATCGAGTCGACGCTCGGGCGTCAATTTCCGCGTGTGTGGGTTATGTTCGTTGGCTGTACTCACCGCGAATACACGAAACGCAGCAGCAGCAGCCGCGGAGACGGTGCGGACGGTGCAGAGACGGTGCAGACGACGTCAGCGGGATTCGGTAGCGACCTCGATGTCAGCGCCCCGCGCGGACACGGACAGAACTGCAAGGCTGATGCGCTGTTCGCGCGTAACTAAAGACAGAAAAAGACAGAGTAGTATCAAAACCCCAAAAGAAAGATAAAGACAAAAGAGGAGACACTGACTTTCGTGGGTCTCACGGCGAAGCCGCTGATTGCCAACCAGTGTTTAATTATTTTACAACCGAGAGCCTCTCAACGGAAGCAAAGACGGAGAATAAAGAAAGAGCGAGAGAGATGAAAATAAAACGAAGTGCGTTCCGCTGGCGAAACGTGAAAGCGATTTTTCGGCGGCTAACGTTGACTCTCGCGGCGAAGTAAATTGCTCGCGACGCGCGGTACGGACACTCGGACGGACTGACACGGAATGTCCGTCGGTTCGGCGCTTCCCTCGGGGCAACCGGGGCCGGCCCGGGCGCGTTCCACGTGCGGACACAAAGGACGAGACGGATGGATCGACGCATCGACGGATTATCTCGTAAGTATTCATCGCGCGGGTCGAGGCGTTTGACTACCAAATGGCAGATAGCGAAGATCTCGCTCTGCGATATTCCTAGCGAGTCGGGTCGACCAGGTCGCCTGAGAATCATGAATTCCGGGCGGCCGGCCGGCCATTACGAAAAAAAACAATGGGAAGTCGTCACAACTCAGCGGACGTTTCGTCTTCTGTCTTCAAATCCAAAACAAAATGGCGGACGCGAATGATTAAAAACAAAAAAACGCGACGCGTGAAAAATTGTTCCTAGATCGAAATATCGAGACAAATTCGGCCGGCGTCTCGATAATTTGATTCGCGTCGAGAGGCGAAAACAAAATGGCGGACCCGAATGATTAAAAACAAAATAAACGCAACGCGTGAAAAATAAGAACGAAATCATCGAATCAAATTCGTCCTGCGTCTCGATAATTCGATTCGCGTCGAGAGGCGAAAAAAAATGGCGGACCCGAATGATTGAAAAAAAAATAAACGCGACGCGCGAAAAATAAGAACGAAATCCTGAGTCAAATTCAGCCGGCGTCTCGATAACTCGAGATTCGCGTCAAGAGACAAAAACAAAATGGCGGACCCGAATGCTTAAAATCAAAATAAGCGAGACGCGTGAAAAATTGTTCTTTATGAAATATCGAGTCAATAATGCGGTTCGATAACTCGATTCGCGTCGAGAGGCGAACCTCGAGAATGCGACGAGGATCGGTCTCGATTTTCGAGTGCGAACGAGAGCAGCAGCAGCAGCAGCGGCAGCGGCGACGAGACCCGCGTTCGACCCTCGGGCGCGGTCTATACCTGCGCCCGATGCACATTATGCTATGATTCCGTCGATCGGCTTTCGTGGAATCGAGACACGGCCACTCGTGAGATCGAGATCTTTGCTCCCTGACGTTCTTCCTCGTTCTCCTTTTTTTAATCTTCTCTTTTTTTTCAGGCTCGACTCTTTCTCGTTTGCGTGCGCGCGACGAGAGTCCGGAGGTTGCCGCGAGCGAGGCGATCGCCGACGAAAGTAAGAGTGAATCGCCGAGGCGGAGTCGCGATGCGAGAGGCGCCCAGGGAATCGTTCTGTCTCTGTCTCTTTCGCTTCCTGTGGTTCGTGTTCTCTCGGTCCCTCTTTTTTATTTTTTTTTCTCGCTCGCTCATTCGTCTTCTTTCTCTTTTTAGCTCAGAGGGAGGGTCCCTCTCTTGTCGCCGCTGATAGACGATTTTTGGTCACTGCTAACGGATGTGAGATGCATAAATTGCAGTTTAGTGACCACTTGCCTGCGACTATATTAGAGATTGACGAGACTCAAGCAGTTGAGACTGATGACTGTCGAAATGACGCAGCTTGAGATCGTAACTACCTGACACTACCTGGGTCATGTCCCGAAACCCCAGAGAACCCTAGTCTGTGGCCTAGAGACGGAGTTCCGTTAGTATAATTAAATACCAATGCAATTAAAAAAATAGGTCAGGTGCAAAAAGCGAAAATGATTTTTTATTTTATTTTTGCCGAATTAATTAAACGTTTCATTGGGTTGAAATAATTAAATAGATTTATTTAAGTCGAAAGGTGCGCAATTTTTTTTACACTTTTTTTTATTTAAAAAATGTTTAAATTTATTTTCCAGAAGTCGTTGATCTCGCAGTATGAACGTTTTCCTCGCGCGAAATAAGCAGTTTAATGTGCAACAATTTAATCGCATGTTTAGGTCGGATGGGACGAAAAAGGAGAATCCAAAGAAACCTGGAAGAATTCTGCGAGATGTACGAAGTTGAGGATAAACGAACTCTTGGCTCTCGTTGGGATCATCAGCGCCCACCGGTAACATAAAACGCATCCGCGGGAGGAGCTCGCCCTCCCTCTTCGGCCGCCCCACCTGATCTGTATACTTACGTGACGCAACGAGCTGGAACTCTGCGCGCGAGCGCCTCGGTCCACACCGGCCGCCGAGGCTCCATACAGTGTGTTACATATATCGCTGCGGGTAAGTATCCGCTGTAGTTTAAGCACCCGACGCGAGGTGCACGAGATCTCGTCTCGTTTACCTTCGAAGTCGATCGAGGGCGACGACTGGCGAGAATGTCGTGTCTTTTTCGTCGGACTTCGCGACCGCTCTTTTTTTTTCTTCGTTTTACAATACTTCTTTTCTCCATTCCTCGCCTTCCTCGTCGCGAAAAGAAGAGAAAGACGGTGCGCGGCCCGAACGCTTTATCGGTGTCGTCCGCGAATGCAGTTTTACATTAGCGAAACTTCTTAATTTTTTTGTGGCATTTTTGTCAAGAATGCAAAAAAATGCGCTTCGCTCGACGATTTTATTCCTACGAATCTACATTTTTTTAATTGTACGCAGAGATTTGATCTGAATGTACGTAGGAGTAGCGAATTAATTAGCAAATTAATTCGTTGGGGCGACAAATTGATAGCTCGTTAGCTTATCGCTTGACGATTGTCATATCAATTATTGTACTCCCTCTGATAGTGATGATTATCGAGTCAATTCGTGTGAATTGACTCGATAATCGATTTAGCAACGAAGCGACACCGACGATGTCGAAATCAGTTGCATTTTATTAAACTATTATAATCGAATCTGCAGATTCGTCGAATTCGACGGATCTTCACGATCCGGAATATATATATATTTTTTTCCACAAGCCAGTTTTGCGCTCACATAATTTATTGCAATTGTCTCCGCGATAGGTGGCTCGTTTTCGCGAAGTCGTGGACGGCTCGTGGCTCGCGGTGTAAGGACCTCCTGCAAGGACATCTTCCCGAGGATAGAATTTTCGAAGCGGATGCATTCTCTCGGATGAAAGATGATGTGCGAATCCGGGGCCGAGCGGGAAGATTCGAATCAGCATAAGAAGAAGCGGAGAAGAAGAGAAGGAAGAGAAGAGGGAAAGAAGAAACGCAGGTATAGAGCGCGTTTCGCTCGCCGGATCGTTGCGTGCGCCTCTCTCTCCCTTCCCGGAGGAGATACAACGCGCCGCGGCGCGAGAGCAATTGGACGGGACGTGCAACGACCGACAAAGGTCACTCGCGGCGTTAAATCTGCATTTAGTACCGACCGAGTCGTCGCCGGTCGTTCGACCTCACGAGGAAAAGAGGAGCGCGTGCGTTCTCCTCATCGTCTGGCGGCGTCCGCGTGACGTCCAAACTTCGACATTTGCCATTTACCGAAGACACGAGGCTAAGAAATTCGCGAAATTTTGCTACGCGGAAGGACGTCGCCGAGAATTCGATCTCGAACCTCGATCGAATCGTTGCACATTTTTTTTTCTGAGCTGCTCACGAAAAAAAAAAACGCCCGCGAGCCGATAACGATTTTTGGGTCATCCGAACGCGCTTCCAAAAATATCTTCCTCCCCCTCCGAGACCGATAAAACGGTGGCTGCGGATTCGCTGCGGAATTTCGCGATCGGGGTGCGGCCGAAGCGAAAACGGACAAACGGACGGACGAAGCTGCCCCTTTCGCCTCTCGCGCGACAGAATAGCGACGAAGGAGAAGAGAACAGAACAGAATGTCCACGCGGCGAAGCCGTTATTTACAGCCTTCTCGGTCATCTCCATCTCCTCCCCGACCGCTTCGCGTTCTCGCCGCACTCGCCTTCTTCTCCTCGGCTCTCTCGCCTCCGGTTCGGTGTTCGCAGTTCGTTCGTTTCTCCTGCGCTTCTTCTTGTTGTTCCTCTTCTTCTCCGTCCGCGCTTCGTGTTCTTCTTGTTCTTATCTTTGTTCGAACCCGCGCAGGGACAAGCCACCGACCTCAGCTACCTGCTCTCTTCTCCTATCTCTACCTATATCTGCCGTAGCCCCGCGGCGAGGCGTCGTCGTCCGAATGGGGCAGCAGACACGGAGTAGCCGCGCCGAGAGCGAGCATCTGGATTCCCCTGGCGAACGTTGAACGCGAGGGGAATGCACCGAGAATACGCGCTGAGTCTCCCCCCCGCGCGCGTCGTTTCGCGGCGCGCGCGCGAGTGCATCTCACACGCGGATACCCGGCGACGAGATATCGCCGGTGCCAGGGTGTACCAACCCCGCGCGTGCCGCTCTCGACGAGATCTCCGCAGCTTCGAGAACGATCTTGAGCTTCGAGACCCTTTCTCTCTTCCGTACTGAAAAAAATTAATACTTGTGATTATCAATCGTTGGTCAGAGCTACCAATATTTTAGTAACTGCAACCAATATTTTGGTAGATCGAATCAATGATTGGTAATGGCAACAACTCATTTTTCTCAGTGCACTGAAAAAAATTAATAGTTGTGATTACCAATCGTTGGTCAGAGCTACCAATATTTTAATAACTGCAACCAATATTTTTCTCAGTGCGAGGAGCAGCTGCAGCTTCCACGTGTAATTAATTCGCCCTCGTTGCGAAAACTTTAAATTCGTCACGGCTGACCTTTCGCACCGCTGAGCAGAGTCAGGTAGAACCCTGGATTTTGGCCCACACGGATTTATGGTCCCACAATTTACCGATCCCTGTTCTGAATAATATTAGGGTTTGCAAAACGAGCGAAACTGGGACACTGATGATGGAGATGATTCCAGGTTTTTTTGGACCACAATTTAGAAGATTTTTGTCTTAAAAAAAAAATCTTCGGTCCTGCACTGAAAAAAATTAATAGTTGTGATTACCAATCGTTGGTCAGAGTTACTAATATTTTAGTAACTGTAACCAATATTTTGGTAGATCGAAACAATGATTGGTAATCGCAACTACTAATTTTTCTCAGTGTGTCAAAAAATTAGGCCGAAAGTATCTCGAGAGAAAAAAAATGCTGAAGCATAATCGACAGAAGCGTTGCACACGAATTCGGAAGTAAAAGCCTCTCTCTTCCTCCCCGACGCAAGGTGGAAGCCCCCGCGCGTCGGACAGGAAGTCAAACTCATATTTCCCCGTCCTTATCAGCCGTCCGCGTGGATGTTATCGCCCCGGAGCGTTGAACGCAGGGGTAATGGACCCGAGGCGCATACCGCGCGAGCCCCGGTTCACGATTCTCTCCTCCCGCCTCTCCGTACGGTATGTACTCCTCGTTCTCAGGGCCGGAAGGCGTTGAGCTGCCTGATAACCATAGCAGCCTCCTCACCTCCAACCAAATTTAATCGCCACTTAATTAAAAAAAAATCACCCGCTCTATCTTAGAGAAAATTAATTAATTCATGTTTAAATGCTGCGATGAAAAAAAATAGGCAGAGGACGTCGGAGTCGGTTCTCGCTGCTTTGTGCACAGCTAGATCCGAGCCTGGCCGCTGAAGACCGGGGTAATGAAATTATTTTTGCTTTCGATCTAAGGACGACTACTCCGGGTTCGATGAAACGCATTCTTTCCACTTGCTCGCGCGGCTGCTGCTCTCTGCCACTGGCCCCGGTTCGCTCGCCGCTCTTTCTCTCTCTCGGCGGCAGCTCTCGGCGGAGGTGGAGGTGGCCTTTTTTGTTTCGAGGGCGTCCCAGGGAATAACGAACTCTCCGGACGCGCGTCGGGGTGCGCGGCCGCGTTCGAGCCACCGGCTCTTTCTCTCCTTCGCGATGATCCGCTCTCACCTTCCGTCTTGCTTTTTTTTTTCTCTTGGTCTCTCTCCGCTCGCTTCTCCTCTTTCAGCGTCGGTACCTTTGCATGCGACTCGAGTGAAACTTTGTCACTGCGCAGCGATTTCTCTCTGCGAGAAGACACCGAAGCTTCGGTGTCGTTTGTAAAGAGGGATATTAATTTTTTGGCGAACGTTGACACTGGCGAACGACGGACACCCTTCGGCCACCTGAGACTCAATCGCAGTCCCTTTCGCTCGAAATTGCGAAACGTGTCACTTCGAAGGAAGGGGGAACCAGAAACGGGGCGCACCCTTCTCTGCGCTTCGGGTTCTCGTTTTACTATTTATCTTTTTGATTTAGTATCGAATTCCACATGGACCCCGTTGCCAAAGGTTAATTCAGGGTATCCGTTTCATTTTGAAAGCGCGCCAGTCAAAAACGAAAACAAAAAGCATCAACGAAAACGGCATTTTAAGAATCGTTTTTTTTTCTGTCGAGTCCCGGTTGTGAAATTAAAAGGATCGGACCTGCGGACAAAAAGTGGCCCAGATCGGGCGGAATAAATCTTACACAAGAACCGAGCGGCCACCAAACTTATTTTATAGTTAAAAAAAAAAAGCCACGATTTTTTTTAAACAAGGAGACGGAACGAGTTTTAGTCTGTAATTAAAAGAGGCGCAAAAATCCGCGCACAGTATGAAAACTCCGAACTGTCAGAATGTCGTTTTGCAGGGAAACGGACGACCCGCCGGAGCGATGACACTGGGAACCGCCCTCACGGACACGACTCGTTATTTTCTCCTCCCGACGGACCTACAACGCCGGGACCCTCGCGGCGAGGAGAGCGAACGGAGAGACAGAGAGCGCCGGGCAACGAACGACCGGGGTCATTGGCTGGATCCAGTTATCAAGGTTGAGGTCCTGCACCGTCCCCCGGGTGCTTCACCGGACTTTTCTTCGCCTTCCACTCCTACTCCCGGGCGCCCGCTTCCCTCCGCGTTTCCTCCCCCTCTGCGGGAACGCGGTTGAGGCGCGCTCAGGATCGACAAACTTTCCACCGACCGATCGAGATATACATCCTTTGGTTTCTGCTTCGCCACTGCGTCACTGGTTGAACGTGTGTACGGTGGTCGGGGATATATTGTGCACACGGGGGAGAAGAGTCAGGAGCTGAGCGTAGTCGTTGCGGCAGGTATGCAACGCTGCCGGGCTGAGAGTCACGCGCGACCCCCGTGAAAGGCGTCAGGATCGAGCGGTGGGGCCACTACCCTCCGAAGAGTTCCTTATTCACGGGCGAGCCTCTTCTCGCCCTCATCTCTGCATCCTTGCGGCGAGTTTCTCGCACTTTTCGTCATTTTCTCCTCGAATTTTCGATTTTTAGGACAAACTCCTGTGAGTTTTTTGAATCAGTGGGAAATTTGCTATCGGATAGGGTTTTTAACCCCTTCGGTGGGGGATAAAATCGTGCACACATTTTTTATTTGTCATATTGGGTCTGGAATTCTTTTTTATTGAACTTTTATTATATTTTTATTAAATTTTGAGTTTGGATTCGTAATTAGCGACTCTTAAAACCCCCGAGTACCAAATTTCACGAAAATCAATTCAAGTCGATCGGAAAATAATGAGAAAATGCATTTTTTTTTCGCCGAAAAATAATTCGGTGAAAAATCATTTTTTGGGTTTTTTTCCTGTGTTCGATCTTCACTCGAGTAATCATTCAAAAAAAATAAAAGAGCAAGCCACTTCAACCGCTGTCCTTGCCCCTGATCAAACGATCCGATTGGTTCTAACCAATGAAACTGACAAAAATCCAACTGAATCCTATTAGAACCGATTATTATTCAATCGTAATTTTCTCCATTTGATCGATTTCTATACATTTTAATCTAAATTGCTGAACAGTCGCGCGCTCGAAAATTTGAGAGTCACTGAACTGAATTTCCCCCGAGCGATTGCGCGGAAACAAAACGATATATTTTCCCTCCGCGCTTTGAGAAACATTCGAGAGTCCTATGGATATATAGGAAAGTCGAAAGAATGCACGGACCGACATAGTTACAGCTCTGCGCGCCGCCGACGGTGGAGAGGGGTTCAAGGACCTCACGCACTCTCTCCCTCTCTCCCCTCTGTCCGTCTCTTTCTCTCGTCTCTCCTTTCTCCTTCGCTCTTCCACAGCGGAAAAGGCCGCTTCTTCGTCGTACGTACGTTACGGGGGAGTTCCTTGCTCGCTGTGGAAGTCTCCGGTGCTCGAGCACCTCGAGCTCGTGTCCTTGCAAGGTGGAGGAGAGCAGCCGGGGCGAGTGCACCCAGTCACCGACCCTCGGGTCTCTCGGGTCTCTCTCTCTCTGGATCGTTCGCTGCTGGTATCGCACACCCAACGAAATACCCAACGACGTTCCGGCGACACTGAACGCCCCCGGGGTTATAAATAGGGTCTCTCTATTTGTGGAAAAAGTTTATCGTCCGGGGATATCGAAACTGCATCCTCGAAACTCGCCCCGGAACGACCGCCTCGCGTCCTTTGTACCCTCGTCGTCGTCATCGTGAGGACGGTCAACGATTTTTCGTTACAGATTGCGACTATCCTCGGACGTCGAGCGGAATTTTTCGAGCCTGAGGCTGCGTTTATTTTTGGAACGATTTTTTTTTGGACGAGTCATTCGTTGTGAAGATTTAACGGTAATCAATACGATTGGCAGAATTGAAAAATAGTTGAGAGAGCAAATGTATTTTGCAAATATAATTGCAGAGAAATTTATGATTTTTGAAAAGTACTTCAATAATAATTTTTAGCTATATAATTGAGAGGATCGAAAAATTGTCAAGTTAGTGATTCATCGATTCACAGTACAAATAATAATTTTAATTGAAGTTGTCCAGTACCTCTCCTCGCATTTTTCGGTACATTCGCACTCGTGGCGAAGGAACCGGTGGGTGGTTGGCCGCAGTCGACGAGAAATGCGAGGGAATGAAATATAAAAAAAAATGACGTGAAAAAAAAGAAGAAAAAAAAAAACGAAGCGGAGCAGAAGGCGGAGGAGGATCGAGTGTAACCGGTCCAAGGCGAGCTGCGTTCTGATAACCCAGTTTCGCGGAGCCCGGTGCTATCTCGTTCGGATCGGCTTCCCTTGCGTTTGCCGAGGCGGAACGCTCGATCCTAGCCGCGCGCTCCGGCGCGAATGCCCCGAGAGCTTTGCGGCCGCGAGCGCGAAGGAGTCCCGGATCGCTCGGAAGCTGCGCCGTGACTCGCTCGACGGTTCCCGGACGACTAGACGCCGTCTGGTCGTGCCGATTGGTCCCGCTCGCCGCCCCGGGAACTCCTGCTTATCCGTGGCTATCAGAGACGCTCGTACGCTAGTCGCGAAAGCGCGAGCCTTCTCCTTGCGAGGGGAAAAATTAAGTCTAATATGCTAATTCATAGATCCTGAAATGCGGAGTCGTCAGTCGCTTCGCAAATTAATTATTTTACCTTGTGACAATTATTGTCTATTATCTTCGTTTCAGTCTATAATTTTTCTGAATCTTTTAATTTTCAATTATAATTGAAAAAAGCAAATATTAATATTTTTGTATTTGTTTGTAGATGCAAATGATTCCGAAAAGCAGCCTGGAAATTGGGGAGAAAGGTCTCCGAGCGCTGCGAACGTCCGATTACACCGATTTACCGTTACTCGCCGAGTAACGAGAGTACTCCTGCTTATCTGCTATCACGACGATTATACCGTAGACACGATAGCGCGATCCTTAACCGCTGTCTAATATGCTAATTCGTCGATTCTGAAACGAGACGTCATCGCTCCAGTCGCTAAAGCATCGAGTAATTACAAATTCATTATTGGGTCTTACACGCCAATAAAAACCATGCATTTTTTTCAATGCATCTCGCTTCATCTACATATCAATTGCATCGTTTCACCATAAAATTTTTTTTTTTTGGCAGATTTGAGTCAACCATGAGGATCGTTATCAGAGGTCGAAGCTGATTACACCAAATTACTGTTACACAGTGGCAACAACGACAACGAGAGTCACCGACGAGGTGCGAGAAACGCAACGACCACTCCGGGAGAAAGAAAGAGAGACGAGGACAGTCGCAGCGGGGGAGAGAGAGAAAGGCGGAGGAGGCGGCGGAGGAGAGGGAGAGAGAAAGACGACCCACATTCTCATCGACGAGAGAATTTAAAACGGGTCGTCGTAGAGACGGTGCCCGGCAGGCAACCGGCAAATTACGGTTTTACAAACCTTCTTTTTTTTTTCTTCTTCTTTTCCTCATCGGCCTCCGCGCAGCTACTATCGAATCGGTAACTCGGAGCGCTCGGAGGTTCGTCGACCCGCTCGCGAAGCGCGATCTCTAAGTGCGAGGAGAGCCACACTGCCTGGAATCTCTCACATTTTCGAACTCTTCGACACTCGCGAACCAAAAAAGAAGCAAAAAAAAAGAAGAAACAAAAAAAAAGAAAAAAAACAGAACTTTCGTGCGAAACGTTGCACGCCATCGAATTTCGCGGCTCGCGATGCAGGTCCGCCTCGAAATTCGGTGGCGTCGGGTTTTCGCGCCACGGTGACCGAATGCCGGGCGCGATATCTGCGTGCGTACGTAGAGGTGAAAATTGGGTCGTCGTCGTCGTCGCCGCGCAGCGAAATATCGCCGCCGCATCGATCTTCCAGCTCGGTGGATCGCTGAACGCCAGCTGATCGCGACATTTGTCTCGCTTCGCGGTTCAACGACCTCGCGATCTGCCCCCCTCTCGCCTCCCCCCTCTCCGGCCTCTCTTTATGTATATACATATAAATATATATACATAGTACACGCGTGGTGTGTACACTCATTCTAGCAATCGCTTGCATACGATTATCCGTATACAAATACGAGCACGTTTCCTCGACGTGTGTACACCGCCGATACTCGAGAGCTCGCCGAGTGCTCGCGCACTTATCTCGCCGATCACGAACGCCGTGCACTCGCCGCGCTGCACGCGAATATACCTGTATACATAGGCTGGAGGGGGGAGGGAAAGGAGGGGGGTACAAGCTCGCGCGATCCTCGGCGGGGGAAGTAGTATTTATTGTTTGTTGGGACACGAGTCGTTGGAATAATCACAGCGCCAGATTTATTTGCATTCCGTTTGACGGCGGTTCTAATGACTATAATTTATCAGTGTCAATTTGAGGAGTGGAGGGGATGCAGAGCGGATACAATTTTAGGCGCTATGACCTCCTCAATATTATCAATTAAAATCAACCTCTGCAACCTGCGAATTAATTCGATAAATCAGTTTAAGTCGAGGAGCAAATGTATCGAAATCTCAAATTTGACAGTAGACGGTTCAATGGAAGAGACTAACGAATTTTATTCGACTCGCCGCTAGAATCTCGACAAGCGGGACGCCAGTTCGAAGCCGGCGCGGCAACCTCCTTACGACCGATAGAAAATTTATCGCTCCTCGCGCGCGACACCCAAATACATGTAATTTTATTCAAATTATTTACTTTCGGACGGAGCGAGGCTGACGACGATAGAACGCGATTTGCCGATTAATTACCGGACGCGGTATTATAAATAGCCGGGAGGCGCAGTTGCGAGAGACGACGAAGACGACGATCGACGATCGACGCGCGGCTACCGTGTCGCAATTAAATTGGCAAATTTGGCGATGACGCGGCGCACGACCGACGCTGCTCGGGCCAGTTTACCCCGACTGCATATATTATACACAATAATCATGATAATAATGATAATAACGACGACAATAATGATGATAATAATGTATATAATATAAAGACCGGTGCTGTGTCGCCCGGACAAGCGAGGAGGCGACCGAGGGGACGACGACCGCGGCTCGCGACTTTCTCCTCTTATGCTAATTTCGTTTCGATATATGCACGCTATTTTCGCGGCTCCCGTCATTATATGACACTAGCACATGGCGCACGGTTTGCGTCGTACGCGTCGTACGCGACTTCCACGAGATTCGCGCGAATTTCTTCGTAAATTTGTCGGGAGGCGACCTGGTTCATCGACGGAATTCATGCGAGACTCCAGGGGAAAAAAAATGTACTTTGCCAATTTTTTTTCGCCACTTTGGTGCATCGAGTTATTTCATTTTATTTTTTTTTATATGTATTTAAAGCAATGTGTTACATTTATAGGGATGAGAAATGTTGTTAGAAAACTAATTGAGCTGACAGAAAAAAATTGAGCTTGCAGAGCCCGGACAGCCAATTTTTTTTGCCAATTTTTTTTACGCCACTTTGGTGCGTCATGTTAGTTTTTTTTAATATATATTTAAAGCAACGTGTTACATTTATAGGAATGACAAATGTTGTTGGAAAACTAATTGAGCTGACACTTGCAGAGCCCTGACAGCCAATTTTTTTTGCCAATTTTTTACGCCACTTTTGGTGCGTCGATTTATTTTTATTTATTTTTTTTATATATATTTAAAGCAACGTGTTACATTTATAGGGATGAGAAATGTTGTTAGGAAACTAATTCAGCTGACACTTGCAGAGACAGCCGCCCGGCCAAAGAGAGGACATCGCACCCAACGGCGACGATAAGACGACGAAAGACGATCCACCTCGCTGAACTGACGTTTAGCGCGAATGGAGAGCTGCGCTTGGCCCTCGAGGATCAAGAAGCCGGGCCGAGTTCCTCGTAGTCATCGGGACTCGGCGGACGCCTCTCCCGACGGCGATAAGACACTCGCACAAACGACCCTTTACCGCGCATTCCGTTCTATTTTATCGTCTCGGCCGCTGGGACGGCGGCTGGGATACACAGAAGTCTGCTGCGGCTCCAGGGTTCAATGCGCCTCTGTGGAAGTCGAGGCGCCGTCTTTTAGATGCAGTCTCGCAGGTTTATTATTTTTTTAATTATTTTTCATTTCTCGTTTAAATTTATTTTTATCTCTAGTTTTATTTATTTATTTCTGTCTCCGACCGAAACGTCGAAATCATTGTGATTCCGTTCAGCTTTGAAAGTCGCCGTGTTTATTTGCATGTGCCGCCGTCGAGGAGACATTCGAGAGTCGCCCGGACGATGGGTTCGTTGGCCCCCCCGCGAACTATGACGCCGGCGCCGCTGAGCCACATATTTAGTCGTGGGATGAATCGAGAGACGGGATCGACGCTGATCGAGAGTGTCCGTCGAGCTCGATGACCGAAACCGCGAAGCTGATTGGGAGAGGAGACGAATTATCGTCGCATCGCGTTTTCACCGAGGAAAACCCGCCTTCTGGACCTAAAAAAAAATTGATTGAAGTAAACAGAGGAGGAAAAACAAATTGTGTCACATTTTGCAAAAATTAAGACACATCTCAGGGCCAAAAAAATTACTGAATTGCGCATATTCGTGTCACATTTTGCAAATACTCACCTGAAAAATTAAGACACATCTCAGAGCCAAAAAAAAATGATCGAATTGCCGGCGAATGTTTTCGTGGCGCCGGAATTGTAGCGAGGATCCGGACGTAAAAAGTGATTGAAGTAAACAGAGACCGAAAGAAAAATATTCGTCTCACATTTTGCAAAAATTCACCTAAAAAATTAAGACAAATCTCAGGTCTAAAAAAAAATGATCGAATTGTCGGCGAATGTTTTCATTGCGCCGGAATTGTAGCGAGGATCAGTCGGGTCAGTGTGCGTCGAGCACAGCGCCTCGTCGACCGAAGCCCGAGTCGCGAGTTTTAGAGAGTCGAGACCCGGGCCTACCCCACCGAACCACCGTAAGATTCTCGGCGCGGTGTCTCCTCGCTCCTTCGCCTCGGTGCTTCACCACCGTAACCCAGTCCCCGAGGCCGGCTTTTAGAAGCTCTCGCTCCGCCCGTCTCGTACTTAGCCTCGCGATGAGAGAGCGCAAGAGAGACAGAAAGAGAAAGAAAAAAAAACAAAAAGGAAAAAGAAATTCTTTATTCCGCTCTCGCGCCGCCCGAGCGAGTCGCTGTTGCGTCCGCGATGTGTATATCGAGTATCGAAGCACTTATTTGTATTATGTACCCCGTTTGAGCGCCTCGCGCCAAGTGCAAATTGTCCGCACGTTTTACGTATGTTACTTACGCTCAGCGTATATGCGTAAAGCACCGTCGAGCGTATTCGTGACGACGGGTCATCGAACCCGAGCGACCTGCTCGCCTACTGCCCGCCACTCCGACGTACATGACGATACTGCCGACATATAGATATATACATGCGGCGGCTCGAGCGGTGTGTACACACACGTATTACACGTATGGGATTATGTGAAATTGTAAACTCGGGCGTTGTGCCACTGTCCCGAACCCGCTCGGCTTCGGGATTCGACGGTAATTCGAGCGAAAACAGAGACGGAAGTGGGTAACAGATTTTTCATTTCTGAGTTTGAGCCAGATTCAATATTTTTATATTTTTATTGTAGCTGCGAAACCGGCTTGATTAGCTATGCCGATTATTTGCTCCAATAATTACAGAGCGAAGATGTAACTAATCCATTTTTTTGCGGATAAGGAATCGCGAAGTCGTTTTTTCAGCGCTGTTATTTTATTTTTTTATTTTTATAATGTAAGCTTTGTCGATTAATTGCTCCAATAATTACAGTCCAAAAATGTGCCTAATTAATTTTTCTTCTGATCTGTTGCAGCGAGACGAAAAGAAGAACGAGAACTAATTGCGAGGTCGATTTTTCAGCTACTTTATTTTATTTTTCAATTTTTATATTTAAACTTTGCCAACTAATTGCTCCAATAATTACAGTCCAAAATTATGACTAATCAATTTTTTTTTCTCTTATATTTCAGCGGAACGAGAAGAAGAATGTGGACCAATTGCGACGTCGAGTTTTCAGCGCCTTTATTTTATTTTTAATTTTTATATTTAAGCATTGCCGATTAATTGCTCCAATAATTACAGCCCAAAAATGTGACTAATCAATTTTTTTTCTCTTCTGTTTCAGCGAAACGAGAAGAAGAACGAGAACCAATCGCTCGAGCGATTTTCCACCGCGTTTCATCGCGCCTTCTGGATCCCTCTATCTTCGTCCCGTTGGCCCGAAGACCGATTACGCAAGCGCGCAACTTCTGCATCGCAACTAGCGTCACGCTATGACGCTACGCTTGACATTATCAGCCGCAGTATGTCACTCCGAGTTTCTCATATTAATTATCAAGACGCGGCGTAACGATAATATATACCATTAGCGGAGAGCCGTGCATGGATTTAAACGTTGACGTCTATATGGATCGCGCGGTCGTTGAACTCCGCGCAGTCGTTCGCCGTGTGTATATAACACGATCGCCACCTGTATACGGGGTGAACATCGAGAGCTCCGATCAAAGGTGATATTCGCGATATCCTTTTAGCGTCGCTCCTCCTCCTCCTCCACCACCTCCATCACCTCCTCCTCTCAGCTTAAGCATCGAGAAAGAAACTTTCTTCGCACTGAAGCGCCTAGCCCCCCTGTTTGGTTTTGCTCCCTCCCCTCTCGGACCCCGTCAGCCCTCCCCACCCACCCCCCTAATTGCCGTTGCTCTTCGGAAGCGCGAGAAGCAATCGCTCGCGGTTGGTCCGCGTCTGGCGCCAAAAAGCAGCGGAGAGAGGCGAGAAGATTGAGAAAGACAGAGACAACGACTTCGCGCATCGGTCCCCGGCCACGGAGACCGGTGAAATCGACCGTGAAGAAATACCGGAGCGTCGCGAAAGCATCAACGCTCAAATTGCAGATATTGCCAAACGGCAAACAAACAAAACGGCTTTTTTATCGCGGAAAAAAAAAATTCTCTGGACTCGTTTCTGATGATTTTTCTTGGCGCCGATTCTGACGATTTTTCTCAGCTGCGGATAAATTATTGAGGGGGGAGGTAGAAATTAAACGAGGGAAAAAACTATTTGTGATGCTTTAAAAAAAAATTGCATAGCTTGCATCAATAGATCGCAATTATGGAATGCTCGCTGTATTTGTTTTTTCTTATTGCAAAAAAAAATGGTTACACGGACTAATGATTGTGAGTCGTCGCTACGATAGTTACCGGTCTTACGGCGATTTCTCTGATTGCAGTTGGCGCCGGGAGTGGAAGAGGAGGACGACGCCGCGGCTGCGGATCGACGCTCGCTCCGCGCGCGACGTGACAGATTATTTATACGTCTGCCGTCCGAATCAAGAGTCGTCGACCCAAATCGTCGACGCGCGATGTTGTTATCGAACTGCATGGAATTTTTGGAGAACCAACGACGCATTCCCCGGCTGCTTTCTTCGGACGTCCTCGGGGCTGCTGCGGACGGTAACTTCCATTATCCCCGTCACGTAGATTACGGTTTCCTGCTTTATCGAGAAGGTAACAGGAAAACCAACACGACTGTATCTAGTTTGCGATCGTTAAATCCGTCCGAATCTTTTATTTATTATCATTTTTTTTCGCCGAGGATTCGTGCGTCATTTGCAGAGCCGATCGAGCCAACGGAATAATCGGTTGCGCTGGCGAATGCAGAGAGTCGATGGTTACTAATTGGTCGACGATCGACCAATTTGTCGGCGCTGCCGATTGATTCGTAGGCACGAGTCGAATTAATTTGTGTTCGATCGGATCCAAGTCGCTTGTAGCGATCAATTAATTTGTCGGATTTTCGTCGATTTCCACTGATCTTTTTGTGAATTTCTTCAGGTCGCCGTTGTCGAGGGAATCGTCAGCCAGAATTTTCATTGGACCTGGACCAACGTTACCAGAAAAGGCGCCGCGACGGTAGAAAGGATCGCGGTGCGAATACAAGCGAGGGGGACTAGGCGTCGTTTGGCCGATCGACGGCGGCCGGTACGTATCGGACGGCTGCTTCGGTGCTCCCCGGGGCGGCGGGTCGCGTCCGCGGGGTCGACGTACTCGAAAGTCGAAGCTTTCCCGGCCCCCTCGGAACGCTCTTCTCGCTCCTCCCGCGTCTCGCTCGCTCCCAGCCGCCGCTCGGATCGTCTTCGTCCGCTTCTTCGCCCGTTATCTATCGACGAAATTTCTAATGCGAATTTATGATAATTAACGAACGAAACGGCTGAGGTCGCCAGACGTGCGGATGTCAACCTGGTCGGTCCGGCTCCGAAGACGATGGTTTTTTTGGCAGAGGTTCTCATGTGCGATTTGGAAAAATAGAGTCGGAGCTTTGAATCATTATTCGGGGCTCGCATCTATTTTTTTTATTTATCTTCAATTTTTTTATAAATTTATCTTCAAGACGACGATTTTTTTCGCAGAGTTTCTCATGATTTTGATTTGTAAAAAGTAGAGTCGGAGCTTTGAATAATTATTCGGAGCTCTTATATATATATTTTTTATTTATCTTTAATCTGTTCACGCGAGAAAATGGTTCTTTCAGTGGTCCATTTTTGCTTGTAGAAAATAATCAATCAAATCACGCTTAAACGAAGTAAAAACTTAATAGACGTCGTTGCGACATCGCTTATTTAAATCCAGTAGCCAAAGGCTGCTCGCATTTCTGTTCCCTTCATAAGTCTCACGATAGATTGACTTTAAAGCTCAAGCGTTGAACCTCACCAGAGTGAATTACGGAATTGTCGAGAGTCACGGCCGGAAAACACTATTCTCGCAACGATTTACGGTCCCAAATCATTTATCGAGCAGCTTACACATTGATAATGCCTCTTACATCGATTGAAACGGTCTCACTGCGCTCTAACAACGCAGTCGCAATTATAAACTCGTCAGGGGGGTCGAGTTTTCGAGACGCGAAACTGTTTTGGGTCCCGTCGGGCCTTTCCCCGCGGCGAGGAGGGGAGGGAGGGGGGAGGCGCGGGTGAGCCAGACGCATATTCAGGAAGAACCCGGAGGGATTTATGTCACGGCATAAATAACCGCGGCGAGCGGTGTTATATACGCACCGAGAGATGCGGAACGTCGAACCGCCGTTAGCGAGACGAAACGAGAGAGCGAGAGACCCCGGAGGGCCTTCGTATTCTTTTCTCAGCGCGAAACCCATCGACTATTTCTTCTTCTTTCTTTTTTGTTTCCTCTTCCTCCTCCCCTTTTTTCTCTTCCTCCGAGACTTTCGGGCCTGCGATACCGTTCCTCGAGCATTTCGCCTTTGCCCTCGCACTCGGCTCGGTTTTTGTCACGGTTCTTTTTTTTTCTTTCTCCTGGCCTTTTCATTTCTAATTTTCGCTTCTGGGAAGACAAAGAGACAGAAAGAGAGAGAAGAATTGGAGTCACCGGGTTTACGACGAAGGGCCCCGGAAGTCCAAACGAAATTATCGTCGGCTTCCCAGAAGTCCCAAATTCCCGCTGCTCAAAAAATGTCGTTCAAGTCACACTAAAAAAAATACTAAAAAAAGGCTCTAAAAAAAAAATTGATACATTTATGACGCGAAGGCTCTACGGATAGATAAAAAAGGGCCCGGAAGTCCAATCGAAATTATCGCCAGCTTCCCAGAAGTCCCAAATTCCCGCTGCTTAAAAAATGTCGTTCAAGTCACACTACAAAAAATACTAAAAAAAGGCTCTAAAAAAAAATTGATACATTTATGACGCGAAGGCCTCGACGAATAGACGGCAAAGGGCCCGGAAGTCCAATCGAAATTATCGTCGTTTTCCCAGAAGCCCAAATTCCCGCTGCTTAAAAAATGCCGTTCAAGTCACACTAAAAAAATACTAAAAAAAGGCTCTAAAAAAATTGATACATTTATGACGCGAAGGCTAAACGGATAGACGTCTCGCGGTCGCGTCGCGCAATTCCAGTCCGGACGAGAAGTCCCGTAACGAGTGTCAGTCGCGCGGGAGTCCCGAACTCGTAGACTCGAACTCGCGGCTGCGGCGATATTAATGATCGCATCGTCCACGTCCTCGGCTTCGAGTTCCGAGGACGTGGACGATGGTCCAGGCATCTATATTAAAAAAAAAAAAAAAAAAAAAAAAAATACCCATATTATATATCCGTATTATATACATATATACAAAGCTCATCCGTTAAGTGTGAAGATAATATATATGTGTATACTGGGAGCGCAGGAGGCTCTGAGTGTAGAGCAGCGGCCACTGGCGACGCTCGGCGGTGGGTGGGGGGACAGGTAGATGGAGGGGAGGAGGGACTCGGGACACTTTCACTCTCACAGGTGCATGACCGAGGGAAGGTGCGTGCGCGCGCGAGCCACGGAGCCGCGCACACCAACCTGCGCCGTTGTGTATGCGGCTGCCTCTGGGCTCTCCGCTGCTAAAGCGGCAGACATACCGGGCGAGCGCACCGGGAGACCTTAACGCCCGGAGAAGGCAGTCGTCGAGGCGTTCCACAAAGCTCGCGGTGGCTTCGCCGCTCGGATCCCTCACGGCCCGCTAGATAACGGCGCCCCTCGAACACGTGCTCGATATTATATATCCGCGTTTACGCGTGTCCGCCTCCAAAGAGTTATTCCCGGGACGTGTCCTGGGGAACTTTGCTCCGATTTAGTTGTGTCCTGTAATTTGGTTTGGGATGTTCGGGATACTCGGTAGTTGAGTAGACTGACCCTGGCTTTAAACATTTTTTTATTGGGTAGGGAAGAACCTTGCCGTTTTTTGGCGAAATTTTTTTTTTCGATTTAACGAAGTTTTAAAGCCCTATCCGATGGGAAATTTCCCGCTGATTCCAAATATGACCGGTTTTTGCCCGAAAAATGAAAAATTTTAGGAGAAAAACGCGAAAAACCATTTTTCACTTTTTCCCAATTTTGGCACTTTACTGAAATCGGTGTAATTTTTCTTTGGATCAATATAATCGGGATTTTCTTTTTGCATTCGAAAGATGACACTTCAATGTAGAGAATGCCGCTAGGCGGAACACGATATCTCGATTTTTCGATTTTTTGCAGATTTTTAAAGTTGACCCTCGAAAATCGCAAATTTTTTAAAGGGGTACCCCTTGCCGTTTTTTTGGCGAAAAAAAAATTTTCGTTTTAACGAAGTTTTAAGACCCTATCCAATGGGAAATTTCCCGCTGATTCCAAATATGACCGGTATTTGCCCGAAAAATAAAAAATTCGCGGAGAAAAACGCGAAAAACGTTTTTTCACTTTTTCCCAAAATTGGCACTTTACTAATATCGGTGTAATTTTTTTTTGGATCAATATATTCGGGATTTTCTTTTTGCATTGCAAAGAAGACTCGTCAACGAAGAGAATACCGCCAGGCGGAACGCGATATCTCGATTTTTCAATTTTTTGCAGATTTTTAAAGTTGACCCTCGAAAATCGCAAATTTTTAGAAGGGGTACCCCTTGCCATTTTTCCCAAAATTTGACGAAAAAAAAATTTTCGATTTCGCCAAGTTTAAAAACCCTATCCGATGGAAAATTTTCCGCCGATTCCAAAAACCACAGTTATTTGCCCGAAAAGTCGATAATTCGAGGAGAAAAACGCGAAAAACGATTTTTTTTCCTGAACAAACTGCCAAATTTCGCGATATTAAACATCCAAACTGCTGCCGGTTTCCCAACGACCAATCAGATGGTGAATAAATCGACAACAATAAAAAAAAACAAGTAAAGTAAAACAAATAAAAATAAAGCAAGCTTTGGGTACAGAAAAAAAAATTGATGCCTACGTTGCCACGTGCTAAGCGCGCGCAGCTCGTTGTGTACAACGAGGGAAGGAGCACGTGCGTCACGTGCCACACGCGAGCTTTAATCGTGTGTTCTCTTTTGCAGACATCGTCGTCGTGTTCGTCCTCCTGGCCCAAAGACTGGACCCTCATGCAACGAGAATCCCGCGCGCGGAGAGCTCAACGCGTCGCGATGCGCGCAGGGCTCCGGAGTCGACGGACGTGCCACTGGATTGTACTTATTTTACGATGACTTTAGCGCCGAAAATAACGGCCCGGGTTTTCGTGACCACCACGTGGCCCAGGAACCGCCGGACGCAGATGCAGCGCTCGCCAAAGTGCATTAAGTATGTTTATCTCGATTTCATCTCCTTCCCTTTTTCTTCCTTACACTAAGAAAACGGCGCTCGGGCGACAAACAATAAATACTAAACACATTAAAAATATGCTATAAGCTTGGAAACAAGTAATAAAATAAAAACAATTTTTCTTACGCTTCTGCCAATAAGTACTAGAAATATGTCAGATTTTGCTATGCTACATTGTAATAATTACGAAAAAAATCCAAATAGGTTCTAAATCGCTATGTTGGCCAGCACTGAGCATACAAATTCTGGCACTAATCGCTACACCTTAGAAGCTCCGTTTTCTCCGTGTATTTATTTTTATTTATTTTGCCACGACTGTGAAAAAAAAATTGTATTGACTTTCAGGCGCAGAAAACGGACGTCGATGGATTTGGAAAACTGGTCGGGACGATGACGCGGTGAGGCAGTGACCACGTTCGCGGCTTGCGCGGCCGATCGTCGCAGTCTTTAACCCCTTAAGGCGAAGCCGTTGACGCGAGCCGCTGCTGCTGCTGCTGCTGCAGCAGCCGTCGCCGCGATTCCGCCGCCAGTCGCACTGACGTAAACTCTGTAATCGAGCTCAAGTCTATGATCAAGCTCGCCGAGTCATTACAAACCGCATCTCGTTTAATCGGGTTGCATGCGTCACTGGAAAGGGGAGAGAGAAGGATAGAGAGATAGACCTGCGCTTCGGGTTACCGTCGATTACGCCGCCCGAAGTACCGTCTACTCTATCCGAGTGTCCGGAAAAATGGTAATTCCAGACTTTTCGTCCCATAATTGGATGAAAATTCGCCTGGATTAGGGATAACGAGACAATCCCCGAAATTATCAGGAAATTACCATCATATTAATTACAGCCGCTAGATACTCAAATCCGGAATGATCACTGTTTTTCCTCGCAAACGATTTGCCCAATCCGTGCACATTTTTTTTTCACCATCGCAAATTGCAGGAATTATCAAGCGACAAGTATCAATCGTCGGTCCTTTCGTGCATATTTTTTTCGCTTGACTCAACCGCTTATTAACGCGATTGTGAATTAACGTTTCAGGTCTCGTGTAGTCGATTTCTGCGTCGCTTTTGCGGAGAGTCACAGAGGAAAAAGGACGGAGGAGAGAGGGAGAGGCGGCGGCGGAGGGGCACAGGCCTCGCGAGGAAGGGAGAACGAGAGCGAGAGAAGGAAGAGGTCGATGAACCGCGAACGAATGTCGCCTCACGACCGTTTGCCGAGTTGGTTCGAGGCTCCGGCGAAGCAGCAGCAGCAGCAACAGCAACAGCAGCGATATATACACAGGAGTACCGAAATACTACACGGCATCTCGTTGAGCGGTCGCGTCGGTTGTACTCGACGAGCAAACGCGCACGGAGAGCGCGAGCAAACGTGTATACACACAGACGAGTCGCAAGAGAGGCACGAGCGTTGCGCGTCCCCGCGGCAAGCCGGTCCAGTGTGCGAGCCGCGAGGCCGCCCCAGTGGGTCAGTGGTTCACCGAGAAGGGGAAGCCAGGAGGAGCAGCAGCTCGCTGATAGAATCGCCACGGCTCGCACACGGAACGCTGAGAGCGCAGTTCCCTCGAGCATCCACGACGGAGTATCTTCTGCACGCCAGGAAGATGCGGAGACGATATCAAGGATCCTTTTTCCCTGATTCTTTTCCGGATTGGAATTTTTTTTTATGTTTCGAATTGCAGGGAGGTCTGGAGCGAATTTTGCCTGAATTTTGAGAAATTCGTCACCAGGAAATAATTTGAAAATTGTTCGGAGAAAGGAAAATGATTTGTACGTCCTTTGAAATTGTACGATTTTCCCTTCGCGTCGGCTAAAAATTTATTTCGTCAAAAAGTACATTAATTTTTTTTTCTCTTTCTGTTTCAGCCTCTCTTTTCTTTTGCCCCATCTGTTTTACGGGTTGGAATTTTTTTTACTCGATGCTTCGAATTGCAGAGAGGAATGGAGCGAATTTTGCCGCCTGAATTTTGGGAAATTCATCACCGGGAGAAATCATGAAAATCATTTTCATTGGAGAAAGGAAAGGATTTGTAAGTCCTTCGAAATTGATTCGAACGATTTTCCCAAAATTGGCAAAGCGGTTAAAAATGTATTTCGTCCAAAAGCACATTGATTTTTTTTTCTCTCTCTGTTTCAGTCTCTCGGTGCTGCCTTGGAAGCGAAGTGCACCGGACAACTGTACTAGAATGTTGTGACTTTCGACTGAAAACTTTCATATTCATGAAAGGGATTTTGACCTTTTCGAGTTCAACGAACTCTCCGCGGGCGTTTCGAAGAACGAAAAAAAAAAATGGTCCAACGGACGGATTCTCGGCGGACTGAATCGTCACGAACGCGCAATCGATATTCGACGTTTCGAGAGGTCCGAGAGAGCGAGACGAGGATCGACGACGAGCGACGACGAAGGAGAGAAAAGAAGGTCTGCGTACCGTATAGAGTTATACAAGCACCCGAAGCCCACAAGCGCACCAAGGATCGTAAAGCAGGATAAAGCAGGTTAACTGTTATGTTGCTAAAAATATCCTCGCTGTTGGTGTTGCCGATGCTGCTGCCGTTGCCGCTGTTGGCCACCACCTCCACCCTCCTCGCTTCTGCCGATACTCGACGCTGCGGAGCTGCATCTCCCTTCTCAGTCCCTTAGCCGTCGTCCAACGGCCTCGCCGTCTCTCTCGCCAGCCTCGTTCGCTCCATCCGTCTTTCTCCCGCCCCCGCAATTCTCCACGGCGGCGAACTCCTCGATGCAACGCGGACGAAGAGCGCGCACGGCGCGACCCACGTTCGTCGCGGTTCTCGCGCTTATTCCGCTGCCTGTTTCCCCCGCAATCCGAGGCCGAAGCCTCTTCGGCGGCCTCTGAAACGGTTGCTGAAAAAAATATTCGCGCGGGTTGATGAAAAATGTATTTTTTTGGGATTTTCGGGATGCGAGTTTTTTTGCTTACGATTTTATCTGAAACGGTTGCTGAAAAAATATTCGCGCGGGTCGTTGAAAAATGTATTTTTTGGAATTTTCGGTTCGCGACTTTTTTCCTTCATATTTTATTTTTTACTTAACGGAAAATAGCCGACAGAGAATAAAATCGCATTACGATTGAATGTAAAACACGATTCTGAATTGAAGTCGGAGAAGGATGGACATTGATCTGAAAATCGTTGCTTCTTCATTTTTATTTTATTTTTTATTTTTTTATTTTTTTTTAATGTCGTGAGGAAAGCGTTTTGCTCGTCAGGATCGATAAACCCCTGAGAACCCAGGGAGAAATAATTCTAGTCGGGGCGACGATCCGTTTGTCGTCCGACGACTCCGACGTTCCATTCAACTTTTCTCGCGTTAGAAACGGCGTGCGCGCCGGCTCGGGGCTCGCGATTGCGAATGAATGCACCGGAGCTCCGCCGAGCGAGCGGACGATCGACGGAGGAGGGGAAAAGGAGGGAAGGGGGTGGGGGGAGATACCACAAGAGCGCCGACACGTGCAACTGCAGCACGTGCTAGAGTACCTACCTACGTATTTACGTACAGGGCAGACAGCACTTGGCTGTTACTACTAGCGATTGCCCGACTCTCGTGAAAGGACAACCTATCGGTCGTTGTAAATCGTCGTCGCGCGGTCTCGACTTCGGAGCGGGAAAACATTAATGCACGTTTTCGCACTGCCGAACGATGCCTTAAATATAATAATTATTTAATTTATTTATTTTTTATTTATTACTTCATTAACGGGCAGAGCCCATTTACATGAAGATGGCTAAGCCGTCTAAATACAAAAATAATGGCGCAGCAAAAGCTTAATAACTAAAACAATTTTTTTTCCTTAAACTATACATATAAAATATGTATATAAAATATTTCAACGCTTATGAACTAAAAATTATATATTATATATTGTATGGGCATTATTATTTAATTCCATTTTTTGCGAAAAAAAAACATTTTCCATTTCGGGAAATTAAAAAATCCTAACCGATGGCAAATTTTCCGCTGCTTTCCGTTGTTTGCCCGAAAAATAGAAAATTCGACGTAACAAACGAAAATTTTGTTTTTTATCAACTGTTATTGTATCAAGTTATCAAAATAAATTAACGGTACTCTTCGTACGTTTCAGACGCCGCAATTCAGGAAGCTCGCGAGTGCGGTTACTTTCTACACTCCAATTCGACCAACAATAGACGACAACAGCGGAGCCCGCGTTCGCGATAGGACGACAGACAGTAACGGAGCTCGCGGCAGTTATCCGTAGGCCGCGCACAACCGGCGGAAGATCGAGTGTGCCCCGTCGTTCCTGGAGTCTGTACGCACCGGACGCCAACCGGCGGTGTTGTCCGTAAACCAGCCGAGGATATATCTCGCCTCATTCGCCGCGACGTCTAACGCTCTCGCGCTGCTATTAATAAAACGACGGAATACGGAACGCGCGGGTCGACGCTGGAGAAGCAAAAAAAAATATTTCAATAGGATCTACATTCCCGATTTGCAACGGGCGGGGCCAGGCGCAGCCACCTACTGGCCCCCCGGCCAGTCCCCGGGCTCACCACGGATGTCGCACCGCGAAACGAGCTGGCGTCTCGTTTTCCCTGTGGTCGATGTAGGCTGCCCGGGACTACTTCCGCATCTTTTGACTCGGGCAGAAGATGTAAAGGTGTACGAAAAGCGAAGAGGAAATGCGAGGCGACCCAAAAAGAGGCGAGGGAACGAAATTCAATTTTTTTAATCGACGCTGTGACGGTCCTGCATTGCACATGAGAAAACGAATCGAATGAGAGAAATGCATAGGCGACATTTTCCCTTTTGACTTCTGCAGAAACTGCGAAGTCGTAGGAAAAGCAAAGAGGAAATGCGAGGCGACCCAAAAACGGCGGCGGAAAGTGATGGCATTTAAAATGACGAGTCGGATAAGAAAAATGCATAAAAGTGACATTAGCACAGTGATAAACGCTCTGACTAAGGAATAAACGTTCCGGGTTTGAATCCCGACAATCGCCATATCGTTTCTCTCTTTGAAACTTCGACAATGCATTCGTGGATATATCCAACACACATCTCCAAATTCTCAGCCCATCCGTTACAACGGACCCTCAAAATCGTCACGTACGTTGGTTCCGCGGTAATCGCGAGTCTGATTACCCAACGGAGCCGCCGCTGCCTCTTCGATATTTTACCCACCAGCGAACCGGGACCGCCCGGGCTAATTCCGCCTCTCCCGACTCCTTCGCAGAATCCGCGAGTGCGAAGAAAAAAAAAAGGAACGAGGAAAGACCGCCGAGCGGAGAGAAAGAAAAAATGAGAAGAGAGAGGAGATCAGGGAGAGAGGATGGAATTCGTGTTTTTAATAAGTCTAGCGACTGCAGGATCATCGCGCGTCGTGTGTGTCTATATAGTAATAGGCTAATAGCACGTTGCGGCTTCGGGTTATACGTCAGGAGGTCTGACGGGCCCGCGGCGCGAGAATAGGGAGAACGAGTCTTCGGTCGTGTCCACGGTTATTCCGCGATGCTCTCCGGACCGAGAGTCCGGTTAGAATTTAGGCTACGAGGAGATTCTACCGAATCTGGAACGGCAGGGTCGTTGGCCCCGGCACCGCGGCGTCGAGCATCACACACCGGTCGCCGTCGCTTATGCGCGGCCGTCGACGCGAACATCGACGGCCGCGCGTCTCCGGTCCTTTGAAATTTTTGGCCACGTAGCGCCAGTCACGGCGAAACGTTAGCACGATTTCGTCTAACGCCTCTCTGCTGCAGCGGCGGCAGCAGCGCCGCCCGCTCGACACGTCCGAAATCCCGGTTGTAACGTTCAAGAGTCGTGTGGCCGGTGTTTTACTTCCTCGACGAAGTCAAAATATTCCTGAGAGAAGAATGAAATGGACGTTGATCCAAAAAGTACAAAAGACTAGAATCTAAATTTGATATAATCGAAATAAAATTCTATAGTTTATTTTATTTTACTAGGAACAATGACGCTTATTTTCGGCGAAATTTTTTTTTTCGATTTAACGAAGTTTTAAATGCCTATCCGATGGGAAATTTCCCGCTGATTCCAAATATGACCGGTTTTTGCTCAAAAAATGAAAAATTTGAGGAGAAAAACGCGAAAAACGATTTTTCACTTTTTCCCAATTTTTGCACTTTACTAAAATCGGTGTAATTTTTCTTTGGATCAATATAATCGGGATTTTCTTTTTGCGTTCGAAAGAAGACTTTTCAATGAAAAGAATGCCGCCAGACGGAACGCGATATCTCGATTTTTCGATTTTTTGCAGATTTTTAAAGTTGACCCTCGAAAATCGCAAATTTTTAGAAGGGGTACCCCTTGCCATTTTTCCCAAAATTTGACGAAAAAAAAATTTTCGATTTCGCCAAGTTTAAAAACCCTATCCGATGGAAAATTTCCCGCTGATTCCAAAAACCACAGTTATTTGCCCGAAAAATCGAAAATTCGCGGAGAAAAACACGAAAAACGATTTTTTTCTGACAAAAATGTTAGATGAACGTTCATCGAACGACGAGATCCGCTAAATAGTGGTCTGCGGTGACCCGGCGTCAGCCTCGGACTGATTTACGTGCCTCTCGAGTCTTTTGTGCATCGAGTAGCCGAGGGTATGTACAAGTAGGCACTTCCTCCGCGATACGCGAGGCGGAATGAGAGAGCCTCGAAAGTAGTCTCGCGTCGACCCGGTCCGTTCGCGAGTCCCGTCTACCTCTCGACCGGGAGGTACTCGCGAATAAAGTAGATTGTCTCCCGCGCGACGTCGAGAAAACTGGTTGGTCGATCGCCGGGTGCTCGATTATTCCGACGAATGCCGCGCGAATTTCCTGTAACAACAACAACGGACTTCCGTTAGCTTCCGTCAAGTAAAAAAAAAAAAAAATGTCCCATTCAACGGTGTCTCGGTCGATTTTCCTTATCGAACGAGGATGCGGAGAGTCTGTGGATATTCGCCACGGAGAAATATATCCAGACTCGGCAAGGTCGACGTTTGTTTCGCGCGATAAGTCGCAGTGTGTTCAAACATCGAGAAGGAAATCGTTTCGCCGGTCGCTGCGATATCGCTTATCGAATATTGAGCTTTGTGGAGAAGAAAAAAAAATTGTCGAGGAATTCGGAACGAACTGGTTCGTCAATCGGTGAAGGAGATTCTTATCGAGTCTCGCGAGTCACTTTCGTCCGGTATCTCTACTATCGATAAGAGATTTTCGTGTGTGAGTGTGGAAACCCCAACCATTTCACCTCAATCGAAATACCTGTCTCACGTTCTTTTTTTTTTTTGTTTCAGCAGATTAATGGGAGATTCGGTGACGAAATCTGAGCCTAGCAGCTGCACTTTGATACGGGTTAACGGCTGATAGATCATCGCCACTGATCCGAGAAGCGCCGGGCGAGATCGGATGTGGAATTACCGACATTCTCAACTTATTGCAAAATCGGTTCACTAAAATGTTAGACGCAGTCGTCAGATTCATTCGGTAAGAAATATAAATATTGTCTGATATTTTTACAATTTTTCCAATATTTTTTAATTCTAATTCAGAATTAAAAAATATTTCAGGTTCATCGTCCGTCGCAAATGGAAATTTTTGACCGGATGAAAACCATTGAATATTCGACGGCGGCGGCCGAAGCTGTAAGAAATATAAAAAATTGTCCGACACTTATACAATTTTTCCAAAAACATTTTTTAATTATAATTCAGAATTAAAAAATATTTCAGGTTCATCGTCCGTCGCAAAGGGAAATTTTTGACCGGATAAAAACCATCGAATATTCGACGGCGGCGGCCGAAGCTGTAAGAGATATAAAAAATTGTCCGACACTTATACAATTTTTCCAAAAACATTTCTTAATTATAATTCAGAATTAAAAAATATTTCAAGTTTCCCGCCCGTCGCAAAGGAAGCTTTTTAACCAAAGGACGATCATCGAATATTCGACAGGCAACCCCTGTGTCATCACGCCCCGTTCACCGCTGCGTTTCCGTTCGCCAGCGACCGAAGCCGAAGAAAAAAACAATCATGACAACCTCCGAGCTTCTGATGTTATATCTCCCCGCGGTTATTTAACAACACAGCTCGCCCTGAGCAAAAGAACTGCCCGAGAGTATATCGCTCAGAAAAGAGGCGAGAAAGAAGGAAAGAGACGAGAGCCGCGAAGACGAAGGAGGGGCAGAGGAAAAAAGGAGCATCGAGAGTCGTGCGGTGTGCGCTCTCGCGATACGATTCGGAGATAAGAGTCGGACGTGCTGGCATTAAGTATACGCGGGCTGTCGCGGCTACCGAATCGTTCTGACCCACATTCGCCGTAAACGGCTCACCGAAAACGCGCGGCGGCGAGGAGGACGAGAGGCTCGGGCCGATCGCGACCTGGCGCCTTCCTCGTGGCTCTGCCTCCTCGGATTATATGCCCGTCGAGCTCTCTCTCTCTCCTTCTCTCTCTCCTTTTCTCGACTCGCAATACCCTCTGCATTCTGTACAAGCGAAAAAAAAAGGAGAAGAAGCAAAAAAATCGATTCTCTTCTCATTGGTACCGGACGGGCGAATTTTTTTACAAGCAGCCTCGGCGCTGTGTCAATATTTTGCTTTTAATTAACGCGCACGATGTGTACGCGCGTTTCGAAGCAGCAGCGGCGATCGTCGTCGTCGGCGGCAGCGCGTTACCCCGAGCGATCAATCTTTATTATAATTGGAACGGACTTGTGCTCCGGTTTTATCTTATCGCCGATAGCGATCGCCAAGTCCATTCAGCATATTATCCGGCTCTCCGTCCGCGTCGATCCATCCCCGTCGTCTCTTTCCTGTGTGTCTGTTTTATATCTGTTCTGTGTGTGTGTTTGGATGTTGAGCGTTTGTGGCGCACGGGATGTGCCCGCTTGGAAAGTCCGGAATGATTGCGCGCGGATTAAATCGTCTTCGCGCATCCGCGGCGCAATCGACGCGAGACGATGACCGAGATTGCTGATCGTTTTTTTCGGTTGCGAAATTATCGTTGTTCGTGGACACGTGGAATTTTTGTTATTTTATGCTTTGTAATGTTGTGTGACAAAATTTTGTGACTCGCGAGCTTGCGAAGCGCCCGCCAGATAAAACGTCGAATTTACATTCCACAAGGTTACGTCGCAGTATCAGCGACGTCCCTTGAATGCATAAATCTCGACCCAATTCGTGCGAGCGTCGTTCGTTGGCTCAAAGGTGGAAACGCTTTTTTTTAGAGCTCCAATCTGAGGAAGGTGACAATTAAAGTTTCGGGATTGATTTTGGGGAATTAAAAAGCAGGGGTGAATAATGATTATAAGAATATATATATTTTTTCCAACCAGTATTCGTCACCTTTCTTGGGTGGAATTAGGAAATCCCTAATTACGAATCGAGATATAAATTTAATTCGCTAATAAATAATTATAAATGACTCGATGTATCGGAAATTCTTCAGTCCGAAGAAATAATTTGTAATCAAACAATAAACGCGTGCGTTTTTTGTTGATTTGATATGCTTCGAGTACTTAAAAAGCGGGGGCAACGAATCCTTCAGCGTTTTGGAAACAGCGGGTGATCCGCATGCGGATAATCTTAATCAATGTCCGCCGCGCGATTATTGCCGAATCACGCTGAGTTTTAGCGGCGTCGAGATAAACGGTCGCGCCTCGCGGATTCTCTATCAAGCGGGGAATCCGACGGTGGCAAATCACAGGCGCCCGATGTCCCTGTGTACGTAAACTCGGGGATGGTATAAATATGCGACGTCTATCATAGAACGTCAGACAATGCGAGAAACTCGCCGCGGTTCCCTCGCAATGTTCTTCGCTCAGGTATTCCTCGTTTCCGCTCTCGTGGCCGGTGGCACCCTCGGACTTCCCGCCAGGAGTCATCGGGGTGCGCATGGACTGCCCGTTCCGCCGAAAGCTCGTCATCAGGGCGCCTTCGGCAAGGATTACAATGCCAAAGTCGTTGGTAAGAAAAATATTCATTTTAATTATTCTGAATTTGAACAAATCTATTTTTAATTTAATTAATTGTTATTCTTTCCTTCTATTGCATTATTTTTAATAATAAATTTTTTGTTTCAATGTTATCAATTTTTTTTAAATGTAATTATCAAGTAATTAAATTCATAAGAACCGTGAGCATTTAATAAAAAAATATTTTGAATTTGAACAAATCTATTTTTAATTAAATTATTTCATTTCTTTACATCCATTTAATTATTTTTAATGATCAATTTTTAGTTTCAATGTTATCAATTTTTTAAAAATGTAATTATCGAGGAAATAAATTCATAAGAATCGTGAGCATTTAGTAAAGAAAATGAACGTTTGGAATAAAAATGAATAAAAATAAATAATCAACAGCCGAACGCGTTGGATCATGGAAACCCGAAGACAAGGAAAACCCGTGGGAGTTGAGCGGCCTCTTCGAAGGAGACATAATGATCTACCCTAACAACGAAAACGCGAGAAACGGACTTTTGGACGAGACGACTCGTTGGCCCGGCGGCGTTGTGCCGCTCTACATAGAAGAAGACGATTTCGGTGAGAACCACTCATCAATCACCCAATCGCGTTAATTCACATATCGTACAATTGTCAATTGCGTTGCGTTTATCGTATTGCGTCGTAGTAAGCAACAATCTACGTTTCAACAGATAGATCATCCGATAACACCTCCCTTTTTTTCGTCACCACTGGATCACGATTTCTATCTTATCGTTTTGTCAAAAATCTGTGTGAAAATCTTGATAGACGCTGATAACGCTGATAACGAAGCATTAATAGTCGATATATCTCGTTATCGTGTCTTCAGTGCTGAACGAGGCGATTTGGTAATTCGGCGTTTCTTATCGTTGCCCTGAATTCTGATTTTTTTTTTTTTTTTTTTTTGTAGACAAAGAAGACTTGGGCCGCATCAAAGCTGCGGTGAAGGAGTATCACCAGCGAACTTGTATCCGATTCCGTCCTTACAAGGAGACCGACGAGGATTATGTTCTGATCCAGGGATCGGCGTCCGGTTGTTGGTCGTCGGTCGGTCGTCAGGGCAGCGGACAGGTCCTGAATCTTCAGAATCCTGGATGCATGAAGCACGGAACAATCGTTCACGAAATGTTGCACGCGTTGGGCTTCTATCATCAGCAGAGCGCTGCCGATCGCGACGAGTTCGTCAAAATCCACTGGGACAATATCCAAGCTGGTAATTCAACAATCGTCGATCGTTTCGATTTACTTCCATCAACTGCTTAACCCTGTAATAATTTAAAATTAATTTAATTGCAGGCAAAGAGAATAATTTCAACAAGTACGAGAAGAACAAGATCACCGATTACGGCGTCTCCTACGATTATGGAAGCGTAATGCATTACAGTGGATTCGCCTTCTCGAAAAATGGCGAACGTACCATCGAACCATTGGTGAGTTTAGAATCGATCAATCTCTCCGCATTGGCCTCGTTGATTTTTTTTACAATAATGTGATCGTTCGTTTTTCAGGACAAAGATGCGGAAATTGGTCAACGCATCGGAATGAGCGAGAAAGACGTGACGAAGCTGCAGGCGATGTACAAGGATGAGTGCGGCGACAGGAAACCCGAGGGAACCGGCGAAAGCAGCAACGAATCTTCCTTAGTCGATTCGTTGGGTTGGCTGTTCGACTAAGACCACCGCCAATCACAGCAACGATAGAGCTTTACACACCAAAAGAAAAAGACACTGACAATTGCGAATTCTCGAAGCGACGAATTGACTGCGTCACTTTGGCATCACGGAAACTCTGTATTAACGTAAAAAACAAGGCACGAGCTTAAAGTCACAACTACTTAATTGTAAATACGTTATTAAGTTAACACAACGAAAATAAACGCTAATTTTAAGTCAAACTGGCGATGTGGACGGTCATTCGCAACTTTTCCTTTTTCGACGGTGTCTATTCCCCCGGATTCTCCTGATTGTAGTACATCAACTGTTTAAGCTCGCTGGTCGCACCCTCCGCAGCCTGAAATCAAATTTCAATTAATTCCATCAATCCGACGAAGACCAAATCGACTCGAATGTAAAATTCGGTGGTTCCTACGTTTCTCACAGCTTCGTCGTCATCGAGCGCCAAAGGTTCCAGCAGACTTCTCAACCGTTTTCCCCAAACTCGTTGCAACGCCCGACAACAAAATCTTCCAAGAAGCCTTATCAACGTGCAAGTTCTCGCCCTGAGAACGCTCTGTCGATGGGTCAGTAATTTACTCAGCGTTTCCACGCTTCCGCCCGGCGCTTCGAATCTTAGAACGACTCTCTCCACAAGTTCCGCGTTCTCCGGTTGTGAGCGCAGAATATTATTCAACACAGCAACCAGATCCGCAACGACGCGAGCCTTCCTCTTCTCCAGCGTGAGCAGCTGCTGAAGCACAGGAATCCCATCAACGATGTGAACAGCGTCGCAGAATTGAGTCAGAAACTGTTGCCTCGCGTGAACGAGACGACAAAGCACGAGGATCGAGCATTCAATGGCCTGAAGCTCGTCGGCTGAGAGATCGGCCGCCGATCGCGCGGCCGTCGTTCGTCGTCCTCCGCCTGCGATTTCGGCGCCGTCCGTCCGCTCTGACATTAGAAGCTTCGTCGCGTAAACGAGATTCGGGACGACTCTAACGTCCATATAAACGCGTTCGATTTTCTCCAAATTTTGGCGCGAAACTTTGACGGTAAACGGCAGCGAAAGGAGACACGCGACGTACTCGACGACTCGGCAACTCGCCGCAGGATTTCGCAGCGGGGATACGAACACCGAGACGCAATTCTCCTGGAGAACCGAGTCGATCTCGCCGTCCATTACTTCCTCCATCGAACGCTGAAGAAATGCCACCCATTCCTCGTTTTCGATGTGTCGCTCGACGAGCGAAGGATCCCAGTCGGCGAGGCCGACCTGCTTTTCGGATGTGCAATCGTCGTCGCCGAATTCGCGCTCATAGTCGAGGCTCAGACGACTCGGCTGCCGTTTGCAGTCGCCGTCGCCGGATGCGACGTCGATGGAGGACTTTTCCGGCTTTTTAGCGACTGTTGCGACGTCGCCCTGAGCGTTGGCGTGGTTTGACGATTTTTCCGCGATCCTCGCGAACGGCGTTGCCGTCTCGTCGCTTGGAATCGTCGGTGGTCGCTGTTCTGGGGAATTTGAGGCTTGGAATTCGATTGGACGGATGATTTTGCTGCTCGGGCTCTCGTTGTCGCATATAGCGTGTTCTGCGGCGAGAAGATCGCTGCGCAGAGAGGCTCGGAGGCTCAGATTGCCGAGGAGAACGTCGACGCTTGCGCTGGAATCGGTGCCGCTGGGTTCGCTGTGATGAAGAGCGTGATACTGTTGACCGAGTGGGCAATAGCCGAACGTCGACATCCGAGGCTGGGACATGCATGTTCTGTTGTATCTCTGGGCGCGCAATTTACGCTCCTGTTCCTGAATCTTGAGAACAGCTTTTTCGAGAACTCTGCGGGAGAAATGGAATTTTTTTAATCGGTTACCAGGCATTGATATTCCTGATATTTTACAGTTTCGAAAAACACATACTTTGACTGATTTTCTGAGCACATGACGAGACTCTCGAATTGCTTCTGTTTGGCCCAAGCCTGACTCGCCGATAATGGAGCGGTGAACGGAGTGAGAGCCGTCTCGCCGACTTTGAGGATTCTGTCCTTTACGAACGGATGATCCAGTAGCTCCGGCCAGGTCAGTCGTTGCGCTGGTTCTTTTTGCAATAAGCCCTGAAAAATTTAGTGATCGTGTGATGAGAATGCAAGTCGCGAGGAGGGGAAGAAGATAAACTTGGATATATTACTTGGAGAAAGCTTTTGCAATTCTGGGATATAAAGTCCGGCCACTTGACAGCCTTGAAGCGCAAAAGTATGGCCAGGTGAAGGATATTCGTCGTCTGGAAAGGCGGCGTGCCGACGATTAATTCGTAAATAATGCATCCGAGGGACCTGCAATACACATATTCCGTTAATCAATTTTTTCCGTGGAAATGATCTCAGCGAAAAAATCGCACTTGCCACAAATCCGCGTTGTGATCGTAGGGACAGCCTTCGATTAATTCTGGCGCCATGTACAGCGGAGTTCCCTTCATAGACGTCAAAACGTGGGTCCTCGTGCTCATGTTTCGCGCGAATCCAAAGTCGCAAACCTTGGCGACTCCGTTTGCCTCCAGCAGCACATTCTGCGGCTTCAGGTCTCTGAAGAACCAAGAATAAAAAAAATCAACAATCGAAAATCATTCCTCGGACGATGAAAGCAGTAAGAAATATAATAGCTCCTAAGTGTGACGAAGTTTTTGCCAGAAAAAACAACCGAAATTCAACCCAAAAGTCTACCTGTGCAAAACTCTGTTGGAGTGCAAATAATAAAGCGCGGAAACGAGATCGCAAGCGATAACCTGAGCTCTCTCCTCGGATAGCCTTCCTGCCTTGCCGAGCAATTCATAGAGTTCCTTGTCCGCGTACTCGATCACCACAACAATCTGCAACGTCGCAAAATTGAATTACCATAAACAGAAAAAAACCCTCTTGCAGCCGTTCAACTCTATTGTCTCTCAACCAGTCGTTGAAAGACACAAATATCACACAAATCACCTCATTATCAGTCTCAAAGGAATCCAGCATCTGCACGATGTTGGGATGATGAAGTCGCCTCTGGATCTCGCATTCCTGGCGCAGACTCTTCAGTTCCTTGAGCGAACGGCCACGCTGCAGTGAAAAAGGCAAAGTAAAATTATCTGCGATTCTCAGCAGGAGACCGAGTAAAAAAAAAAGGACTTGCCTTTCGGATAACTTTGAAAGCAACGATCTCGCCGCTCGATCGTTTCCGGGCCTTGTAGACCTGGCCAAACGAGCCCTCGCCGACCTGGCCGAGCACTTCGTACTTATCCATCGTTCCCGTCGTCCGCGTCTCGTCCGAAACGCCGGGTCGACCCTCAACTACCTCCAACTCCTGGACATCTCGCACTTGTTGCGCACTCCCAAAAAGCACCCACGACGCGATTCATTCGCGCGATTGAACCGCTCGATCGGTGCCCTTTGTCCGACCGGAATTTTCTACCGATCGCGATTGAAGCAACGAAGTTCGATCATTCGTGATCACGATCGATCGGCACAAAAAATGTCAGGTTTGTTGATGTTTAGAGGCGACCAAGCGCGACCTAACCTCAAAAACGACTAAGTTTTGGCCGTAAACACAAGCGTCGCCACTCTCGCGTTTCCATGACGATTCCACTGATCATTCCGATCTCCCGCACCAGTGGAGCCGAAGTTTCGGTGCGCCACCCAACGTGTTTACCTTTTTTTTTTCGCATCCCCGTCTTTCGCTTTTTCTACCTGCGGTTGAGGCGATAAGAACGGAACACCGAAAGCTGGATTCATGATAAGGATATTCAGACACCTCGAAAGACATCTGTGATATTTACTCAGTCGCTTCGGTATTACCGTTTATCTCGCGACTCGTGAGCGCAGACGAATTTCATCTCGGCGAAATAATCGCGAATCATGGCCACTGCACAGGTAATTTTTTTTTGTTTTTATTTTTATGTTTCAATTTTATTTTTATGATTTTCTTTTTGTTTTAGATTGATAGGATACTGAAGGTCTACAAGTCAGTGGTGAAGAATCCTTCGCTGACGTCAGCGAGAATCGAGCACATAGGCGAAACTCGCGTGGTCGTTCAGAGTTCCTGGTCGCAGAGGGACCTGGAGTTGCGGGATACTCATAAGTTTGGTGTGACTTATACGTTGAAGCCGGATCTGCAGCTGTTCGAGGGAACTTCTTTCTCCATCGATAAGAGACTTCAGTGAGTTTCAGTGTAGAATTGATGTAATTTTTTACAATTTTCCTTTGAATGCTGAATCATTTTTTTCAAATTGCAGACTCGCGTGCGCTTATACAGAGGATGGAAAGAAAAAGGCTGAGTTGAGGTCTGCGGTGGTTGAGAATAAGACAAAGCAATTTATTCACATCTGGGAGGGTCCGAGATGGGTGCAAAATTACGATTTGTCGGCCCTGGACGTTCACGGAGATGTCTACACCGACGGCAAGTAGCTTTGTGGCTTTTTTTAATTTTTAATATCGTCATAATTTGACAAATTGATAAATTAAATTTAAATTAAATTGAATTAAAATTGAATTGGATTGTACGTTGCAGTTGAGTTTGGATCGTTTCAATGGTCTCCGGACGGCACGAAGCTTCTGTACATAGCCGAGAAGAAACTTCCCAAGTCGGAGCCTTTTGGGAAGACGAAGCCAATGGAGAAGAAAGCTAAGAAAGACGACGACCAAGTACCTGTGGTATAATAACCCTGAATGACATTGCCTCCCCAAACTCCCCAAATGAAGGGTCTCAGAGTCTTGACGCTAGAATTTTTTCTCTCCGTCAGGGCGAAGAATACGTATTCAAGCCACACTGGGGCGAACAATTGGTTGGCAAGCACCGTCCGGTCGTCGTGGTTCTCGACACGACCACGGAAAGAATAACCGTCCAGCCAGGAATCCCCGACGATCTTTCTCCCGGCCAAGTAATATGGACCCCCGAGGGCGACGGAATCGTCGGAGCGGCTTTGAAACACGAGCCCCGATATCTCGGCCTCTACGCCTGCAGCAACCGAGCGTCCTGGATATTCCTCCTGAAAAATGGATCATACCGTAACGTCCCTCATTAATCTCATCGATCGTTTGCATGGCAATCGAGGTTTTCTAATTAGATATACGAGCGTAACGCGATTTTTCAGGAAACTTGTCGGAAAACGGTTGCGCCGTTCGATCGCCGCGATTCAGTTTGGACGGAAAGCATCTGGTTTGGCTGGAGCGCGAGGCCGGTGGTCCGCATCATAACGCTCACCGAATAATGCACCTGAAATGGGAACCGCAACTCGGAAAGGTAATTTGGAAAAGTAAAGTTTGGATAGAAATCCGTTAATCTTTTCGTCGCGATAACGCTATTTGCTTTTCATCAGGCCGACGTGATTCTGGATATCGTGCGGACCAGCAAAGCGATTAATTTCGGAGCTATTTTTCACGGATTCTTCAATCGAGGTTTTCCGAAACGTTGCTGGAGCAACGACTCGAAGTACTTGTTTTTCAGCACTCCTCAGCGCTTCAATGTTCGGTCTTACGCTCTGAATATCGGTGAGCTATTCACAATTTTCGTCTCCTCTCCGAACTATACTTAAATTTCATGGTTTATCATTTTTTTAGAATCCAAGACTCTCACCGAAATCGAGAACGACTCGACGAGCCTGAGTATAGTCGACGTGTGCAACGATGTCGTCCTATTTCATCGACAGTCGCTGTTGGAAAGCTCGTCGCTGTGGATCGGAAAATTCGACGAGAAGACACTCGGAAAAATCGAGAGAAACGCCATCTTCACGCCGGAAAAAATACCGGGCTTCGAGAACTTTAGGTACGAGGTTCTCGAGCACGAAGATCCGAAGAATGAGAAAGTTCGTGAGTATCGGTCAAATAAATCAGGAAATTCTTGAGATTTTTCCCGCTTGGTCCTCTGAAGTTTGATTTTTTTTTGCAGGGGAATTTAATTCGATGTATTTCGGGCCGAGATCCGGACAGGACAAGTCTTATCCGCTGGTGATATTTGCTCACGGTGGGCCTCACTCCTCCTACTCGAATATGTTCTCGCTCGAATGTTCGTTGCTGGCGCTCCTGGGTTACGGGGTTTTGCAGATTAATTACCGCGGCTCGACCGGAATGGGAGCCGACAACGTCGAGTTTCTGCAGGGCAGAGTCGGCGACGTCGATGTCAAAGATTGCGTAGCAGCGACGAAGGCAGCGCTGGCGAAGTATCCGTGGCTCGACGATTCGCGCGTCGGGCTTTGCGGTGGTTCTCACGGCGGATTTTTGTCTGCTCACTTGAGCGGCCAGTACAGAGTGAGTTCCAAAAAGATTCAGCATCGCCGAACCAACATTTTTCATATACTTCAGATTCCAATTAATTCTCGCTTGATTTATAAAAATTAATCAGCCTGTCGCCCGTTTCAGGATTTCTTCAAGGCGGTCTCGATGAGGAATCCAGTGATCGACCTCGCCGCGATGTTCACCATATCCGACATCCCCGATTGGTAAGCGCGAGTCGCGAGCTCCGTTCACGCTCATCGGGTAGGCTCTTCCTCATTCCGTAACTCTTGCGATTTGTATTTCCAGTCGCAATTCACTGACTAAAGACGAGATTATTGCCTACCGTCACGATGTGTAAGCATTACGTCATCTGTTGTCGCGTTAACAATGAGAGCAGAGTCGGAAGCCCGAATCGACGATCGTATTTAAAATTTCATTCACGTGACGAAGCCGACCGATCGGCTAAGCCAATGTCGATAGGCTCGAGACAATTTTGTCCGAAGTTTCGCTACAATTAAGTATTTTCAGGTGCGCAGCGGAAACCGGAGTGGCCTATAAGGAAAATGAACCGGCCATGGATAGTCAGGACGCGACGGATATGGTCGTGAAGATGTTCAAATGTTCGCCGATTATTCACGTTGACAAAGTGAAAGCCCCGACTCTGGTTTGCATTGGCACCAACGATTATCGTGTTCCGCCGTCTCAGGGCAAACATTGGTATCACCGTCTCAAGGCCAACGGTGTTAACACCAAGTGAGCTATTTTTTTATGTTTTTTTTTTTTTTTTCGACAATTAGCGACGATTCGAGCGCCGCGCGAATGATGACTGCAATATTAATTGTTTCCAACAGAATGCTCGTTTACGAGGACAATCATTCGCTCGCATCAGGCACCACGGAAATCGATTTCGTCGTGAACACCGCGATTTGGTTCGAGAATCATCTCCGCGGCATCGAAGAGATGAATTCCGTCTCGATGGACACTTCAGCCACTGAGTGAAGTACCAAAGGATCATTTAAAAATTTTCCTAACGAAAGCTCAAAGCTCTTCGTGTGTTTTGCCAATATTTTACTACTTTCGTACTACAAAATAAAGATTAGATATCAGATTAGAAAGACAGTTGTGAGATATTGAAAGAAAAGAGACGAATAAAAGGCAATAAAAACTATCGATCTAGAAGTGCACTTTTTTTAATACCTTTCCATTTTTATTATTACAAGTTTATTATTTACATTCGTTCGTTGATAGAGATTCATTAGGCGATATATATTGATTATATATCGAGACGCGGCGATAATACTGGACGCCAAACGCACAATCTCCGCTTTGACTGTGCAAATCGTCAGACGAAAAGTGCATTTTCTCTCGAACCGTAGCGTCCGCGTAAATTTACGCGAGAACATAAGTCACATTCGGGTCTCAGTGAAAATTTGGCAAGAATATAAAAAACACTATTCGCGATGCAGCCTTCGTTTCAATCTCACAAATCGTTTTGTCCGGAATTGATCTACTGTCGATCGTCGCTCGACACTTTGCCCGACTTAAACGCTTATCACTGCGGACAAAATTGATATTACTCTCACATATATATATATAAATACTATATACGAATGTGTATAATTATAATATATCGAAATTGTATTCATACCTACGATATAAAAATTATTTTTCTATCGGTAGAAAATTACTATAATATGTGTTAACTGCGCGAATTAATTCGATTTCCGTAGTAAATCCGAAATATCGGATTTACTGTGGTCCCCAATTTTCGCGTCGCAAACGCCAGCGAACCGCGGCTCGCGTTTCGCTCACAGGTATCGTGAAAAGGGAAGAAATACAATTTTCACGTCTAGCGAAACGTCGAGTCCACCAATCGGACACCCGGCGGTCGTTAAGCGAACGTTAAGTGGTGGTCGGATTGTTGGCTTGTTCGGGGAACAGAGATTCGTAACTCGGCGGCGAATCTTTGTCGAGAACGGACGGAAGAACCGCGACTTCGAGCATCGGCGAAACCGCGACCGAGGGATTCGCGACCTCGGCGGCTTCGCGATCGCCCCGCGGCGATCTCTCGTCGTGGTGACTCGGACCCGCGCAGTCCGGCGACCAGCACAGTTTCTTGTGTTTCCGGCAGATCCAAACGCCCATCAGAAATATTATGAAGCAGAGGAGCATCGTCGTGAAGGCTCCGATCGTCACCTTCATCCCGGTGCCGTCGCTCACGACGTCCTTCGGCGCCGGACATCCCTCCTCGTCCTCGCACAGCGCGGACACGCAGTTCCGATAGCCGTCGCAGAAATATTCATTCCACATGCAGAGTAAGGCCCCGGACACTGGAACTTCCCGGTAATCCTCGCGGTTGGTCCTAATTTGTCTGCAATCTGAAAAATCGTCTCTTTCATCTACTCTGCACTTTGTTTCGCAATATCATAACATAAAGAAGTTTGAAGCACTGCAAATGGAAGGAGAAAAAAATAATAATAACCTTCGTACGGAGTGTAAACAATTGTGAGATCGAGTCTCTCGCCAGGCTGCAATTTTTGGTGCGATAGATGAATAGTAGTCTCTATCTGGCCCTTTGGGTCAAATTCGCCAAACATGTCCGTCTTGTCTTCGGTATCTCCGTCAAGATTGCCGGACACCTTCGAAATGATCCTGGACACATTCCTGCTGCGGTTGATCTCGCCGCACAGTTCTAAAGTTGTCCAATCTTTTCGCTTGAACTGAAACGTCAAATACAACGATCGTCCCTGTCCTGGTTTCCGAGTGCAAGCGTCTCTTGTCTCAGAGGCAAAGAATGTACCGCTCACCCTAACATAGTCGATGCAGGTCGAGTCCTCGCTCCTCAGATACATATTCTGGATAGCGGCTATGAGGCTTCCGCCCCTGCGAGCCCTGATGACGAACTGGCATTCGTGCTGCCACGTTCTGTACAAATGATTGTGCCTCACGACGATGGAGCCGTTACGATTACTTGCCAACTCGTGAGTCTGCGCCCTGTATCCGGTGGGTCGACAGATCGTCGGATCGTCCAGGGTGCCTAAAATTTACACAGAACCACAAACATAACCTCGAAATTTCGCGAACTCCAAAATTCCTAACCTACAAAAAATCGCTAGAAGAACCAGCGATGAAACTCACGTTCGGTGTAACCCGGTCTGACAGTGGCGGCCACGTCGATCGTCGCGATCGTCGCGAAGATCGTCAGGACGATCGTGCGAACACCGAGCTCCGCCATTTTTCGCGCCGAAGTCGCAGTCTCGATCGTCACAAAGCCATTGGGAACGAAGAATCGCTGTCCACAGTCGGACTTGCCGATCGTCGCGCGACGACCCCTGGAATCGCGCGAATGTCAGTGAATCGGCAACGACGATGATGCTCGCGAATCGGACGCTTCGTCATTGGCCAAACAAAAAATCGCGATGCCGGAATTGTACTTCAGTCGTCGAGGGTTCCGATCTGTTTCAGCTTTCAACACAGAGCTGTCTTTTGTTGCCTGAGAACGCGCAACTTTGTGACTCGCGACGATCGAAACCAATCGAAACGACTGTGATTCACCAACAGCAAAGACGCAGCAGCCCAGACGCCGTCAAAACAAAACGCCACTGGCGCCACCTATAACTGGATCACACTTCACGCACTAATCTTCCAACTTCCTTCTTCTCCTCTTTCTCACGATAATCACTGAAGAGGCGGAGTGGTGGAAAGGAGGGGGAAATTTATTTCTCGAAAGTGGCGACACCTGCGGCTCGATCTCTTTTTGGGTACTAATTTTCCAACTTCTTTTCTTTCCCGCGACAAATACGAAAGAAAGGGAAGGAGACGTGAATATTGAAGGGAAGAAGACGTGAATATTGGACTCCCTTTGATTCGACGATCGACAGATATGGAAGATCAAGAGAGTTGCGAGAATCATCGATACCAAAAGTCACGCGTCATCGATCTCGACTTTGGTCGCGTTCCCGTCGACGTTGCGGTTTTCAAGGCCGTGAAAATACGCAACGATGGTTGCGTACGTGACTAACGAGGCGTGCGCGATCCAAGATTTCCTCGATTTTCCCGGAAACTCATTTGCGCTTCTTATTCTTCTCTCGCAGACGGATGAAACTTATGATATTCGCCGGGACCCGACGACCAATCCGTTGGACATCGCTTTTCACCTGGAAAAAAATTCGTGCATCGCGAATGCGAGGAGCGCAGCTGTTATTCGCTTCCGGTACCAGCCGATTTTACCTTCCTACAGGAGCATCGACTATTTCATCGTCGGGAACTGCAGTACAGACGTTGTGAGGATCGTTGCGCGGGGCCGAAGCATCGGTACTGCAGTTTCCTTCGTGCGCCATCTTACCGACGTAATTTTTTTTGGGGGTTGCGATGGAGGGATGAAATTTATTTATTTTTTTCTTAGGACCAAATGCGACGATCGACACAGATAAAATTACGATGGCCTGCGCGCCTGGCGAAATCTGCAGGAAACGATTGACGATAGCCAATGACTCTGAAGTCGAGGCTAATTTTGTCTTCGACGTCGACGACCGGCAGAATTCCTTCCAACCGGAACCGGCGATCGGTACCGTTGTGCCCAGATCGCGGATCCAGGTCGTGGTGACCTTCAGACCGGCTTTCGAAGGACCTCATGTCTTCAACATGCCCTGTTTGATCCTACATCAGGTGGATTTTTTGTTCGCCTTTGATCGCTTCAATCGTTGGCAATTTTTCTTTTTTCGCCTCAGGCTCCTCTGATGATTTTGCTGCGCGGTTATTGTGGAAAGAGTCGCAGCAGCGATAAAATCCCGACGCTAGTTCATCCGGCGATGGACGCAGATGGTTTTAGGGTCTACATGAGCGACAGTGATCTGGCTTTGAGGGGACGAAATTTCTCTGCGCGGGATTTGATATTCTTGTCGAATAGAAATCTCGATTTTGGCAGAACTGCGCCGAGATCGCGCGACTCGTCGCTTCGGTCGCCTCTCACGACGTGTTTTACAAATAACAGTCAGACGGACATGCTAATAAAGTGGCGTCGAGGTAGCCAAAATTCTAGACTCCCAAAAACACATTACACAATTTTACCGAAATAAATAAATAAATAAAAATGTACAGACGTCGATGGAAACTTCAGCTTGAAGCCTAATAAGGCGAAAGTAAACGCAGGTGAAACCTGTCTCTTCGAAGTACGGTTTGACCCCGAAGACGAAAACGATTTTTACTCCAGGGAAATTGAAGCGATTGTCTATTGGACAAAAAATGCTGAGCCTATTTCTTCGCACGCGATTATCACTTCTATTCGCTTAATGGGTACTTCACACCAATAAGTCCAATTTTTCTACTGACTCAGAAAATGGAAACCCAGTCTGATTTCTTTAAGCAAATTATTTCATTTCTCAGGTCACACGTTTCCACCGTGTTCGTCGAGTTGGATTCCTCAATACGAGGTCCCAAAGGTCGTCGTAATGCCGCCGTGTTTGCCTTCCTCCTCAGCTTACACGACTTTCATCATCCGGAAATTCGGTCACATGCCGCTGATGTTTCGTTTCGAGGCGCCCAAAGAGACTCGTTTCAGCGTGAAACCGATGGAGGGAATTATTTACAAGTAAAAAAAAAAAAAGTTCAATGGACGCAGTCGTTGAACGTACGAATCTTGACGTCCTCTTTCTGCCCTCAGAAATTATCAGGTCGTCGTGGTGGAAATGTCACCGGCGGGTCACGATAAATTAATGTACGAGCGATGGTCCCTAAAATTCAATGGAAACCCGGATTACGAGGCGACCATAGATCTCCGCGGATACTCAGAATATCCGAGTCTGAGCTTCAGCAGCGAGATCGTCGATTTTTCGTCGACTCATCCGGGCTACGAGCAACTTAGAATCGTGACTGTGCGCAACCCGACTCGGCATCGCGTAACGTAATTAAATCGCCACCGATTACATCGCAGTTACATAATAACGATCCACGCTGGACGTTGGAATCGATTACCGGCGCCAGATTCGTTGCAGATATCGGTTCGACTGCAGCCTTTCGGCGCTAATTATCGACCGAGCGCGAGGCCACATCGATTCCAACGAAATCGTTAGCCATAATTGGATTTTTTGCCCGCCGCGAGAAGACGATTACGATTTCCATGTCGATTGCTTCGCGACGGCGACCGATGGCCGTGGAAACTATGAGACTGCTGAGTGTCGGCTGCGCGTTGTCGGAAAATGTCGATCGGGATTTCTAACGGTGATGATTTCCATATTTTTGTATCTGAAACACAGGAATATTAGATCAACTGATCAGGACAGAAAAATTAATTACAAAATTCATAGGCCGAACCAACTGAGCTGGATTTTGGAGAACGACCCTGCGGAGAGGTCGCCACTCTTAGCTTCCAATTGTTCAATCCTGGAGCGGTGGAAATCCCTTATCAATTGATACTGAAGCGACCCAGTTGGCCCTATGAAGAGAAATGTCTCGACGAAGTGCAGATAAATCCTGGATCAGGAATCCTCTCCTCCGAGGAAAGTGAAACCATCGAAGTCCTCATCACGCCTCGCGAAGTTGGACTCCACGAAGCGAAGATTGAGTACTTGATCCGTCGAAATTCTCAGATGGACGAAATAATTCCGACTGTCGAACCTGTAACAATTTGTTGTATAAAATATTTCGGCGTTGTTCCTGTTATCAGAGTAAGAGAATTTTCATAAAAAAATTGGAGAAAAAAATATGTAATTATATAAAAATTAAATTATTAAATTAAAAATATTAAAAATAGCTCATTTGCAGGTCGAGGATCTGTTGCAGTATCGAGCGAGTCCGGAGATCAGTAAATATGTCCTCTGGCGTCTGTTGTGTATTAAGAAGTACGTTGTTGCATTGCAAAAAATATGCATCGAATTTCTGATCTTCTGCTTCTCTTCCCCAGATTAAACAAGATCCTGAAGGAGCTGCAGCCCGGAGACACAGCCTATGTCGAGATGATGCTGCCGCCGTCGATTCTGAGGGAAGAGAAGACAATCGTCAAGTTTTTAATATCGAATCGTACTTCCGTCGAGGCTTCGTGGTCGTTTAGGCGAATAAAACTTTGCTCCTGTAAAAGAGTCCGCGAGAAACGTGGGCTGAGCTTCAATAATCTGAAGTACGACTGTCTGCACCGAAATTTGTGCACAATTTTTCCAAGATCCGGAAGCCTGAAGGTAAAGTGGAGATCAATTTTTTTCGCAAAGAGAAATTTGACTGAAAGGCAACGATTAGGCTCGCGAAAAGACGACGGTTACGATTGAGTTGCGCTACGCAATTTTGGGAGAAACTAAGCTTCAATGGATCTTAGACGTGGGACACAAGCGACTCGTACGAATTTCAATGAAGATGATCGGACTCACCGGACTCGAGAATTCAGCGGTCTTGCTGTACGGCTCACGAGTAGATTTGAAAAAAATTTACATAGGCGATCGAGACCCCATAAATCAGGTATCGATCCGAAACCACAATTTAAAATCTTCGAAAAGTTCGAAGAGTAATATTTTTCTTCGCTCGCAGATTTGTTGGATTTATAATCCAACGCCGAACAGCGTCGCCTATTCGGTAGATACGAAAGCGTTCAGAAAATTCAACGAGAATCATCGCTGCGAGATTTTCTCGTGTCTAAATTCTTCCGGCGTCGTCAGAGGATTTTCTCACGAGCCAATCCTCATCAACTTTCGGCCACGAAATTGGGGAATGTTTGAAGTACGAATTTCTCAATTAATTTTCCACGTTGAAAAATTGGCGAAATTCTGATGCACTTTTTTTTCTCACTATTTGTCTTCTTTTAGGTGGAACTTCCAGTGACTCTCGGCAGCGAGGAGACGACAATTTCGATAAGAGCCGAATCAGCCGATCATCCGTTTGTAAAAATGTCTCAGGAAATGTCCCCGATTCGAGACATTCTTCGAATGCCTGAACTGCCCATTTATTTCAACACCGATCACGTTACTCTGCCATTGACGCCAACGCACAGCAGAGTCACGAGGCTGATTATGGTCCACAATCGTTCGGAAATCGAGGTCATCGCTTACAAGTGGAAAAGGTCGCTGAAACTAAAGCAAAATATATTTTGTTAAAAATTGCTGATCCGAACAACCGAATATTAGATACGACTTGCCAGGAATAATCGAGCTCGACGTCGAGCCGCAGACTGCGAGAATTCAGCCGGGAAAGTTGCAGACTCACCGATTGACCATCGTCACAGGTGGAAAACCCTGCAGAATTAACGCCGACGTCACCTGCGAATTTATTAATCAGAGCCAGAAGCGAGCTTACGAAAAAAGCGTCTTGCTCCGAAATGCTCTTTGCGAAGAGGCGAAGGATCACTTCACGATCACTGAGAAGGGAACCTCAGTACCGGTTAGTTGCTACTAACTGCAATAAAAACTGTATTAGACTTTGACTGTGGAATTTATCGACTTCAGATACCCGAAACCAAAGTGTTGGAGGCACCGAAACCTTTTTACAAAAGTCTCACAGTCCGTTGCTACATATACAGTCCACTCGACGAGAAACTGAAGACTCGACCGAAGGAGAGACTGAAAAATTGTCCACCGCTGGAAATATTAATGGAAAGAAAATCGACAAGAATTTCTGCAACGAGAGAATCGATCGAACTGTCGAAATTTCTGCTCGAGGGAATGATATGGTGAAATTTTGATCGAATCAAATTTTTTTAAATAAATTTCGACTGATTATTTTCGCGCAGGGAAATTCTTCAAAACACGAATATCGGAGAGCTGCCGAATAACGACATAAAATACTCGCAAGTCGTCGCCACGCCGCTGCAACGAAGACGAATTTGCGAGAGAAGCTACGTCAAACCTTCTGGCAGAACGATCGAGCGAGTGTTGGAGAACGTGAGTCGCGAAAAACAAGGCGCCGGTTGTCTCTCGTCTCTCGTTTCGCGCGCTAAACTCATCACTGAATTGTCCTTGACCCAATGCCGCAGATGATATTTATGATCGTCCACAAGGAGTTCGCTTTGGACGTGATTCATCTGACGCAGACGACGGACGCCAGACAAGTGGCGTATCAGAAAATGTGGCAACAGGTGCCGCATCGGGGAGATCTGGAATGGAGCCCAAATTTCTAACGAATCCTCGATACCAATTTCTCGGCGCATTTATTTGCGGGGTAAGCCGCGTCGTCGATGACGAACTCGTCGATCTCGCGTTTTTAACGGTGTAAAAAATCAACAATACATTCGATGGTAACGTAAGAAAAATGCCAATTCGAGGCTCACTCGGGCTAACTCATTTTATCCGCATGCGGATCTGGTATTCGTCGGAATACGGCGAGGAACTTGTCGCCCTTGTTTCGCGTGACTTTCTGCCCTTCCTCCGTGCTCTCGTACAACTTCTCTACGATTGGATCGGATTTCTGTTGAAAATAAAAAATATAAAAAAATGTTATAAGGTATTCGATGATTCGTTTGGCGAATTTTCGTTTCGTCAATTCTCACCAACTGATCATCCGCGATCCGTTCGAACAGCGGATGCTCCTCGAAGTGCAGAACCATCCAGTCATGTAAGTCCTTTACGTCGGTTACGGTATATACAACAGCCTTGGGAAAAAAAATTAAAAATGTTTCGGTTACAAAAAAGTCAGGATTTCGGTAAATCGTTGCAGTTAATTTTACGTACTTCCTCAGCCAAAACGTAGGCATATTCGGCTAATAGAGTTTTGTTTATTATGCGCCACTTGTGCTTCGCCTTCTTGAAGTGAGGATCCGGATAGAGGAAAAACATCTTCTTCAGCTGAAAAAGCGAATTTTAATTTTTTTAAATAAAAAAATAGTCGTTTACAGGAAGTAGGGAAATAATTGAGACAACTTGCCTGTCCTTTGCGAAAATAGTTTGGCAGATATTTCATAGCGTTTGTCCTCAAACAGGCGATATTGCCATACTGTCCCGGATGCAGAGATCGCAGAGCCGCCACTCGGTCCATCACATAGTCGGAAACTTTTATTCTGATCTCCATGCCGAGTATCAGACTATCGGGAAACATCGGCGATAGGGTAACTTTGAGTGTCAACATATAGAAAAATTATAACGTGTGAAACCCATGTCGAGTTTGCAATCAAACAAATTTTATTAAAAAAAAAAGTATACCCAAGAGTCCTCCATAGCCGCATCCAACATCGGCGAATTCCACTACTTTTTCTTCTTTCGTCTCTTCTCCCTCCGCCTTTGTGGCAAAATAACTGGGATACAGTGAGCTCCAGTCCATATCGTCCGGTTTCGTAGGACTGTTCAAACCAGGAAAATAAAATTTACAAAACACTCGATATACCGCAAATCAGTTACACAATGTACTCACTACTCTATGCAATGATCCGCAATGGGATTGGAGTGTGCCCGCTGCCTGTAGAATTTTTTCTGCGGAAGAGCCGGCATCTTCGATATCTTGTCTTCCTTCTCCTCCATCGCAGCGCTCATTCTTCTAACGTTGAAAAATAAACTAAATCCTTTCCCCTATAAATCACAAACATAAATACCATTTTGTTTACTAGGAAACCATCCTTAAAAATAAAATAAACATTTTAAAAAATATACAAAATTGATATTATAAGCTAGAAAAAATTACAATTTTCCGTATAATATTTTTTCCCCAACTTTCAGCAAAATTTTGTACTTTTCAAAACCCTGCGCATGGTTTTTCTCGACTAACCTCACTAACTTTGAGGTTAAGTCCGGCAACTGTCTCTATCTCTGTCGCCTCGAGTTTCCCGCTCGCGAAGCGACCGACGCTTCCGTCGCTTTTCCGTCAAGAACGGAATCCCCGCCCGATCGTTACGAGATAATCGTCGGACACTCGCGCGCGAGGCGCGAACACGGCGAGACTAACGAGTGCGATTCGCACAGAGAGAGAGAGTCACCGAGGTCGGGGGGAAAAGTGGGGGTGGGGGAGTCCGAGTGCAACGTGCACGCGGCGCACGTGTCAAGCGACGAGTCCGGCGGTCTCTGCACCGTCGCCACTCTCAGCAAGCAGCTGAATCAGCTGTTTCCGAGCTCAGCGCTAACTGGCGGCAAAACGCGAGTCGCGCGCGATTGGTCGGCAGGAAACCCAAGAAGATCGAGCGGAGAGTCGTCGCCGTCGTCGTCGTCGTCGGTCGTCGTCGTCGTCGCGATATTCCAGAGGTTGGATCGCGAGTTCTCAGTGCGATCGGCCCCCCGCAGTGTCCGCGAGTGGGAAGACGATACCCGCGGAATAAAATGTGAACGCGAATCTGTCCGAGTGTGTCGACTGTGTGCGCGATATAGGAATTATATACAACGATATAAACCCCTCAGTGGTTGCCGGAGAGTTTTGTGAAACAAGTGATAGACGACGGGGACGACGATTTTTTCGCTTGTTCAGGTGAGAGACGAAGAGGGGCATTTTATGGGGACAGAAAGAAATGGAAAGGCGGACGGAAATGGATAAGGAGACGAAAAGAGAGAAAAATATAAAGACACTAACAGATAGAAAAAGATGGAGACAGGGATAGAGAGGTTAAAATGCATGTTACTATGGACAAAGACACAGACTCGTTTTATGGGGATGGAAAGAAATGGAAAGGCGAACGGAGATGGAGAAGGAGACAGAAAGAGAGAGAAATATAATGACACTAACAGGTAGAAAAAGGAAGACAGGGATAGAGAGGTTACAATGCATGTTACTATGGACAAAGACACAGACTCGTTTTATGGGTACGGAAAGAAATGGAAAGGCGAACGGAGATGGATAAGAAGACAGAAAGAGAGAAAAATATAAAGACAGTAACAGATAGAAAAAGGAAGACAGGGATAGAGAGGTTACAATGCATGTTACTATGGACAAAGTCACAGACTCGTTTTTCGTCGTCTTTCGCCTCGTTTTTCGTGCGTCTTTCGCCTCGCGTTCGTCTATTCCACTTCGTGCGACGTTCAGTCGAGCTGCATTTATCAGCTATGGAATATGCAAAGCCTACGTCACGCTCGGACACGTTGCGCGTGAATGTTCGTCACAGAAAAAAAAAACGTGCTTGCATCGAGCGGGAATTCTGAGACCCGAACTAGGGTGTCTCGTAAATGGAGAGAGACGGAGATATGGAGGGGAGGGGAGGACTGCTGACTTTTGTTCACACTCGATGGCCTTTGTGCGGTGCATAGATGCAAGATGCATTTATCAGGGGTGCAAGAATCACACGATTCTCGTGCTTCGGTGCTATAATGTCGCTCGCGTAGCTTCTCGTGCAATCGAAATGTATAAATACACGGAGAATATGAATAGACGAGGAATAGGAGACAGCTATTATAATAGAAGCAGTAGACAGGGACAGAAATAATAATTCGCGTTATTTCTGGTTCGTTTCGACGAAAAATGTATTATGGTGCATTTTAATAATACAAAGGAAATAAATGTATTTTGCGTTATCGTAAAATTGATAAATGCACCGGAAAAAAATAATCACAATTCTCAGCGTTGTCCTTTGTTCGCCGTAGTTTCGTTTTTGTCGGTCCGCAAAAATCGCGACCGGAGCTATGTACATTTTATTAATGCATTAATGCACATTGCGTGAGCAGGAAAGTGAATTATATTTACGTCTGCGTGAGCAAGAAAGTCAATTACATTTACGGCTTTGGTGTGACGTAGCCGCTCGGCGCTGACTTTCTTTCTTTCTCCGTCAGTTGCGGCCTTTGTCCGACGCTCCGTCACTGCGTTTGCCGCGCGAGCGGAAGCTACGTCACGGAATCAGTGAATTATGTCGTCATCGTCGGGGGGAGGGGAAGACGCGGGAAAAAGTCGGGGATTATTGGTCGGGGCTTTATTAAAACCTAAGCGATAATGTTAGGGGTGTTCGCATGTGTGAAGCGAGTAAAAGCATTACGTCCGCACTCCTGCGGCTTTTTTTGCGTGCGGCTGTAACGAAATTGCTGCGACTGTAACATTTTTTGCTGTAACAAAAATATAAAGCTGACGAAAAAAAAAAAAAAAAAAATAGTAGGGATACAGCAGATGCTTTTTTTATTTTTAAATATGTTTAGTGCGATGTATTGAATACATCGCAAAAAAAAAAGTAGGAATACAGCAGACGCTTTTTTTATTTTTAAATATGTTTAGTGCGATGTATTGAATACATTGAGAATACATTGTATTCAGGGCATTAGACTAAGCGCCTTGAATTATACGGAACGGCCAGACAGACGGTAAAGAAAACCGAGCGCATGCACTCAGCTCAACATTCAGGGTCTACTGAGGAGAAGAGGAGGCGACACGAACGAGGGTGGCATGTGCGTAGCACACGAGACAGTGTAGAATATAATCGTGCCCGTGGCTTCGAGCTCCGTCGAATTGGAACACAGCCTTGAACCCAGTCGCACGCCGAGGCCAAGTTGATCCCTCGCTTATCCGGGCGGAATGTGTAAAAAAAAATTCGAACGAAAAAAAAAAAAAAATGTCTGCGTAAACCTCTGAAAATAAAAAATAAAATTATTCCCTCGTAATCCTGTGGAAATTAAAAAATTAATTATTCCCTCATAATTCTGTATAAATTAAATAATAAAAATTCTTTTACGTAATCCTGAAAAAATATAAAAATAAAAAAAATCTTTCGTAACGCTTCATTTATTTGCTATATTTCACGATAACGATTAATCGCGAATTAAATCATTAACGCCTCTCAGCGTTACAAAATCCGGCGCGATTTGCCAAAGCGGAGATTGCCAGACGCATCGCAGATTCTTATTTTTTTTTTAATCTCGCTGTTATATACTTATGTACCAATTAATTGTATTTCTATGTAGCACTTGGCGCGCGATATTTGTCGCCCTCTAAATTTCGCGATAACGATTTTAATCGGGACTCTTGTGTTTTCAGAAGAGACTGAGAGACTCGAAGACACCGGCGGTTCTGCACGCATGACGACGTCGAGCACAGCGACGTATCTCCTTCCCATCGACTGGTGAGTCAAGGGCAAAAAAACAAAGGGCGCCGGGAATCGTCAGCGCGTTCGATTAATTGATTAATCGATTAATCGAACCCTCTTATTTCTTCCATTCCAGCGCGGCGACTGAGTCGCGCAGCCAATCGAAAGTGAAAAGGAGGAAACGAGAAGAGGGGGGAGGGGGGGGGGGGGTGGAAGCTGGCGGAGCAGCAAATGGCTGCGTTCGATTCAGTATTTCCAGCATTTTTCTGCATCGACACTTTTATTGATTCGCGCCAAAATTATTAATTTATGTCTCAGGAGTTCCACACTTTAATTGATTCCTCAACCAATCAGACGTTTTGTTTCCAAACCATTTTGTAAACATTTATCCACGTTAAAAAAACTTTTTAACTAATTTTTGAGTATTTTTCAAATAATGTTTTTTTTTTTTTTTTTTTTTTTTTTTTTTTTTTTTTTTTTCAATTGCTGCATTCGAGTTTATAAATATAGGAAATATAAGAAGAGCGACGATGAATCGTTCGGCGTTGACAATCATCGGCTCGAGTGGATAAAAAGTTGCTTATAAAAGACGAATCGAGCCGACGGTGCGCATTCGATTAATCGATTAATCGATATATCGATTACCCGACCACCGGTTGGCTGCATCTTCGGCGAATCCTGGTCTTCCCCTTCGCCTTTCGCATCGTCGTCCCGTTACAGCGGCAACCGAGTCGAGAGACGAGGGGGAGGAGGCGAAGGGGGGAGGAAGACGCTCGCGGGGCCGCAAATGGCTGTATTTAAATTGTGTAAACACACAAAGGGGATGGATATAATGATCGCCGCGCTGACAGCCTGCGGGTCGGCCGATCGGCTGATCTCGCGCTCGTCGCAGTCGCGACACGACCTCCGAACCGTTCGCAATTAATAATTTTAATTGCGCCGGCAGCGCAGACGCGCCGCGCGTCTGCTTATGACGGATTAATCGGTGTGCTAATTTTTGGTATCGAGCGTTTTTTATGCGACATCGATCGCAATGAATTCGTGGCTTCCGGATCCGAGGACTTGGCTGTCTTTCGACGGAGAATCCTCATCGGTAAATAAATGAAAAAACGATTTTTTATTTTTTTTATTTTTATTGTGTAATTCAACTCGTGACTATAATTTAATTGATTTATTTTATTAAAAAAAATGTATTCTAGCCTTTTAAAGTGACACAGCCAAATTTTTCGAGTGTGGCGATGATCGCCAGAACATTTACTCCGCGATACGATAAGAAGCGCGTTATCGGACCTTCGCATCGCAATTAATAGGTGGCACGTTTAGACACTCGACGGTATCGACGTTCAGCATCGAATTTTTGCGTCGCGATACCGATCGAATCTCGCGACCGAAATTTGTGCCACGGCGACCTCGTAATACAGTCTTCAACCTTGGATCGCGTATTTCGTCATTTTTTTTTACTTGATTTAATCATTAATTAGCACTTGAGTCGCTCGTACAATGAAAATACTTGAATTAATCTCTGCAGCTCGACTGACGAATATTATAGTCACGTGTCGATGTATCTTTTGATCATCTAAATTTTTACTCACTAGGAACAAAAATCCAATCAGAGGTCTAATAAATCGACAAAAATTTATTCGACCTCTGTTGCCGAATAAATCGACAACAATTTATTCGACCTCTCACGAACTTTTTAGTGGAGAACATTTTTAATCTTTGCCAAATCGAATAAAAAAAAATTTCGCAAAAAAGGCAACTTCGTTCCTAGTTTAGAAAAAAAAAGACAGTTTAGAATAAAAAAACGCGTTTGAAACGTCGGTTCGTAAAACAATTACAAAATTAACTGTGCACTCAGCCGAAGAAAGTTCAAGGTCGCGTTGTGCAGGACGAACGAGGTGCACACTTCGCCCTTCGAGCAATTCTCGATGAACTTTCTCCTCTCTCGCCCCTTGGGATCCGACCCGGGGGAAAAACTTCTTCCGCCTGTGTCCGTTCTCCCTTCTCTGCCCATTGAGTCGCCCACGGAGCGCCAGTTTCTCGCCACGGCGAACGACAACAGACGTGGGGTTTACCCCTTCCACCTCTGTCGGCTCCCCACTCAGTTGCTCCACGTTCCCTGCATCGCCTACCAGCTTGAGCCTTGGGTTAGGCCGCGCGAAGTCTCCGTCGCGTCAAGCACGTGGTTACTCCTTCTCTCTCTTTCATCCTCGTCATACATATAGATCTTTCTCCTGCTTCTATATTTACATAGATTTATCTTTTTCTCTCTACATATATAGATTTATATCTCCCTCTATTTTTAGTTTTTAGTTCTTTTTACTCTGTTACTATTTACGATTATTACTATTGATTTCTATAATATTACTTTATTTTACTACTTCTTTATCTATAATATTACTATTTCTTTCGCTTGCATTGCCATTTTTCGTTTTGCTTTTTTTTTGTATCTCCTTCGGTCCGTAGGGGATTTTTATCCTGTTACTATTTGCTATTATTACTATTTATTTCCATAATATTACTATTTCTTTATCTATAATATCACTATTTCTTTCGCTTGCGTTGCCATTTTTCGTTTTGCTTTTTTTTTTAATCTCCTTCGGTCCTTAGGGCATTTTTATCCTATTACTATTTACTATTATTACTATATTACTTCCATAATATCACTATTTTTTTATCTATAATATTACTATTTCTTTCGCTTGCATTGCCATTTTTCGTTTTACTTTTTATTTGTATCTGCTCCGACCCTTAGGGGATTTTTATCCAGGAATAAATTTATCTATCTATCTATATACATTATATAGATATAATATCAGGTTATTTATATCTGTATGTATTTATGTATTATACAGAGAGATATGAATATATTTCTCTTCTTCCTTATACATATAGATTGATCTCTCTGCTCCTTCACATATTTCCCTTCCACTCCCTCTCTCTCACTCTGTATCTCTTCTCCCGCTTCCCACGCACCGACCTTCGACAGGTGTTCGCACTATTGTCATACCTGACACGGCGATCCTTCCGCGTGTCCGCCCGGTGCTCGCCAGTCTGTTCGCCACTCGCGTCGCGTCCCGTGCAGTCTCGTGCCTGCCGCTCTCGAGGCTCGCCCGACCGTTGCGAGGCACCCGGCGCGTCGTGCTATAGGGAAATCGATTCCCCTATCGCGTAAACGCTGCACTCGCTCTATCCCTGTGTGTCTCTCTCTACGTCAAATATTTCCCTGTGTGAATCCTGTGCGTCGTTCGCTCAAATTTACGGTAACCGCGCCGTTCATACTATTTTCTCGCGTCGCGTGACCGGCGGTCACGTGACGCAGAAACAAAGCGCGTTTTCCGTCGTTAAAAAAAATCCTCAAGTGGCACAACTGATACTCGGCTGGCGAATATCATCGAGATGACGTCTCAGAGTGTCACTCGACGCTAATGAACGAGATGATTCTGATTTCTTTCGTCACACGTGCACTAATTGATGCTCGAAGGCTCAGGTCGCAAAATCGTCGATGCAAGCGTTGGGATTTCATCTGTTAATACACTGAGAAAAATCTATGGGATGACAATGCGAAATATAGCGAATTTCACTAGACGAATTGGTCACAGGTACTATAATTCATTGCCGGTTACATTAACCCTGGAACTCATGACTTATTTTCACAATGTACCTATTTTGTGGGGTCCCGCTAGACCCCAGTTATGATTTCTAGCGTTAATTATCGTCGCGCGAATTATAAAAACATTGTTGTCGTCTCAGGCAAATATTGCCGTATGGCAAAGTCTACCACACATTTTTCTAAGTGTCCCAGTGTAAATAATAATCATCGCTCGCGCACCAAATGATTTTTATATACTCGCAACCACTCCGAAACACACTCCGTCGAAAATCGGGCTATAAAAAAAAACGTATAAAAAAAGTAATCGCACATATATATATATATATATATATATAGCAGTTTCCATTGACGCAACGGTGGAGAACGCGCCAAACGGTACCCGAGTCGACGCTCGCCGCGCGAGAAACCTTCGGTCACGCGAGTTAATGTTTTTTTATTTCCCCCTCTCTCTCTCTCAAAGTCCTCGGGAGCGCCGTAACTGTAAAGCGCCGACGCAGATGCGAAAAAAACCGCGACTCGCGCGCGCGTTCGGCTCCCACGCCGCTAAGCCGGCTGCCCGACCATTGCCGCATTGTTTCCCCGTCGATTGACACACTTTCTCGAGTAACGCGCAACACACGGACGAAAAACCCGAGAGAGGAATCAGCGGCCGCTGAGTGGCTCGAGTGGCTCGAGCGTCTCTGCGGCGAGCAGACGGCTTCGGCGACGTTATCGCGCGTTTTCGAGGCTGACCCGAGCGATCGCGGCCGACGCTGGAAACAACGAACGCGTCGATACTGCGAACGCGATACGCGGCGACCGTCAGTCTACGGCCGATCGTCCGCGGTAATCGCGAACGCGCGGATACTGAAAAGCAGCGGAGGCGCTGCGCGCGCATCTTTCTTTGTGTCTGTCCGGAAGTGACGCATCGTGTGGCGGGAGGAACGAGTGGACGATAGGAATCGTCGGCGAAATGTAAACAAAGCTCGAGGAAAAATGTACTGGATTTGAATGTGGTTTTTTTGGCGGGAAAAAAATGAATTGGAATGCGTGAGAAAAAAAAAGTGGCTGGTGGAAGTCGACTGTGCCGCCATCTTTCTTTGTGTCCGAACGGAAGTGACGCAGTGAAATGTAAACAAAGCTCGAGGAAAAATCTACTGGATTTGAATGTGGTTTTTTGGCGGGAAAAAAATGAATTGAGACGCGTGAGAAAAAAAGTGGCTGGTGGAAGTCGACTGTGCCGCCATCTTTCTTTGTGTCCGGCCGGAAGTGACGCAGAGGCGGGAAAAACGAGTCGACGACGAGAATCGCCGGCGAAATGTAAACAAAACTCGAGGAAAAATCGACTGAATTTGAATGTGATTTTTTTGGCGGGAAAAAAATGAATGGAAATGTGTGATAAAAAAGTGGCTGGTGGAAGTCGACTGTGGCGCCATCTTTCTTTGTGTCCGGCCGGAAGTGACGCAGAGGCGGGAAAAACGAGTGGACGACGGGAATCGCCGGCGAAATGTAAACAAAGCTCGAGGAAAAATCGACTGAATTTGAATGTGGTTTTTTTGGCGGGAAAAAAATGAATTGAGACGCGTGGGAAAAAAGTGGCTGGTGGAAGTCGACTGTGCCGCCATCTTTCTTTGTGTCCGACCGGAAGTGACGCAGCAGGCGAAATGAGGAACGAGTGGACGACGGGAATCGCCGGCGAAATGTAAACAAAGCGTGACTCGAGGAAAAATGTACTGAATTTGAATGTGGTTTTTTTGGCGGGAAAAAAATGAATTGCGATGCGTGAGAAAAAAAGTGGCTGGTGGAAGTCGACTGTGCCGCCATCTGTCGACGAATGCGAGATAACAACACCAGCCACATGTGATTTCCGCGAATGCGTCGAGAATTATCGATTGTCGGCGGTTATCGATGGCGTCACTGCAAATACCAGCTGATTATTAGCAGACTATATTTTTTTTTAATGCGAACACATTAATCACAGCTATAGAAATATTATTTTCACTGTATAATTCTCGGGTTAATCTCGCTGGAAAAAAATTCTGGGTGCTTCGAAGCAGACGAAAAAAGATTCCGTCGCGCGAGGCAACGACGCGGGATATCAGTTTCCGATTGATTACAAAAAAAACTGCGCGTCGAACGAGCGTTCCGCTAGTTCGACAGCGACTCTCGGAAACCTCGCAACGAGAGTTGCTGGAATTTTAGGTCGGCGAGTTTTTGCTGAGGTGAAAAATAAAAATCCGGGGCACGTAGGGAGGCTGAAAAGACGTTCGCGGAATCGTCGATTCTTCGACGAAGCTCGCGTCGCGTTAATAAAGCCGTCGTTGCGAGTTTCTTATCTTCATCCGCGGACGGAAAGATTGAGTGTGGCTTAAGTCGGCCTCGAGTTACGAGCGGCGACGAGAAAAAAAAAAACGAAACACTCGGCGCGCGTGTTTAACGTCCGACGGCTTCAGTGTTCGATGGATTCGCAGTGCGAGCAATTTCACTTTTTCGCCGACGGATCCGATGATTCCAATTTGGGTTCAGTGATATCAGTTTTTCTCGCTTTTTGTGCGAAATAAGTGAATTCGCCAGTCGAGTATTAATGACTCGCGAAAATTTAACTAAATCTAACTTTCCGACGATCTCAATTTGGGTTCAGTGATATCAGTTTTCTCGCTTTTTGTGCAAATGGAAGTAACGAGTTTCGTAAATTCGCCAGTCGAGTATCAGTGACTCGCGAAAATTCAACTAAATCTAACTTTTCGACGAACCCAAATTGGGTTCAGTGATATCAGTTTTCTCGCTTTTTGTGTAAATGGAAGTAACGAGTCTTATGAATTCTCCAGTCGAGTATCAGTGACGTGTGCGAAAATTTAACTTTCTTTTTGTTGATCCCACTTAATTCTAGGGATTTCACTGATAAGAGTTTATTATTATTTTTTAAATAAGTGACGTACACGAAAATTTTATTGTTTATTTTTTTTATGATCCTACTTAGTCCCTTAATTTCAGTGACAACAAAGTGTTTGTTCTCATTTTTTTTTTTTTTTTTTTTTTTTTCCTTCAACCTGTTGATCCCACTTAGTCTGCGTTTCGGTGACATCACGCGGACAGTTTTGTTCAACGCTTCGTGTGTGTCACAACGTGACGCGTCCGGCGGTCGCGTTTGGTTCGCTCAGCGGCGCGCAATGTGATTTGTGGTGTTTTACGAGCGTGGAGCGGACGCTTAGAATGCGACGGGCGATGCGCTACTCAGGCTCGCTGTGTATTGTCGACGATCGAGAAGTTTCGCCCTGAGTGTCTGTTTTGTGCCGCAATAATCGAGATCTGTTGAATCGGCCGAGAGCCAATTGACGACAATGTCGCACTTGAAGTCCAGAGGCAGTGCGTCGAGCCCGAGGAACTATCGGCAGGTGCCCGGCGAATATCGGCGGAATCAGTTCGCCGTCCTGAGAGGACGTTCGCAGGACATCGTCCATCGACTCGAGCATCGTTTTCATGAGGTAGGAATTATGCTTTCGCCGCTTAGAATTTCGGAACTGAATGACAACAAAATATTCGATTTTTCATCAATGAATTCCTGTTATTTTTTTTTGTGTAATCTTACAAGGTAACCAGTGTTTGCAAAGAATTGTAAATGATAACAGAATTGTGAAGGATTAAATGAGAAAAAAAGTCAAAGGGCTGAATGAGAAAAAAATTAAAAAATTAAATGATGATGTCAACGAAACATTTGATTTTTCATCAATGAAATCCTGTTAACTTTTTTTTTGGGTAATTTTACGAGATAATCAGCGTTTGTAAAGAATTGTAAATGATAACAGCATTGTAAAGGCTTAAATGAGAAAAAAAAGTAAAGGATTAAATGAGAAAAAAATTAAAGAAGTAAATTATTTAAGTAAGGCTAAAAAAATCGTCGCTGGTGACTTTGGCGTGCGCATCGAGCGACGGTTCGGGAGTCGCGATTACCTACATTTGTCACCTGTGCAATCGGAGATCTCCAAAAAAATGTAGACACGAGCGAGAACACGGAAAATTTCGCATGTCCGGTGTACTAAGGGTGAAGAGGAGACGAAGGAGACGCGCGCAACCGGATTCTCGCTCGACGCGACACCGAAAATACATTTGGCCGGATTCGCTTGTTCTCCGCGTGTCGCACGTCGTGTGCCAATTAAAACTCATCATCGCACAGCCGAGAATTCGCGGTCGACGCGAAGGCGACCACGTTTTTCCCGCTCGATCGTATAAGCTATACGCGTAGACCGAGTTGCAACACGTAGCGACCGACTCTGAGGGATCCTTAGGTGCACCCCGATGCGCCTCGAGCGGAATCGTCGCTCGCGCACGTTCCACGCTTCTTGGCAGCTACGGCGATGCCGCCGCCGCCGCGCGCGAACTGCATCTCAATGTCCGCGACGCAACGGTGACTAACGACGCCGCGTCCGTGTGACAACGCCGGGAAATTTATTATTCGAGGCACGAGCGAATTTTCGCTCGGGGATTCCCTGAAACGCGATCTTTCCTTCCCCCTTTTTTAACTCGTTTTGGGGATTCCCTTTCATTTTTGAATAAATTACACAGGCCACAGCGAATTTTTCCACTAGACAAAAATTTAAAAAAAAATCTGGTAAAAAAGAAAAAAATTAGCGAATTTTTGCTCGGGGATTCCCTGAAACTCGACCTCCCCTTCCCCCCTTTTTTACCTCGTTTTGGTGATTCCCGGATATTTTTTTAAATAAAATTCATAGGCTACAGCGAATTTTTCCACAACTAGACCAAAATTTGAATGAAAATCTGGGAAAAAAGAATATAAAAAAAAATTATTTATTCACTATACATTCGATGCTATCGCGTCTTTCGACATCAGCCGACTTCGCAATTCCGCGCCGAGCGCGTTCGCCTCGACGTTATTTCTCTCTTTCTCTCTCGCTCGGACCCCTCAAGGAGATACGATATCACCAATGGGGCGCCCATCACCGTCGCCGGTTATCAGCTGGCCGTCTCGCCCGTGTCCGTCGCGTTTGGTTCGCTATCGTCCGTCCGTCCTCGTCGCGCGTCGGTCCGTTCGATCGTCCTAAGATTCCGTCAGTCCAGTCTACTCACACCTGCCGTCTGGAAACTCGATTGACAGTCGCGTCTCCTTATCCTCGTCTCCGTCGTCGGCAGACGCGAGAATTTCGGGCCGCTCCGCAAGACGGAAATTCACCACAGCCGCGAGTGGAAAAACACTGCGCGAAACACTGCATTATCGATCGACTCTGGAACAATGAAAAATAACTGTGCGCCGACGTCTTCCACCTCCGCGAAACTGATATCCTCGTCGAGCGATTTTTCTCACTCACCAAACTCGCGATAATCGATAACGCGGCCATTAAATAATAATAATAAATCGAGGGGAGAAACTGGAAAACTGTTTTACCGACCGCGCGAGTAAACGAAAAGTGATTGGCCGGATTTTCGTCGTTGTAACGTCGTCCGCGGGCCTCAGAATGCTGAAAGAGACGATGGCGAGTTCGCGGCGAGTTTTTCGCCGGAAAAAGCGGACTCGCGCGACTTTCTGCAGCTGACAATGGCTGACGCGAAAATCTCGGTGCGCGGTTTGCCCGAGTCAACGTAATACAGCGTCGACGTCGACTGTCGACCAATCGACGCGCGACGATCGTCGGATGACGCGCGCGACAATCGTCGAATCAATTACAAAGTCGATTAACGAAAGCTCGACGAGGGTCTTTCGATCCTCGACACGTTTACAATCGTCGGTCGCGCACTTTTGACCTTCGGCGCGGTGGGGAATTTTTGTTTACGTTCGATTGTGTCAATATATTTTTTTTTTAAGTCTGTTTTCGCGAAGTCAGTTCGGGTGTCGTTTGCCATTGGCTGCAGTGACGGAAGTGTCGAAGGAAGTTGCGCTGTGTTGTTATTGTTATTGTTTTGAGCGACGTGGAGATAAGGAAAAAGAGATAATGAAGGGCGTTGTGAGGGACGTCGAAGCCGGACCGTCGACTTCGGCGACCGAAAGGTCGAGGCTCCTGAAGCCGCCGCCGACGACCAATGACGAGGACTCTGGGAGCCTCGGTAGCAGTGTCTCGCCCAGCACTTCGTTTACCTCCATTTTTCGCGTTACTAATAGATCTTACGGATCGATGCAGGCCTGCCAACAGGTTATGCGGTCGTTTTGGAACAGAAGCGTTCAGGTACCTATATATATGACGATGAAAAATAAAATAAAACTGTCATTTAGAAAAATTCGGGGTTTTCCAGGAATTTCGATAATCGATTTTCAGCTGCTTGGGATCGAATTGTTCAAATTGGAACTGCGCATGCGTGACAAGAAACTTGTATTTTAGTTTGTTTTTCACTTTTTCGATGCTGCAGTGATTCACAATGTTGGTGTTTGCGAATAAAAATCAATTTACATGAGAAAAGTAGAGGGAAGTAAAATGAAATAGAATAAAACTGTCAGCGAAATTCCGGGAATTTCGATAATCGATTTTCAGCTGCTTGGGATCGAATTGTTCGAATTAAAACTGCGCATGCGCGTCGTGAAACTTGTATTTTAGTTTGTTTTTCACTTTTTCGATGCTGCAGTGATTCACAATGTTGGTGTTTGCGAAGAAAAATCGATTTACATGAGAAAAGTGGAGGGAAATAAAATAAAATAAGAAACTGTCAGCGAAATTTCGATAATCGATTTTCAGCTGCTTGGGATCGAATTTTTCGAACTGGAACTGCGCATGCGCGAAGTGAAACTTGTGTTTTAGCTTGTATTTATTTTTTCGATGCAGCAGTGATTCACAATGTTGGTGCTTGCGAATAAAAATCGATTTACACGAGAAAAGTGGAGGGAAATAAAATAAAATAAAACTGTCAGCAAAATTTCGATAATCGATTTTCAGCTATTTGGGATCGAATTTTTCGAACTAAAACTGCGCATGCGCAACGTCAAACTTGTATTTTAACTTGTTTTCTACGTTTTCGATGCTGCAGTGATTCACAACTTTCATGTTTACGAACAGAAATCGATGTACACGAGGAAAGCGGAGGGAAGTTGGCGAGGAGGCGAAATTTGTCCGTTGTACATCCAAGATGGCGGCGCTGCGTCGTCACGGGAAGTTCGCCGCCTTTTCCCCTTCGCCCCTCCCTCCACCCTTCCCCTCCTTCTGGTATCCCGAGAACGTCGACACGCCAGGCAACGATTTCCAATTACCTTCGTCCTCCGCAAGCTTCGCATCGCGCGCGCCGCGGCTGAATGAAACTTCCTCAATGAAAACGCGCGCTATAGGCCCGCGTGACCGTTACGACGCCGGCCGAGTTTATTTTCGCAAATAGTTCGAGTCTCCCTCGTCTCTCGCGGTGCCAAGATTCGGGCCAAAGTCGCGCGGGGGAGAGGACGGCGCGACGCGCTCGATGCACATAAATGTCCCGAGTTGCCAGAGCGCGAGGTGATCGACGAGATGGCAGTCTGACAATCGTCGAACTTTCCGCGTATTATCGCCGGTGATACAATATTTCAGTTCGGTGACGATAGTCGCGCGCGTCGCGAGCTGTTTTACTCGATTCTCGCGTCAAAACATCGAAGAATCGAGGTTAATTCTTCGTCGTCTCTCTTCGTCGAATGTTTCGTCTGAGTGAAATCAGAATCGACGCGAGAATTCAGTGTTGCCAACTGCTCAACGTTCGAAATCGAACTCATTCGATAAATCGATTTGTCGAGATGGTGGAATAATGATAATAATAATAAATTTCCAGGACGAGATTGTTATTATTTTTTTTTTTCGAAACTGGGAATTCGAGTTTAGACAAAGAGACAAAGAGGGAGAGAGAGAGAGATGATTTGAAGAGTGGATTTGAAGAGAGAGACGGAGACGGAAATACAGAAGAGTGTCGCTTGATTCTGGAGAAGAGCGAAGGCGACGAATCCGGTAGTAAATAACGAAAACAACGGATGGCAAACGACGAACTCGACGGATCAGACATCGCAGAGTTGGCAGACACGCTAATCGCGAGATTGTGGCAGTGAAACAAAGGATGACACGAGGTGAACGTCTCGTTAATTCGCGATTTATCTACCGCCAAATTGTCAGTAGCGACCGCCGACAAGTGTATTTCGAATTTTCGTAGACGCAACGGCGACCGTTGGCCGCTGATTCCGAAAAGCTCCATTATTTACCCTTACGTTTTTAGCGAAAAAAAAGAAAAAAAAAAAAAAAAAAAAAGATTTCGTAAAGTTAAAAAATCCGATCCGCACGGAGAGAAGGATCTGATAAAATTTACCAATGGATCTAGTAAAAATTACCAATGCGCCTGGTAATTGGCCGCCATAGCCGCCATCTAACGTTAAGTACGAGAACTACGAGAAGTTTTACCATATATATGAACATTTTTACCATATTTCGTGGTAAAAATTCTCAATTTTGTGGTAAAAATTCTCAAAGTTCTCGTACTTCTTGATAGATGGCGTCGTGACTCCCCTGTGCCAGAAAATAATGGTACTTTTTACTAGATATATGGTAAAATTTATCAGACCCTTCTCTCCGTGCGATGGAAAATTCAATAAGAAAAAAGCAAAAATTGATTTTTTTTTCATCTCTGCAATTGTATAAAAATTCGAGATATTTCCTTAATTTAAAAAAAGATTTCGTAAAGTTAAAAAATCCGATCCGATGGAAAATTCAATGAGAAAAAAGCAAAAATTGATTTTCTTTTCATCTCTGCAATTGTATAAAAATTCGAGATATTTCCTTAATTTAAAAAAAGGACAAATTGCGGTATTGCAAATATAGAGTAATTTTATTAATATCCGGTGGCTTTATTTTAGGAATAAAAAAAAGTTGATTGCAGAGCCTCGCGGTTTGCGCTTCGGCAATTGAAGCCACGGAGCAAACGCGCGGCTTCTGGCGGCGCCAAATAATCACGATTTACGACGGGGTAATTGTCGAGCCAGCGCGCGCGGTGCAATTGTGTGGAGTCGCGGGCGCGCTGCGGCCGCAGCCGCAAAGGCGTGTGTTAAACGTCGGCGACGCCGCTGCTGGGGTTATTACGTTGCGTCGTCGCACTGTTTGGCCGCGACCTCGCGAGTATAGTCCACATGTGCCGCAGGATCGAGCGCCGTCCCCTCGTTAGTTCGCCTCGACAATCCAATTCCGTCGTCTTTCATTAAACTATTTTCCACTGTTACCATTCGCCTCCGATAAACGAGAGAAAACGGTTTCTGCTTTCAACATCGAGGCGACATTGAAAGCACAAACCGCACTATATTCAATTCTGTGTTTTATCGATCAGAATAATATTTTTCATTAGAACGGTAATACTTATCAATTTTTTGATCTACAAATTTTTTACGAAAAAAAAATTTTCGATTTAACGATTTTTTAAAACCCTATCCGATGGGAAATTTTCCGCTGATTCCAAATATGACTGGTTTTTGCCCGAAAAATAAAAAATTGTAGGAGAAAAACGCGAAAAACGATTTTTCACTTTTTCCCAATTTTAGCACTTTACTAAAATCGGTGTAATTTTTCTTTGGATCCATATAATCAGGATTTTCTTTTTGCATTCGAAAGAAAACTCTTCAACGAAGAGAATGCTGCGAGGCAGAACGCGATATCTCGATTTTTCAATTTTTTGCAGATTTTTAAAGTTGACCCTAAAAAATCGCAAATTTTTTGAAGGGGTACCCCTTGCCGTTTTTTTGGCGAAAAAAAAATTGTTCGATTTAACGAATTTTTTAAACCCTATCCGATGGGAAATTTTCCGCTGATTCCAAATATGACTGGTTTTTGCCCGAAAAATAAAAAATTGTAGGAGAAAAACGCGAAAAACGATTTTTCACTTTTTCCCAATTTTAGCACTTTACTAAAATCGGTGTAATTTTTCTTTGGGTCCATATAATCGGGATTTTCTTTTTGCATTCGAAAGAAAACTCTTCAACGAAGAGAATGCTGCAAGGCAGAACGCGATATCTCGATTTTTCGATTTTTTGCAGATTTTTAAAGTTGACCCTCAAAAAACGCAAATTTTTTGAAGGGGTACCCCTTGCCGTTTTTTCGAAAAAAATCGAAATTTTTTTTTTTTCGATTTAACGAATTTTTAAAACCCTATCCGATGGGAAATTTCCCGCTGATTCCAAATATGACCAGTTTTTGCCCAAAAAATAAAAAATTGTAGGAGAAAAACGCGAAAAACGATTTTTTTTTCTGACAAAATTAATTTCTTAAGCCCAGTCCATCGGATCATTGCTTTCCAATCCACAGAACCCACAACACAAAATAACCACATACGTTCCATTTAGTGGACCGTTTGCTCAGTGTCGCCAATGTCCACACTGAGAATCAGCACACGTTAAATTGATCGATAACACACAAGGCGCGTGGACTCTGACATCGCCGTCGTCGGCACCGAAGAGAAAGATGCACAGTCGCGGCCCGGCTGTGTCGTCTCTTCGATCCGCACGCGCTAAACCAAACTAAACGCGGCGCGTATGAAGCGAGCGCAATGTACACAACCGCTTGGAGCTGGAAAACAGCTCCTATATAAAATAGATATATGACACACCGTCATATATAATGTATATGACACGCGAGAAGGACAGAAGCTGCACAATTCGCAGTGTACATAGTTTTCTGGATCTCAGCGGGACGGGATACGTATATATAGATATGGGTATATATAATATAATGTATCTATATACCCAACCGGCGTGCATATTGATACACACGAGGACAGAAGCTGCTACACACGACGCGAATTGGTCGCGAGTCGCTCTACTTGCTTCGCTGTGTACACAGCTCGCTGGGATCCCAGCGGGGCGGGATATGCCCGTCGTGTATATATATGTCGCGCGACAACTCCGCTCGAATCTCTTTTGCCACTCGCGCGTCTCTTCGTGCGCGAGGCGCCCGATTTTTTTTTTCGCGCCAGAACCAAAAAATCTGGATTCTTTTGTCGTTGAATAAATTTAGTTTTTTTTGGAGATTTTTTTCCTGATAAGGTGAAGTCGAATTTAAAGTGTGTTTGATAAGGAAATAAAAATAAAAAATAGTGACACGATCGAGGAAGAAGGAATTGGATGGTCAGGGACTCGGACCATGTCCACGAGAAATTTGGAGAAGATGCTGCGACTGACCAATTTGTCGAGGGTCCGTAATTGTGATTCTTAAACTGTGGCTTCGGATTTTTTTTTTTTTAATGTGTTTACACAACTGTGGGAATTGGAGTGAAAAAAGGCGGGAAAAACGTGGTCTTGAGGGTCATTTTTTTTTTCTTCTATTTTTAATTTTATATTTTGCTTATCTCAATGTGGTTAATAATTTTTATTTTATTATTCAGGAATTAAAAAAAAATAGCTGTGGCAGAATTGACGGATTCGAGTATTTTAGATTAAATAATTCATTTTACTTTTCAGTGCAAATAATAATTAAAAAAATTATTGTAGCAAAAGGTGACCGCAAAATTTGAAGCAAATGTGAAATGTTGAAGTGCAATCTTCGCGATTGCCGCTCGATGCGTTTAGCCCTCCTGATCACGTGATCACTGCGCCGTCAGCTGGTCGAGTGATCCATAGCCGCGTGATCTCTCCATCAATCTCGATCCGCCCGCTCAGCCAGCGCGGAAAATGTTTCTCAGTGGTTCATTCTTCCCCCTCGATTCACCGTGGCGACTTGGCGACGCGGAGCAACAAACAAATTTAACTCTCCGCGTCGGAGTCGTCGCGGAAACGTTGGAAATGTCACTGCTCGGAATTGTATTGGAACAACGAGCGTCGCTTCCGAGCGCCTCGTGTCAATTGCCTCGTTAGCCTCGAGCAAACACAGCCGAATGCGACTAGATATCATTTTTCAATGCGTCTTCGTGACTCTGCATCGTCGTGTGAATTGAGTCACAGAATTCTGGTGTTGCGAAATCTCATCGTGTGAAATTAATAATCAGATACATAATCAGAACCTGATCAAACATTTGGATAATTTTATTTTTATCCATTTCAATAATTGGATTTTTTTAAATCTTTTCCAATAATTGAATGATTTTTTTTTTCATCCAATTATATTCGTTTGAAACGTAAAAAAAAAATTGGAATTTTATGTCAGCCAACAAATAATTGATCATTGATCACCTTTCACATTTTCCTGTCATCGTGTTTCATCAGAAAAAAATTTCTTTCGCAGCTCGCAACGTTCACCCGAAGATTAATCGTCCCCCGCGCGTATAGCTCAAAGATCTGGAGAAGAATTTCGTTGGTCGCACTGCGAAGGGAAAAACGTCGTCGCCGGAAGATCGAAGGATGCCATGCGGAGGGTCGACGAGAAGAACGCGCGAATTTCGAGCGCTCATTTCTGCCTCGGGATCGACGAGGACGAGGAGGAGGAGGACGACGACGACGCTCACGTCGTCGATTCGAGCCTGAAGAGGCCGAAGGATGAGGCGAATGGTGATTCGACTGACCGGAGCCCTCTTAGGGCGAAGTCAACGTCGAAATGCGTCGAGAAACCTGCTGCGGGCGACCCTGGACGAGTCGTCGAAGGGACGTCCACCCTGAAGGCGAACGATCGGCTGAAGCTGCTGGAGAACCTGGAGAACGAACCCAATCGGAGCGAACCTCGACGAGTCGTCGATGAGACGTCCACTCTGAAGGCGGATGATCGACTGAAGCTGCTGGAGAACCTGGAGAATGAATCTCGACGAGTCGTCGATGAGACGTCCACTCTAAAGGCTGCCGATCGACTGAAGCTGCTGGAGAACCTGGAGAACGAACCTCGACGAGTTGCCGATGAAACGTCCAATCTGAAGGCGGACGATCGACTAAACCTACTGGAGAACCTGGAGAACAAATCCGATCGGAGCGAATGTGGAGAAAGAGCCGCCAAAATGACTGCCCTAAAAGCAGACGATCGGCTGAAGCTGCTGGAGAACGTCGAAAATAATCCCAGTGACGATGCAAATCACTTCGTATCTTCCACGAACTCATCATCATCACCTTCACGTCGTCCGCCAGAAAATCCCACAGTCATAAAGCTACCCCCTCTCAACATAAACCCGGATCCAAATCTAACTCCCTACACAGAAAAGCAGCTGGAAAAATTGTCCATCTCCCGTTTCGTCTTCCCCTCCGTCGACGGTGGTGCCGGAATCGCCCGAAAATTCCTCGAGGTTCCCCAACGCTTCGACGAGACTCGTCGCGGTGCTACAGAACTTCCACCAGCTCCTGAAGAATCCTCTTTATCGTCTCTATCATCGCCAAGGTCAAAGAGGACGAGCGACTCAATCATAGCCAAGGCTTCAGCTTCAAGCCCAGATTTTCTCAGCCATCAGGACGTCGCTGGTTTCAACGGCGATTCGGAGTCGCCGTCATCGTCTCTGCCGTCGACGACGACGATCCGCGAAGCCTCCGTCCAGGGTGCCCTTGAGTTGCCGATAAGAAATGTCACCAGAGGTCGTCGACCCAGCATCACCGACGCGGCGATTGGTTCGAGTATCGCTGCTAGCCTCGTCGGCGCTTCTGCGGGCGTTCCGCGCGCCTTTCTCGGCAACTGCGACGCCATCGGACGTAGTGCGACCCCCAGCAGCGTCTCCGTGGCCTCGACGAGTCCGAGCGACGACGCTGGCCTCGAGGTCACGTGTCCGACGACCTGCGAAGGTCGCGACGGTCGTCGACGATCGCGTCTACCGTTTCTGCGGCTTCACATGCCGCAGCCTCACTCCTGGTCCAACGTCATCACTGCCTCCGACGCCGATGACCCTGAACGACCTCAGCATCCGCATCAGCATCATCATCATCATCGACAGCATCACGGCTCGCTCGGCACGCATTTCCCGCACATTCACGTGCCGAGCTTCACGTTCACCGGCGTTGGAAGCGAAGGCTCTGCTCGGAAGTTCAACTTCGGCATTAGACGTCACTCGCAGATGGTTAGTCGACCGGATGACGATGGCGGAAGTGGACGGAGCGTCTTAACGCTGCTCCTAACAATCCCCCTCGGAAGCTGTTGGGAAAAGAGAATCGGTTGGATCGGTTAAATATGACGAATGTGAATGTTTAATCGATTTTTATTGATCTCTTTCTCGGCGCTTTTGGTGCAAAGCTCTGTAACTGCATTTTCTTCTCCAATCGCATCTCCCACGACAGACCCGTGCGGAGCGTGACTCAAAACTCGCATGAAACTTTTCCCCCCCCCACCCCCGCCTCACTCTTGGTGTATTTTATACCTCGCATTATCACTAATTCGCTGCTGCGTGCCCAATCGCGTTGTGTCTTTTATTGTTACAATAACAATTTTCGTTTCGAGCTCCGACGATTCGCGCGAGCGCCGCGCGGATCGCCGACGACCGACTCGTTGCCGTGGATCTGAAATATCGTGGGGAAAAAAAAAAAAAAAAAATCGTCAGAACCCATCGAGCACAACCACCTGGTGACCGTCGCGCGGCTCGCCGAGTGAAAACTAGTTTTTCCTCGACGTTGCGTAAATTCCTCTCGCGACGAGATTGCCGAGACGTTTGCCGATTTTTTTACCCACTTTTTACCAACCGCATAAGTGGTGCGAAAAAAAATCGGCTGCAGGTCCGCGATCATCCGGTCGCCCTGGTGAAAATAATTCGGGTCGCAGTGCTGACGATTTTCGCCGGTGAAAAATTTCTTTCCGAATTTCGTCTGCGAGCGGCGAGGATTTTCAGCGAGTCGTCACCACGACTGAATCCCGTCGTCGTCGCGAGGAGCGTTGAATATGCAGAAAAAAAATAAAGAAAAAGGAAAACCCTGACCTGCCTCGAGGAGCAAGTAGCCGGTGCGTCGTTGGCATTTCGACGTGTCGCGCAGCTACGATTGGGTCGCGTGAAAAATAAATAAAAAAAAGGCCGCGTCCTTTCTCAATCTTGCTCACGCGCACAGCCGCGGCATCGTCGTAATATCGGCACTGCCGATCGACGCTGCTGCTCCGAAGTCGCTGGGTAAAAACGCCACCGCGAATCGTGCGGTCAGTCGTCGACGCGCGAGCGCCCGCGCGACGTGCGGTTTTGGAATTTTTGTGCCTCGAATTTTGGTCGCTCGCAAAAAATTAAAATGCATCTCTCGATAATATCCTGGATGAACAGCGTCGCCTCGACGTACAGTCTCGACTTGTCGCTCAGCGTACGTTTTGCTGTTTATATATACAATAGTATTTTATTTATTAATTTTTTTATCTAAGTGGACATCAACCGGAAGGACGACCAGCGACGAAAAAGTCGTCGGCTTCTGCTTGCCTTGGCAATTTTTTACATTTTTTATAATATTGTTTAACTGATTTAAAAAATATTTAACCGCAATTTCGCTATGATAATAATTTCGTTGTGCAACTTCAGCTGTGTTGCCTCTTGTTTTCTGCGACAAATGTGACTTTTCGAGTGTGTTTGTTGGAGCCTTTGAGTTTGACTTTATTTTGTTTTTTTATTTTCTCGACAGACTCTCCACCGGACGGACTCGATGGTTTCACTCTGCTACCGACCGCTCGCCAGCTACATCGCCGACGACAACCTCGCTGGTCTTCAGCATTTTTTAGAGAGCAAGAGGATACAGATCGACGATAGGGACGAAGTGAGTCTTACTCTCTGATTATTATTTTTTAAAATAAAATAAAATTCTTGAAATGTATCTGACTTTTCTCATCCATTCGTCTTCCTTTCTTTCAGAATGGCAGCACAGTTCTCATTCTCGCGGCATCCAAGGGGAAGATTCACTTCGTGCGAGAGCTCATCAATCACGGCGCCGACGTCAACGCCGAGGATGGAGTGCGTGAATTTATTTATTTTTTCTTAGAGGAGTGCAACAAAAATTGCAATTTTTTAAGAATATTTTTTAGGAAATATTCTACAAATTTTTATTCTAAAAATAAAATATTTTTAGAATATTTTCTAATATTTTAAAACATTAATAAGAGAATATTTTTTGGAAAATATTCTAAAAAAAATGTATGTAAGGTATTAATGGCGTCGAATTTTTTGTAAATTCGCAGGACAATTGGAGCGCTTTGCTTTGCGCGGCGAAGGAAGGTTACACGGACGTCTGCCTCGAGCTGCTGGATCACGGAGCGGATCTCGAGCATCGCGATGTGGTACTGCCGATTTCCCGCACGATTTTTATCAGCCCAATAATCGAGATCTCAACGTTTAACACGGGATTTTTTTTCAGGGCGGATGGACGGCGCTCATGTGGGCGACGTACAAGAATCGCGCGGCCACGGTGACGACGCTTCTGTCGCGCGGTGCGGACGTCAACGCGCACGGAAATTACCACATATCGTCGCTGCTGTGGGCCGCCGGTCGCAGCTACGTCGACATCGTCAAGGATCTCGTGGCTCACGGGGCCAAAGTCAACGTCGGCGATAAGGTTCGTATCACGACCGCCTCTGCTGAGAAAATTTGAATTGCACATCGGCTCCTTATCACGATTAATCGTTTCCTGCAGTATGGAACTACGGCTCTGGTGTGGGCGGCGCGAAAGGGAAATGTGGAGATCGTCGACACGCTGCTGAAGGCCGGGGCCAACGTTGACACCGCTGGAATGGTAAAAAAAACGCTGCAAAGTATAACCTTGCAAATAGCTTCCTCATTTTTTCCATATTTTTTCGACCACAAAAATGAAAAGTTAAATTATTTACAGTTGTTTTTATCGATGATCACAAAGCGTTCTCTACGAGGAAGTCACTTGATTCATTTTGGCTTCCTCGTAGAGGAAGCTTTAGTAAATCAACAGACTTTTACGTAAGTTTCATCGTCCTTTATAAAAAAAAATCAAAAACTACATAAAATATTAATGAGGAAGCAAATATTTTATAAAAAATCGATTTGATTTTATAAAAAATGAAAAACTATATAAAATCTTAATGAGGAAGCAAAGAGAATTTATTGATGCATCTGCTGTGCCGGTTTCCTCATTGGCTGGTCACTGACTGCAGATTTTATATGACTTTGTCGACGATAATTGGATTGTTTGCTTATTTTTTTAAATTCTGTTGCACAGTATTCGTGGACTCCGTTATTAGTGGCGACTCTCGGCAACCACGTGGACACAGTGATGCTCCTCCTCGAGCACAAACCCAACGTGAACGCCCTGGACAAGGACGGCTGCACCGCATTGGCGATAGCAGCTCGCGAGGGTTATCACGAAATAGCGAGCGCCCTTTTAAACGCCGGCGCATATATAAACATTCAGGACCGAGCGGGCGACACGAATCTCATTCACGCGGTGAAGGGAGGTCATCGATCGGTGGTGGAGGCCCTTCTGAAGAAATACGTCGACGTCGACGTCGCCGGAAAGGTAAATCAGATTTTTTTAATTCATTTCTTGCAGCTCGCAAGATCTGTCACGCGATAAGCAATCACGCACCGGCTTATCTCGCAGATTTTTCGCACGTGCGATTAGTCGCCGCGTTATTTTCCGTTTGCTTCTCTTATTTTTATTTCTCTCAGCCACTGATGAGAGAAATAAAAATAAGAAGCAAACGAATGATTTTTGTGGATGATTTTTATGGATGATTTTTTTTTTTCGATTGCAGGACAAGAAAACCGCGACTTACATAGCAGTGGAAAAAGGCAACGTGGCGATATTGAAGTTGTTGCTCAACGCGAATCCTGATCTCGAGATAGCGACGAAAGACGGTGATACGCCGTTGTTGAGGGCGGTGAGATCTCGAAACGCCGAAATGGTGCAGATACTTTTGGACAAGAAGGCGAAAGTCTCGGCCACGGATAAAAAGGGTGATACGGTTCTTCACATAGCTATGCGCGCGAGGTCGAAAGGCATCGTCGAGATACTGCTGAGAAATCCGAAGAACAGCCAATTGCTCTATCGACCGAATCGCCAGGGCGAAACGCCGTACAACATCGACTTCAAGCACCCGAAAACGATTTTAGGACAGATATTCGGTGCACGTAAGTCACCCAACGCGAATTTCCAAAAAAAGTCTAGTCCTCGAATTTTCCTATTGGATTCTAATTAACGAATCTCGATGGCGTGGAATTTTTCAGGCCGTCTGAACACCAACGAGGACAATGAAAATATGCTCGGCTACGATTTGTACAGCAGCGCTTTGGCCGATATCCTCAGCGAACCTTCGCTCTCGACGCCCATCACCGTCGGTCTCTACGCAAAATGGGGCTCCGGAAAGTCCTTTCTGCTAAACAAACTCCGAGGTTCGCGCCCTGCAATTTTTTTTCTCTCGGTTCGACGTTAATCGCCGCGTTCGAGCCATTAAAATCGTTTCCTGTATTTTCAGAGGAAATGAAAAACTTTGCGCGACAATGGATCGATCCGGTGTTCCAGTTTTCGCCGCTGCTATTCGTCGTCACGGCCCACGTGTCTCTGTTGATCGGAGTGACGATGGGTCTGGCGTTGCAGTCGTGGATAATCGGCGTTGCCTCCGGAGTCGCGCTCATTAGCATCGTTTACGTGTTCCTCGTACTCGTTTGGTACGCCAATAAACGGTAAGAAAATTTCTGGGTCATCTTGAAGGGTGGGGGTCAAAATAGTGAATGATCATAAAAGCGAATGGCTAAAATAGCGAATTCAAAACTAACGAACGTCCAAATCTAGAATAATAATCATTACGGAATTCGCTATTTTAGCCATTCGTTATTTTGATCATTCGGTATTTTGACCCCACATTTTATTTAAAATTTAGTAAAAATAGCGAATGACCAAGATAGCGAATTACCAAAATAGCAAATTTCATAATGATGGTTATTCTAGATTCAGACGTCCATCAATTTTTAATTCGTTATTTTGGCCATTCGCTTTTTGGTCATTCACTATTTTGAACTTTTAGTCATTCACCCTTTTGAAGACAATTAAGCGATCCAACGTTTCTCAATTTTCATCTGTCTTCTCATTTCGTTTCGACGCAGATGCGATTGGTACTGGCCGTACAATTTCACAGTGGCATTCACCACGAAACTCAACTCTCTGAAGCTTCTGCTTCAAGTGATATTCTGCCATCCGCCGGTTGGTCAGCTCAACGACGGCCTCACGATACAGCCGATCAAGTTCTACTTCACCGATCAGACGCGCGTCGGAACGACGTCGGCCGGCGAGAACGCCGTCGTGCAGATGGTCGGCTCGCTCTACGAGTCCATCGAAAAAGACTTCGGGTCTCTCGCCACGCGACTATATCGCGCCTTCAAACCCAAACCCGTAAAATCCACGAGCCCGTGGACATGGCGACACGTTTGCTGCCTGCCGTACATCGTAATATTCGAATTTTGCTTCTGCAGCTTTCTCGTCGGTTGCTCCATTCTCACCCTTTACCTCGTCGACTGGAACACCGAACAGTGAGTGGACTATTTTCTCTTTAGAAAATATTGCAATGGTAATTAATGAGAGAATTGCAACGGTGATTAATGAGAAATTAATGAGAGAATTCATTTTCGTGTCGCAGGAAAAGAATCGAAGACGTCACCGCCCACATAATAATGATAACGGTGCTGCTGCTGTTGGCCTTCAGCCTCATTGCGAATCTGTACACGTGGAGCAGAACGCTGCAGGCGATTGTCTTCTCCCAAAGACGACATCTCCAGCGCAGTATAGCTAAGCTCGAGACAGTGAAAAGCGAAGGTTTCATACAGACGTTGAAAAGCGAAGTCAATCTCATGACCGAAATGGTCAAGTGTCTCGACAGTTTCACTTCCCAACAGAGCCGACTCGTCGTGATCGTCGACGGCCTCGACAGCTGCGAGCAGGACAAAGTTCTCCTCGTCCTCGACGCAATGCAAGCCTTGTTCAGTGACAACGGATGCCCCTTCGTCGTTATTTTAGCGATAGACCCGCACATAATCGCCAAGGTGAGGGTCTCTCCGATTTCTACCGTTTTTTCATTTGAAAATTGCCAGGAAATAAAACGCCTCGTCGTTTCTTTTAATTTTCAGGCCGTCGAAGTCAACAGCAGACGACTCTTCACCGAATCGAATATCGGTGGCCACGATTATCTGCGAAATATGGTTCACCTGCCGTTTTATCTGCAGAACAGCGGTTTGAGGAAGGTCAAGGTCGCTCAGCAAACTGCGCAGCACGGAAAGAAGACGACGTGGAACGAGGCTGAGGAGGGAGTGAATTACGCGACGGCGAATGCGATGCATCACTCGGTTTCGAATCGCCGACTCAGTACTGAATCGAGTGTTATGAATAGTAACGAGAAGCTCAAGCCGCCGAGTCGAAAGGGCAGCCGAAAGCTCCGTCTCAGCGAATCTATAGCCAGCAGCATTGGCAGCAATCTGAATCGGCTCGGAGGCGCTCAGGATTTGAACAAGATGCTGCTGACTGATGATTACTTCAGCGACGTTAATCCGCGGAGCATGAGGCGGCTGATGAACGTCGTTTACGTGACCGGACGACTGTTGAAAGCATTCCAGATAGATTTTAACTGGTATCATCTCGCCAGTTGGATCAATATTACCGAACAGTGGCCGTTCAGAACGTCCTGGCTCATTCTTCACTACGATATGTACGAGGAGAGCCTCGACGATTCGACTTCGTTGAAAAGTCTCTACGACAAGTGAGTCATTTGAAGGGAGCTTCTTTTTTATGGTGTTGAAGTTTGCATCGTTGGAATGCAACGAAAATTAGAAAAAATATATATTCTTATGAACCCAAAAAATCGTACTGGGTATAAAAAGTTATAACAATTAATCATTAGAATAACTTTTTAGAATCGTTGGAATACATTTTTTAATTTATTTTCGTTGCATTTTAACGATGCAAACATCAACATCATTTTTTTTTTAGTATTTTTTGTTTCCTCACGAATTCTTTTTTTTTAATTGCTATTTTTTATAGGGTCCGGCCGCAAATTCCAGTGCTTAAGGACGTTCAGCCGCTGCTCGAGATGGATAGGGATGAGCGCAAACTCGACGTTTTTCTTACGTTTCACCGCTCGAGTCTTCTCGTCAGCGACATGAAGGTCTTTCTGCCGTTCACAATTAATCTTGATCCGTACATCAAGAAGCGGATCAAAGAGGAGCAGCAGAGCCTGGACGAGGATGCCAATCAGTCGATGTACAAAACTATGCCGCCCTGGCAGCAGCCTCACGGCGATCAGGGTTCGAGCAGAAATGGCAGACAATCGAAATTGGCGAGGACGCCGAGCTTGCAGAGTCAAACTATGCCGCCGATGGTGCAGACCGGTTGGCACATGCAGAATCCGTACGCGTGGCAACCGCCGATGTGGATGCCGCCGATGGAGCCGCAACCTAAGCCACTTTCCGCCATCACTTCGCTGCCGGTAGGTCCAAAGAATTATACAATTTCGCCTACGAATTATTTGCTGACTTTATTTTGAGAGGACGATTTTTTTTTAACTACTAATTATTTCGATCGCACAGCCGGAAATTTTAGACACCAAACTCTCGAATCTCTCTGTCAACGGAGTCTGCGATTTGCTGGAGAAAATCGAGGACCTGAATCCCAACAAGATCGACGAGTACAGGAACCTCGTTCGGGACAATAATATCAGCGGCAGAGTTTTGCTACACTGCGGTTTGCCGGATTTGAAAGAGGTAATCGCGATACGTTTCCATTAAATTCACAAGCTTCGAAATCGCGAGGATGAAAATAAAAAAATTTGCTTTGCAAAAGGTTCTGAAAATGGCATTCGGCGATTGGGAATTATTCCGGATGGTCGTGGTGTCGTTGCGCGAGCAGGAACTCTCGTCGTTCTCGACTCACGACGAAGGATCGCGCAGCGTACGATTTTCCGTGGGTCCTGAGCAGATAGCGCGCAAAGGTGAGATTTTTCACGATTAAAGGGTAAACAAAATTCCTCCCTCAGAATCAACAACCACAACGCTGCTTAAAAAAAAATTCTAGATCACACGACACAGAGTAGCATACCGCGAGTGCCTACACACGTGGAGAAGGAGAAAACGACGTCCAGAACGGATGGCCCTGCGCGGCGAGATCAGACCAAGCAATCGATAATGGAAAAACAGGTGAGAAGGATTCTCATCGATCTTCCCTTCTAACCACAAACTCAATCACCAAAAAAATGACTACCCCAATAAAAATTACTCTCGCCGTTCTAACAAAAAATCTCGTATCTCTCTGTTCTTCCAAACAACCGTAAAAATCCCGGAAAATCCTGGGGAACAGTTTCAGGTAAGGTCGTTCGAGGACCTGTTAACATTTCTTTTTGCACTACAAACTAGACTAGAGCCCGATATAATTTGTGCACCTCTTGTAAGCGAGAGACAATCGTGTCGGAAAGGTTGGTCCGCGCGTTTTCGCGAGAGGATACGAAGGTCGTGCGAGTCGCGAGTTGAGAGTACAAACGTCAATGTCTGCTTGACCCGTTTCGCCAGGTGACGCTGGAGGAGCAAATGATTTGCGGCGCGCTGCAGACCCTCAACGAGGAAGCCTGCGAGGACGTGCTGGACGTGCCGTCGCCGGCCGTCGCGCCGACAGACTCACTGCCAGGTGAGCCCACTTCCCTACCGCTTTCACTGCCTCTGGTCATAGTACAGGAAGCACCGATGTCCGACCAAAGCCCTGACATCGCCACCGACTACTCCACGAAATTCTAGTCGCGAGGAATTCTAATCCCGAGCTGCACCTGTGCGACAAAAATATAATCACACACCTGCTCTGCGCCCTTTTGTTATGTATAACGAAAAAAAAAAAACACACACGTTGAGTCGTCCGCAGGCAAAGAATTAGGCGAAAGAAGCGAAGTGAAGGGAAAGAACACTGAAAAAAAATTTGAAGCGAAAGAAGCGAAGAGAAAGAACACTGAAAAAAAAATTGCTCATATCCGTCTGCTCCGCGCAGACTCCATGTTTTTCCAAATATACTCATTTAGATAGAAAGAAAAAGGAAAGCATGAAAAACGAGTGCCATAAATCCGGCGTTTATCTAGCGAAGCGATTTATTGAATTTTTTTTTGTACGATAAGCTTCCCGTAGTCTTCCATCGGCGCACGATCCGCGCAAAAGGTACTTTTCGATGCGACGCTTCGAGATTGTCACGCGATGTACTTAATTCCAAAAGACTTGTTTCTCGTCGTGTATTAAGATGCAAAAATATTGGAAGCTGCGTTGAGGATCCTGGAGCTCGAATTTGTACACGTCCGGCCGTGGCCACCGAATTTTTCTACGCTGTAAATAACACAACAGAGACACATGTAAATAATGCGAATTTTTATTGAGAATTACAGATACGTTTTTTTTTTATCCCCAGAGGATAAACGCTGTTACTTCTATTCCGTATGCGAAACGCTGAAAAAAAAGAATGAAAAGTATTATTGTAATAAAAAAAAGCGAAGTAGGCATAAGACTGTGATATTACGATGTTCTGCTGTTGCTTAGTTGAATTAGACTAGATTATTACGTTACCCGAGCGAAATTAGGAAAAATCTGCGACGCTCTCGGTCCACCGGTCGACAGATATTTTTCGCAAACGGAAACTATCGCCCGAAAAAAAAATTGTCGAGCACTTTAGGCCCCGCCGACGCAATTCACTGTATCATTCGAGCGACGAGCGTCGATAGACAACAAGAAAAAAAAATGCTGTTACGTACCAAAATTGACAATAAAAGAATATACTACTAAAACGATAATTGTATTCATTTATTTGTTGCAAATATCACGTCTTGTAGTACGCATGACTCCTTTATTATCGTTGTTGAACGTAGTTGTTGAAAAAAATGGGCCTCGGGTGTGTTTTTTAGCGTCGCTGTGTTTTGCGGATGTCAGGGCAGGTCGTTGTGCAAATTGTCAGGAATCGGCACCGTTCCAAAAAAAAAAAAAAAAACTTGTACTTTCATTAAATTAAATAATTCTTCCAACTGATTTACAATCGCAAATTTTATTCTATTTAAAATGATATAAATACTTTTTCATCCGACCGGTGCCGATCCCTGCGCAAAAATCCAAAGCTAAGTCGTCGCAAGCTTCACTCAAAAATACTTCGCTTAAAAAAAGAGCTTACAATTATTTGATACAAAAATTAAATATAAAAGAGCTTACAAAAATTAATTTGTAGTCCGTCCAAAACTCACCGAAATGCGAAACAGAGTATCACAGCGGATCAAATTGTGTTTCAGGTGACCACTCGCGAAAGCCGAGCAACGCAGCCGACACGGACTACGTTTTGCTCCAGGCTTCGCCCATATTCCACTGGGTCCCGGTGCACGACGACCCCGACACCTCCGACGAAAGTTCCCAGGACTCAACACCAGATCTCCGCAGATCCAACTCTCAGCGGAGCGTCGCTTCGCAGAACAGTGCAAGATCCACTTATTCCCACAGCAATCGCGCACTTCGAAAGCGCGGAAGCAGCAACAACGGCGCGACGAGTCGACCAACGTCGTTGCTGATATCGCCACCTCCATCGCCGCGACCGGCTTATCGATCGAGATCCACCGACGAGTATTACAGCAGCGGAAGCGGCAACGGCAACAGCATCGTCATCCCTCTGAAGACCGCTGCCTCGGCGACCTTGACGAGCAGCAGCAATAATCGACGACCCAATGCAGCGACGACGACGACGACGACGTCCGACGAATTCACGATATCCATTCCGGTGCCAACGACGAGTCTCGAGAAACTTGGAAAGCTGAAGGATCGGCTGATCGGCGTCGCAGCGACGAACAATTCTGCGTCGGCGAAGACAGAGAGCGACGACGAATCGACGCCGCTTGTGTCCGAAATGTCGACGCCTTCGCATTCGCATTCAGACAGTGTTTTTACTCACGGACTGAGTCCTGCAGAGAGCAGCGATTTTTCGCCAACGTCGAATCGCAGTTTGCATCAGGTCGGCGGAATCGGAGGTGGGGAGCGATCCATCGATCTGGATTATTACGACTCGCTGAGTCTCGTCGTCCACGAGGCCAATGGTCGGGCTCTGTCCAGGCAGAATGCTGAGGATTGGGAGAACCCTGAGACTCCAGTCTGAACCATCTTTGCGAGGTTTAAGATATTAAAAAAAAAATATAACAGAATTTTTACGAGTGCAAAGAGGCAAAGACGACTGACGCGAATGTCGAGTGAAGCATTTATAACTGCTGCCAGTTCGGCGAACGCGATTGCGACGATAAGATAAGAACAGAATGTATCTTTCTTCACGCGAGATTTTTTTTTTTAATTACGAAACATTGACGCAATCGGGAAACGGGTGGGGATGTAAATAATACGAAGACACGAGTGGGTGCTGCTTTTTTCGGATCTTATTTTATCTTCGTTTTGAATTTTTTTTTAATCAATGTCACAAGAACAAACGAATTTTACGCGTCGAACTGTTCGCGCAAAATAGCTCAAGAATCTTTCCGAAGTATCGCTCTTAGGTATTACGAGACGGTGTATAAATATGTAAAAAGGAGGAAGAGGGAGAAGGAAAAATAGAAACGATAGCAAATCGAGGCGTATTTTGTTAGATTCGTGTTTTTTTTTTCTCTCTCGTTGAGTTTCGACGGCGCAATTACTTAAGTCGCGGGAGACGATGTTGAGAATTAGTTTTAAAAGTCGTTTCGAACTCGAGTGCGCGAAATTTGTGCGCGACGCGAAAAGCGACTCACGTTGTTACGGTGTACTTTATCATTTCTCATGAACATTACTGACTAAAGGGTTGTAATGATACTATTGTATCGCTGTAGGGTTGGCGTGCCTTAATTAAATTTCATCGATTTCATCAGAAGTCAGTCGTTCATTTATTTATTCCTAAACTTCTCCCCTCCCCCACTTCTTTCTCCTCAGAAAAAAAAATATTCAAAATTTCGAAGACGATTCGTGCGTTGATTGGCTGCTCTGAATCAGTACTCCGAATCTCGTTTCCGGTGATGATTAATTAGCAGATAAAATTAGTGTCTCGTTGATTAATTAGTAAAAATGTGTAAATCGATTCGGAGATCCTTATCAGTTCATCGAACGTATAATTATGATAATTAAATGTACGCTATTTCGGTCGGCGCTTTGTCACTCAGCTTCCGCGCATGCGCGACGAGAAAAAACAGATCTCTCCCCTGATTGGCCGACGTCGAACGTGCTCGAGTCGAAGAATCAAACGCGCGGAGGTAGCAGAACGCGCTTCAAGAGCTCTTGATACGGTTCCGCGGCAAGAGTGCGCAAATATTTGTCGCCGATAACTCGAAACGAGTCAATTAACGAAAAATCAACCGCGCGACGATTCTCGAGAGCTCCTCGACGCGGTCCGCGCGGAAATTGTTCGGCAAATATTTGCCGCACCGATAACAAGCGGAGTCCGAGGGACGCAGAGGGGACGCAGAGACGCGATCGTCATGGCGGGTGTTTGTCGTCAGGCCTTGAACTCGATTCAGCCGAACGCGCAGAATTCGCTGATCGTCGGCGTCATCATCAGCAGCCTCAACCCGAAGACCTTCGAAGCGAATCCGTCTCAGTGTGCGTATGAATTCGATTGGGGTTTGAAAGGGAAAAAACCACTAGGGAAAAAATGGCGGCGGAAAGTGGCCCGGGAAAAAGGATCATGGCTACGTCGGCCATTTTTTTCCGAATTCCTTTCATTGTTTAACTCCTACATTTGGGACCCGATTTTTTTTTACGCAGATCGCGGCGGCAGTCGATCCGTGTGGACATTCACGCTGCGCGACTCGGAGGAGGATTTCGTCAATGTCACTGTTTGGGGCAGCATCGCGTTTGTCGAAAAGTTGGTCACAACTTTCCACATCGGTAGCGTAGGTTCGTTCGAATCTGACTAATATCATAAATCTGATTCATATTATTATTAATATGCAAGAGGCAAATTATTTTGTTTTGGATTTTTTTTTTAATTTGTATAATTATTTTTAAAATCGTCTTACCCATTGCAGTGGACGTTATTAACGCGAAAATAACGCTGCGTCAATCGAACGACAAGAACGATCAGTTCAGCCCGACAGTGACGAGTCCCTACGCGCTCACCGTCAACGAGGGCGCTGCGATCGTTCAGGCTCACGAGGGCGATGATAACGAGCGCTACGAGGCGCTGATAAGGCTGCCGACGAAGGACGCATCGCAGGTGATGACAATCAAGCGGATTCACGAGACGATGGAGTCGATGCAGGATCAATTCGTCGATATGTTGGTCGTCGTTACTTTCGTAGGTCTTTTTTTCAATAAACTTATTAATAATAAGTTTAGAGAAAAAAAAGACCCACGAAAGTAATACATTTTATTTAATTAAAAAAAAATGTATTACTTTCGTGGGTCTGTTTTTCGATAAACTTATTATATCAGTGCAGATTTTTTTTTAATTAAATAAAATGTATTGCTTCGTAATACATTTTATAAAATGTGAATCTTTGTCGTTTTTTATTCCAAGGTCAGCGAATCTCGCACAATCGTCACGAAGGACGGAAGATCGTTGGTCTGCCGTGATTTCGAGGTCGCCGACGGATCGACGCAGGACACAATATCCCTGAAGCTCTGGGAACACGAATGGGTCCGCCTCTCCGGAGTCTGGTTGCCCAGGAACACCGTCCTCTTCATCGCCGACGCTCGAGTGGCCTTCGACGCTTTCAAGAAAAAAACAGCCGTATCCATAGGTTCTTCTCGCGAGATATAAATCAAAAGAAAAAAAAAATATCGCTATATTTTTCGCGACGCTAACTCGATTTTCGCCGATTAGTACGGAAGACGCTGATCACGGAGAATCCGGATTTGCCGCAAGCTGCGGAGATAAAAAAATCCATCCGATGCGATCCGAACTACTCGCCGCAGGATCCGTTCGCGATTCCCAATCGTTGGTTTTACTAAATATTCCAGATGACGGTATCTCTGTTAATTAAATGACTGACGATAATCGGGGTGGGGGAACAAAATTTTTTTTCTCACGTCTACAGCGGAAAGCGTGAAAACGGTGATGACGATTCAGGAAATCTCGGAGCGGCTGAATCGGCAGAAAATGGGAGAAGGAGAGAGAGTCCAATTCGTGACGATTCTTTACGCTTCTGTGACGGAAGTGAACATGGAAGGCACCAAACCCGGCGCGCTGATAACGAGATGGCAATTGATACTGATAACCATTAACAATTATTTTTATCAATCGCACCGCAATGATTAAAAATGTTTATTGGTTTATTTCAACAGCGCTTTGTGCAAAAGACTCGTCGTCGATGGAAACGACTCCTGTATGAATCTCGATTGTCCGTGCGGCAACGGCAGCCGCGAACCGATGAACGTCACCAGTTTGTACCTAAAATTGAATCTGAAGGACAACTCTGGTTACTTAATCGGATGTCGATTGACCGGACCGGCGGCGGAAAAAGCTCTCGATTGCACAGCCTCGCAATTTATGGTACACACCCAGCGATCACGCTCGTTTGATTTTCGTTATCCTGGTTTTTTTTTCGCATTCTTTATAGGCCATGAACCTCGACGAGCGTTCCGAGCTCAAGTGGAAACTGCTGCTGGAAAAATGCGACGTGCGTCTGCAGGTTCTCGGCCCGACAACCGCTTTCCCACGGGCTCTCTACAACATCCTGTCGATCCAGCGCGTGCGCGGCGAGGATGTCAAAGACGGAGATAACATCGCCGGCGCTTCCGGCATTTAATAATTCTCGTACATTGTTGGAATAATAAAACCAGTGTTATCGTTATTTTTGTTTAAATCAATAAATATTTTCTTTATAAAAATTTGTGTTTTTTATGACATTTAATAATTCTCGTTCAATGTTGGAATAATCAATCTTTTGTGTTATCGTTATTTTTATTTAAATCAATAAATATTTTCTTTATGAAATTGTGTTTTTTTATGAACTTCCGAAATGGACCACTTGTTATTTTTTTATATTATGCTCCGACCCATTTGAACCCTTTTTTACATTTAATTATTCTCGTACATTGTTGAAATAATAAAACTTTTGTGTTATCGTTATTTTTGTTTAAAGCAATAAATATTTTCTTTATAAAAATGCATTTTTTAATGAAGGTCCGAAACCGTCCGCTTAATGTTATTTTTTTAAATATTATACTCCCACCCATTTAAACCCTTTTTTACTTATCCAAAGAAAAAAAAATGTAGCTTCGTGTCTGACTAAACCGTCGACGCACTACTTATTGAATGTTGATATCGCCGTCGCTGTGAGTGATAAGAATCGACGTTTCCCGCTTTCCGCGATCAGCTGTGGAACAGCTGTTCGACGCGCCGACAAAAGCGCGCGAGTCGCTCGCCGGCTTCACTGTCCGTCCATTACAGTCGTCGCTGTCGGAGTCGAAACCGACTTCCCCAAATTTTTTGTGATCCTGCAGTCCGCTGAAACTATTTTCTCGCGATGTCGGATCGTCTTGAGGACAAAAGCAACATGATCGAAACCGGAGTTGAGGTTATGCGCGACGCTTTGCGTCAAACCTTCGCCGAAGAGCGAAAATCGCATCGCGTCGCCACACTCAACCGGAATCGTTCGGCTTTGGGCGAAATTCAGGACAAAAAACGATCCTGGAACGCAGAAGTCGTAGCCAGGAAAGCGAAACTGTTGAAGAAAAAACCTCTGCCCATCGAAGATTATCTCAGCTTGCAGAGCGCTTTGATCCAGGTTTTTATTCAAAATTTGAATATTTTGGGAATATGAGGAGATTATTTTAATAAGAGTGATTTTTTTTAGGACGAGGCAAACATCAACAGTTTTCTGAGCGTGGGGAATATACTTTTTGCCCTGGTGCGAGACCTCTCCGGAGCAAATCCGGCATTGCAGATCGTAGCGGCAAATTGCTGCTGCAACATCGCTTTGGCGGATTCCAGAGCCTGTAATTCTGTGGCCAAAACTGCCGGGCCCTATTTGGTGGCTCAGTTGGATACTATGAATTATCCTCTGGTCGAAGTTTGCGTCTGGACTATTGGAAATCTTGCTGGCGGAAGCGAATCTGCATTCCGAGCTCTTTGGGCGCAGGGATGCTTGAAGCGGTTGTTCTCTTTGCTCAGCGATTGCGAGCCAACAATTTTGCCTTCGGTTATTTATGCAATCAGGCACTGTCTCTGGGGAGGACGGGAAATTATAACGTAAGAACCTAATTCTCAGATCAAAACCACTGAACAATAAAAATAAATAAATTCTATTTCAATTGATTTCAGAGATTCGGAAATGATGGATTTAACGAGAATTCTGATCCATCGATCGTGGTCCAGCGAAACTGAGACTCTGTGGCTCCTGGCGCTTTTGTCCTCGAGAGAAGCATCCACAGTGCTTCTCGTTGCTATATTGCCAGAAGTATTTGAACTTTTGTGCGCCGCTTTAGAAGCCACAATGTCCAACGTCCAAGTGGTACATTTTTTAGCCTTCGTATTTAAGTAAAGAAGCTTTCTTCTCCTTCGCAAAGTCTGATTTCGATGTTCCTCCGCAGGTAACAGCAGCGATCAGGCTCCTCGGAAACACAGTAAGCGAGCCGACGGGATCGGCAGCTGATGTGATACTGCAGAACCCGGGCGAGAATCTGAAAGCGGTTTTCGAAAAATTGCTATCCCACCCACAAAATCATCTGCGAAGGGAGACTCTCTGGCTTCTCGGGAATTTGTACAATCACTCTTCACCACAAGTCAACCAACGATCGAGAGATTTAATTCTTTCCCTTTCGTCTCTGCAACGAGCCGTCAGCTCCACTTGAGATATCTGATAGGTATAACAGATATTCGATGGATCTTTCGTATAAAAAATTTGTTTCTTTATTTATTAACAAATAACATTTACCCGTTGCGCACGCGACGCAGGAACGCGATTTACCGCAGCGAACACAGTCGAAAGTCCAATTTTCATTCACCGCGCGTCGTCAAAAAGTCAAACCCGTCGATGAGAATTTTTTGGCCAGTCCAAACTTCTGCATGCTTCGCGGCACGTCCTCGACGCACTCGACCTTCACTACGTTGAAGTACAATTTTCCCATTATGTTGGCCGTCGGATTCGCGACGTCTTTCAGGCAGTGGTAGAGCGCGTTGTCGCACATACAGTGAGATCTGCGAAAACGTTTTGTCGTCGCGGTAACGGTACATTTTTCATCAATATCGAACCGCGAGTGTCTTTACTCACTTGCTGTACAGGGAATAATTCGTCAGGTTGTAGCGAGTTCGCTGGGCGCGAATTTTCACCGGGCATAAGTCGTGTGTCCGACAACATCTGTAAAATTCATTTTAATTAGAAGACATCCACGAGAAACTTTATTTGGGGAAGAAGAGACATTTTTATAGTCTTTTTACCTGTCTATATCGGCCTCGCTGCCCAAGTCGTGATAGTCTTCGGCCACGTCGCCAGTTCCGCACCACTTCGTCCCTGAAAATTGTGCATCATATTTAATTAATACTTTTATACTCACAAAAAGAAGTAGAGTAATGTTTCCAATAAAAATTGAGTGAAAATATTTGAGTAGACATGGTTCATTTTTAGCTACGAAGGACTAAAATGTATTGCAAACCTGGTAAAATCCCAGATAGAAGATTGAGAGCGTTGGCACCGATCTCATTGGCCTTTTGCAAAGTGCCCTTTGGCGTTCCATTTCGCGCAGTGACGTTGCGCTGTATCCTGTCGAGTTCCTCGCATCGGTACATCAGACCGGTCATCTGGGAAAACGAAACCTCGGTCGGTCGAACCGATTTCGACAGGTTTCTCAGGATATCTTGAATTTCGTTGGGCTCGCTGAAAGCAGGAGAATAAATTTAAGAAAAAAAGCGCAAAAAGATTGAGAAATCCATTGACTATTCAATGGGCGATTTTATTATTGCGATCGTATCGCGAGTCGTTGAGGTGTAAAAACAGTCGCGCTTGGACGGAACGCGAATGCTGGAAAGTTTCGCGTGGGTTTCGTAAATTAAACAGGTATATAATGAAATCTGTTGGCTCGATCCTCGCGTGGAATTCGTTTTCTCTTTCGCCTGGAAAAAAAATGTTCCAGGTGTCGACGATTAATTAATTGACAATTAAAATCATTCGGTGCGCGCGTCGTCGCCTCGATTTTCTCCGGCTGAGATAATTCCGAACGAACGTCCGATGTCTGTAAATGTACCTTATAATCAAGTTTCTAATGTCCTATTTTGCAGATCACGAGTCGTCGATGAAGTCGAAGAAAAACTCGCACAAAGTCGAGGAGCGTCGAGTTTTTATTTTCACCATAAAATCGAGCCATCGGACGCCCGAGCGACCGGCATCTCGGCGGAGAAATCTTCCCACGAGGAAACGAATGACCAACATCGAAGCGAAAGGTCGTGACTCGGGAGTGAAGTAGCCGACGCGTCGGGGGAGACGCGCAACGTGCTTGAATCTCCGATTAGGCGGGACCCATCGGACGAAAGAAGAAAGCAATGTAAGCGCACTCACCAAAACGGAAAAAGAAAAAAAAACTTGCCAGTGAGTTACCCAAAACTTTTCAGCCTCGCGACTTTATCGAAAGCAGCTCAACAGTCTCCTGATATCTAATTCTATTTTTTTACAATTCAAATTCTAAACTTTCCTGAGGAAAACAAGGAAATGATTACGTAGTCTACGATTTCTCTACTTGCGTCCACAATCAAATGTAATTTTATAGTAAATACTAAAAAACTGTACATTCAATAAACAAATTTATACATTTTATTCTAAACGCTTAGTTTTTACAGTAAAAAAAAACTGTACATTTAATAAACAAATTTGTAAATTCTATTCTAAAAAATGCTTAGTTTTTAGTTACAAAAAAACTCACTAGCCCTCGATGATGTCGCAATTTTTAATCTCATTGCTGTTGTTGATATCCACCACAGCGACCGCCTGATCGTGATAATAAACCGCGCGATTGAGACCGGAAGAGAAGACCTGGGCGCTGGGGACGACGCCGTGGAGTCCCTTAAACGTCGCGCGATTTATGGAAAGGAGCGGCTGCTGCGAGCCCGTGTGGATGATCGCCGCGAGAATCACCACCAGCACCACCGTCGCGGAGCTCATGTCCTTATCGACTGACCGCGCGTACGAGTCAGTGGATCCGTCGTCGCTGTCGCCGCCGCCGCCACCGCTTCCAGTGGTCTCCTACTCCGACTCCCATCTCCGGCTCTGCTCTGTCTCGCGTCGCCTCTGCATTTTTGCATCTGTCCTGCGGTCTCTTCAGCTCCTCAGACCCGCACTCTCATTCGCTCTTCGTCGAGGCCGTCGAGTGAAAGTTCGCACAGTAATCTCCTCGCGTTTTTATTTATTTTTTATCTATTTTTATTCCTGTAATCAATATCCGAGACTTCGGCCCGAAGATGAAGATCGCAGTGAATTAAAATCGTATGGCAACACTGAGATTACTATATAAATATGTGACAGTTTCCATAATATATTACCGATGTTTATTAATTATCGTCGCGAGAACCATAAAAGCATTGTTCTCTCAGAAAAATATGTCGTAGCAAAAATTATCATACATTTTTCTGAGTGAAGCGTTGTTATTCGCAGTGACGTCAATTTTTCGATTTGTCGCGCGGAACGTGACGTAAAGTTTGGGTCTGAGCACTGATTTTGATTTACGGACGCGGGAAGCGAGCGGCGAGGCTCGTTCGGCGATCGAGCGTTTACTGACGGACGATCGGCGAGTCGGGCTCGCCCCGAGGCGCGAATAAAAATAATAAAAGAACTGTACATCGGGACTCGCCAGGCCGGCGGCCAAGGTCCGCGCCGAGGTTCGTCGCTCGATCGAGAATGAATTAATAATCGTTTTGCGAGCGCGACGACGGACATCGCACGGTTCTCGCGTTACTTGCATATCGCCCGCAGAGACCCCGACCGGCTGCCCGTCCGGGGACCCACTTTTCCCACAGGTGGGGACCAAGAAAGTAGGACAACGGCGTCGCGCGGGTAGAGGGACGGAAAAAAAGTCGGTCATCCGCGCTGCGCTAGACAGACGGATCCATCGATGCTGCGAACTTTAGTCTCCTGTGTGCTAATTCGCCCCGCGGTGCCTGAAACTCATCTCTCGCGACTGTGAGAAGCGTCGAAGTTTCCCGATTTGAGTCCCGAGTCATTAGTTTCGTAAGAGGAAACTAAAGACTCGGGACTCGAATACAACAATCGCTTTTGCGGCTCGTGTGACTCGTTTCGTAATTCAATTAGTGTTATATTTTGTAATTGTTGCAAAAAATACCACATATCTATGTATTAATAGACTGGAAAACAATTGTGGGTTCTGAAACGATTTTCCAGTGGAAGAAAAAATTCCGCTTCGATGCTCAGCCACGGGTAATTATGACATAAGCGTCCTCGACTGAATACAAACGTACGGAAATTCGAGAATTAAAACTTTTATTTTTATCTTCTGATCCAAGTCTCGATTTATTTAATACTCATCGGCGTAAAAAAATATATCACAGGTCCAAGTGCAAATATATTCGGGATGTAAAATAATCGTCGATGATTCGAGGCAATCCGATAAGATTTCCCGTTAGAAAAAAAAATCCCACGTCCACGTATAAAAGTACAAAAATTCGGCAATAAAAAAAAGGAGTGATAGCCAGAGAAGATTTTTTCTACAAAATTATTCTTCGGTCTTGCTCTCAGTCACGTAAAATTTATGCGTCTCCTCGCAGACGTCTCACGAGTGATTAGGCTTCAGTGGCTGCTGACTCTGAGTAGCGTTTTGCTTATTCGTCGGATTAACCGGATACTGAGTGGTGGAGCGGTTAGTGCTCAGGGTGATGCTAATGGGCGTCGCGTTCAGAAGCTGCAGCCTCACTGGGCATTGCCGGAAACCTGGGAATCAAATAAAAAAAAATACATTTAAGATCTTGTACAAAATAATTTAAAAGATATATAATTTTTTTTTCAGATGGATTTCCCGCACTCAGAAAAATGTGTGGTAGACTTTGCCATAGGACATATTTGGCTGAGAGGACAACAATACTTTTACGGTCCTCCCGACGATAATTAACGTAACCGGCACCAAATTCTGGAGCCCATAACAATTTTGTATGGTAGAATTCACTATATTCGATATCGTTATCCCATAGATTTTTCTTAGTGCGGTCTCGGAGCGGTTCAAAGGAAAGGACGATACCAGCGTGATGAGGACCCGAGCAGTGACAGCAAATCGGACTGTTTCTCGGCCTCGGACAGAATTCAACGCTGTGCGGCTCGCCACAACGGACGCAACGGGGCAAATGCCGACAATTGGCCGCCACGTGCCAGAAGCCCTGGCAACGATAGCACTGGAGAACGCCGTCGCCCTGCTGACCATTCGACGCCGGCTGCTGCTGTTGTTGCTGCTGCTCGACGAGGCCGCAGCCTCCGACCACAGCACCTGGAATCGCCGCCTGATTGGGAGCGCCGCTTCCGGCGTTTCCTCCTCCGCGCCACCATCGTTCCGGCACCGATGTGAATCTCGCCGCGCCAAAGAAATCCAATCCCTGTCGCAGAACCAGCTCGTAATGTCCAGCGTCGAGTATCTATAAATGCAATTTAATTCATTTAATAGTCCCCAGATTCCAGAATTCCGTCGAGAGGAAACTGTAGTTTTTTTCACGTAGGCGGGAATTTCCACGTTTTCCACTGTCGATTTTCCGTTTCAGTATCTCTAAGACTGTCTGTTGGAATGGTATTTATCGCTACGCCGGCGATATGCAAAGATCCTCGCGGGAATCGTAACAAACGTGAGTAAGGACTGTTTTTGCTTGTAAATTGCGACGCAATTTCACTTCGGTTTGACTTACATTTAAATCAGAAGTTTCCAACCTTGGAAAATTGTGCGTGCAAAAGCGTTTGCATTTTTTTTTCTTTAGTAAACATTTTTATTTCACTATTTTTTGTTACTGAGAAATGACGAATTTATAGTTTGCTAAAAAATTACAGATACATTTTTTGTCATGTTAATTTTTACAGTTTCCTCTCCAGCCGCGGTACATAAAAAGCCAGCGGCGTAATCAACGTGGCCTACCTCAACGCGAACGTACTGACGCAATCGCTCGATGCCACCGGTGGCAATGCCCTGCTTGGCGAAAGCAGAGCTCAGATCTTGCAGGGGAATCGCCCAAGGCACGTCTCGCAGCAGAACCGCCTGTCTGTACCTGGAATCCCTGGCGGAAAAACGCGCCACCTGTGATTCCCCCCCAGGGCCCCCAACGCCAGGAGAACGGAGATCATTAGGGTGTCATTCGCGATTCGCTTTGTGCGGTAACGAGAAAGATGATAAAGAGAGAAAAAAAGAAACGAGGCCAGACTTAATGCGCGGAGGATATGACAACGCAGAAAACCGAGTCACCTTCGGGTGCACGGAAATTGCCTGTCCGATGCTCAATGGGGCGGTTAAAAATTACGTTGTATATTATTGTCCGGCCGCTTATTTCTTATTTCGCCTCTCGACAAGACTTTTACACAAATGCCTCGAGGTAAGATAAGCAGCTGCGGATGAACGAGCCTTTGTTCGACATTGTGACGCGCAATTGACACTTTTTATATTGGAGAAGTATTTTTATGGCTACTATAAATAAATAAATAAATAAATAGCTGCAGCTTTTGTATGGCTGTGTTTCCACAGCCATATAAAAAAAAAACTATTTAATTTAATACTCAAAGGCTTCCTCTGTGAAAAAATAAAATAATTTAAATAAACAATAATAATAATAATAACAAGCAATGAAGAAACGTAAGTGAAATAAATAAATAAATAAATAAATAAATAAATAAATAAATAAATAAATGTAAAGTATCCGCAGTTACATAAAAAAGAATGTGACTGAATACTCAAAGGCTTCCTCTGTGTAAAAATAAAATAAGTTAAACAAACAACAATAATAATAATAATAACTGCAAGATTTCCACAGTCACATAAAAAAACGATGTAACTGAATAATCAAAGGCTTCCTATGTGAAAAAATATATAAAAAAGTTAAATAAATGATAATAATAATAATAAGCAAAGACGAAACCCACTTGAACGGGTCCTTCGAAGACTCGAGCGAGATCGCCGCGCTGCAGCAGCTTTTCAGCGTCGGTTTCGCGCGCGAAAGCGGCAATCAGGCCGCACGAGGTCTCGGACACGTGCCAGCCGGCCGAGGGCTCGGCCGCGCGTATCGCCGACTCCAAACTCGCGCGCGAAAGTTCGTTGCACCGCTGCTGCTGCTGCTGTGTCCCTTGACCGCCGTGATGAGCATTGCCGGCGCGCGACACGTAGAGCGAGCACGTGAGCCCGTCGTCCCCGGAGGAACCGCCGCCGGATTCCGCGCCGGGCGGGCAACGATCCCCCGAGGAATCTCGTCGCTCTGCATTACCGACGGCGGCCGCCGGATTATCGACCGAGACCGATGATGATGACTCGCGGCTCGGCTGCCGATCCTCGGGTTCGTCCTCCATCCTACGCGCAGGACACGTCTCCGCCGATGATCTCCTGATAGATATATAGATAAGAAATCGATGATCTCCTGATAAACAGATACGAAAAAGTCGGATTCAGCGCCGATCTTCTGATGAAGATAAGAGCGATGCTTCGCTGAGCTCGGGGAACAAAATGTATAAATAATCAGCAGTCGAAAATTAGCGTCGCTAAATGATCGTTATCCGGTGTATAAATTGCAGCGCGATGTTTTATTTATCGTCGCTGAATAATTCACGACCGCCACGCGCCGCGATGATGTCAATTGAATCGTCGAGGTGATGGAATTTTTATTTTATTTGGTTCGTCGCCAGTTGCGCAATATTGCCGGAAGCTTTGTGTCTGCTTTTCACGCGATGCTGATAACGTGATAACGATCGACGGATTCGTCCTGCGGGTTTCCTCTGCGCAGCTGTGAAAAAAACACGCGACCTGCCCCAACGCAGGGTTAGAGGACTCGATGACACGTTACTGACATTTTCCGACTCTCGTAACCGCATCGTTTGCGCAAACTTTACGCGCAATCGCTTCGCGCGGGTTTTTCTCTTTCTTTCGCAAGGAACGGGAATGAGGGCAATGTGTTGGACTTACGCACTTTGGTTGAACCTGTCGTCTCGTTTATCGTCGATTAAAAATAACACGCCGGGCCTGGCAGGGCATGGCCCAAAGCTGGCGCCATTCACAGCGCTTTTCCTTTCGCGAAACTGAAACTATACGTCGCCTTCTTTTTTTTGTTTTTTTGTTTTTAATAATTCTTATTTAAAGGACTGCGAATTACGAAACGCGGGAAATTGCGTCGCGATCGCAGCGCCACTAACGGTTATAAGTATAGTCTCGGTTGTCACCCGGCGGATAAATAGTAAACAAGGTGTCAAATGCATAAATTAGTACGAACGATGCATACAGATCGAACGGATCACTATGCGTTACTTTAGCAGTCGACGACGACAATTGGGGACTGTATTCGTCTATTAGCAATGTGGAATGGTGAACAAGGAACGTCGTAATCGACGATAAATACTCGTGGCTGACACCTGTTCAATCGTTACCGCAAGTGGAATTTTCCTCGTGGCACGTGTCGCAAGTTGAGATTTTCCTGAGTAGCAATACAAATAATTGTAGGTCTCCAATCAGTATTTGTCATGTCGAAGCCCAAAAAGAAACCTTGGGCCGAACATGGATTGGAAGACTGGGTAATTTTTTTTTTTATGTATTTATTTTTTGAATTCAATTTTCCATGTATTTATAATTTTTATTTGTCGCAGGGTTCGTATATGGCAGCGAAGAAAAACAAACTCGAGGAGCAATTTGACGAAGCCGCAAAGAAAGAATTTCAAGACGCGACTTCGCTGTTCAGCGGAATCGCCATATTCGTCAACGGCTACACAAATCCTTGCGGCGATGAACTGAAACGCCTGATGATGGCGCACGGAGGAGTCTATCATCATTACCTGAGGTCACGGATCACGACTCACATCATTGCATCTAATTTGCCTTACTCGAAGATCGTAGCTTATCGAAAGTCGCAGAATCCGCTTCCAATTGTGAAGCCGGAGTGGATAACGGACAGCCTGAAGGCTCAGAAGGTCCTCGACTGGAGACCTTACGTTCTTTACTCAAATTCTACTGTAACGCAGCCGCAGCTGCAGTTTGCGGGAAAGCCAAACGATACTGCTTCCTCCGCCGATGCCCAGAAAAGCCTGGAGACTGCTGGATCTTCAAAAAATCCAGAGGCAAAAAATCCTGGAGCTTTGAATGAGACAAAATCGAATTCGGGTGCTTTGTGCACAAAGAACTCGGAATTCCTGTCCGAATTCTACAACAATTCTCGACTCCATCACATCTCAACGATGGGCGCAACTTTCAAGGATTACGTAAACGAGTTACGAGCAAAAAACAGCGGAACGTTTCCCGGTCTCGAGCGTCTAAAAAAATTGCCTAAAATCGCAGCTCCGTCATCAGCCGCAGATTCGGATTCCGAGGACGATTTGTTCGGAACGCCGGAAGCGGAGCCTCAAAAAGCGAGCAAAGACCCTATTATTATGCACATAGACATGGATTGCTTCTTCGTCTCCGTCGGTCTGAGAAATAAACCCGAGCTGAAGGGTCAACCAGTCGCTGTTACTCATGCAAAAGGAAACAGACGGAAAACGCCGTCTTCTGCGAAAAATGGAGAATCCGACGATGAAGAAGATTACGGCTCTATGTCGGAAATCGCGTCTTGTTCGTACGAAGCCAGAGCCGCTGGACTCAAGAACGGAATGTTTCTCGGCCAGGCGCTGAAGCTTTGCCCAAACTTGAAGACGATCAAATACGATTTCGAGGGATATAAGGAAGTTTCCTACATTCTGTACGACACCGTCGCGTCCTATACGCTTGACATCGAACCTGTGAGCTGCGATGAAATGTACGCCGACGTAACGTCGATTCTGAAGCAGTCGCAGCTGACGCCACTGCAATTTGCTTCCGCTATTCGCGAGGAGATAAAAATGAAAACTGGGTGTCCTGTTTCGACGGGATTTGGATGCAATAAATTGCAGGCGCGACTGGCGACGAGGAAAGCGAAACCTGATGGGCAATTTTATTTGGAGAGTTCGATGGTTCGAGACTATATCGGATCGATGATCGTCAGAGATTTGCCTGGTGCGTCGCACGATTCATTTATTTTATTTATTTATCTTTTTTAAGGGTCAAGCCCATTTTACAAGAAGAATTTTATGCAAGAGCGATGCGCGAGTTCGCTCCTTAATCTATTATTCCTATATTACAACGAAAGAAGAAAGCGAAGAAAGAAAGAAGAAATGTTGTTTAATTTATTTGTGGCATTAATTTTTTTTTTTCGCAGGAGTCGGACACTCGACAATGCAGCTGCTGCATCAGATGAACGTGCGAACGTGCTCAGATCTGCAAAACGTGGCCCTCAACGTTTTGCAAGGAGAATTCGGCAAGAAAACCGGCGAACTTTTGTACAACATGAGTCGCGGGGTGGACAATTCGAAGCTGAATTATGAGCACGTTCGGAAATCTGTATCAGCTGAAGTGAATTACGGCATAAGATTCGAGAACGGAGGCGACGCTGAGGAATTTTTGCGAAAATTGTCTCAAGAAGTCGCTAGTCGACTGCGGAAGGCGAACTCGAGAGGCCGATCGGTGACCCTGAAGCTTATGGTACGCGCCAAGGATGCTCCGAAGGAAACGTTGAAGTTTATGGGTCACGGGGCGTGCGACAATTTTACAAAGTCGAAGAATCTTATAGCTGCTACCGACGACGTCGCAATCATCTCTAAGTGAGCACTTCGATTTTGTGCAAATATTTTTCTGAGCGGTTTTCGCAATACTTGATGCGTATTTTTTTTCAGGGAAGTTTTGACGCTGTGGAATCAGATGCAACAGCTTCCGGAGGACGTTCGCGGCATAGGAATTCAGATCGCTCGACTGGAGTCGCAGAAGTCGCGAGCCGGAAGCGCAAGCGTGATGAATTTCTTCGGCAAAGCCAAGCAAAGCGAAGGCGAATCGGCGCCGAGTTCGTCCAACGAAACAATTCGACCCACTGTCAATTTTGGAGTTTCGGAAGGCAGAGGCAATGAGAAAGTCGCAGCGAAGAATTCTCCACCTGTGGAAGCGAAACCGCGAGGCCTGAAAGCGTTTCTGGTGCCCAAAGATCGGATTCCAGCGAAACGAAGCGATTCAGCGAATCCAGGCAGCGGATTTGCGACGGAAGCGACGAACGTTGAGGAAATCGACGAATCGGTGTTGGCCCAATTGCCGGAGGACATCAGAATGGAGATACTGAAGTCTCGAGGCGATTCTCGGGCTTCCGGTGTCGCCGATCCGCAGCCGTCGACAAGTGCGGCGGCGAATTTTCCCCAGAATTTTCCTCACGACGAAAATAATCTTGCTCCTCCTCTGCGTTTGAACGACGAGGAAAGAAAATCGGAACCGCAGTCTTCGTTGCCGACTGTCGCAGCTTCGCCGATGGAAGAAATCGACGAATCGGTGCTGAACGAGCTGCCGGAAGACATAAGAAACGAAATTCTCGGATCCAAGAACGCCGGAAAACCGGCGAAGAGAGAGGAACCCGAGCGACCGGCGAAGAGTCGGCAAACGCGGCAGGAAACGTTTTTCAAGCACACAAAACCGACTTCCGGGAAAAGCGAAAAGGCAAACATGCCGCCGATCGAGGAGATCGATATGTCGGTTCTAATAGAACTGCCGGAGGACATCAGAAACGAGATTATAAATGAGTACAAGGCGAGGAAGCAGGCGAACAGCGGCTGCGTTGGCGATCAGAGAATCGAGAGCAAAGATGTTGCGCCGATTGAAAAACAGAGTCCTGCAAACGATAAAAACGTTCCGGACGAAGCGAACGTCTCATTTTCGCAAGTGGACCCCGATTTTTTGGCCGCTCTTTCGGAGGACATGAAGACCGACGTAGAGATGTATTGTCTGGCTAAGAAAAAGGAGAATCAGTCGAAAACCAAAAAGACGTCCGACGCGAATCCTACGTTGAACCTTCTGACGAAAAATCGCGGTCCGCTGAAGCAGAGCAAGAAAACTGCGACCACAAAATCGAAGATTAATAAGAGAACCAACGGCGCGAAGGGAATTTCGAGCGAGCGTCGAGTCGTCAAAAAATCGCCGGAAATCGTCAGAGTCGAGTCAGCGAAGCCGAACGAAAACGTAGGACGTGCGAACGACGATCGCCGAGCAAGCGGAAGATTCTTGGAGAGCGAATTTACGGTGGACGGAGAGGCGGATGCGACGCTGAAGCAGCGCCAGGAAATAATTTCGCATCACTCGAGCTTCACCGGAAATCAAGCAAAGACCAACGAGCATCGGGAAATGCTCACGAATCTTGTGAACTACCTTTTTACGCTTCCGCTCCGACAGGTCAATATCGTCTGAATGCCGAAGGAGATCTTAATAGGAATTAATATATTTTTTTGGGAATAAAAAAGTGATTGTAGTGTCATTTTTTTCGTTTCAGGTAAAAATGCAGATACAAACGTGGATATCTAAGAGCGGCGATGTCAATGAGATAGATTTATTATCACTTGCAACATTTCTCAGCATGCTCCCGAAGAAAAAACGTCTCGAGGAACTACACATTTTGTTAAAAACCATGCACAGGTAGAGTGTTACTGTTTTTATGCATCACGCACACGCACACACACAGGTCTATTATGTTAATATCATTATAATAACAGTGAGTGGGTACAATGATAAAAAAAATATCAGAACCAAAAAAAAAGACAAAGAACACTTGGGAAAGAAGGAACACATATTGTTGGTTTGTTTTTACTTATCCATGATTTGTAATGAAACAAAAGTGGTATCATGATAAAAATTACATCGATTCGCTACATGTTTGTGTTTCTTTTTTTTCTTTTAGATGTATCACCAGAACTGGAAGTTGCGTTTGGCATGGGGCCTACGGACGTACGGTCGATCACGTTCAGCGTTATATGCAAATTGAGTACAGCAGCAACCTAATGTTACCGCGAATCGAGTGCGACTGCCGCGAAAATTAATCGTCATCGGCCCTACGAGTTCTGCTCCTGGGTATTTTAATTGTTGTTTTCTGTTTAAATATATTCCGGAATTTCAATAAATAACTATTTTTATACAATTGACCTAATATGAAGAGACAGAGATAGATAGAAGGAGAGAGAGAGAAAAAAAAACGAAACATATATTTACAAGCAAACATGATACTTACCTTCGGACCTTATACACAATACCACCGTTCTCAATCAGCGCAATGACGTACAATAATGTTTCTTTAGTATATTTTCGTTTTTGCAAAAGGAAAAAACAATATACGCATATATATATTGAGATAGAATCCTTTCGCGGAATAGGTTTTTTCTATTTAAAACGGTAAGAAGTCATTAAACCGTGGGATTCTCAAGTATTTTTGTAATAGATATATTTTTTAAATATAGTTTTTTTTTGTTGTTTTTTTTTTTTCGTTTTTCTTTTTGTTACTTTTGTCTGTAGTCGTTTACGCGCAAGGGTGGTGAAAAAATAGAAAGGGGTGAGTCGGGGGGCGTTGGGAATTAACGTTCATTACTCCCATTCGGTGGTGCCCGGCGGTTTTGACGTCAGATCGTAGAGAACGCGCGAAATTCCCGGCACCGTTGATATCTCGGTCACCATTTTCTTCACCACCTGCGAAAAGCCGACGATATTGTTAGTCTTAAAATAACGGCGCTCACCTAAAAAATTTGGGACAGCTTTTTATCGCGAATTATGAACGGATCGAAGTGAAAATTGAAATACAGACGCCGGTAATGTGAATATCGGGAATGAATTAGTCAGAATTTTTATATTGAAAGAAAAAAATAAAAATGCTGTCGCTAATCGAACTATATATATATTTTTTTTTAATAAAAATTCTGGCTAATTAATTCCCGAGATTTACATTACTGGCGTCTGTATTTCTATTGTCACGTCGATCCGTTCATAATTCGCGACAAAAAGCTGTTCCGAAGAATTTGCGGCGATCGGTGTTTCACATCGCCCTTAAAGAAAAAAAAGAGAAGGTAATAAACTCACGTGAATAGGCAATTCCTTGCCGGGAACTGCCGGAGTTCCGGTCATAAAGTCGCTAGAACAGAACGGCCTAAGAACGACCGAGCGCTGACACGACGGTGCGCGCACCGCGGCGTCGCGATCGAAGTGCACCGGTATAAGAACAACGGGCATCTGGCTAATGGCTTCCATGCTAAAGTTGGAAGCCAACACTTGATTGGCTAAATGATCGGCTTGTCGGAGGGTCGCTATCACGTTCGACGTTAGATGCGTCGGCGTGATGTCGATTATCGGATGAAGAACGAGAGGCCCGAAGATGTAGCAGACGCGATTGACGTTGTGACAAACGCGGGGAATGAGCCTCGCCAGGAAGAGCATGTCGTCCCACGCGATTCCATCTGGCGAAACCTCCTCGCACGACAGTCCCACTACGTAGCTGTAACTCCGTCGATCGCCCTGTTTTCAATTTTTTTTTAAAAGAAATCTCGTTGAAAAAAATTTGCCGAAAACGCAGGTAATTTTTTCGTCTATAGGCGAACGCGCTAATTGAATTGGACCCATCGTCTCGTTATCCAAAAATTAGGTACGATGTAATCTCGATTATTCTCTCGGATTTTATTTACCTGCACTCCTACACTACGAATCGGCAACAGCGTCGCCGCTATGTGTCGATTGCTCGAGACTCTTCGCAGATTCTGACGTTCCGCCTCGCTCGTCGCGCCCTCGACTCGATTCAGCAGCGCGTGCTTCTTCTGGAGCATTTGCTCGTACTCGGCCATTATTTTCACGATTACCTGGAAAACGCGTGAAAATAATTAGCAACGATTTTTGGAAGATTTGGGAGACTGTGGGAAGTTTCTTTTTAAGTCGTGCGACGAGAGTCACCTGCGTTTCGGAGAAATCCTTGTCCATGAACGGTTCATCTGCGCACAAAATACGAATAGCGAGTCCCGGTCCGGGGAACGGATGGCGCTGAACTAGAGGCGCGGGCAGACCGATGTCGCATCCGATTTGCCGGACTTCGTCTTTGTGAAAGTCTTTCAACGGTTCGACCACTCGACCCTGGGATCTAAGTGCTCTTACGAGTTCGCTGTCGTTGTGATGCGTCTTGATTGCGTCGGCTTTGCCTTTAAAATGAAAATGCACGATTTTTTAATTCAAGAATTCGACCCTCCAAAAAAAGGGCTCAATCTAAAAGGTTTCGAAATAAATAAAACTCACCGCTCGCAAGTGCGCTGGCGCTTTCTATGAGATCGGGTCTGAGTGTTCCCTGTCCCAGAAAAACTTGCTCGGGTTTCAACCCCATCTCGGTCATCGCATCGTTAGCCACACGAACAAAAACATCGCCGATGATCTTCCGTTTCTCTTCGGGATTCGTCGTCGCGCACAGCATTTTCGTGAGTCGCGTTCGCGGACCGCCGGGAACGCCAACGACCGACTTGTTATTCACGGCATTCGCGTTTGTCGGCGACGGCAGATCCAGCGGAACCGACGTCGTCCCTTGCATGAAATTGTGGGTCGCGTTGACGACGCGCAATTTAACTCCTATGCGACCGAGCGACTCCTCGACGAACGGCGTCTCGCCTTTGCGCATGAAACCGTTGTTGATGTGCAGAGGAATAACCTGCTCCTTGCTCAACGCTTTGTGCAGCAGAGCCGCGCAAACCGTCGAATCTACACCGCCGCTGACCAGCAACTGTAATCGTTTTTCGTTCAGTAAGAAATTCTTCGTCAAATTACATTTTTTTTATTTTTATTTTTTATTGCAGCGACTTACCAGGACTTTATTGTTACCAACGGTGTCTCTGATGTACTTAATGCACTCGGCCTCGCGACCGCGTATCGTGAAATTTCCGGTGAGTCCGGCGATGCCGAAGAGAAAATTGTGCAACATCTGCTTTCCGTTCGGCGTGAGATCGACTTCAGGATGAAATTGGACGCCGTAGAGATTCATCTTGTCGCTGGCTATTCCGGTTATGAAGTTCGCGGACTTTGCGGTCGTTCGAAACATATCGGCGACTTTGCCTATGCTGTCGCCGTGGGTCAGCAGCGCCAGTTGATCCTTCTCCAAGCCCCTGGAAACGTTAGAGCAATTTTTTAGTCCGAATTTGTTAGTTCGAGTAATTTATTTGGTGACTGGACTCGTTGCGGGAGAAAAAAACAATGCAGGCTGCTTACTTGAACAGAAGGCACTTGGAATCGACTTCGATGGGAAGCTGACCGTCCTCGCGACCTTCCTTCCGCACGACAGTGCCGCCGAATTCCTTGTTCATCATTTGCATACCGTAGCAAATACCTAGAACTGGAATGCCTATTCGAAAGATATCGCCGTCGTATCTCGGCGCATCCTCCGCGTATACGGAACTCGGTCCACCCGAGATGATGATGGCTCTGCGGCAAAGATTGGAACAATTAATTTTGTGCTCAAAGACGTTTCGGGGAAGATGACCGAAGAATTACGTACTTGTATCCCTTCTCCTGAAGAGTAAAAGCCGGTGTGTCCAGCGGCAAAATTTCGCTGTGAACATTGAGCTCTCGCACTTTGCGATCTATGACTTTGCCGTACTGAGCTCCGGCATCGAGGATGGCTACTCGCTCGTCGGATGCGAGCGCGCTTCCCACACCTTCGGCTCCATTGTTGATCTCTGGCCGAAACATCAGCCCGTCCGCGCCCTTGTCCATTTTAGCACCACCCTGATAGTCGCGCGTCTGCTACTGATGGATCACCGGATCTGCAATGGCATCGAAACGACCATAACAAAAAGAAATCAAATATATCGTCTCAAACTGGGTAGAACATTGGCAACGATTCCCACTGCTCTCAATATTCGTATCGCGATAAAACGCTATCAATGTATTTCCAAACTCCAGATTTGAACCGATTGGTACACAGTTCAGAAGTCAAAGGGGTTATCGCTATTTGTCTCAGTCCTCAATCTACAATTCCCACATCACACAAAATACTCCAACCCGAACCTAAGGAATCTAAAGCGCTCCGAAAAATCGTCTGCTCGAACAAACAAGCAGCGATCCTACGAAACTAAAAAAAAATCTCAAGGCTCGTAGAGACGAAAAAAATCCCACGAGCCGCGTGGGACGTCGGCCGCTTCCCGCTCCGCGTGTCCTCCTAAAATCGTCCACCTACTCGCTCTTCCACCTCTCGACAACCGCTAAGAGGATCGCATTATCGATTTTACGACCTAGAAAATTGACTTTGAAAAAATTAACTCCCCGCGAACTTGACGCGATCAGCTGAGCGCGACGACGACGACGACGTCGACGACTCGTTCAAGGAATGCGCTCTCTTCGTGAATATTCTTGTCAACGTGCCAATTTGCATTGCAATTCGTAAGACACGCGAACGAGACTCTCTCCTCGCGTCGCTCGTTCGCGAGTTCGTCGCGCGGGGCTCGTGCGCTAAACAATATATAGTATATCCATATACGAGCATACATATATATATACCGTATATATGTATATTTATGTACGTATATCACATATATAATAACCCGCAGCCGCAAGCTGGGGGCGTTGATATGTAACTCGCGGACCTCGCGGAGGGTGACGACGTCGCCGACGACGTCGGCCAGGGTGACGACGACCGCGCGCTCCGCTTTACCCGCCGAGCGCGAAACGCAAAATCTCGTGGCCGCCCGATTTTTTCGGCCCCCCGCGCGCGCGGACTGCCTTAAGGGCGGTGAACGACGACGACGTTGCCCAGGGCGCGACGACCTGGCGATAACAACAAATCCGCACCGGTGCGTCGTGCGGCGGTTTCGGAGCACGTTCTGGCGGCGCGGCGCGCGCGGTGTGTATTCGGGTGAACGACCACTGTATTCTCTGTCGGTCTGTGGGTACCTCGCGGAGACCACGGGGAAATCCCCGAGTGACACGGCGCGACGACGTCGTCGTCGCCGGCGCGACTCGCCTAAAGGGGGGCCCGACGACTCACCTGCTCTGGCGATATATATGTCGCGGGGCCTCTCCACGCGCGGTACTATCGAGTCGCGAAAAAATGAATTACAGGAGAAAAAACGAACGAGCGCACGCACTGGTCGGGGCGGCCATTCATCGCCACGATGCGCACTGAGCGCCGCGAGGCGGACGACGTGCGCGAGTTTTTTTTTCCATGGAGGTGCGACGGTGGCGCCGCGAGGCGGCGGTGGAGTGATGAGCGCGGGCTTTTTTGAATGAGGAGGAAATTTGGAGTAGGTGGTTTACTGAGTGGTTTTCGGGTTTGTTGCGTTGGATGCGAATTGCGCGGCGGTTGAGTTGAGGAAAAGTGAACAGAATGATAAGAGATATAACTCTTCACTCGTAGCTACAATGCGCATTGCAGCTACATTGAATTTTTCATGGAGGTGCGACGGTGGCGCCAGTCTGCGGCGGCAAAGCGAGGAGCGCGGGCTTTTTTGAATGGGTGGGAAATTTGGAGTAGGTGGTTTGCTGAGTGGTTTTCGTGTTTCTTACGTCGGATTCGAATTGCGCGGCGGTTGAATTGAGGAAAAATGAACAGAATGATAAGAGATAGAAATCTTTACTCATAGCTGCGATGTGCATTGATAACCGCGAGGCGGACGACGTGCGCGAGTTTTTTTTCATGGAGGTGCGACGGTGGCGCCGCTCTGCGGCGGTGGACAGATGAGCGCGGGCTTTTTTGAATGAGCGGGAAATTCGGAGTAGGTGGTTTGCTGTGTGGTTTTCGTGTTTTCTTGCGTCGGATTCGAATTGCGCGGCGGTTGAGTTGAGGAAAAATGAACAGAATGATAAGAGTCAACGAATAAATGTACGCAGTGGATGCGGTGGAGACTCGCAACCGCAATGCGCATTGATAACCGCGAGGCGAACGCGCCGCAAAGGTGGCGCCGCCCAGCGGCGCGAAAAGCGCCGGCTTTTTTTTTAAATAAATGGATAGGATAAGATAGGTTTCCTTCTTTCTTCCATCGAGCTCTAATTGCATCTCTGCTAATTGCGCGTACGTCGAAAGGAAATTATGGATCTAACTTCTATCTGTGAGAATGACGACACGTTTCCATGAAAACGATAATTTAATTCTCTTCAAGCAAGCGCGATATGATAGAAATTTTATTTACATAACTCTTCACGGATTAAATCAATACGCGGGCGAGGGCAAACAATTCCTGAGATCCCTGCCCGCGTCGCTTTTGACATAACTCGTCGCGTGTACGATTATCGACTCTACCACATCGAGTCAACTATATATATTTGTATACATATACTTTTTTTTCGGGATACAGCGTAACAAAATATAATTATTTCCCCAGATTCATTTTTACATTTTGTGTACCTTCGATAATGATATCTTAATCATCTTATTTCCTAAGGAATTGAAAGAATATATAGCATTCTTATAATTATAATACAGTCTGGTCATTTTTTTCCGCTTACTTTGGTTCTAATACTACTCATTGTGACGTTAGCTTCCCACTCGCTATCCCTTAGTCACCTCCAACTCGAAAGTGCCTCAACTATCTGAAGAACTAAAAAAATGGCACATAAAAAATGGTCTTATGCATAAATCTCAATATATATACATCTCTGACATACATTTTGCGCATCTTTGAATCACACAAAACTGACTAAACAAAGCAATCAAACACAAAATGACTAAACAAAGCAATTAAAAAAATGAATAAAAAATAACTAAGCACCTTTTATCGTCGGAAGTCGAAGGCCACCGACGTGACTCGATATAAACTAAATGAATTCTGGCACTAGAACGTCTATCTATTCGGGGAATTGGCACTTTCGCGTTCGTACGTACGTTATCCGTTTGAAGGGCAGTACCGAGACAATCGCGTCTTCATTTATAGCAAAAATATCGTCAGTTAGCTTCGGAATTCGTTTCCTAAGTATTTGGTTGAGACTCTGTACATTCGTATTTTTTGTTTCTCCTCTCCTCGACTCATCCGGCGAGTCGTAGACCGCTTTGCGTTCGCGGAGTTGAAACAAAAAAAGATAACAAAAAAGAACTCCGCACGCGGGACTGATTATAATTAACATTCGCATTCGTATTGTCGAGATCGGAACGGCGTTGAGAACAAACAATGCGCTGACGCACAATCGGAGAACAAAAAAAAAACCATACAAGTAACGCGACACACTGTTCTTACTTTCATCACAATTCGTTTCGCGCTTGAATTCCGCTGTATCGCATATCACGGGTGTCGCGATTGTCGCCGCGATTAATAGCGCAGCGTCGTAACCGCAGAGACGGCTCGACAATAGAATCTCGGCTCAGAAATCGTCGCGCAAGGTGACGCCGAGTCGGCGCTTCGAATTGCGCCTAAATGGCCTAGTTTATAGCTGACGACGACGAATCGTCAATCTCAGTCGCGGTGATAAATTCGCTCGGCCGTCCGGCGCGCCGTTTACCTTCGCAGCAACGGCTCCGCGAGATCGGTTGATCGTTTTTTTTCCAAGCTCGTTATCGTCGTCGCGTCGGTGCGATGAAGATTGATGCGAAGGTGAAACTCGGTCCAACGCTGCGGCGCATTCGCCGCAATTTGCCTCCTCTGCCTTCATCGCAATAAAAAAAAAGCGCAGCACTAATTTCGAACGCTGCGACAATTACGTTCCGAAAAATCACAGTGGAATCTCTCTCGTCTATCGCGTTGCGACGACAAAATCGACTCTTCTGCACAAATGGCTTAACCCCATCGACGCGGAAAGATCGACTTCAAGACGCGAGAGATTCCGCTCTCCTACGACGCGCAGTGGCAGTACCTCTTCGCGCCCTTTTCGAGGCAGCTCGAGCTGCCGGCGTACGAATTAACGCGGCTCGTTTCCTCCTCGCTGACGGTGAAATTATCGCCTCCGTGATGCCTGATCGTCGTCTCGTACATCGCGCCGCCGGGCGTCACCTCGATCATGAAGAAGTATCCTTCGCCAGTTCCAACGGCGGAGGATTCGCTGACGGTGACGTTCGGTGCAGCGCCGCGACGGACATTGACGACCCTGTCGACGCGATGGATCTTCTTCAGCTTCAACTGCGAGCACAGCCGCTTCCCATTTTTATCCTTATACTGCTTCACGATGTTCTCCACATGTCCAAGAAATTTTTTGGCCCCAGCTACAGCGATCGCATCGCTGGTGCTCGCAGGTTCAAAAGCCGTGCAGGTGCACCAATGAGGCGCGACTCCGACGTCGTCGCAGCCGCGTTCGATGGCCACAGGTCGAAAAAGACTCTGACAAGTCGGGCATCCGGAACTCGAGTTCGCCTCGCCGCCGCCTCTGTTCAAAACATCACGAAACGTCTCGTAAAGATCGTACGGCGAGGTCAACCGATGCTGATTGAGTAGCATTGCCTCGTGAATCCCCGGCTCCGCCTCTCGAAACCATTCAGGTAACCTGACGTAGATAAAAGGCAGTCGCTCCTCGTACCAACCGACGAAAGTATTTCGTATGGCGCCCCATCGCATCCCATGATCGCTGAGAAAAACGATCATCGTGTCGTTCATAATTCCGTCGCTCTGCATTCGCTCGAGCATTTCGAGCGTACGGCCGTCCATCGACGAAAGCCCGTTCATGTCGTCGTGGCTAACTGTGTTGGTCCAGAAGAAGCCAAAATATGGCACTCGGGTAAAGGTTCGAGCGAATTCAGCGGCGTAGTCGAAAATACGCTCGACGCTTATCACCGGACCGGTGCAGTATTTGCCGCTGAAGCGTTTTTTGCTTTTCAGCAGTTTTTCCGCGGCGACGACGTAGGGACGGAGATAATAGTCCGTCGGTGGGTCGACGAAGCCGACTTTGTTGTAGTTGAAGGTACTGAGGGTGACGAGATCCTCGCCGTAGGCTGTGACGTAGCCGGCTGAGCGGAAGTTGTACCAGATGAAGGGGCAACGGTCGAGGCCATAAGCGGCGACTGGACGACAGCGGTCGTAGGAATTAGTGACGTTTTGGCCCGTGAGAATAGCCATTAGATTGGGGAATGTGTTCTCGCCCATTTTGTTGTAGCCGTCGAAGTGGTACCAATCGGTTTCCCGGAGGAAACGCTCGGTACGAGGTAGGCTGCGCTTGAAATTGAGGCGGGAAACGCTGTCGATGCCGAGGACGAGGATGCTCAGCTTGCGAGGCGAAGGTGGAGAGATGTCGGATTCGGTGGTGTTTTCTGTGGAGTGAAGCTGCTGCGGATGCTGGTCCAGGCGATCTTTTACCTTGATGGGATTCACAATCGCGTGGATGTTCTCGTAGACCATGGATTTGCCCTTGCGGCAGTTGACCAAAGCGAATTCGACGTCCTGCGGCAGGTAGAAGCGCTTCTTGAAGTCCTCGCACTTGCCGACGCTAAAAAAAAAAATAATTGCTTCACAGAGAGAAATAAAAGATTATTCTTTTATGTAATAGAGGTAAGGTAATTTTTGTGTTTTTCGCTGTCATCACGTACGAGTCGATATCGCGAGCACGAAATGCACTTTGTGAGCGTGCATAATGCAACCTTGGAAAAAATCCATTGAGCATTCGGCACGCGAGCTCGTCGGATTTATCAGGCAATTTACTGCGGAGTAAATTCAAGGTTTTTGTTTTTTATTTTTGAAGCCTCGAATAATATGGAATAATATTGGAGGGAATTATTGCCGCACTGCGAATTTATTGCCGAGGATTTAGAGTCTAAACAGAGCGCTACGGGGAATTATGATTTTATGTCGGAATCGGAGAAGCTCGAAGCACGCGGCGCGTAATTGAGGCTGACAAGTGTTATCATTGCGCTTTCCTGGTTTTTTCTTTTCTGTACCTTATCGCCGTGTCCCACTCTCCTTTCGGCGGGCTCGACGGCTTCGGTCGTGTGATCGGTTTCCAGCAGCACGACGGATTCTTGTGAGCTTTGGCGACCTTTGCGTTGATCTCGACGTAGAAACTGCCGTTTGCGGTGTCCCGGGATACGGAAGTCATTAGGGCTCCCGACGAGCATGATTCGAATTTGGTTTTTTTGACGAATTGCGTTATCGTCGGGTCCATCGGTTGCTTGGACAGCATGTGGCATTTTGGGTTCCAGACGAGGTAACCCTCGACGATATCTGCGGGATAAAATCATAGTTACTTTATTTATTTGATTTGATTTGATTTATTAATATACGGATTTCTTCTTAACAAATTTCTTTCTTACATCATATGTATATATATATATACTGGACCAGATCTGACACAATAGACTATTTTTTCATATTATTTTACACTTAGTATTTTTTTTTCTTTCGCTGCTTTCCGGAATATACTATTTATATATTTTTTTATTTGTTTTCCAAACAAAAATTGAATAGGTTTTTAAGTAAAGCCGCCAGATTGACCCTCGAATAAGGCAACGATTTATTTTTAGCGGCAACCGCGGCCAAGCTGAGCCTCGTGATTCTCCCGAAATGCATGTCGTCCCTTTATAGACTCGACAGACGCGGAAATGACTACTACGACCGGCCGGCGCTGAATATTCAATTGCGGTACGAGCAATTGTGGCCAAGTGAATGTCATCGGAAATCGATGGTCTAATAAGACACACGCCGGCCGGCGGAGCTTTGCCGCGTTTGCCCTGTCACTGGTGTTTCTTTTTTGTCGGCATTGCAGTTATTTCGCGCCGGTTTCGCGTATGAATTTATCAAGCGCCCCGAGAAAGGGCAGAGTGTTGTTCCGGCAAAATAATCCAAGGTTAATTGGGGAATCGAGCGACGAGTCGATTTACTATAACAACGCGACGAGAAAAAAACGAGCCACGGGATTTGCATCAATTTTGTCCACTTTTGGACAGAATAAAAATCAATTTTCGCGATTTTCTCCTCGAATTTTTTATTTTTCGGGCAAATAATGGTGTTCTTCGGAATCAGCGGAAAATTTGCCATCGGATAGGGCTTTTAGATTTTACGAAATCGAAAATTTTTTTTTTCGCAAAAAACGCAAGGGGTACCCCTTCTAAAAATTTGCGATTTTTGAGGGTCAACTTTAAAAATCTGCAAAAAATCGAAAAATCGAGATATCGCCTTCCGCCTGGCGGCATTCTCTTCGTTGAAGAGTTTTCTTTCGAATGCAATAAGAAAATCTCGATTATATTAATCCAAAGAAAAATTACACCGATTTTAGTAAAGTGCCAAAATTGGGGAAAAGTGAAAAATCGTTTTTCGCGTTTTTCTCCTCAAGTTTTTTATTTTTCCGGCAAAAACCGGTCATATTTGGAATCAGCGGGAAATTTCCCATCGGATAGGGTTTTGAAACTTCGTTAAATCGAAATTTTTTTTTTTCGCCAAAAAATCGGCAAGGGGTACCCCTTCCAAAAATTTGAGATTTTTGAGGGTCAACTTTAAAAATCTGCAAAAAATCGAAAAATCGAGATATCGCGTTCCACCTCGCGGCATTCTCTTCGTTGAAGAGTTTTCTTTCGAATGCAAAAAGAAAATCCCGATTATATTAATCCAAAGAAAAATGACACCGATTTTAGTAAAGTGCCAAAATTGGGAAAAAGTGAAAAATCGTTTTTTGCGTTTTTCTCCTCAAGTTTTTTATTTTTCCGGTAAAAACCGGTCATATTTGGAATCAGCGGGAAATTTCCCATCGGATAGGGTTTTAAAACTTCGTTAAATCGAAATTTTTTTTTTCGCAAAAAAAACGGCAAACAACCCTGATTTTTATGGAACCGATCAACGAGTAGATCTCAAAGAGCTTCAGACTCACCATCCTCGGCGCTGTAGGGTCGCATCGACAGAAAGCTCTCGAACTCAAGAATCTCGCGTCCGGAGACGACGTACAGAGTGAGCACGAGGACGCAGGAGAGAAGGGCGCACGCGATGCGGGGCCTTCGACAGAGGCACTCGGTCAGCTTGGTCCACTTGGCCTTCAGCATCGTGCGACGCCTAGATAGATCGACGACACTGTCGACGTGACACGAGCGACGAACCACGGCTCAATTGCCCCTTCGTCAAGTGCTCCCCAAGTTGCTCGCTCGCGGTGAGCCGGCGTCCGAGTTCGCGTCCTCGTTCGCTCGTCCATCCGGAAGAATCAACCTTTGCGGACGACGGACCACGCGGCACGTTGAAGCCATGTGACCGTCCCGCGATTTTTTTCCGTCCTCGCACCGAAGCAAAATCTCCGCCCTATCCTTGCCCTTCGTTGTCCGGAGATCGCAGCGGTTGCCGACGACGACGAGGAGGACGATTCCCTGGTTCCTGACGACGGAATTTCTCCTCCGGGTATTTATTTATTTATTATTATTATTTCCCCTCGTCTTGTCCTTCGTAGTCCGGAGATCGTAGCGGTTGCCGACGACGAGGAGGACGATTCCCTGGATCCTGACGACGGAATTTCTCCTCCGGGTATTTATTTATTTATTATTATTATTTCCCCTCGTCTTGTCCTTCGTAGTCCGGAGATCGTAGCGGTTGCCGACGACGAGGAGGACGATTCCCTGGATCCTGACGACGGAATTTCTCCTCCGGGTATTTATTTATTTATTATTATTATTTCCCCTCGTCTTGTCCTTCGTAGTCCGGAGATCGCAGCGGTTGCCGACGACGAGGAGGACGATTCCCTGGTTCCTGACGCCGGAATTTCTCCTCCGGGTATTTATTTATTTATTATTATTATTTCCCCTCGTCTTGTCCTTCGTGGTCCGGAAATCGCAGCGGTTGCCGACGACGAGGAGGACGATTCCCTGGTTCCTGACGACGGAATTTCTCCTCCGGGTATTTATTTATTTATTATTATTATTTCCCCTCGTCTTGTCCTTCGTAGTCCGGAGATCGCAGCGGTTGCCGACGACGAGGAGGACGATTCCCTGGATCCTGACGTCGGGATTTCTCCTCCGGGTATTTATTTATTTATTATTATTATTTCCCCTCGTCTTGTCCTTCGTAGTCCGGAGATCGCAGCGGTTGCCGACGACGAGGAGGACGATTCCCTGGATCCTGACGTCGGGATTTCTCCTCCGGGTATTTATTTATTTATTATTATTATTTCCCCTCGTCTTGTCCTTCGTAGTCCGGAGATCGTAGCGGTTGCCGACGACGAGGAGGACGATTCCCTGGATCCTGACGACGGAATTTCTCCTCCGGGTATTTATTTATTTATTATTATTATTTCCCCTCGTCTTGTCCTTCGTAGTCCGGAGATCGCAGCGGTTGCCGACGACGAGGAGGACGATTCCCTGGATCCTGACGACGGAATTTCTCCTCCGGGTATTTATTTATTTATTATTATTATTTCCCCTTGTCTTGTCCTTCGTTGTCCGGAGATCGCAGCGGTTGCCGACGACGAGGAGGACGATTCTCTGGGTCCTGACGCCGAAATTTCTCCTCCGGGTATTTATTCCTCTTCCATCGCTCGGCAGTTCGACGAGACACCTGAAATTGAGAAAATATGTAGTATTAAATGTTCGTCAATGCACTGAGAAAAATTAGTAATTGCTATTACCAATCATTGATTCGATCTACCGAAATATTGGTTGCAGTCACTAAAATATTGGTAGCTTTGACCAACTATTGGTAATTACAATTATTAATTTTTCTCAGTGTGGATTTTTATATTTGGGCTTAGGGAAAAGAAATGGAAAGTAGGTTTAGGCTGGAAAATGCGAACCGCCCCATGCTTAATTGTCCACGCTCGTCGCCGCAGTCGTCTCACGTGGCCCCTCGGCTCAGTTACCTTCCCCCCTCCCCCCACCCCCGACCCCTTTGCGTAGCGCTTGACGAGTGCAACTTAAAGCGCATAATTGTGCATCCGGGCGAGCGCAGATCGCCGCACACAATACGTCGACGATCGCCGCATCTGTGTTAACACGACGAAGGTCGTTTGCCATTGATCATTTAACGACGAGAGAAAAGATACGATTTTTCTTTTGACGCACTTTTTTCGAGTTTTCGTCCGGCTGATTAAACACCTACTTCGATACTTCAGACTTCAGAGGTCTTTGGCCTCGATGATATTTTCGATGAAAGACAGACAAAAAAAAAGAGAGACAGTTTTGTCAGGTAAAATGCCACATTTTTCGCACCTTTGTTATTCGCGGCCGCGATTCTTGCTGGGATTTTTTTTTCTTTTTTTTTCTCTCTGAAGAGGCGAAGTTCTCGGCTTTTAATCGTTAAAACTTCAATAGTCACATCTTCCCTTTGACTCAGTCGCGGAGTTTTATTCTCCCGGTCTGAAAGGCTCTGCGACTGCGACTGCGATAATTTTTCATCCGCGTTCCATTTCCTTCCTCACGTCGCGGAGATAACGCAGAAAAAAAAGCCGCGGTTTCTGTCCACTTTATCATCGGACAGATACGAATAGACAAAAATAAAAAAAATTGTCGAGCCAATCGCACCAATAAACGACCACGACGCAGTGCCTTATTAATGATAAACAATAACAAAAATACCGAAACCTCTATCGTTTGTCAATTTACCTGCACACGAAATGCGTTCCCCGCGCTTGAAAATCCTCGAAACGCAACTGTAGATCGTCTTCACTGCTCTTTCGATAAATCGTCGCCTAAACGGTCGAAAAAAAGGCCAAAAAAAATCGCGTTAGGTCAGTACGAGCAGCGTATTAGCTAAACCGGCGCAGTTAACGAAGCGACGATTGAATTAGCGCGTGGCCGAGACGCAAAGGCACCGAGGCCGTCGTCTTCGTCGTCGATCGACGTCGACGGTGAAAAAAAACGCGGCGATGGGCACCGATCGGTGCGCGCGATCGAGCGCCGCGAGTTGGACTGCCGAGGACGACACGGCGGGAGCGCATCGGGCCACCCGGCTCAGCCCAGCGCCAGGCGTGCCGCGAACGTGGGTCGAACGAAATTGCGACGCCGAGATGATGGTGGGGGTAAAAAAAAAGGAAACGCGCGCGCACGTTCATCGCTGTCGCGGCGCCGGCTTCTCGTGTCTGTGAATTTAGAGCGCGGAAACTCAGCCAGTGGGCTTTTCGCACCGAAAGCCGAGACAATTCCGTCGCCGCTACGTGAATCCGCGATATATATACGGAGAACGGCGAAATCACAGTCACTAAGAAATATAAGTCTTTTTCCGAAAGCACATCATCTTCACTGCAAAAGTATACTGCGAACATGAACTTCGGTAACTCAACTTTGAAGATAATATCGTAGAAATTAATAAAGTCAATGAATTATTGATATTTTCAGTGAATATTAAAAATATCTCATTGACTGGCCATTGCCCAATGAAGCGGGCAATGTCAATCATTGTTCGGGTAATACCAGTCTTTGAATTGTAACCAATTATTAGCGAGTAATCTCTGAATTCATGGCAGCAAATACTTTTCTAAGCGAAGCATGGCCATCAAAATTTCTGCATCTTCAAAAATAAACTTTGTCAAAGTGTAGCGCCGCCACATTAGTTCGGAGAGGAAAGTGTCTAGGGACTTTTTCGTTCCTTTTTTAATTCCCCAATGGCGCATATTTTTGAAAAAAAAAAAAAGTGTGAAATTAACACTTAGCGAAGCTCTATTCTCGATGCGACGAACTTTTACCCTTCAAACTGAGGTCTCGTCGTCTCTGCTATTGGTTCGCGCGATCGCACCGGGCGACTCGCGGGTCGTCGGAGGTTAGAGACGCGACTGGACGAGCGCCCGGTGGGTCACTAGTGATATATATCACCGAGACACAGGCGGTTGCTCGATACGCCGGAAGGCTCGGATCGCCGGAACGTAGAGACGCGACTGAACGTCTAAACGAGCGCTCGGTGGGTCAGTAGTGACGTACGCGTCCCCTCAACACAGGAGAAACCAGAGGGGAGGGGGAAACGCGTCTCGACGCGTTCGGCGCGAGACGCCGGTTGATTTGCGGACTAAACCAGGATTTTACCATAACCAGGAATACCAGGAATACCAGGAATACCAGAATACCAGGATTTTGTCTCGAGACGAGACGACGAAAAATCCCGGAAAATCCCGACGTCCGCCGACCGACCCGCGAGGTGGTTCGCGGGACACTGGATAAACACTGACTGATCTCGCGCGGGGGTTGGTACCCCCCCCCCTCCCCCACCCCTCCTCCCTCCCCCATTCCACCTGTCTCGATCCCTCGACGCACTCGCAGCGGGTTAGGAAGTCTCACGAAGCTTCTGGGACGCGAGAATCGGCAGCGAACTGCGCGACAACCCAAACGGCCCAGTTATTGACCGCAACCGCCACGCGTACTCGGCGTGTATATATATCACGGTTACCCCTCCCCCTCCGCTCCATCTTCGCGATTCGACAAATCCCCTCCCCTCCCCCTCCCCTCCTAAACCACGCTGCACCCTGTTTACCTCTTTACCTCTGCGAAATTTACGCTGTCGAAGAGCCACTCGACAGGCGCTCGATTTCCTCACAAGGTCACCCACTGGGTCATTTTGCTCTACAATGCGTCCCGGGGATTCGCGTATTCGGCGTGTATATATCACGGTTACCCCTCCCCCTCCTCGCCATCTTCGCGATTCGACAAATCCCCTCCCCTCCCCCGCCCCTCCTAAACCACGCTGCACCCTGTTTACCTCTTTACCTCTGCGAAATTTACGCTGTCGAAGAGCCACTCGACAGGCGCTGGATTTCCTCACAAGGTCACCCACTGGGTCATTTGCTCTACAATGCGCCCCGGGAATTCGCACGTAACAAGGCACACGACTCGTGACGCTCGTTTTGCGGGACGACGACGACGACGACGACGCGGTCGGTATACTGTACTTACACACGTAACGCGTGTGCCTGGGGTTATGAAAATCGGCGAGTAGGGCGAGCGCGGAGACTGAATGTGTAAGAGTGTATGTACACGCGTGATGATTGCGGTACTGTGTGTACCGAGCGGCGGCAGTGCCGCCGTGTGGCTCGTGCCGACTTTCGCGGCTCGTGGCCGAAGCGCGCAAGCTTAGGCGGTGCTTGCTGGCCGCCGCAGCCGCAGCCGCCGCTGGTGCCGGTGCCGCTTCGAGCAGTATTGACGAGTCCCCCGATCTCTGCGACTGCAGCCGGCACCGTCGGCGCTGCGCAGGCGCACGAAAAGCTCGAAGCTCGCCTTCCTTCCTCATCCCCTCCCCCCCTCTGCCCGCGGCGCTGCACGCTGATTCGTCCTTCCACCCTCGCCGCGTGTATATAGACACACAAGGCCACGACGCTGCCCTAAGACGCACCTGTGTGTGTCTATATATACGACTGATACAGGGTGTCGCGGCGACGTCACGTGACCAGCGGTAAGCGGCGCTGCGAGGCGTGGGAGGGGGAATCGTATTGGGCGGAAGTGACCGAACGAATTGCGCCGATTGCCTCGGGTCGCACCACGTGGACCGGGATAATCAGATTTTTGGGACACGATTTTTTTTTTTTTTTTTTATGATTGATACGAGACGAGATATAATAGTGTCGAATAGGCGACAGGCTGTTTTGGTATCCGCTGCAGGTGCCTAAATTGCAGTGTCGCACTGAGAAAAATTAAGGGATCGTCACAGTGTGAGATTAAAAAAAATCGATTTCTTCTATTTTTTTTTTTTTAGATTAATACGAGACGAGATATAGCGTCGAATACGTCGGCGACAGGCTATTTTGGTATCCGCTGTAGGTGCCTAAATTGCAGTGCCGTAGGTATATGTTGTGTGTGTATATAGTGTATATATAATACACGACGGCGCAAGGCTGCGACGTTACGTCTAGATCGATTGGCCGGCTATATACAAAGTACCTCATCCTCCCCCTACGGCTGCGACACACAGCTCAGAGTTTTATTCGTTTCGCGACCCGCTATTAATTTCCGACAATTACGATAATGGTTGGTTCCACACAATATATCAACATTACGTGCCAGTCGCCACTCGACCCGACCCTGTTATCAGTAATAATGACACGCGCGGTCACTCGGCTTCCGGGAACGGATGAGATATTAATGACGATGGTAAAACAAACATTCGTCTCGGTTTCTTCGTTGGAAAGTGGACACGTCCGTCTGTCGGACCGTGGCGAAAAAAAAAGCACATCCTCTTGACCGGATGTCGTTGGTTCTTTCTGAGAAAATTAGACGATTGTTACTCGATAAATTACTCAGTTACGATAATCAATATTTTTTTTTCAGAACGAAGATTATTCAGTTTCAACAGTCAATCAGTATTATTTATATCTTAAATATAGAAAAAAAAGTCAATTTTTGTTTTGTTATTCTTACTTTATTAAGTTGAACCGAAGCTGCTTACAATTCAACGTTCGCTTTGTCGGGAATTATATTATAAAAATTAAAGATTATTGATTTTCCGCAGTCAATCAGTATCATTTATAATTTAAATATAAAGAAAGTCAATTTTCGTTTTGTTATTCTTATTTTATTAAGTTGAACCGAAGCTGCTTACAATTCTACGCCGATTTACGTTCGCTTTGTCGGGAATTGTGTTATAAAAATGATATCGGAAAAAATCTTCGGCCCGAGTGGCGAGAACTTATTACTTACAATTAGATATATCGTGAGACGTATCAAGGACGATGCTCTCTCGACGTCGATACGCCTCGCGACCAATCACACGCGCGTCCGGCGTGTAATAATTCAATAAATACATTCGCAGCGGGAGGACTGCGGTGCGCGGGGATGAGTCGTGCGAGAGAAACTATACACCCGGCGCCGATACGACGCGCTGGAGCGGCGCCAAGTGGCGCGTTGCTTAGACCCGGTGTACGAAACGTGGAGACGTGAGAATAATCGAGTATAATACTACATGTCGACACAACTCGATCGGCAACTCGCGTCCTCGATCGTCGCCGATGACTCCGGCTGGTTTTACGCTTCTCGCGGGTCACCGCCGGGGTCGGTGTCTCGGTTGTACTTTGACGGATAAACGGCAGACGGCTTTCCGCGCCAGAGGCTTCCACTAGGCAATCGCGGGACATCCTGAAAGCAGAAATATTCGATTTAACGATCCGAAACAAAAGGCTGGGCGGAAGTAGAGGAAATGAAATTAAACCTTGCCGTTTTTTTGGCGAAAAAATTTTTTTTCGATTTAACGAAGTTTTAAAACCCTATCCGATGGGAAATTTCCCGCTGATCCCAAATATGACCGACTTTTACCCGAAAAATAAAAAAATGTAGGAGAAAAACGCGAAAAACGATTTTTCACTTTTTCCCAATTTTGACACTTTACTAAAATCGGTGTAATTTTTCTTTGGATCAATATAATCGGGATTTTCTTTTTGCATTCGAAAGAAAACTCTTCAACGAAGAGAATGCCGCCAGGCGGAACGCGATATCTCAATTTTTCAATTTTTTGCAGATTTTTAAATTTGACCCTCAAAAATCGCAAATTTTTAGAAGGGGTACCCCTTGCCGTTTTTTTGGCGAAAAAAAAAATTTTCGATTTAACGAATTTTTAAAACCCTATCCGATGGGAAATTTCCCGCTGATTCCAAATATGACCGGTTTTTGCCCGAAAAATAAAAAATTTGAGGAGAAAAACGCGAAAAACGATTTTTCACTTTTTCCCCATTTCGGCACTTTACTAAAATCCGTGTAATTTTTCTTTGGATCAATATAATCGGGATTTTCTTTTTGCATTCGAAAGAAAACTCTTCAACGAAGAGAATGCCGCCAGGCGGAACGCGATATCTTGATTTTTCGATTTTTTGCAGATTTTTTAAGTTGACCCTCGAAAATCGCAAATTTTTTGAAGGGGTACCCCTTGCCGTTTTTTTGGCGAAAAAAAAAATTTTCGATTTAACGAAGTTTTAAAACCCTATCCGATGGGAAATTTCCCGCTGATTCCAAATATGACCGATTTTTGCCCGAAAAATAAAAAATTTGAGGAGAAAAACGCGAAAAATGATTTTTCACTTTTTCCCAATTTCGGCACTTTACTAAAATCCGTGTAATTTTTCTTTGGATCAATATAATCGGGATTTTCTTTTTGCATTCGAAAGAAAACTCTTCAACGAAGAGAATGCCGCCAGGCGGAACGCGATGTCTCAATTTTTCAATTTTTTGCAGATTTTTAAATTTGACCCTCAAAAATCGCAAATTTTTTGAAGGGGTACCCCTTCCCATTTTTCCCAAAATTTGACGAAAAAAAAATTTTCGATTTCGCCAAGTTTAAAAACCCTATCCGATCGGAAATTTCCCGCTGATTCCAAAAACGACAGGTGTTTGCCCGAAAAATCGAAAACTCGAGGAGAAAAACGCGAAAAACGATTTTTTTTTCCTGCCAAACTGCCAAATTTCGCGATATTAAACATCAAACTGCTGCTGGCTTCCCAACGATCAATCAGAGACCGAATAAATCGACAGCAACGGTTGTTCACGAACTTTTTAATAGCTGAACATAAACCAAGCGGACGGCGATTGTTTTTATGTCTCTAATCGCGGGGAAACGCGGAATCCTGTTCTTCACGATAAGCAGCTTCCGCTTCGTCGAATCATTCGTTCCCGATTGCGACGAAAAGCCACCCACACCGTTTGTCCCGGAGCGGAATCGCTACGCCCACGATCGTCAAGAGAGAAAAAAAAATCAGATCCAGTTATCGGGAGCGATATACTCACTGCAGACGTTGCAATTTCTCTCGTCGGAACCGTCGCCGCATCCGTCTCTGCCGCTGCACGTTATCGCGTCCGAGCGACATCGTCCGTTCGCGCACCTGAACGGACACGATCGCGACGTGAAACGGCCGCGATTTCGCGTCTGACAGGCTCCTCGCGGCTCGTCGCTTCCGTCTCGGCAGGAGACGACGGCGTTGCAGAACTCGTAGGCCGGCAGACATTGACCATTATTGCAGCGGAAGGCACCGTCGGGACATTCTAATTTTTTTTTTAAAGAAAAATACAAAATTAATTCGCTTCTCTAAATTATTTCTACATTAAGAAGATGATTTTTTAATGAAGAATTTTTTTAACAGAGAAAGAGGAAAGCGAAACGCTCCGTCAGGACAGTCAATTTTTTTTTTTAAAGAACAAAACAAAATTAATTCGCTTCTCTAAATTATTTCTAAACTAAGAAGATAATTTTGTAGTGAAGAATTTTTTTTTTAAAGAAAGGGGAAATTATTTCAGACTGACTTCTACGTCCTTTGCAGCCTTCCTCGTCCTCTCCGTCAGGACAATCCTTCCGGCCGTCGCATTGGCCGGCTCGGGAAACGCAGACGCCGCTCTTTCGACAGCGAAAAGCTTGGCTGGGACATTGCGACTTCGAGCACTCCTCGTCGGAGCCGTCGGCGCAGTCCGGTCGTCCGTCGCAAACGAAGAACCAGCTGATGCAGGATCCGGTGCTGCGACACTGGAAGGTTCCGGCGGCGCATCCGGTTCGCTCGGCGCTGCAGGCGAGACTTCCGTTTCCGCGTATCGCGCAGTCGCAGACGCCGTCGATGCATCTTGACTGAGGGTCCGACATCTGACACTCGAGATTGCTCGTGCAGGCGAGGCCGAGGCTCACGGCGATCGTCGTCTCCGTCTCGTGGCGATCGGTCTTCATTGGTGCTGCGAATAAAATACAAAATCAATATAAATAAAATAATAAATAAAAAAAAAAATCGATAACGATTTATTCATTTTACTGAATACTAAATTAAATCCAAGACGTTAAACCCTTGACCAAAGGTTTGCAAAATGTGGACATTTTTTTTTTATCAATTTCAACGACAGCTGTGAAAACGGCGAATCCGTTCGAAGATTTACCGATCTTCATCGGTGATGTGAATAAAATACGAAAAGATAAATATAAGTAAAGTAATAAATTTAAAAAAAAAGAAAAAAAGGATTTCAGTAAAATGAATATTTTACTGAAATTAATATTTTAGTAAAATGGATATTTTACTGAAATGAATATTTTAGTAAAATGGATATTTTACTGAAATGAATATTTTAGTAAAATGGATATTTTACTGAAATTAATATTTTAGTAAAATGGATATTTCACTGAAATTAATAAATGAATAAAATATTGAGTGAAATGAATATTTTACTGAAAACTAAATTAAATCCAAGGAATTAAACCTTGACCAAAGGTTTGCTAAATGTGAAAACAACTTTTTAAATTCGAATTCAACGGCAGTTGCGAAAACGGCGAATCCGTTGGACGATTTACCGGAAGTCGAGCTGGTCGTCTGCGTGAGTTCCGTTATGACGGCGTCGACGACGATGGCGTCGTCGTCATCCGGCAGCTCATTGGTGCTCGGTGTCCTCGGCCTCGACGGCACAAACGACGACCGCGTGACGAGATTCGTCGGTATCAGCGGACTCGGCGCAGCCGTCGAGAGCAGTCGCGTCGCGTTCTTCAGCCACGACATCTGAACGCCTGAAACGAAATTGAATAGCACATTACCGACACGGACGATTATCGACGACGGCGACAAACGGCGACGTCCAATTTCGTCGCGGAAACAATTCCGTCCCTAGAGACGGAAACCTCGCCGCTATATCCGTCGTCCCGGACGCTGACCGTTCGAGCATTAATCTTTCGCTGACTGACGGCGAAGAGCCCTCGAACAGTCAGCCTCAAGAATTCTCGAGAGAGAAATAGCTCAGCTATTTTTCTCTCTCGAGAAACTCGGCGGTTTTGGAGCAGTAAAAATAAGAAATAAAAAAAAAGCAACACGGCTCACCTGTCTCATTTTCCCCGTCGAGATCCTGGGCAGCTTCCTGCCCGAGAGGATTACCCGCGGGTTCGTCGTCGTCGGTTTCTTGCGCCTCCCCGCCGACTTCCTGAACGATCGCGGGAGGAGGCTGCCGAGTCGGCGGCGGCGCCGGTCTCACCCGATCGTCCGGGCGGCAAACGTCGCCGTCGCGCCGCATCGGCGCAGTGCACTGACAGTGACCGAACAGATCCGGGATGAGGAAGTCGCAGTGGGTGTCGCTGTCCCACAGTCGGCAATGCGCGTGGCTGTAGCAGACCTCTCCTGGTTTTGCAGCTATTTTTTTGCAGAAGAAACAGAGAAAAGAAAAGATTAACTGACGTTGTCGGTTTTCCAGGCATTTTTTTTACCAAAATTTACAAATTTACAACTAAATTCTAATTTATCCTTTTTTTTTATAAAAAGAATCACAAAAAAGTCCCATAATAAACAAATTCGTATTTTTGTTTCACTAAACTATCAAATCTATTTTACTTTGAAATATAAAATAAAATATAATTAGATCTTCCTAATAAAAAAAAGAACCGAAATATTCTTTTCTAGGCTTATCCGTCCAAATTATCCTAATTTATCCTTTTCTTTTTTATAAAAAAAAAATCATAAACATGTTCGTCCCATAATAAAAAAATGCACATGTTTGTTTTACAAAACTATCATAGGTCTATTTTGTTAAAAAATATAACATAAAATATAATTAGATCTTCCTAAATAAAAAAAGAACCGAAATATCTATTTCCAGGCTTTTCACTCCAAATTACCCTAATTTATCCTTTTCTTTAATAAAAAAAATAATAAAAAATATTCGTCCCACAATAAAAAATCATATTTTGTTTCAAAAACTATCATAAATCTATTCCACTTCTAAATACAAAATAAAATATGAGATCTTCTTAATAAAAAAGAACCCAAATTCCCTATTCCTGGCTTTTCATTCCAAACCCACGTCTCCAGTAAATAAATCCTGAACAAACGAAACAGCAAACTAAATTCCAACGAAGCCGCAAACTTTTGCCCCCGAGCGTACGAACAGCTCGTAATAAGGAACTCGCTAGAATCCGCGACGAGGCGCAGGTAAAGCAAACGGAAGCCGCGCGCGCTCGCGCTCGCCGAGCAAATATATAAGTACAGCGGCGCGGGCTTGTATTACGTATCCGCGGGGTACTCGGACGTTTCCTTATAAGCTCGGCGGTATCCGCTGTTACGTTGGACGAGCCCCCCTCGAGCTCGAACAGGAATCGCGATAAATATGTACGACTTCTCGTTGTGTACACGTAGAGAGAGAGAGAGGAGGAAGACAGAGCGGAGGCATCGATGGCCCGATAGGGCTGTGCAGATTCCGACCCATGGGAAGTGCTTGATACTCGAGAGGGTAGTCGAGCTCTCTATATCTTCTCCCTCTCTCTCTCTAACTACCCAACGACTGTGCGTACACAGTTCCTGCAGTACCGAGGGACTCGCGTTGTACATAGCTCGTTACCGATTAATCTGCCCCGGCTACGAAGCCGCGATAACGATCCTCACGACATCGGCAATTACCAATTCGGACTCGCCGTGTACGGGATATTTTTGCTTCCGTTTCAGCTCTCCCCCCTCGGCGAAAGCCATCGAGAAAACCAGCGGCTATACGACAACTACAAGCCATAGGATTATCCTTGAAAAAGGACGTTGCAAAAAACGACGGGATTTTATTTTCCCATCTTGCGGCTTCGTCTCGTCCACTTATCGATGCGGTTTATAATGTGGATTAGCTGCGCGGAGCTACCAGGCGCAGTGGATATTGCACTGAGAAATATTCAGGAGATAACAATGTCAAATATAGTGTGTTCTACTATATACACTGAAAAAAATGAATAGTTGTGATTACCAATCGTTGGTCAGAGCTAAAAATATTTTAGTACGCGTAGATTTTACGCAGGTGGCGAAAAAAAAAATTAAATCGGTAGGCTGTCCAATTTGCTTACGCCCGAGACACGTGTGACGACGAAATTGCAGGTATCCCTCCTCGCAGCGACAAACCCCGGCGAGGCAACTGCTGTTGGCGACCTTCATGTAGCACTGCTCGGCGACGATGCAATCGTTGCCCAGTAACGTCGCTGAAAAAAATAAATTTAATTAGTCAATGAATCAAATTTACCAACACAAACGGATATGAGATTTTTTTTTAACTATTAAAAAAAGCTTATGTTAGTTTTGAAGGGAATGGAGAAATGGAGAACGTAATAAAATTCCTATAAAATGTTTTTAGGGCCGACCCTGGAATTTAATTCCGCAGTAGTGCAACGAAAGCACACGAAAAAAATGCAATTAGTCAATGAATCAAATTTACCAACACAAACGGATATGGGAATTTTTTTAACGACAAAAAAAGCTTATTTCAGTTTTGAAGGAAATGGAGAAATGAAGTAATAAAATTTGTAATGTAATAAAATTCCTATAAAATGTTTTTAGGGCCGACCCTGGAATTTAATGTCATACTGGCAATTTAATTCCGCAGTAGTGCAACGAAAGCACACGACGTCCCCGGAGAAAAAAAAGCCCTTCGACTTGATTGGTATTGCGGCTTTTAATCGAATTGGAGTCGGGACTATATTGCTCGGCGAGCCCGCGGTAAACCGAAGCTGCTGCTGCTGCTGCTGCTGGCTGGGACATCCAATTAACTACCGGGCTTTATGATGAATGAAACCCAGCCAGGGAGAAGAGAAACAACGAGAATTGAGACGTGGGTGTGGTGAATGTATCCAGCGACCCTTTGGATCGCTGTAACGAGATCTATTTTTTTTAGAGGCCTGCTGTTTATTTTTATCTGCCTTTACATGTCACTCTGACATTTGCAAGAATAAAGGGTCACATTGCGATGCATCTAAGGTCACTAAAAAAAATCTTTAGAAATTTTTTCTTAATTAGAAAAATAAATTGTTACTTGAAAAAAAATCATTAAAAAATACTAAATTGTTTTAGAAATTCATTTTAAAAAATCGGTAGATTAAATGGATCTTCAATGAAAAATCTAAACCCTTCGAAAAGCGAAAAATGCAAGCAACGTAAAGCCGCCAGCGACGCATTCCGCGACGATTCGTTGAGTGGCACGACGATAAAAGGTTCGTTCTCGAGTTTATTTCAAATGCAAATTCCGTCGCCTCGCGAGACTTTTACGGTCTACGCGTCCATTATACTCGTCCCTCGAATGCGCTTTTCGAACGAGACTCGTGTCTCTGTGTTTGAGGTTTCAGGACGAATGGTTTTTATTTTTCAAAAGTCGTCTCTCCGCGGAAGCTGGAATTAAGTGGGAGGCTAGGAGAAATTTTCTGGTCCTACAAAAAGAAGGGGGTAAAAATTGGGGGCGAGGTGCTTTTGTTGTCCTCACCCTCGAGACAACGCGTCGCATTGTACTCGGCGTGGTAGGGCTGACACCGGCAGAATCCCAAGTGGCAGTGGCTGTTGTCGATGCTGGCCTGGCAGTCCCGGTCCCTGTAGCACTCGTGGCCGAGCCTCGACGTCGTCACGGCCGGAGTCGCCTGCACCGTCATCTGCGGATAAAAAATCGGGGTCAAGACTCGGTGACACTTCAGTTTTATTTTGATTTATTTTTTATTAAAAAATACATATTTATATATTTTTTTAATATTTTTAAGAGAAAAGGCAAAATGTATGCGTTAACCATAGTTATGTTAAACGAAAGATTATTATTGTTGAACGTTTGTATAGTTGCCTGCACCGTCATCTGCGGATAACAAATCGGGGTCAAGACTCGGTGACACTTCAGTTTTATTTTTATTTATTTTTTATTTAAAAATACGTATTTATATCTTTTTTTAAATATTTTTTAGAGAAAAGACCAAATGTATGCGAAAAATAAAGTTATGTTAAGCGAAAAATTATTATTGTTGAACGTTTGTATGATTCTTAAACACAGTAGGGCAAGAATGGCTAATAAATATCTATCTATATTTTTTTAAGACAAAAATAAAAATTAAAAAATGTGAAAACGTTGGAAAAACCTGCAAATTTCAAACAGCTAAAACGATTGAAGTAAAAATTGTAAGAGACCAGAAAAATAAAATTTTGTTTTATGTTAAATAAAATAAATAAAAAAAAAACACAAAATGTGAAAATCTTGGAAAGACCTCCAAAATGAAACCAGCTACAATTATTCAAATAAAAATTTGTTAAAATCGAAAAAAATGTTAAAGAAATTTGTTATCATTGTCATTATCTCCGCCGACAGGATTTCCATCATCCCGTTCTCCGCCAGCATCGGGACAAAAAGCTCGCAGAACCCGCGACATAAATCACGCGCGACGCGTGAGCGAAACACCGTCATCCGTAACTAGCGCCTAGTGAACGCAATGCGCTTGCGCATCGCGTTCGCGCGTTACAACCTCAGGGCACTACCCTCGGGCCGTCAATTGGTAACTCCCTCCGCCCGGGATTCGCGCTTGCGCAGGCGCATTCGCAGGATTCGTGTGCGCATGCGCACTTGCGACGGCGCACCTCGCGGGTGCCTCTCTCGGCGCTTCGCCTCTAATCGCTTCCCGGTTTCCCACGATCCGCGGACAATGCGAGAAAACCGAGCGTCGGCGGCGTCGGCGGCAGAATTCCGGGAGAGGTTGGAACCCTCTCCTCATCTAAGTGTGACGCACACGCGTCGCAGACGAGCGTCAGTAGGAAGAAGCCGACGCGACTCGCACTGTGTTATCGTCGCCGCCATAGTTATATATACACAACGACAGCGAGAAAGAGAGGGAAAGAGGAAGGAGGAAAGAGCGAACGTAGCGCGAGGGGCGCGAAGCTAACGCGCAAGGACGCGTGCAAATTCACTGTCGGGACTCTCCGACGGCAGCAGCAGCAGCAGCGTTAGCAGTAATGGCGGCAACGGCAGCCACAGTCTGCGAAGACTGCACTCTCCAGAGTCTCTCTGTGTGTACACAAGTCAACAACGTGGCGGCTCTCAGCGTGCGCGGCTCTTGGGAGAAAATAAAAATATATATTACATGTATACAGATAGATACGTAGGTTATGTGTATATATACTAGTTGATGGCCGACGCGAGCAGCGAGCATCGGCGAAGCGGCTAATGCACGCCGACGTGAATTCACAAAGGTTATGGCGCGTCCGTTGATGCTACGTTGTCTATGGTGTGTTTATATACAGGGTGATCCAGAATCCTCGCACACAAAGGAGTCCCGGAAGTCCGAGTGGTTGCAGGAATGCAAAATGTGTGCAAAATTTGAGATTTTTATTTCTGGTAGATTTTTTAATGAGAGACGGTTTATGACAGCCAATCTCAACTTTCTCTTAATTCGTTCTCAATTTAATCTCAACTTTCTGTTTATTCGCCCTCAAGCTGAGAGGGTAAATATCTTCATTTGTACTCAAGTTAAGGGGAAGCTGGAGTAGATTTAGTTACCGACATTTTACCCGTAAAAGTGCTATTTCGTAGAACACACTATACGTCGTTAAAAGGCTACGTACGAAGTTGAAATTTGGCAGAGATGTTATGTGAATATTAGTGAGTTTACGTCTGGTCGAATTTTGGTGAAAAACGAAGGGAAAATGTAAAAAATCGTGTATTTACGACGAACCTCTCAAAACCAATATGGCCGCTCGAAACGTCAACAGAGCGTTTGCTGCAAGATATAATCGATTCAGGAATTCAAACTTGCTAAATCAAACCAGACGCAAATTCTTTGAAGTTTTCTCTACATTTCGGTACCTGCGAAATGTTAATTACATCAACTAAATCCACGTATAGTGTGTTCTACGAAACCGTACTTTTTTACCGGCCAGTCGGTAAAAAAATCTACTCCAGCTTCCCCTTAAGGCGATGTGAAATACCGACGCTCACCTCAAAAGTTCGGATACGTTTTTTTTTCGTGAATTATGAACGGATCGAAGTAAAAATTGAAATACAGATGCCAGTAATGTGAATCTCGTTAATCAATTAGTCAGAATTTTAATTTTAATAAAAAAAAATTGATGTCGGTAGCCGATCTGTAATTTTTTTTTTCGAAAATCAAAATTCTGACGAATTCAATTGATATTTCAATTTTCGCTTCGATCCGTTCACAATCGGCGCAGGATTCTGAATCACCCTGTATATATATGTGCGTACGTCATATATGCACGTCATATATATATGTACGTCATGTATGCACGCGCGTCTCAGCCGCTCTGGCACACCGTTACGAATGTCGAGCAATTTTCCGCGAAGCCTGAGAGCGAGAGGCTTGGTGAGAGGGGGAAAGGAGGGAGAAGAGGAGAAACCATCGGCAACGACGCGAACTTGGCGGACTAATAAAACCCGCGCGGATAGTACGGACTACGGAATAACCGCGCGTGTGTACCGTTTTCCCACTCGAGATGAACGACGAGAGCTGCAGGAGTTGCAGGACCGGCGGGAGTTTAGCGATTTCCACGCTTCTGCGTCCGGGCGCGTGTCAGACGGTTTACACGAAGTCGGCGTAATCCGGATGACTCGGGTTTGACGGGGCACGCGGCGGGATCTCGAGCGCAACGGCCGAGGGTCAGTCGCAAAAAGCGGTCGGGAAAGACGTGATCGGGTCGAACGCGTTAAAGCTGGTTTTTTAATCGCCTTTTTTTATTCAAGAAAAAATTGTTGCACGTGATGGAGATTTTTTTTTTTTTTTCGTTCGGAACCGAATTAAAGTAGCTTTAATGAGTGTACATTGACGTAATAGAATTCGCAGTATCATCCGGCTGCGGTTACCGACTCTGTAATAGAGCGAGTGCGGTAAACGCAGAGAGAGAGAATCGGTAAGAAACGGTGCTGGATAACTGCGAGCGGAATGATCGAGAGAGGAAAAAGTCTGAAATTCCTTTTACCGATGATCGACAACCGATTGCGCAACAGCTGGGTTAGCTTTATACCAGTCGAAGCTATTAAATTCTCCGCAAAGTAATATTATTCACTTAGCGTCTTCCTTTTGGCGCGAAAAAAAAATATTGCGACCTGAGGCCGCAGGCGGCGCTGCAGGCGCAGTCGAAGAAATGAGCGTCCGCGTCTAGCGCATCGAGTCGCTGGTCCAGCTGTAAATTCTCAGTCCGAGGTATCGAAAAAGGTGGAGACGCGTAAAGTGCACTTCAGTCTTGTCTTGTCTTATCTCGTTACGGTACCGAACGGACGATCCGATCGTCAATCGTCCGCAGCGCTCGAATCATTCGCGGCCGAAAAAGAGAAACGAAAATAAAAAATATACTATAGCTGAATTTTACTGTTATAATTTACTGTGTAACAGAGTTTTCCGCGAGACGACGCTGAAGGAGGGGGAGAGGGAAGGGACCGCGGCTAGAACCGTAGAACTTGGAAGTACCGTCGCGGCGTGACGCGCAGCGAGCGCTGCCGCTCGTTTCTCACTCCCGATGGCCACACGCGAAAGCCCCGGCGCGATCCATTATGAATTCCTCGTGCAACACGCGCACGCGCGTCGTCGCTGCTGCTGCTGCTGCTGCTGCTGCTGCTGCTGCTGCTGCTGCGGCAGGAAGACCGTAACGACGTAATAGCCGAAGCTCGGGCGCGCTAGTCGGTCAGTGATCTTGGCGGCCGGTCGCTCTCGTCGCTCTTGCCTCGGGAAAATCGTCGCTTCTTTCACGGTTTCATCGGCGGGGCGACCTCGTCGAACGGAGACGATGAAACCGGGCGGCGCCTGGCATTTACGATCTCGCTGGTCGGACGATTCATGAATCGTCCGACCAGAAGCTTCTAATAGCTGATCAGCTATTAGAAGCTTCTGCTTATTATCGGGACCTGTGAATACGTTCAAAGCCAAAGCGACAATTCGACTCGGCAATCTTTTCCCGCCAAACAATATTCACACCTAAATGGAAAATGCACTAAACGGAAAGTTTTTATAAATTAGCTTCATTGTACCTGTGGAACTCTATGCGTCAAGACTGTGTTTGTTTATTCGGCGAGGGTTACCCCCTCTCCCCGAAATTGGGTGCAAACCCGTGTGTTATGTATAAATAAATAAATTAATAAATGGATGCGCGCGCATCTTATCTCCCGAACCTGCGCGCGCATCTTATCTCCCGAACCTGCGCGCGCATCTTATCTCCCGAACCTGCGCACAAAGAATGCGCGTCGGCTGTGACGATCGGGAGCAGCGCCTCTGCCGATCGTTTCGTGCGCCGCGCGAGACGCGTGAAGATGGAATTGCAAAATCGGCGATTAGAATTCCGCGAGCGAAGGGCCCGCGGCTCTCTACGAGCCGAGGAGACACGACTGTACATCTGTACAGGGCGGAGCAGCCAACCGACTTCCGCGAATGTTCGCGCGTGAGAGACAAAGAGAGAACGAGTGTTGTTATTGTTGTGTCGTACGAGACGACTGCGCGCGCAGCACGAGCCTCTCCCCCCCCCCACCTCACCTCCTTCCCGGAGGGGGAAGGGGAATAATGCGCGCAGCGTACGAAGGATAAACCTTGGCTCATGAGACGAGCGCGCGAATCCGTCCGCAACATCGGAGGTTCGCGCAGTTCGTGCGCTGCGCGCGCAGCTCACGAACTGCGCACATCACCCGCATCGTCGCTGCGCGTAATAAGCCCCGCGGCAGCGTCTGGGAAGGCGCTTTGGAGGAGGGAGGGTGGTTAGAGGGGAAAGAGGGGAATTTTATATCGCGCGCGCGGTAATCCCGGTCTCCCGTCTCGCTGCCATCTCGATACACCTAATTACTCGTAACGATGGTAATTCCGGGCCCAGCGGTGGAGTCTCTCACCCAGTAATTTAGCGTTCGCTAGTTGAATTGCACTTCTGGTTTGCGTTGCCGCGGAGAGTTCGTGCGATGTGGGGTAACAGGTGTTCCCAATTTTTTTTTTTTATTCAATTAAAAAAGCTACGTTGCGGTTCTCAGAGCGGCGCACGAAAGGGGCGCTACTAATAATAATAATAACAACAACAACAACAATAATGATAATAATAATGATGATGATGATAATGATAATGATAATGATAATGATAATAATAATAATAATAATAAACAGATCTTTAATGCCGTTCGAACCTGATCGATCAGCCGGTTTGCGCCGCGTATTTATTTAAGAGAGTGTTACGTACACGCCGGGTTTTGTTCTCGGCTCGCCACGTGCGCCGCGTCCTTCGCGCAGCCCCGAGGCTTCCCTCTCGGTGCCGAGAGCTCGACCCCCCATTCATACTTCGTGTGCGTACGCATTCACCAATTCGTTCAATGGATTATTGCGCGGCTGAGCACACGCGCAACGCGGGCTCTGCAAATACGAGCGCTGTACGTCTGCTACTATATCTGTCTCACTCTTTCGCATTCACTCAGTGTATGAAATAAAGTACTCTCTCTCGCTCTCATTGGAATGGCGAAACCTGAGCTTCATTGTCGACCTGCGACCCTAATATCTAATCAAAAATGCACACAGATTATGGCTATTGAAAATACAAACATTTTTTTTTAATTGAGCGTAAAAAAATATTTACTCAGCGAAAGGGGAGCAAATAATAAAAATTGAATATTGAGGGCTGCATTATAAATCAGCTTTATAAGTCAGAATTTGATTATAATTGTAACAAGCGATAACATTTTGTTAGGAATAAGACGACTGATTGCTTTTACTTGTTTAAGAATTTTTTGTTTTTTTTTCTCTGATTTGCAGACTCAATAGCAGCCAGTAGCATTGCACTGCTGAATCCTGAGCTTCATTGCTGAACTGTGACCCTAATATCTAATAAAAAATGCACACAGATTATGGCTATTGAAAATACAAACATTTTTTTTAATTGAGCATAAAAAAATATTTACTCAACGAGGATGGAGAACATAATAAAAATTTAATATCGCATGCTGCATGATAAATTGATTTGGACTTAATGATTATAATTGTAACGACCGACAAAGTTTTTTTTTTAAGAATAAAGTGGCTGATTGATTTGCTTGTTCAAGAATTTTCACTTCATTTTTTTTTCTCTGATTCGCAGACTCAACAGCGAACGGTGGAAGTCGCGAGGCGTGAATAATGATGTAGGCACTTTGCCGGCAGACTAAACTACCCGCCGCGTGCGGCACGCGGTGTGTACAACGCGGTTGAAGCCCCGGAGCATCGACAACAGACTTGCGGAAGGATCTAATCGTTCTCGGGCAAACTGCTCTCACGCGGAAATGCTTTTCCCAGCTAAATTGAAGACGGGAGAATGGATTTAATTATTCCTCGGCTGTCCGAGGTGCCCGAGGGTACCGACAGATCGTCATTCACAATGACACAAGGTATTTTACTTTCTCACAAGCTTGTTAAAAATATTATCCCTATTTTTTAATTTTATTTGCACTATTCTATTAATTTATATTCTATTGCACTATTCTATTAATTCAAATTTGCCAAGAAACTAATATTCCTATTTATTTCAGGCTTTCGGATCAAAAAATGGAAAAAGGATTATCTCTGAAACAAATTTCAAGTCTGGGTACCAAAAAATAACTGCAATTATTTCTCACAATCAATTATTCAATATTTGTCGAGAAAACTAATATTTATTTCTTTTTTTAGGAGAAAAAATCAGCTCGTCAGGCGTTAACTGAAAAAACGACAAACAGCAGATTTCGCGCGGCCGCAAAAATTACAACCAGCGTTGTACCGTTCGAATCCAGCTCGGAGCGTAGGAAAAAGGCGCCGCGGAAGTGGCGCAGTTGAAAAATCTAATTAAAACGCCTCGACGAGGGCCGCAATGATACAGGTCGCCGTCGGGGGGGGGGGGGGGGGGGGGGGCAGGGGCCAACTAGAGGTGCACAATAATATTTTCCACGTAGCGCGGAAGCTTCGACCCTCTCGCAATTATCTCTCGGCATCTGCGCGAAGGGGGAGACCCGAACAGCAGCAGCAGAATCAGCAGAAGCAGCAGCAGCAGCAGTTCGAGTTGCGCTAACTCGGCGCTTCGGGGTTCAAGCTCGCGGCTCGTTCAGTCTACCTGTTGGCGTTCGGTGCACCTTCCTCTTCCTCCCGAGAACGTCGAGGCTTCTTCCTCGCTTCGCCTTGCCCCGCCGCCTCGAATCTAATAATCGCATCTCGCGGATGCGGATACTTTGCATGCGCGCGTTAGGCCGTTATGCCGCAAACCAACTGCGGTAGCAAACTGAGAGCGATGTGCGCATCGAGTCGGCAGCAACTCAGCCCTGCGTTTCGATACGCGCTTAACCAGTCTCGCGTTATGCAGATTTCAAGTGCTATCAGATTGTGGAGATACTAATTTCAATGCTACTAATGCCTATAATAATAAAAAAAACATTGTGATACCAGTCGCGGCTCCCTACGTGGAAATATTTAAATGTGCAATATATGTCGCTGAAAAGTTCTGTGTCACATATATATTGCATATAGAACTTTTTGGTGACATATATTTTGGTGACATATATATATTCACATATAAATATTTTTTCATGTGAGTCGCGAGCAGCGAAACTATTGGAATCAGTAGTATTATCAATATCGTTAGTTATCAGCGGACCAAGTTAAACATTGCTGGTGCAATTTTTCAATTAATTTATTGACGTCACATTGATTGACATGATTTTACTTTTTTTTTTTATTCGAGAAGCTGAGCGATAACAGCGTCCATAGCATAAATCGACGACTTATCGCAATTGACCTGTGCACTTTGCACTTTGAACTATTCCCGCCTCTCAAGTCCCAAATGAGTTGCATATAAAAGCAAAAAGCGTGTATCAAAATTGATTGGAAATCGCAGCACTGGATTCATTGCCGCGAGTTCGACGCTCGGCTGCAGAGGAAAAATTGCACAAAAAAAAGTGTACACAAAAATGATCGGAAACTGTAGCGTTAGATTCGTTGCCATTGGACGCCGGTATTTTTCCCCTGGGGGGAAAAATACCGGCGCGCCGATAACCCAGCAGTGCAATCGAGATTTCCGTAACCACCGACTTCGCGTTGTTTTTCCGCGGGCGCCGCTTGTACGAGGAAATCGACCAGACCGCGAGATCCGAATAGAATAGAACAGAATGTACGTCGGTTGTACTACGTCGGACGAACGTCTGAACTCCGCCGGATGCATCGACGTGTATTCCGTCCGCACGTTGCGGGCGGAATTGCGCTTTGCCCGGTGCATTCCGCAGTCGGGGTCAATTCGTGACTTCCTCGCGAGCCGCCGCAGCCGCGCATCACTCTCGCCGCGATTGCTTCCGATCCGGCACGAACGATTCGTTTCTCCTCGCTCGTTCTCGTTTTCCGCGTCTTTCCCGCGCGTCTCGTTTGCGTTGGGGAATTGTTACTTTCCCTCCGATGCCGAAATGGAGACGTTTGAAAGGGGAATATTGAATTATTGATATTGAATTGATATTGATATTGGGATATTGATTCATCGATTCAGGGAAATGATTTGGTGAAAGAAAATAAATTCATTTGCAGTCGAAATATTTGTCGGAAGCAAATTTAATTTATTTTATTTTTTCAGTGATTTAGTAAAAGCTTGGGAATTTTTTTTTAATAATTTAGGAAGACAGAATAAACATGAAAGTAAATATGAAAATTGAGTTGGCTTTGAGTATTTTTGGAGCTGTTTTAGGTCATCTTATTGTTTTCGCTGAATGCATTTAGCGACTCCAATGACTCAGGGACAGTTATGAAAAAAAAATAAAAATTCCCGCTGGACCGGAAATGATTATATTATTGTGTCGTTGCAGCTTGGAATATTGATCGGCCGAGTTCGTGACAAGAGGACCGGCGACCGAACGTAAACGATGGACGCGAGCGCTTCGAGCATACGAAATTCCGGACTGGGAAACGGCGACGACAGGTTCGTCGGGAAGACGTACCTGTCGACGTTCTCGTCTTTGGATCGGCGACGTCTCGAACGGAGGAAGTCGCGACGGTGTCAATGGACTCGACGGAGGCCTTCGGTATTTATGTTTCTACGAATAATCACTCAATGCATACAAAACTAATGAGATTCCTGAGCATTATCAGCCACTTTTCTTAAATTATAAAAGATAAAAAAGTAGCAAATGCCCAAGCCTAATTTTTTAAAAGCAAACATAAAATTAATACTGCAAAGTCTTAATAATCGAGATTTGTTATTAATACATTTCCATAATTTCTTCACTGAATTTTCGTACGCATTTTTTTTTTTAAATTAATGAACTTTTTTTTTAAATGAGCAAATGCTCATAGCCTATTTTTTTTAAACAAAGTAAAAATTAATACTACAAAGTCTTAATAGTCGAGATTTGTTATTAATACATTTCCATAATTTCTTCACTGAATTTTCCTACGGAATTTTTTATTTTACCAATGATATACAATCCAATACAATCCAATTTAATTTACCAATGATATACAATGTTTTTTTATACGTTTTTATTGTATAAAAATGTGTTAATTGATTTGCAAAATTTAACTCACCAACAGAGCCAGAAAGGTGCACAACCCGAGCACATTTCCCGCCTCCATCCTGACTCCTGAGTATTGCTTTCCGATGTCCCACGATTTTTTTCGCACGTTTCTCCGAGTCTCAGAAATTTTTTCTTCTGTTCACAGATTGGACGAAAAAAAAAAAGCGCGCGCGAATTTGTTGTGTACGAACGCGAACGAGCGGGGGTTTTACGCGGCCATGCGCTTTCCACGCCTGCGTGATGATGACTGAACGCGAACCGGCCCCCGGGCGGGGGGCTTTCGGTCTCGGGCGGAGAAAGAGAAAAGCACCGTCGGGGCCCGAGCGCTCCCACTTCTTCGTCCTCCCGTGCGGCTCGTCTTCTTCGTCGTCGTTGGGGAACCCCCACGAGCCTGGCGCTCTCCCGATCCGCTGCAGCATCCCCCGCGGCTGTGCAACTCCGGCTGCGTCACTCGAAGAAAAAAAAAAATCGGCGTCAGCGCGATTGACAAGTCAATTGGATTGATTGAACAGCGGAGCTAAAAATAATTCAGCGCTTGCTGCAAATTTGCAGATAGGTTTGCTTATTGAGAGGCTAAAAATTATACAGCTCGTTGACTGTGTAGAAAAAAAACACAGCTCTTCCCAAAAATTTGCAGACACAGGTCACTTATTTTTTGGGAATTTAATAAGTCGATTTAATTTTCTGGCCACGAATTTCCAAATACATTTTGCTTATTGAGAAACTAAAGATTATACAGCTCGTTGACATTCTAGAAAAAAAAACTCAGCTCTTCCTAAAAATTTGCAGACACAGTTCACTCACTTCTTGAGAATTTAATAAGTCGATTACATTTTTTCTTGAGACCTCAGAAAAAATAATTCTCACGTGTCTCTCAGTCAATGCAAATGTAAGCATTTTAATCTGCGATGAGTATCTCGCTCCTTGTTCGAAGCACTTATTCGTACATTCCGAACATGAGGATAATGAGTCGGCCTACATATGAACAAAAATGTTGTTGTGTTGTTTTTTTTCGCACAATGGGTAGTATTGGAATAGGTAATAGCGCGGCTGGTCGCACAGTGCATGAATATACATTAATATGAGATCTGTGTCAGCCGGTACACAAGACACGAGTTTAACGTACCGGTACGAGGAGACCGAGCAATAATGAACTCTCCGGGCCACGAACCGTTTCAAACGCTCGAAACTGGAATATCCAGAAAATTCGAGGGGAGGACGTCGGGCACGTCCGAGGGACGTGCAGGATTCTGGGTCACGTGGAATCCCGTGGAAAACGTCGCGATCGACGTTAAAACGGCTCCGGGGAATCGTGGAAACGTCATTAACGTTTCCTCGTTTTATTATTATCTTCTTTTTCCTCCAAAAGACTCTACAGAAAATCCAAACGGATTTTTGTAAAATCAGTTTTTAAAAATGTTGCCACCGCTGACTAAAATCACAAATTTTCCCATTGCCGGATTTTTTGTGAAAAAAAGAAATTCAATTTCGTTTAAAAACCCTATCTGAAGGGAAATTTACCACTGATTAAAAAAAGAACCTGTTTTTGCCTTTGAATTGAACTGACTAAAATCACAAATTTTTCCGTTGCCATTTTTTTGCGAAAAAAAATCAGTTTCGTTTAAAAACCCTATCAGATGGGAAATTTCCCACTGATTAAAAAATAGACGAGTGTTTGTCCGAAAAATAGAAAATTCGAGGAGAATAATGCGAAAAATTATTGCAGGTCTTCCGAAAAATGATCGACGAAGTCTTCGATCATTGGACTGTCGATACGTCGAGTCAACGGCTCACAGAGAAGACCAGAAGCCGAACGCCGCGCCGAACGTTAGGAATGCAAATGGAGAATCGAAAAAGCGGTCGACACCATCGCCTGCGGAGCTCGCAGGAGCCATGGGAGCCGAGCCGCGCGATGCAGCTACGCACCCTGTCATAAAGTTGACCGATAACCGGCGCGAAGAAAAGATAGGGACAGTGGAATTCTCCTTTTTCGTTCTACTCTCTCGCCGAGGCTGCGCCGCTATATCTGGTTTTATACCAAAAGAAGAAGAACCATAAAATATTAAAAAAAAAAAAAGAAACATAAACTAAAAACTCGCTCGTAGTCCCAAGTTTTTTTTTTTTTTTTGGCAACGGGTAAAGTAATAAGTTTTTAGAGAGACAGGTAGATAGATATAGATAGAATAAATAAATAAAAAGAGCGAAGGCTGAGCCAATAAACGATAGTTTCTCGTTCGCTCGTCGAAAAATGTTTCGTATCCATCGAACTGAAGATAAACGACGTTCGGAATCCGTCGACCAGATCAGCGAGACGAGAGACTTTCGCGGACCGTGCGAAAGTACTGAAAAAGCTATACATTTTCGAGGGATCCACCGATCCGGGTAATCATTGTTAATGGAGCGCAGATATCGTCTGCGCATCCAACGGAAACGAATGTCTGCACTGAAAAATTCGGTCCAATTGGAGGTCAGCTCGGTGCCCATTATTCGAGAGAAATTTCGCTCTCCCTCATCTCCCTCGAGATGAAAAAAATAATTAAATTCACCTGGACGACGACGAGCACAAGATTCGCTGGCAAAAACCTCAGCGACGGAAGCTGCGAGCGAAAAAAAAATATTATTCTGCGCGAAACCGTTGCCTCTCGCAGCGAACGATACTTAAACTTCGAGCGTGCCAGGAAAAAAATTTACGAGAAAATTGCAGTATCGGAGCATCTGCACTGGTGCTTATTAAATTAAATAGCAATTGTCGCAAAAAAAATTATAGTCACCTGGACCTCGAAAAAATTCGGTGAACCAATAAAACGTTTTTGAATTATTAATTTCCGTAAATAAATAATTTCCGTAAATAATAATAATAATAATAATTTCATTTCGTATTTAGAATTCACGTTATTTCGTACTCATTGCTCCAAATTTTATACACCAGTTTGCAAATGAGAATAACTTCCGGCAACGGTTCATTATTCACATTATGTCTTCAATGTCCTTTTTTATTTTTTTTCTTATGTGCACACACTCGACTGTAAAACGTTTCCGAGTCTATAGACCGACTCGTCGACCGCGGCGGAGATGCCGACGCGTGTATAACGCAGCTCGGTGCGTGCCTAAGCGCGGCTGCCAGCAAAACGCGCACGCAACTGACGGTCTGTTATACGAACGGACGACGCTCAACGACAGACGATCTTATTACGACAGATGATCTTGTAATAACACGTGGAAGACGCGCCGAGTGAAAGAAGACAGAGACGGCGGGTTTATTGAATTTCAAGAGGATGACTTAGTACGTTTTTGCCTCATCAAGTCTCTGTCATTCGCCAATTCCAATATTTATATAAAAAAAAGAAAATTCCTAATCGTTCAATTTATTTTTATTTTTTAATTTACATTTATTTCTGCGCACGACTGTTACGGAATTTCCGATCTACTGCGCAGTCGTCGTCCTAAAACATTTGTGTAACAAAATTCTGCGTCGTAACATTATCTTTAATATTTTTATTTATTTTATTACAGTTGCAAGACAGTGCATTTTTTTTTTATTAAATCCCCGCGCCATTTCGCCCCGTGCACCATCTGCGCATAACCGTTACAAAATTCCCGATCTACTGCGCAGGACGCGGCGAGCGCGAAACATGCGATTTTCCGCTGGCGCAGCGATTTTCCATCATCACCCCATTAAAATATTGATATAAAATGCGCGCGCATGAGCAACGGGTGTAACAATTGCAGTTAATAATCCAACGATTTATTCATAAATCTACAGCTATCGCGGATTATAATTCGCATCGCTGCGAAGATTTATCCGTGCGCGATTTTCTCGCGGGGAACGAGAACGTGATACGGTTATCTCGGATCTTTCTCTCGGGGATCTTTCTCACACGGCGAACGAGCGCGCCGAGATGCGCGCGCAGCTCTTCGCGCCGACGCCGCTTCCGCTCGAGCCGCAGGTGGCGCGCGCGCAGTTATCCTCCTCGTGTTCATTAGCCTTCGCGGCCGATCGGTCGACGCGGGACTCCCGTCAGGCGTCGTTTTTGCCCCGCCGACACCTGAATGCGCGACGCCGGCGACCGCGTGCGCGCGACATAACCTTTTCCTGCGCTCATTGAAATGCGTCATTGCGACGAGTCGCCGGTTGGAATTTATGCTCTGCTATAAACCGTTTATTGTGCGGCTCGCGGGTCCGTTGACTCTGCGCTATAGAAATCGGTACCTGATCCTCGACTATATATAGACATATATATATATATGCTCTTCGCATTCCAATATTCATAAAAAACGGTGCATAGGATAGTCATTTTTTTCTTGCCTAATGAAATTAATATCACTGAAGATTTTTAATATTTTTTATGAAGTCATTTCATTTATTTTTTAGGAGTGGTAGTAGTAAAAGAGTTTTATTGACAATACGTTTAGATTTTTTTTTGTAAATTTTTTCATAAAAAACGGTGTATAGGATTTTTCTGGCATTTTTTTTTTGCCTAATGAAATTAATATTACTGAGGATTTTTTAAATTTTTTATTCCGACATTTTATTTATTTTTTAGTGGTAATAGTAGTAAAAGAGTTTTATTTACAATACGTTTACAAATTTTTTCTTTTATTTTTTTTTAGTGGTATATCCATGTTTTTAAATCTTATACTTACGCATTGCCAATAGACCAGAGACCGGAGTCCTTCAGCCCTATTTATTTTTTTATTTTTTACGTAAATAGCATTTGGGAGTCGATGGCGAGTCTCGAGTTTCACGTTGTTATTATCGTATATACAGTGCATTGCGCTTCCACGCCTCGTTGGCACTGAGACACAGCGGAAGCAAAAGGCGAGCGCGCCGAGAGAGACGATCGAATAATGGGGCTCTGATGCGCGGCGCAAGATAATTCCGGTCTGGGATCCCACTTTCCTTATCAGCGTCGCGCGCGCGTCTTCTTCCCGTAATATCCGGTGTTGCTGACCCCGCGTACGAGACTCGAATTAATCCTGAGACACGCTGCACACTATACAACACATCGCTTCAATTTGCACCGGACTCGCGGTGTTCGCGTCTCCTGTTTATATAAATTTTGATAAATAGGCGCGCCAATTGCGGAGAAACGTTTCGCTCGCGTCTCGCGGCGAACTTGTCCCGAAATTATCACGACTTCCGTTCGAGCCTCTGGCGTCGTCGGTTTCGCAGCGCTTAGCTCTGTTATTAGGCGAAAAAATAAAAATCAAAGCATCAAAGGCGAGGTTATGGATACGTTCGATCGACGCTTCTCGGCGATATTACGAATAGGACGTTGCGTTCATCGACTATTACGCGACTATGCGATTATCGAGGCTTCAACCTTTTTTATTCCGCAGATTGCGTATCTTGTACGATCACAGCTGATGTAATTCGATGCCTCGATAGGCTCGTTTCAGTCGCCCTGCGTGGTGCGACTTATTATTGCACGCGGGTAATTTGAAATTCCTCGATGCTGAGTGGTCGGTAAGCAGGGATCTGTAAAATAGGCTTAAATTCGAGGGCACTTTGTTTAAATGGATTGAGCGCGCGATTATAACGAAAGTGGTATTTGCAATTATAAGAACAATGTAGGAGGAGATAAATTTGATTGGGCAATCATAGTTCGGGCGAAACGCGCGCTTCGCTGAGTTTCATGGGAAGGCGCGCACGCCGGTTGCGCCTTTGGAACGTGGGAACCGGATTCCACCGAAACGCTGTAATTTGCCGGCACTTTTCCCGTTTTCCCGTCCTGCCGCGTCTAATCGGCGATGCTGTTCCGAGACGCGTGAGTGTACTTAAGACCTGTTGGGTTTTCACGGCAAACTTAACCCTGGATCCTAAACTAATCCTCCTATTTATTACTTATATATTGCTCTTTTGCCTCGAAAAATGCAATCTAAAAAATTCCACCGCTGAGGCTCTGATATACGTAAAATAAAATGTTTTAATCGCCTTGCTTCATTTTATTCCACAGAATTGAAGCAAATTAATCGCAAAAATCATATCCACCTATTTTAGAGATTCTAATTTAAACTTTAATTTCGAATATCTTTTACGGCCCAGTAAAAAAAATCCAACCTGTTTTACTGACAGTCAGTCAAAGCGAAAAACCCACAATTCGCACTGTTATCAATTACCGATAAATTGATACGGATACCAAACTATACTAACAAAGTATTAGACAGCTTCAATTAAATCCCTAAAAAAATGGTATAATTGTCATTAGTTCCTCCATAGCCGAAATAATATCAACACTGTAATTACCTCCGATTCCAAACATCGCAATTGCAGCGCACTAACACTTACGTAACACATAACGTTACGATCTCGTCGCGCCGGTGTCGCCACCGACGTTCACTTCGGGTACCCGCAATTTATTGGTTATAACAATCATGGCTTTGGTTTCTGCTAGAGCGATTCTCAGTCCCGGTAAGAAAAAATCCGTGCCGTGTAACTCGCGCGATCGGTTCGCGTCCCACAATCCCCGAAAAATCCTCTGCCGGACAACGATCTGCACTTCCACGCACTGATCGATCGCGAAACCGTAATTGCCGCGTGGAATGAGGGTTATGTTCGCGGTGTCCCGCAACCCTCGATCGGCGAAGGTAAAAAAAACACGTTAATGATCGACGATTATGGGTTTCTGTTTCAGTTCTGCGACGAACCGTCAAGCAGCTGCTGCTCAGTCGACACCTCGCGAAATGCGTAAGTTGACCCTGAAACAGTTGTCAATACGTGGATTCCCCTTAATCGCCGAATTACCGGCTGCGAGTTCCGCCCCCCCCCCCCCCCCCCTTTTGTTGCGCCGGGCGGCACCATTTTTCCACTTTTGTTGCGAATTTTCGTGCAATCTATCAGCGATTTCCGGTTCCCATTTCCTGGACCTTTGCATTATTTATTCACGATCTGCAATTGTGGTGGCAATCATGTCTGCAATTTTTCTCAGAATCGCAGAAGCCACCTCAACAGCCAGATCTTCCTGCCGACGGTGACTGCGCAGAGATTCTACGCTGAGAAGAAGGTTTTCACCAGAGACAAGCCTCACTGTAATGTGGGTACCATCGGTCATGTCGATCATGGAAAAACCACTCTCACTGCAGCCATCACAAAGGGTAAGAGGCAAATCATTAATTTTGGAAAGAGGCACTGAAAAGAGCTGAGTCGATATAATTGCTACTATTGTAGAAGTTTCGGCAATGGAACGTCGAAACTTATTTATTAGTTGTAGGAGTTTCGACAATGGAATGCCAAAACTTATTTATTAGTTGTAGGATTTTCGGCAATGGAAACGCCGAAACTTATTCATTTGTTGTAAAAGTATCGGCAATGGAACGGCAAAACTTATTTATTAGTTGTAAAAGTTTCGTCAATGGAACGCCGAAACTTATTTTTTAGCTGTACCAGTTTCAGCAATGCGTTCCATTGCCAATACTCCTACAACAAATAATCAACAGTAATCGAAATCAGAACCAACAGATAAATTGCTCTGCATGGATAAAACTCTTCTTTTTTTCCTTACAGTCCTCTCGGAGCAAGCACTGGCGCAGGCGAAAAACTACAGCGAAATCGACAACGCGCCCGAAGAAAAGGCCCGCGGTATCACAATCAACGTCGCGCACGTCGAGTACCAAACAACAAATCGTCACTACGGCCACACAGATTGCCCTGGTCACGCGGATTACATCAAAAACATGATAACCGGTACAGCCCAGATGGACGGCGCGATCCTCGTCGTCGCAGCAACCGACGGCGCGATGCCCCAAACTCGCGAGCATCTTCTGCTCGCCAAGCAAATCGGCATTGAGCACATCGTCGTCTTCATCAACAAGGTCGACGCAGCCGACGCGGAGATGGTCGAGCTCGTAGAAATGGAAATTCGCGAGTTGCTGTCCGAAATGGGCTACGACGGCGAAAAATTGCCGATAATCAAGGGCAGCGCTCTAATGGCTCTCGAAGGCAAAAGTCCGGAAATCGGTAGCGAGGCGATAATGAAATTGCTGGAAGCGGTGGACACGACGATACCGACGCCGGTTCGCGACCTTGATAAACCGTTCCTGCTGCCCGTGGAGGCTGTTTATTCGATAGCTGGTCGCGGAACCGTCGTTACTGGACGACTCGAACGCGGAATCATCAAAAAGGGAATGGACTGCGAATTTATCGGCTACAACAAACTCATCAAGAGTACGATAACCGGTATCGAAATGTTCCACCAGATTCTCACCGAGGCTCAGGCTGGTGACCAGCTCGGAGCTCTGATTCGCGGAGTTAAGAGGGACGAGATCAAACGCGGAATGATTATGTGCAAACCTGGGACGATGAAAGCGCACGATCACATCGAGGCGCAGGCTTATATCCTCAGTCCCAACGAGGGCGGAAGAAAGAAGCCGATTTCGAACTACATTCAGCTGCAGATGTTCAGCAAAACGTGGGACTGCGCCAGTATCGTCACGATTCCTGATAAGAACATGGCTATGCCTGGAGAGGATGCAAAGTGAGTTCTTCGGATTCTTTTTTTATTCTTCTTTTAATCTTCCGCTGTTTAGTTGCGATTTGGTAAATTTTGGATGTGCTGATTAGATTGATTCGTTCTCCGTTTCCTTTTTTTTTTTTTCATTTTTAATACGCAGCTTTTTAGTTGCGATTTGGTAATTTTTGGATGTGCTGATTGGATTGATTCGTTCTCCGGATCCTTTTTTTTTTATCCTCCGCTGTTTAGTTGCGATTTGGCAAATTTTCGATGTCGTGCTCATTGGATTGATTGATTGATTTCAGATTGGTGATGAAACTGGTGCGACCGATGGTCTGCGAGAAGGGACAGCGATTCACGCTGCGCGACGGTAACATCACTCTCGGCACCGGCGTCATCACGAATATCCTTAAGGGTCTCTCGGAAAAGGAGCGTCTCTTGCTTACTGAGGGAAAGAAGGCGCGAGAGGCGGCCGAGAAGAAGGCCTAGTTATAAGATTTATAAAGACGCGTGTGTAATCCATTCGACTCTGCGGAGCGGCGACGAACCAGTGTAGTCGACGATCGGTTTCGTCAGCGGCGAGTGTTTCGCCGCTCGCGATTTCCGTCGAGTCCTGAGAGCATCTCACATTCCTGTGGAATTTGTTTTTTTTTGCGAGATGAAAAAGAAGAGGGAGGATCGAGATCGAGGGTCGATGGGAAATCCGAGCTGCGAGCACGAGCGACATTCGAGCCCCGCAATAATCTGCATTTTTTTTAAGCGAAACGCGAGCGTCGCGCTGTAACAATAAATAAATAAAGCGCTTTAGCGCCGATAATTCCGAAGTATTTGATTTGTTTTTTAAATCCCTAACTTGTGATTTGCTGTCCTATGTTTTTTTTATCCGAGGGGTGAGACGAGTATTTCGAGGAAAATACTTAAAGGACGTTGTCTCAATGTTTATTCATCTTTTTATTAAATTCAGACATCAACGATACATTCTGCGACGAGCAGGATTCATCAGGCGCCCATTACGGAAGTGAACAACGATTAACTTGCGCTCTCTTAGAACTCGATCGCGCTTTTTTTTTCGCGCCTCTTGTAACTCGCGGCAAACGTTATTCCGGATTCCGAGCGGCGCGCATTTTTGCAGCGGCAGAGCCAGGGAAGGGGGAAAAGGGTAGGAAACGCACTCTTCGATGATCTTTTTTTTCTTCTATCTTTCTAACAAAACTAATCAATTTATCTCTCATTCCATTACGTTGTAGGAAAAAACGTTGTTTCATAATTTAATTGGAACAAATCATACATTCACCTTCGCTTATAAAAATAGTAAACAGCCTTCAGTGACGATGGCCAGACGCAACAAACTACAAACTGCATTTCACTTAGATTTCAAAAACACATTCGTTCTATTACATTTCTCATTTGTTATTTTTTTTCGTTTTTTTAGTTTTTAGTTTTTCTATCGGAGAACACTGTAGAGCTGTTATTTCGCGCGCAGTGCCAGGCTTCTCGACGGGTTTCGGGCGATACCTGAAAGTGCGTAATTTTATCTCTCGAGTCGGGTGAGAGTTATTCGAATCTCAAAAAACGAGTTTTAATTTCATTCTAAGGCGTTCATTCACAATTCCGAGTGTCTCGGCGCAACTTTCGATACAAGAATTGCGCGCGGATCATTTTTCGAATTACACGCTTTCAATTACAGCCGACTTTCGCGACGAGTGTGTGTATATGTGTGTGTGAGTCGGTAAATGTGTGCTTCGTGTAACTAGCGTCGATCGAAGAATCTTCCTCGCTTTTTTTTTCCTACGAAAATTATATTCTTTAATCAATTTCATCGGTTACAGTGGTGTTTAAAAATATGGCCATGCGCCATATTACACATTCAAACAAGTGTAGGGGTAGCATCAATCCGGTTTTTCCATTATTAAATCTGAAGGTCGAACGGGGGGAGAATTTTCGTGTAACAGGAATCGCGTCGCGTTATCTCCGAGGCCGGTATAGAGCAGGTTAATACGATAAAGAAAAAGACCGGCCGAGGAGGATAAACGGAAGTGCCGAAAAAAAATGCCAAAATTTGTGTATACGGACGATGGAGAATTTTTTTTCATTAAAAGCGCTGCCGTTCGCGTGCGATTCGCAGGAAAATTGTTTTTTTCGTGAATTTCCCGTCGATTGCGTTCGAAGCTAAGCGCCGCGTGCGGTACGTGTTTGTTCGTTGGAAGATGGTGAAAAAAGAATCTTTGACCGACAGAGATAATCGCGAGCGTGCGACGTTTCGTGTAAACGCGAGACACTCGCGTAGGCCGCGCCTCGGGATTCGGGATAAATGCGGATAATTTTAATGAACTAGAGATCCTCGTCGTCCTCGGGCAGCGCCGTTTCCTGAGCCTCCTTGAGATCCTTCTCGATTTGTTGCTGCCACTGCGGGTCCATGGTGACCTCGGGCGGGAGCAGCGCCGGCATCGCCACGAACTCGAGGTTCGGGTCGCCGATCAGCTTTCTCGCGAGCCACAGGAAAGGCTTCTCGAAGTTGTAGTTGCTCTTCGCACTGATGTCGTAGTACTGAAAAATGAGAAATGACCGAAATTGTGATCAGTCGAATCGTCGATTCAATCGAAAAATTATTTAAAAAAAGCGAGTTCAATAAATTATTGTCAGATTAGAGGGACAGTTTATTGTCTTCATAGACTGTAAGACTCCTGAATCATCATTCGTTTCCTGAATCAAATTCGTTTTGAATAAAATCATTCAAAAAAGGAGTTTGGGATTTTTGTGTGGCTCCAAATTTTGGATAAGCAAATAAATTGTGAATTATAGGGAATTGAGCGTTATACCTGAAGATTCTTCTTCCTGTGGAATACAATGCTCTTCGCCTTGACTTTTCTGTCCTTGATGTCGACTTTGTTCCCGCAAAGAACGATGGGTATGTTTTCGCACACTCTGACCAAATCCCTGTGCCAGTTCGGCACATTTTTGTACGTCACGCGAGACGTAACGTCGAACATGATAACCGCGCACTGTCCCTGAATGTAGTAGCCATCGCGGAGGCCGCCGAATTTCTCCTGACCCGCCGTGTCCCAGACGTTGAATCTGATGGGGCCTCGGTTGGTGTGAAATATCAGCGGATGCACCTCCACGCCCAGGGTGGCGACGTACTTCTTCTCGAATTCGCCCGTCAAGTGACGCTTCACGAAGGTCGTCTTTCCGGTACCTCCGTCCCCGACAAGGACGCACTTGAAGGTTGGCATATCAGCTTCGCCTGCCATTTTTGTGTTGTTTTTTCCTCCGAGAGTGAATTAGAGATCTGCGAAGACAAAAATTACGCTAAATTAGCCAAATCCTATATCTGGCGTCAGAGGTCAAAATGCAGTTTGAAAATCGTTCGGGTCCAAAGTGCTCGAAGTTTCGGGAGGAACCGCAAGACGCGAATCGCTACGATCAAAGCTTCCGGTGACAATTTGCACGAAGAGACGACGCAGAGGACAAACGCTACACGCGAAGAAAAAATAAATCTAAATTAGCAAAATCCTATATCTAGCATCGTAGGTCAAAATGCAGTTTGAAAATCGTTCGGGTCCAAAGTGCTCAAAGTTTCGGGAGGAACCGCAAGACGCGAATCGCTACGATCAAAGCTTCCGGTGACAATTTGCACAGAGATGACGCAAAGAGGACAAACATGAAACGCGTGGAATCCGAGAATAGCGCGAGAGCCGCGAAGAGGTCCGATTTTTTCGACACGCGGGCGGCGCTTTCGCGAAAATTCGCCGACCGGCGAATCGTCGACTCGGAAGTCGCTAGGAACATCGCTCGGCGCGCTCACTGATCACACGCGAAAAACGTGATCCCGCTCTTTACCTCCAACGAAACGCGTCCGGTTAGGTTCTTTGAGTCGCGAAAATCGCGATCGGCAAAAGACACTGGAAACGCGGGTCTCAACAAATTCAGTCTCGGAGGCGCGAAGGGCGGCGGTTATCCCGCGCGCGCGTCCAACACACGCCGCGACCTAAGCGAAAAAAAATGTCTCTCCCAAACGTCGGCGAAGTTCGAGAATGGCGCCCTTGCCCCGGGTCGTAGACCAGGAAAATCGCTGGTCGCCGATAAAAGCCGTCGGCCGATATCGGCGAATGTAAAGCGACCGGCGCGTAAATATAGCCCGCTTACTTTTCGTCGTGGCGCCCGTTGCTCGCGGCGAGAACGAAATTTCCCGGGGACGGACGATGGACGTGAAAATGGACGATAAAATTTACCGTGCGGCACAGTCGTTATGGCTCACAATGGCGTTCCGCTGGCTCGACGAGTCGAGGGGACCCGGCGCGCCTCCTCATTCGTCGACGCGCGCAACAGCCTTTTTAGAGACTTCGGTAGCCCCAAAAAACGCGGAAAAATTTATTAATCGATTCCGCATCAATGAATTAACAAAATAAAATCGCGTTTCGCGTTAAATTAAGAAAAACAGCGAAAAACTGTGGCGACACCTGCGCCGCGCGATTTCAGTGCCGTAAGCTTCGGGCGCCAGAGGCAATTTTCGACGGTTGGCGAGCGCGGGAAATTCAAATTCGCGTTCTCTACCCTCAATCATTTTATTCTATATCCCTAATAACTGTAAATGTTCCCTCGTAATTATTAAAAGCTCTTCTTAAAACGCGACAAGCCTTTCAATCACATTTCCCACACATCGCAAAAAAATATAATTTCTCAATAATTACAGTTGCGAAGAGTCAACGCGAAAGGGAGCCACCCGCGAGTCGCCTGCGATTGGTCGCCTCGCCCGCTGCGTCCGCTGCTCCGCCAATCAGAAGCCTCGGCGTTGCCGCCGTTCGTCCGGCGGCGGATCGGACGTCCGCTCGACGCGCGACAATCGCCGCCCGCCAATTTTTATTCCTCTCTGACAGCCAATTCCCCCCTAATCATCAAAAACGCCATAAAATTTTTCTAAACCCACTAAAAATTTCGCCTACTCCACATTCGTCATTCTCAAAGAAATCTTTAAAAATTCCCAACCCAACTTTCCGAGGAATCGAGGGGGGGAGGGGGCGGAAGCACCTTCGACGTCTCCACCCCTGAAATAAATGTTGACGTCACTCGGCGCGTGCGCGACGACACCGAACGGCACTGCAGAAGCGAGCCGAGTGTCGCGAGACGGTATCGATTTTACGATCGTGTTCAACTCGGCGGGGTTAGTGCGTCCGTTTCCTTAGTTTTTAGTGGCCGTGCTCTCTCTCGTCTCTCGTGCATGGATATAAAATCGTGAATGGGATTACCGACCAGGCGCTACTCGTCGCACGTCCGTTGACTTCGCTACACCCGTCGTTCATCATGACCAAGGATAGATTAGCAGCCCTCGTCGCGGTGAGTTTGTGTTTCAATCTCCACCTTCGGCCTCCCCCCGGCCGAGTGTCCCGTGTGTCGTCCCCGTGTCCCCGTGTCCATCGCTCTGTTCCACCTTATCACTATCCTATTCTCCTGTCTCTCTCGCACGCGTCAAACGCGTAACTTTCGCGCGGACCCTCGGGCCCCGCGTTACGTCTCCTCTACGTGTTGAACGCGGTTTACTCGAGACTCCCGTCGACCTGAGAGTCGACCTGAGAGTAGTCTCGAGTGTATTGCGTTCGCCGCGTGCGAAGCGTTACAGTGAAACAAAAAAAGAACGATGAAAATGAGGGGAAAAGGAAGGTGTGAGAGAGAAGATGAGAGGCGTTTCCAGAGAGCAACGCGCGAGGCCGATCGGCGGCTGTCAAACGTCGCCGGTCGAGCGGCGACGGTTCTGAGTGCGGACTGTCATCTGTTCGTGTTCCTTTGCTTGGTCGTTTACAGTCTTTGGGAGAGTCGCCGGATTTGCCGCTGCAAGGTTGACAGGTGGCTAATGTGGAATGAAGAGTTGGCGAAAGATTGGAGCTTTGAGGCTAACCTCGACGTGCGATTTCTTTTTTTTTTTATTTCTCTTTCTCGTTTTCTCTCTGTGATGAAAACGAACCCACAAGGCCCCACCCCGATTATAGCGCCGGACTCGCGCGGCCCGACACGCGAGAATATCTCCCTCGTCGTTGGTTTTGCCGCAACGCGCGCGGCGGGTTTTAGTTGAGGAGAGCGGTCGACGTGGACGCGAAAATTGTATAGCTACATGCCGACGAATCGGAGGTGAAAATGCAGGACGCCGGGTTTTCCGGCGTCTTGAGAGTTGCGAGGGAATGACAGGTGTTTTGCTGCTGGTTTTATGCCCGCTTTTTTTATTTTGTGTAGTACTTCGGTGGGTGAGTCGGTCGGTTACGATACAAGTAGAGTTTTTCTTGGAACACGAGGCGCCCCTCCCCTCCTCTTTCTTCTGAGCCTCCTCCTTCTCCTCCTTCGACTCACTCATTGGCAATGTTGAGTCGGCGGTTCGACAACTGTCGTTCGCGGAAGCGGCTGGCTTTACTCTTGTTTTTTCCTCGTTGGGCGTCACGTTTCGTTTCGTTCAGTTGACCGAGTCAACTCGGCTCGCGCGACTTCCTCACTGAAAAAAATAAAAAAGCAAAAAGGAAAAATTAATAGTTGTGATTACCAATCGTTGGTCAGAGATATTTTAGTAACTGCAACCAATATTTTGGTAGATCGAACCAATGATTGGTAATCGCAAATACTAATTTTTCTCAGTGTGGATGTCGAAATTCCTAATCTGACAATTGTTTCCTATTTTTGTTCTATCTCAATTTCGTTCAGATAAATTTTTGATCTAGAATGAATCATATTTTTCAACACCTGTGATTCACTTCTGACACTTATAAATATTTCCAGCTATTTTTTGGTATTTTTTTATGGTCCAACTCCATAAAAATTTGGTCTGTCAGTGCTAAATATAATAGACAGAAAACAGCGAATATTTCGTTTTCGCAAAAATTAAAAAAAAATGTAATATAAATTTTCTCAGCTATTTTTCTGGTATTTTTTATGGTCCAACTCCATCAAAATTCGCTATGTCAGTCCTAAATATAAAGACAGAAAACTGAATATTTCGTTGTCGCAGAAAAAAAAATGTAATATAAATTTGCCCAGCTATTTTTCTGGTATTTTTTTATGGTCCAACTCCATCAAAATTCGCTCTGTCAATCCTAAATATAATAGACAGAAAACTGAATATTTCGTTTTCGCAGATATAAAAAAAAAATAATATAAATTTCTCAGCTATTTTCCTGATCTTTTTTTATGGTCCAACTCCATCAAAATTCGCTCTGTCAATCCTAAATATAATAGACAGAAAACAGTGAATATTTCGTTTCCCCAGAAATAAACACAAAAAAACAGGATTAGAATGATGGAAAAGCTCGGAAAGGGTTTAACCGTGTCGGATTGGACAGCAGCCGTAGCAGCAGAGAGAGAAACCTGTCGATTGTAGCGTCGGGAATTCGTGATCGATCATCCGTATAACATCGTATCTAGTGCGTCTCTATTTTTCTCTCTCTCTCTGGTTGGTCAGAGTTATTTTTAGGCCGCGGCAGGTAACAGGCGTCTTTTGCCCGTCGAGACGCGGGATTTCTCGCAGCAACATCAGCAGCAGCAGCAGCAGCAGCAGCGGGGAAGTCACTTCCGCTGTCGTCAGAACTGAATGAATGTCAAACCGTAGTGGAAGTCACGCCTCTCTCTCTTTCTCTCCATCCATCCGTCTGTCCGTCCTTGTCGCGTTCGGATGACACACACAACGCTGCAGACGTCACGAGTGATTCTCATGTGTTGTGTGCAGTCGGCCTTCTCCCCCCTCCTGCCCCCCCCCCTCCCCCCGGTCGCGGTATCACGATTGATTGTGGAATATCCAGGTCTTCGCATTTTTTTCCAACGCTCCTATCTCGATTCGCTAACGAGAACGCGTCACGCGTTGATCGTTTGGTCGTCGTCGTAACGGTTGATGTATACGTCAGCCGTTATAAATCAGCCTTGAGGGGAAATAAAAATATATTCATGTATAAATAAATTTTTATTTATAGGATTTTTGCTTCCAGTAGTATTTTTTTTTATGATAACGTGGAACTTTTGATTTATGAGATGAGTGGGCGGATGAAAATTACTGGAAGCAAAAATCAGCTGATCGAAAATTCCACTTTATCATAAATTTAAAAAATATGTACTGGAAGCAGAAATAGTATAAATAGAAATGTATTTTTATATGAATGTATTTTTAGTTATAGTATTTTTGCTTCCAGTATATTTTTTTTAATTTTGATACTGTAGTATTTTTCGATTTATCGGAAGAGTCGTCGGAAGAAAATTACTGGAAGCTAAAATCAGCTGATATCCGTATCGACAGATAAATCAGCTGCTATCCGATTCACAGTAATCGAGGCACCAAGAATAAAAAATTAAACGACGAAACTTTGGGTTCCGCGTTAAAACGTCCACTCGACTAGATCGCAACGTTCCCTCGACACTGAGCCATTACCGCGTCTCTTATTTACCCCGCGAATGGTCCCTTTTGATGCACTTTTAAATTGCCACTCGAGCTTAACCGGCTCTTAGCGTCCGGACCCTGCAGCCGCTGCTGAAACTTTCGATAGAATTATGAATAAGCCAGTAACAATTCCAAGAGCCGCCGCTGCTGCCTCCTCGTTATCGTAGAACCAAAGTGCCTCAACTCCTGGCGGTCCACTCAGGTTGCCTTGGAATCGCAAAAATGTTAGATTCATTGCAAAATAATTTTTTAAAGTAAAGTAAAGTGCCTCAAAACAATTTTGTTGTGTTTTTTTAAATAAAAAATTGCAAGATTTTTTCCTACCGCTTTGATAAAATCGTCCTTGTGATTTTTCTATCGTAGATCCGGTCATTAAGTTTGCATCGACATGCAATTAAATCACAATTAAAAATACTGAAAATAATGAAGATAATTTCCAAGATTCTTGGCCGGAGTCAGTGGCAACAAAAAAAAAAACAGGAAGGCTTTTCTCACGTAGCCGTCGTTACGTTTGCGTTAAAATGCAAGTATCCTTGACCCACAAAGCAATCAGAAGGGATCCAGAATGGTTTGACTAAATTCGCGCGGTTTGCGAATAACGCTGTAGACGTTTCCTTGTATTTCTCTCTCTATTTCTCTACCCCCCCCCCCTCCCCCCTTTATTTCTCTCTGTTTCAATTTCCCTCTCACTCTGTTTCTATTTTTTTCTCTCATTTTTTTATTCTATTTCTCTGTTTGTATTTGTCTCTCAGTCAGTTTCTCATTCATTCATTCTCTCTCCTCTCTTTCCCTCAGTCAATTTCTCTTTCTCTCTCCTCTCTTTCCCTCTCAGTCAGTTTCTCTTTCTCTCTCCTCTCTTTCCCTCTCAATCATTTTCTCTTTCTCTCTCCTCTCTTTCCCTCTCAGTCAGTTTCTATTTCTCTCTCCTCTCTTTCCCTCTCAGTCAGTTTCTATTTCTCTCTCCTCTCTTTCCCTCTCAGTCAGTTCTCTCTATCGCACAACTTGTACACTCCGTCAACGCTCGCCCCGCGCTCCCGGGGTTTACATAACGCTCGTGCTAATTGCAACAAGGCAGCAGCGAGCAGCGAGACCCCTCGGCCTCTGCATGCGGGAAAATGCGAAGCCGGATCGACGCTACCGAGCCTCGTTTAATTCGTTCGTCGCTGCTGCTGCTCTCCGCGGGAAATTCACACCGATTTTATTAAATTACCGCGAGCTGTGCGTCGACTGTAAAAAAGCGATTTGACACTGTCGTCGCAGGGCAACTCCCGCGAATTGTTTTGATATGCGCTCAGCCGACCTGTTTTATTTTCACTCGCCGGTGGATATAACGGCAAAAGCGACTGCCGCTATTTTATGAAGTGTTAAAATCCCAACTTTAATTTTTTTTTATGAACTCGACGCGGTGTTCATTTTCCGAGGAACTCAAAGTACTCAAACTTCCTCAAAGTTCGCGAACTTTTGATGGAAAAAGGGAGAACAAATGTTTTGTGACGTATAAAAAAATACTGAATCAGTTAACACGGAAAAGTGGCGAAAAATAAAATCCCGATATATATGTTGAAGTTTGCAACATTGGAATGTAACGCAAAAAAAAATCTAACGATTCGAACATGATTCTAGCGATTCTAAAAAATTATGATAACAATCAATCATCATAATAATAATGTTATAATAACTTTGTCGGATTCCCTGTAAATGTCCTTCCAACTAGAATTTTTTTATCCACGAAAAATTATCGTCCAGCCGTTCCGGCGAACGGCGGCGATTCTAAAAACTTATGATAACGATCAATCATAATAATAATAATGTTATAATAACTTTTTAGAATCGCAAGAATAATTTTTTTTTTTATTTTCATTGCTTTCCAACGATGCAAACTTGAACACAATCGATATTTCGGATTCCCTGTAAATGTCCTTTCAACTAGAATTATTATTTTTTTCCCACGAAAAATTGTAGTCCAGCCGTCCAACCAACGTAAAGACCAACCCGTGATTGATTCTTCCCTCTTCTGACGTTCCTCCTCCTCCTCTTTCGTTCCCAGTCCGCGTGTTGCAGTTGCTCTGCCGCTCGGTGGGTTTTACAGCCGCCGTCGCCGCGGCGCTGTGGAAATCCGCTGGCGGTGCAAAAATATCGATCGCGCGAAACGTCCTCTCTGCGTCTCGCACGACGCGAGTCGTACAAGCATCGTCGCGTCCTCCTCGAGCCGCGGCATCGATTTCGCACCCTTCCCCCTATTTTTTTTTCCCTTTCTACTATCCAAGCGGCTCGTCTTGCCCCGCGGGCCAATTTATCCCTCTCTGGGTGTGAATTTTCCGTATTTACTGGCGAGATTCTCGTCAATGTTGAATGAATCGTCCGCGTGTGATTCGATTCGCCGCGTCTTTGGGTACCGGAAATTGCCTCAGTCGTGTATATATATATTTATGTCCGTGTGTATAATATATATGTACATGTATTCAGAGTAGAGGATGTATGTTTATATGGATACACGTATGTATTTATGTATTTATACATGGCGAGGCAAATTTGGTATACGGGTCGTTCGTAACTCGTGGGATTAATTTATACGCATTTCGGCGGGTGCTTTATCGTCGTGACGGCGATTAACGAGCGCGTGTTTTCGATAATCGCTTTCGCAGTGCGCCGGCGTTCGATTATACGGCGGATGATGACGGACGCGCCGAGCCCAAAAGGGATATCCCCGCGAATAATGCGGGAAGAGGGGTTCAGAGGGGGGCGCGGATCTCGTGTCAGCCGCAACCGAGCGAAATGCGCGCGAATTTCCGGTCTCGGGATACACGCGGAAATTAATTTTCGGGACGTCGGGGTGCTGAGGTATTTTCAGATCGATCAAAATGTTATTTCGAATCGTAAAACTTGCTGATAAAAAAATGAATTACAAATTATTAAATATTGGACACGCGGAAATTAATTTTTGGAACGTCGAAGTGCTCAGGAATTTTTAGGGCAATCAAAATGTTATTTGGAATCGTGAAACCTGCTGATAAAAAAATGAATTACAAATTATTAAATATTGGACACGCGGAAATTAATTTTTGGGACGTTGGAGTGCTCAGGAATTTTTAGGTCAATCAAAATATTATTTCGAATCGTAAAACCTGCTGATAAAAATGAATTACAAATTATTAAATATTGGACACGCGGAAATTAATTTTTGGGACGTTGGAGTGCTCAGGAATTTTTAGGTCAATCAAAATATTATTTCGAATCGTAAAACCTGCTGATAAAAATGAATTACAAATTATTAAATATTGGACATGCGGAAATTAATTTTTGAAACGTCGAAGTACTCAGAAATTTTCAGGCCAATCAAAATATTATTTCGTATCCCAAAACCCACTGATAAAAAAATGATTTACAAATTATAAAAAATTGGACACGAAAAATACGATTAATTAAATATGTTTACAAATTTGTAGCTTCAATTAATCTACCGATTAATTTATTCCGGGACAATTTATCGGAGTTACCAAAGGTCAGGGATTATTAGTCTCGAATAATAAGCTCAACGCTCCTTTTTCCAACATCTCGACTCTTTTATCCCATATCTCATTTTTGGTTCTATATAAACGTTCCTATTGTAGGTAAAACGTAGAAAATAATTGTGTCCGGGTCACTGGCTTCCCTCGTCCAATGACAGACGGCGCTCATCGACGTTGAACCCGACGCGACTTCTTGGCGCTGGAATCCTCCAATTTTTTTCTTCCCCCTCCCTCCCCCTCCCCCCTCTCTGCTGCTGCCCCTCGATGCCGCTTTAATCGAGAGCACTTGAACCAATTGAACGAGCTCCCACGCGATAAATGGCAATTATCGCGAACTTTAGCGCCCGAGCGGGTTCTCTCACCTCTCACGACGGGCGAATTTTCACACACGCGTGAAATGGCCAATCGAAGGGACTCCCGGTGTCAGCATTTTTCCATTCAGTCAGATATAAGTCGCTACCCTGGATAAAAGTCGTTTCCCTCGATAAAAGTCGTTTCCTCTCTCCTCCGAATTTCCTACAATATCCGGCGATTTTTTTTGGTACCCCTGATTCATGGAGGAGCGTACCTGGGACTAATCTATTTTTCTGCATCTTTTTTTCAGGCCCAGTCGGACGATGACGACGTGCCGGACGAAGTGTCCGTCCCCGTGGGCGGGCCGGATGATTTCATGACGGAGTTCTTCGCGGAGGTGAGCCGCAATATCTATTATTGTCCGCAGACGTATCTATAATTCATCGCTCGCTACGTAGAGCAGAGTCAGCGGCAGAGAACAGTCACCGATCGACGCGAATGAATCGAGTTTTCTACGGTTCGCGCGTTTTATGCAATCGAACAGTTCGACGCGTCTTTTAAATTGGTTAATTCGTGACGATTGTTTCGTCGAAGCAATGAAATGATTAAATGTTTTTATTGCTAGTATCGTCTGATGTTAAAATTGGAGAGGCCACATTTTATTCTGGAAATCTTAATTGTAGCAGAACGATTTTTTTTAAATGAATTCTTTCAGTTGAGTTTTTCAAAAAAGGATTACGTATATCGCATAGTACAAGTTTTATCAGTTCGTGAGTACTGAGAGGGTTCGAGGAAACGATCCGAGTTGCCCTTTGCCCTGTGCCACGCGCGGCCGTGTAATTCGCGCTGCTACTAAAGCCCGCTAAACGGATTATTCGCAGTGCAAGTCCCGTGCATTTTTTTTCTTTCTATCTCATCGGTACAAACAGCTCAATGCTGAATGATCTTTTTCAACGTGCCTCGACGCTGAATGATTTTCTTCAACTTGCCTCAACGCTGAATGATTTTTTTCGACTGGGTATTATAATAGACTAAAAATTAATATTTTGAAAATAAAAATGTCGTTACCCCAATTTGGGTGGTTTTTTGTATCAACCTGGAAGCTTTGATCGCGAGAACCGATTAATTTTTTCGACTGGATATTATAATACATTTTTAATTAATAAAAAAAAAATAAAAATCGTGATCCCAATTTGGGACGTTTTTGGTATCAACCCTCGACGAAGCTTTGATCGCGCGAACCGAGCAGTATTAACACCGCGGTTTTCGCGCTCGCGCGTGTGTGGAACGACGAAAGTTCCCGGGCGAAAACCGCGTGTAAAATCCGCCCGGACGCGAAACTCCGCCCGTGTCCGCGCGGAGCGGGAGGCAATTTCGAGGAGTGTGTATGTACACCGAGCGGAGTGGAGTGCGCGCCGGAAACTCGTCGCTCGTCGCTCGGCGCGGTGAAAACTTCGGGACGCGGCGTCCCGAGCGAGCGAGTTGAACGTCGTTTCGTCCAGTGTTCCACGGGACCCTTAATTTCTATCCGCACTCGCCGAGGCTCCGGCTCCTCGAGTCCCAACTCGCGAGTGTTTCGCAGTCGGACGGCGGCTCATTCGCGAAAACTTTTCCCGGGGATATTAACAGGAGAGAGGGGGGCTCTCAAATCTCGTCGACACTCGCTTTGACGCGGTCCTTTTTGTCCGCCCCCTCCTCCCTTCGCACATTGCCGGAACCTTCTTCGGGTCAGTGCTACGCTGTAACTAACTGCGATTTAATACGAGACTTCCGCAACGCGAGCTCTGCCACTCGACTTCTTAGGTTTTTTTTAAACGGTGGGATTTTTAATTACAGCGGTTTTTCGCTAGTCAAGCGGACTCGATGCTTTTGTGCGGTCTGAAAAGGCTGAGGAATGGTTGAAGAATAGAGATTTAAATTATTTTTTTTTATTTTTTTATTTAAAGTACCACTCTTAATTGCCACATTCAGATTTGACTCTAAATTTTAGTTCCTGTGTTTTCATTGTTCAAGCAAATTAGAGATAGTCTTAAAAAATTGTCAAAATTGGTAGTTAAAAATAATGATTTAAAAAATAAGTGACTAATATTTATTCCAAAAGTCATTTTCTGTGTTTTCTCAGTTTCTCATTTTTACGATTTCCTAATAGACTTTTTTTTTATCAGTCCAGAAGACACCGAACGAAAGTTACAACTCTTTTTCATTTTTTTTTTTTTTTTCAGAACCACTCTTAAATGCCATCACTTTCAAATTTGGTTAAAAATTCAAGTTCCTGTATCTTCAATAATCAACCAAATTAGAGATAGTCATTAAAAAATTTGTCAAAGTTAGTAATTAAAAATAGTAATAGTAAAAATAGTAAAAAACACGTGACCATTTATTCCAAGAGTAACTTTCGCTTTTTTCTCAGTTTCTCATTTTTATTTCCCAAGAGCTTTTCTTATCAGTCCCGAAGGCACCGAACCAAGGTCACTAGTCGTGACTTTGCTTCGGTCTTCACATTTCCCTTCCGCACGATTATCCGAATCTCGTGCCACCCGGTGACGATGTAACGCTCGAAACGTGTCGCGTGACGCGACTCGGTATTGAATTACGATAAACACAATATCCGAACGCGGAGGAAAATGCGTGCGAGGCGCGAGTGGGAGTAACGCCTTCGGTCCGGATGACCGCGAGTTCGTCCACAAAGTATTAAATTTCTCTCGACGGGTAATAAGCCAGAGGGTTGCGCTGCGTTTACCTGTCGCTGCCGGCTGCGACCGAATCGCTCTGTGATCACGCTAAGTTTCGCTCGGAGAAATTTCCCGGTACGTGACATTTACGCCCACGCGACACGGGTGTCGCTTTTGTCGACGCCTCGGCCCCGGATTTTGATTTACGCGGAATTTTCCGTCTCTCTCTGTCGTTCGGTTGTTTCGCTGCGATCGAGTCTCGAGGCAGTCGGTACAGTCGATCCCCTCTCCCCTCCCTCCACCTACGCAATTTGTATCGTTCTACCTGAGCCGTCTGTGCGGCTTTGGCCTATGAATTTCCCGTTGCAATTCCGACGCGTGGGCGTTGCTCCCCCGCAGAGCGAGAGAGAGAGAGAGAGAGGAGACGAAGGTGGACGGAGATTCCCATTACCGGCCGGCGACCAAAAATGGCTGATAAATCCCTGCGCGAGACTCGATTGTCACTCGATGCTCGAGAGGCAGAATTAATTCGGATTTCGACCACCGCAGACCGCAATTTTCAATTTTCGTTTGAGAATTTTTTTTGCTGGGGTTGAGAGAAAAATTATACATTTTTGTTTTGCGAATTTCCATTAAAAGTACGAAATGAACATTTTATTTTTATTAATCAAAAGTATAATATTCTATTTTTAAAAAAATGTAATTTTAATTTTACGTGCGACGCTAGGATCAAAACCAATAAAATTCTCGAAGCCGACAGCAAATTGGAAATCCGTCGAACGGTAATTTCAGTCTCGAAAATTCTCGGCGAAAATTTTCCTCAGCTTCCGACGCTTCCGGTTTGTCGATAGCTTCGCGTACAAATACCGGTTACACAGTGAAATTGCCACGGGTACACGTAGAGGGTCCGACCTCTCGAGGATTCCTCCTTCCACCCCCTTCCCCCTTGTATGATCCTGCAATCCTGGGCTATTCTCTCAGGTCAGCGCGTGAATTCGCGTCCGGGGGGAATTTTCCGTCGCCGGTGGCAAAAGTTCTCTCCGAGTTCGCGACGTCGTGTTCGGGGAATAAACTTTGCAGGGGCGGAGGCGGTGCGCGGCCGAGCTGAAAGCTCGGGGAAATATTCATAGGGCCAGCAACCCCTTTCTCCGGTTGGGGCCCCTCGCGCTGCTAAACTTTATCGAGCTACTCTCGCCTCTCCTCTCCCGTGAGGGACAGAAAGAGAGGGAGAGCGTTCTCTCTGCGTCGTTCAACGTCATAACAGTTGCGGTGACGATAATTTGGTTTCTCCTCCCGTTTCGCCCTCTCGCGCCGGCCGCCGGCCTCGCCCGTCCATCCACCGGATTTTCAGTGAGCGCTTTTGGCGTGCCGGCGACACTTTTGACGCTGTAACTTTGTCACGAATTTTTTTGATAATTTTTTTAGGTCAATTTTTATTTAAAACGATTTTTTTTGGTCGAACAGTTTGTCAGAAATCGTAGAGGCCGCCGGGCCGAAAACCGCCCAAATCGGGGTCACGAAATTTATTTTTTCAAAATATTGACTTTTAACCTATATCATCGTTCTCAAGCCGCATATTCTACCCCTGAAAACACTGGTTACAACACTTTTTTAGTTGATTTTGAAAAAAAAAAATTTTTGGCCGAACAGTTTGTCAGAAATCGTAGATCTGGCCGCCGGGCCGAAAACCGCCCAAATCGGGGTCACGAAATTTATTTTTTCAAAATATCGACTTTTAACCTATACCATCGTTCTCAAGTCGCATATTCTACCCCTGAAAACACTGGTTATAACCCTTTTTTAGTTGATTTTGAAAAAAATAAATTTTTGGCCGAACAGTTTGTCAGAAACCGTAGATCCGGCCGCCGGGCCGAAAACCGCCCAAATCGGGGTCACGAAATTTATTTTTTCAAAATATCGACTTTTAACCTATATCATCGTTCTCAAGTCGCATATTCTACCCCTGAAAACACCGTTTACAACCCTTTTTTAGTTGATTTTGAAAAAAAAAGTTTTTGGTCGAACAGTTTGTCAGAAATCGTAGATCTGGCCGCCGGGCCGAAAACCGCCCAAGTCGGGGTCACGAAATTTATTTTGAATAAAATTGTTATTCAATGAATAAAAGAATCTTATTCATTGCGGAAATAAATAATTTAACAGTTTCCTTCAATTCGCAGGTTCTTTTTTTTGCAGCCACAATTTTTTTCATCATGCGTGTGGCTTGCAACGGAGAACAAAAAAAAGAGGGAAGGGGGAGACGAAAGCTCGGTTAGCGCAGGGATGCAAAATAAAAATACAGCGAGCCCGCGGGAGAGATTACGCCGTCTGTTTACCCTACTTATGTATCCAACGGCGTCGGAGGTGCCGCAGTTTATTCCACGCGAAAGGCTACACCGGGCGCCGCTTCCCAGCAACCGAGAACATTTTTCCGGTGTGTCTATGCAGCAGTCCTGGCAACGCGAAAGAATTCTCTGCTTTTTTGTTCTCCCTTTCATGCTTCACTCGGTTTTTCTCGACACGCGCGGCACGGATCCTCCACGTATCACATACGAGTTGCGCGAGTTTTAATTCAGGGCTGTAATGAAATACCGTTTGAAACTTCGTGTTTTTCATTTGAAGGATTAAAAAACATTCGCGGCGCCGAACAAAAGCGCTGAGCTATCGCAGTTGATTAAAAAAATAAAAAAAAGGTTTTCTTGTTTTTCGGAATTCGTAGATTTGATCCTCGGTCGAAAAGCAGTGTTAGCAAATTTTTATTTGCTGCTGGGATGGATTTCCTGAGGGATAAAAAATCACAGAAAGCTCAGAAGTTGACAGCAAAAATTATGAGGATTGCTTGAAATTGGATCCAAAAATAAAAAATTGCGAAGACGAATAAAATAAATAAATAGCATAAAAAGAAACAAGTTCTTGAAGATAAAATTTCAAATACAATAAAATAAAAAAGCTTTTATGTCAGAAATCTGGGATTCGACTTCCTGGATTTCAGTCCAAAGTTTAGCGAGTTCAGAACTCTGATTCCATCGGCGTTGGCTTCGTTGTCTTTTTTTTTTTTCACGTCCTACTCGTCGATACTGTCGCCGAAGGACAAGCCGAGTTCATAGTTAATCCCTGTGACCGCACGCGCGAGAATCTCTCCGGTCTCGCGGTTTGGCTTTGGGCTGCAACGAAAAGCGCCGAGGGTACAAGAGAGGCACTGTTACTGCAGCAGCGTCCACGAGGGTCATATCCTTTTCTCCTGGTCCGCGGCTTAATTGCACTGCACCGAGTTCAAACGGCGCGGAAGCCCGCAAGCCGCGACTACCGGTACCAGAGTGAACCGCTCCCACCCTTTGCCCTCTCCCCCCCTCCCCCCCTGATGTGTGGGCAGCGACGGTGGAGTCGAGAAAGGGTTAAACGATTCATTGTCAATATAATACACATGAAGAAAAAATAAAGCATATCCAAACGTATATTCAGAGGGGTAAACCTTTTATCACTATTTATATAATACTAGAAACACTGTTTAGGTTAGCCGATGAAGGAAGAACCTTGCGATTTTTGGCGAAAAATTTATTTTCGATTTAACGAAGTTTTAAAACCCTATTCTATGGGAAATTTTCCGCTGATTCCAAATATGACCGTTTTTTGCCCGAAAAATAAAAAAATTCAGGAGAAAAATGCGAAAAACGATTATTCACTTTTTCCAAATTTTGGCACTTTACTAAAATCGGTGTAATTTTTCTTTGGATTAATATAATCGGGATTTTCTTTTTGCATTCGAAAGAAGACTTTTCAATGAAGAGAATGCCGCTAGGCGGAACGCGATATCTCGATTTTTCGATTTTTTGCAGATTTTTAAAGTTGACCCTCAAAAATCGCAAATTTTTAGAAGGGGTACCCCTTGCCGTTTTCCCCAAAATTTGACGAAATTTTTTTTTTCGATTTAACGAAGTTTTAAAACCCTATCCGATAGGAAATTTTCCGCTGATTCCAAAAATCACAGGTATTTGCCCGAAAAATAAAAAATTCGAGGAGAAAAACGCAAAAAACGATTTTTTTTTCTGCCAAACTGCAAAATTTTGCGATATTAAATTAAGGAAAACAATTCTGAGCTTAATTTCAAGACACTGAATTAAATTCATGAATTTGCTTTCGAGTAAATCTTGATGTTATTTTTTAAAACATTTCTGGACTCGTGACATGCGCTTTTTTATGGCAACGATACCCGAAATCTGACCTACACGCTGTAACATATTTTTACAGGAGACGTTAGGATATACTCGGCCTCCGTTTAACCAACTTTTGTCGATAAATGCAGGTATCCCGCTTCGCTCGACTGTCAGATGGCAAAATGCCATCTCGTTACGGAGCCTCGAACAGGATCGTTTTAGCCGCGCGCAGGAAGCGGCAGCCGAATCGCATCAATTTTATACCCAAAGGGCCTGTTAACCCTCTACTTCTCTTTCACTCTTTTCTTTTTTTTTCCATGTTCCCAGACTTCAGAACGTCACACGTGGAGCTTGTAAAAAAAAAAAAAATTGATAAAACGTTCGCGATGAATTATCGAAGTGAATCCGACGAAGGAATAAATTAATTGGAAAGTTAAGCGGCGTGAAAAATGGTGGCAGAAAATATTAGCGATTCGTCGGCGTCGAGAGTGATTTACCCCTCGGACAGCCGACGCCTCTCGACGCGCGTGAAGCGAGGCTCGCATAGGACGAGCGGCGCGTAATCCACTTTCGAGCGAAACAGCCGGTTTGTTGCACACCTCGAAAACTCGAATTTCCAGCCTCGACTCTGATTCCGAGCTCAGCGGAGGCGTCGAAATTATATTGTTTCGATGAAGTTACACATTTGTGCTAATTCAATTCGCCGGATTACGGAGAAACCCAGTTTATGAATTATATTAATAAATTTTTGTTTCATCGTACAACTCATAAACCTACTTTGAAGCTAATTCGATTTCCGAATTAGGAGAGAATCAGCTTATTTATTTTTATTCGTCATTTTGCTTTTCGCAATGAAAATATTAATTTTTATCTACACTGCTTTAATTTTTTTTTTATTTTTTTTTATTGAACTTTCAATGAATAGTAATTGTGATAAATATTTAATAAATTGTCTGTCGTCGAATCGGATGCGATAAATATTTCTGTCGATGTCAAACATCGTCGGATTCATTTCACACCGGCCTCGAATTTTTTATTCCGTGTTTCATTTTCGTCGGAATATTTTTCTTTTTAATTCAGTGACGCGTGAAAACAGTCGCTTTTGCGCATAATAACAAACTGGGAGATCGGCCGACGCGAGGTGCAATTATTCCGATATTTTAGCGCCGCCGAAGCGTGTGGAACGCGTCAAAACTCCGGCGTTCCGACGTCGACGGGCGCGAGACCGGAAAAATTGGCCATTCGAACGGCTCCGAGTAAATTAGTCCGGTATTGCAGGAAGCATCGCGCGTTTTTAACGGCACCGCGGGCAGCTCATTTGCAAAGTTGAAATTGACTTCTCTCTTTTTTTATTATTTTTTCCATCAACACCTGGGCGAATGGGTTAGGCGGCTGCAATCTCGAACATGTGCCTCGTGCTGCGAGTCCGACGATCGATTTATTCGATTCTCTGCAGTTCGTGTCTCGCTTCTATTCCGCGGATCCGATAGCCGCCAGCAGAGATCCGGAACCTTTGATAACGAAGCGGAGCTTTCTGTTCGGTGATTCACGCTCGGTTATTTTTCTATTTTAATATCCTAAAAAAAAAACATTTTCAAAAATACATTTTTATTCCCTTAACATTTGCTCAAAACAATACTGATAATTCGCGAAATTATTTATTTATTTTCCTAATAATTTAATAATATTCCTAATAATTCCACAATTATTTCTCCCATAGAAAAATAATTGAATCCCTGAAAAAAAAAGTTTTCCTAACTTTGAGAACCCCTTACGCCCCTTACCCCTTACGTTTCTTTATTTTCCTGATAATATAATAACTTTCCTAATAAATCCACAATTATTTCTCCCACAGAAAAATAATTGAATCCCTGAAAAAAATGTCATAACTTCGGGAAATTATTTCTTTATTTTCCTAATGATTTAGTAATATTCCTAACAATTCCACAATTATTTCTCTCACAGAAAAATGATTGAATTCCTGAAAAAAAAGTTTTCATAACTTCGGGGAATTATTACGTTTCTTTATTTTTCTAATAATTTAATAATATTCCCATTAATTTCACAATTATTTCTCCCACAGAAAAATAATTGAATCCCTGAAAAAAAAAAGTTTTCACAACTTTCACAACCAAAGTGTTCGTCGCCTATCTCCAGTTCCGTGAAGTCTAAAGCTGCTGCTCATCGAATGATTAATGTTTCAGGAAACGCGGGTTCAAAAATACGCGAGGTACTACTGTACCAAGTCGGTTAAAGGACAAGCACGAATGTGCCTCGCGACAATCCCCGTTCGCCGACGAGCTGCGGGCAATTGCAAATTGAACCGTATTTAGCACTAAATTCCCGTGCGATCGATGCGCTATAGTCACGGAGCGTCAGCAGGTCGCGTCCTCGATTCTCGTCCGAGGTTGCAAGCGGCTTCGGTGGCAGCAGCAGCAGAGCAGCAGCAGAGGGTTGCTCGTCGTTTCCCTTCGCCTCGGCGACGGGCCGGACTTCCCACTCGTCGTCTCAGATTCACGAGGCGATGCGATCCCTCGACCTGTTTGTGTGTGTCAGTCTATATATATATATGTGTATATATACGTATATATGACTGTACCTTCCATGTGTGCGGAATTCTATCCACCTCGAGCCTCGACCGCACACGAGCTGCATACAAGCCGTGCACTTTAGTCGCCCCGACACACATGCAGCACTCCCAGCGCAGCGGTTATCGACCCCCGATAAAACAGTCTCTCGGCCCGGAATTCCCTCGTATCTCATTCTTTCCCCGGGAACGGCCGAGCAGCGACGACAGCGAGATTTAACCCTGAACCCCTTCGAGCCTGGCGCTTAATTTTCATTTCTGTCCTCGCCGACCTGACGACGACGAAAACAGATCGATCGCAAGTCACTGGGTTTATTGGATCTTGGGTTGGGATTGGAAATTAATTTTGCTGGATGCAGATTCGGGCTTTTGGTTGGGGTGGGAGGTGGAAAGTAGAAATTGTTTCGTGAAATTGAATAAAATCGAGTAAAATAAAAATTTTCCTCTAATAAAAGAACAAAATTCCCTTCATAAAAAATAAAATAAAAATTTTCTTTTAATAAACAAAAAAATTGGGTTTCGTCAAGAAAAATTCTTAATTTATTTTTAGGATTGAGCGATTAAATGTTTTCGCTCGTTTTGACTAATACAGAGCCACTCGACTCTTAAAGTATCACATTTTTTCGCCTCACTTTTATTTTTATTTTTATTTTTTTTTTACTGTAACACGGTTACGGTTTAATTTTTGTCTTATTTTGACTAATACAGAGTCACTCGACTTTCAAAGTATCACATTTTTTTGCCTCACTTTTATTTATTTTTTTTTGTAACACGGTTACAGTTTAATTTTTGTCTTCTAAAATTTTCTACCAGCCGGTTTTTCGTTTCGAAGCGGTGCGGGGGTGGTCGCAGGGGGGATTCTACGCGCAAACACGAGACCGCTTGCACTTCGTTAGGCAGGTTAATTGGGTATTTGCAGTACACTCTCGAGCTCCGTGCTCGACGATAGTTTGCGCAAGAGAGCGACGGAGAGGTAAAATGTACACCCTGAAATTTCGCGAGAGCCACCCTCGCGAAATATTCACGGCTTGCCTCGCTCACGCGACGTCCCCTTCTCCCCCCCCTCCCCCTCCCCCTCCCCCTAAAGTGAAGTTCTAAATATTTCACGGATTATTCTCGCGCCTCTCGACGAACATTTTTCATTTATTTAATGCATCCGAACGGAATTACTCGTTGGGTTATCGATGCGCAGTAATTGTCGTCGCGAATTAATCGCACTGGATATTCGAGTCGATGACTGAAAAAAAAAAAATGGTTCGTTCAGTGAAAACTGAATTTTCCAGCTTCCAACTTCATTTCAACTACGCAAAATATAATTTTATTTGATTGACTGTTTTTTGACATTGAAAAATGTGGAGGAAATATAAAAAGAAAAATTGAATAGAAATTATTACAGCCTTTTCGCCTCGAGAAAATATTCGCCTCGTGGGAAAATCTTTTTCCTTCGATTGCGAAATATTCGCCCAGCCGTGAATTTTTCTCGCCGAATTTTTCTCTCGTTTCCGGCCGATTTTCCCTCGCCCATTAATCCCACCTCGCGGGTTTTACGGCAGCGTTTTTCGCGCCTCGGATTATCGGAGGAGTTACGACGAAAATCCGTCGATAAATATTTTCGAGTAACGAGCCGATCGATTTTTATTCGAAAAAAAATTATACGTTTATATTCCCTCCCAAACCCTCGCCTCAAAAAAATTAAATTTTATTTGCTTCCTAAAAAACCATAAAACTTATCTCACCTCTCAAAAAATTTCGGCGTTGTACTAAAATCTTTCCGACCCTATTATGGATTATAAAACCCGGCCTACATTTTTCTCCACATTCTTTCTTCATTCTCGCCGACTTTTCTCGTCCATTAATCCTTCCCCCAGGTACTCACAATTTTTCCGCTGACGTCTCCCCCCTCTCCTTCTCTCCCTCCTCGAATCAGAAAAAAATCCATTCATAAATATTTTTGAGTAACGATCAGCTCAGTCGCATCGCCACCTTCATTGGGAATCATCTCCCAGTGGCGAAAGTGGGTTAACCGCGGATGTGGGTTAAAAAAAATGTGGTATCGAAAAACAGGGGTTCGAGGGTCGTCGAATGCCACTGCTGCTGCTGCAACGTTAAAGCATCTCCAGTCTGGGCGATTGACCGGGACCTCAATGTGTATACAGGACACACAAACGTTTCTCCCTTTGATGTTCTATGTAGATTGCAGTTTCGCTCCTTCTCCAACGCTCGGCAGTCGATAGCCTCGACTATCGAGTTGTCTTCTATATACACGATACGAGATTCCAATCGTTGCCTGGCCGACTCTCGGGCTTTCTCCCTCTCTCTCTTCCCCTTTCCGTCCGTCCTCCTTCCTCCGGATCCTGATGTGAAAAGCCGGCGGCTATCTGAGTGTGGGACGCTCTGTATACGCGCGTTATTTCAACCCTCGCCCGGCATTCTTCCTCCATTCTGGCGTCGAGCGATGATAAACACGCCGCGTTAATGGGATTTCCCCTTTTCATCGCCATCCTTTTTTTTTTCCTTTTTTTCGACGCTTTTGTATAGTATAATAACTGTATCTGGGTTGCTTGGTATTTATCATCGTTATCAATAGATTCGGGATGCAATAACGGAACAATATTGTCAGTCGATATAGTTGGGATGGTGATAGTGTGGGAAAATCCAATTAGCTTTGAGGTCGGGCGACAATGTTGCGGAATATACAACAATGTTGTTTCGTGTAATCCGAAATTGAGGGTTGCAATTCGGAACATGGAATATTATTATTATTCGATTGTCGGGACTCGAATAATAATTAATAAATTATTAATAGAATTTATTTTTTTACAAATAAAAAAATGTAAAAAAATTGGGATTAAATCGACGGATTTTTTAATTGCAGATAATTCAATTTATCTCGACACAATCTGAATTTGTGATTACAAATTCCAATGGATGAGTCGAGCGAAAATAGTTTCGAAAATTCAAAAATCGTCTGAAATATCCCAAAATGTCCAAAATCTTCAGAGTTATTAATTCCAAGGAGCTCAGCCGAGAGTTTCGAGATCTCCGACGAGCGGAATAAAGGAAACTCCGTCGTCTCGAGGAGCTGCAACGCGCCTCGGGCTAACTTTTTTTTCTCGGCCCAGCGAGACGAAAACTTTTTCGTTTTTTTTTTTGGCGCGAGAAATATCAGTAGGATGGAGGGAAGACGCTCTCTTTTCTCGGTCCTTTCTCCCTTATTGGACGCAAAAAGTTGTCGCCGCTAAGAGAGCTGAGGCTGCATCGATTTTCTCTCCACTAAATATTCCGGCAAAGAGGCTCCTTGCTCTCTTTCCTTCTCCAATATTTTTACTACCCCAAATCTGAAATCAAGAATTTCTTATCTCGAGCATTTTGTATTTTATTGTTCGAAACGCAGAAGGAACGAGACAACCAACACAACCATAAAAAAAAAAAACAGAAAACAAAATTTCATCGCTGTTCTCAATGAGACCATTTTTTTAAGTCGAGTTTTATTGTTCGCAATACAAGAGGAATAAAACGACCACCAACCACCATAAAAAAAGCCGACAACAAAATTTTATCTCAGTGCGAGAATTTTTCTAATTCGAGTTTTATTGTTCGCAACGCAGGAGGAATTAAACCACCACCAACCACCACCATCATCACTACCACCAACGATGAGGACGAGTGACTCAGCTCTGAATCAGCGTGTCTGGCGAGCACAATTCGCAGAATGTGTTGCCACAACTGGTGGCACCGAGGGATGTCGAGAGGAAAAGACGTACCAAGGCCCTCGAAAGCTCGTGGAACCGGCTCCGTCTGGTCGATTACCACCCTCGCGGTCGAGAGAGAAAGAGAGCGAACGGGAAGCAAAGAGAAAGAGAGAGCACACGACTGGGAGAACGTGACGAAGGAGACGCGAGAAGGGAGACAGGGAGACTCTTGGATGTAGCGGTGGAAGCTCGTCGTTCGAGATATCACGTCGTGCAGTCGAGTCCGAGCGACGCCCGGGCCGAGAGAGAGAATATGAAATCCCTCGACCTCGTTTCGCCCGCTCAGCGATGAGTCACGACGGACGACGAGCGATCGTCGGGCTCCTCTCCTCGAAATCCGAGGCCGTTGCTCCATTTCGGGGCCCTTCTCGAGCTAACGCATATTTTTTCCCCGGCCGGTTGGGTCCAATTCGGGTCGTAGGGCTTTTTATTATTTGACTTGTCAGAATTTAATTAGCTTTAACCCCTAAATATTAATCTCAGCACGTCTAAATTTTTTTTTTAATTCGTCTCCGTCAGATTTTTGGGTATTACAATATTCATGAACCTTATCGAAATTGTGGGACACTTGGAAATGTTGCCTTGTGAAATGAGGACCAATTAATTTGTCCTCTATAAATTTGGCACTTCTGTCCAACATCGTTTGTCCCCAATTAAATTTAAAAAATACGATTGTCTCGAATTAAAATTTCCAAAGGATTAGAATTTGTCTGCTAGCTTCACTGAAAGTCCCCAATGGAATTTAAAAAAATACTATTATTTCAAATTAAAATCTCCAAAGGATTAGAATTTGTCTGCTAGCTTCACTGAAAGTGCCCAATTAAATTAAAAAAATACTATTGTCTCAAATAAAAATTTCCAAAGGGTTAGAATCTATCCGCTAGCTTCACTGAAAGTCCCCAAATAAATTTAGAAAATACTATTATCTCAAATAAAAATTCCCAAATGGTTAGAATTTGTCTGCAACCTTCACTGAAAGTCCCCAATTAAATTTAAAAAAATACGATTATCTCAAATTAAAATTTCCAAATGGTTAAAATTCGTCTCCAACCTTCACTGAAAATCCCCAATCAAATGAAAAATACTATTATCTCAAATTAAAATTTCCAAAGGGTTAAAATTTGTCTACTCCTTTCACCGAAAGTGGCCCAATCGTCCAACCGGAAGTCCGTCCTCGCCTAAAAATTATTCAGCGTGCGTCTCGTAAACGCTTCCGCATTGTTCGGAAGGTTCGCTGGGCCCTTGGAGAGGGTTGGGGGTTGGTAGGCCGGATCGCCTCGGGCCGCAGCACTCGTGTGAAGACTACGTACGGTCTCTCGGTTCGCATTCTCTTTCGTTACTGCGAGGCCGCGCGCTTTTTTCCCTCGCGGGTCGGGTCCGCGAAGCTCGGGCTAAACTGGAGTTACTGTTTACGAGGAGGCTCCGACTGCCGCTCCGGGACGCGGGGGTCAACCGGGCGAGCGGTAACGAGTTCCTCGCCGTTACCCTCGTTTTCTCTCTCCCTCGACTCTCCCTCGTTTCTCTTTTCCAAGCCTTTTTACGTAAGCCCGGGCGCCTATTTTCTCATTTCACTCTCCCTCTCTTTCCTCTTCTTTTTTTTTCTGCTGCCGCCGGGAACGTCGGATGATTCTCATTGCCGCCCGCAATCAGCAGTGGAAGAATACACGCGAGCTGCCGTTTCCTACAGTCGTTACGCACTCGCGTCTTTACGACCACTTGTCCTCGTAGCGCTGCTTCCGATTCGCCCAAAGTTTCCGAGGCTTAATTAAGTTGAGATCAAAAGAAGAAAAAAATACACACATTTTCCGTTTATTTCGAGCTGAGCTTCTTTTCGGTGGAAAAATATGTTCAGCAATTTCGATTTTGGATGTGCGAATCCTCAGCTTGGAAAGTAATAATTTGCAAGTCAATCTTTGGGTTAAAAAAAATATAGTTTCATTGATAAGACTGCTTCGAGTGAAGCGAAAAAAGACGTCACGTGTGCCATTGCATTGCCTCGACCTAAGCTTCCTCCCTGCAGCCGATGTATTTTCACTGGAAACTCCAACCAGAGGTCGAAAAAGCCCTTCGCTTGGGAAGTGATGATTTCCGGTAATTCTCGTCGCGTATAAAAACCGTTTTTACCGACGGAGACTTTTTTGCACGAGCGGAGCTAAAAAGTCGGCAGACGTCACATCTGCCATTGCCCTCTCGACCTGAGCTTCTTTTCCGCGGAAAAATATGTTCAGCTTCGATTCTGAGAGGTCGAAGGTTGGAAACCTTTGGAAAGTGATGATTTTGCTGGTAATTCTCGTCGCGTATAAAAAGCGTTTTACCGACGAGAAGTTTTTCGAAAGCGAAAAGAAGCGAAAAGTCGCAGTGGACGTCATAGCTTCCATTGAGCTTCTTCCCTGCAGAGCAACATATTTTCCACTGCAGATTCTAAGCAGAGGTCGAACGTGTGCGAACCCTTCGGAGCTTAGGCGACGATATATGGCAATGGCGGAGGCGGCGGCGGCTTCATTCTTCGCCACTTCGTGCGCGAACGTTTCTTTTTCTCCGACTCTTCTCGCCTCTTTCCTCGTTTCACCCTTTGCGCTCCGTTGAATTCAGACTCGACCAAAGAGCTTCCGTCTCGCGGAATCTCTCGTACCGGAAGAAACGTGTGCTCGACGAGGAGAATTCACGAGAGGCATACGAATAAAGGTGCAGCACCTTCTTCGTTGCGTTCTTTTCCCTGCGCTTTTTTTTCTACCATATTTCTCCTTCAATAGTTGCGTTCGCAGAGGCGAACAGTTCAGTCGATCATTATCGATGCGTTTGCCTCGACTGGCAATATTTATTTGAAAATAATTCTATTTATTTTATTCCCTCAGTGGAATTATTTGATGCTGATAAAATAAAAAATTCAAATATGGTCCAATTCGATAAAAACTGCAATGAAAATTATTGCAGCGATATGAGACAAAATAATTGTTCAGATTTGAAGCTATTATTTTAGGGTTTTCTTGTCAGAAAATTCATAACAAAAAAATTGTTCAGATTTGAATCTAATTTTTTTTAGGGACTAGTCAGAAAATCTATAATATAAAAATTAATGTAAGATCCTATTTTAGTCTCTGAAATTGTAATTCCTCGAAGCTCGTCGCTGAGCAAAATGCTGTAGAATTAAAACCCAACGCAGCGTTAAGCCAATCTGATTATTCTCCGGCAACCTCTGCAGCGGAAAGACGTTTATTTGTACTGTCACGTCCAGCGAGTTCGCTACCGAACGCTGCCTGACCTCGAGAATCGTGCATCAATGCGGGCGGGATCGATACTCCTGGCCCCTGTTGTCTTGCTCCCGTCTCGAATGTCACAAAAAGACGTAGACCAAAAATAACAACGACAAGAATTACTAAAAGAATGTCTTACGATTAAAACCTAAAGTGAACGGATTTACTGATGTATTTGTTTTTTTTTCAAGGTGGAGGAGATACGCGAAATGATCGACACGATCCAGACGAACGTCGAGGAGGTGAAGAAGAAGCACAGCGCCATCCTATCGGCGCCACAGACCGATGAGAGTGAGTCACAACACCACAACAAAAAATATCTGCCTTGAATATTAATCATATTAGCATAAAAAAAATAATATAAGCCCCTCTGTGTCATCCTACGATTCCGATTTGAAGCTCCGGTTTGGAGCTCCAAATTTCAATCTTCGCTTTCAGCATTTATTTTTTCGTCGACGAAGATTCAGCGAATGATTCATCAGCAAATCCAACGTCGACGCAATTTTAACCATCGCCCTGGATTTTATAAATCCGAGGCCAGAGATACAAGTGAATTTTTTTCACCAATATTTTGGGTGTTTTGTGGTGTGAAAATTCTACTACAGAGAAGAACCGACATTTTTACGATTCGAGGTTTTTAGTGGTCATGTGTCACTCTTTGTCACTGTTCCAATGTTAATGCTTTGAGCTTTGATTTTCAGGATTTCGGAAGCCTTTTATTTTACCGTCGGCCTCGAAGATTCGTCAGGGATTCCGAATCGGACGTGCCCGGGAATTGCGGTGGATTTTGCAAATTCGCGGCGAGCACCAGCATCACCACCACAATCAGCAGCAGCATTGCCACCAGCAGAGGCGCCCAATTTATCGTCAATTGGGCGTGCGAGGCGAAGGCCAGAGGGAAGAAGCGCCGCCCAGAGTGCAAGGACGTTGGGTGGGAGTCTCGGAAGCAAAGAGGATAATCGAGGCTCGATATTCGTCAGGAGGCGACGAAATTCAATGGCAATTCACGTGAGAGCGACGCTGGGCGGAGGAGGAGGAGGAGGAGGAGGAATCAGGCACACGACAGGGCGACTATAGCGATGCGAATCGAGAGAAGGAGGGAGAACGTCGGCTGTGCCTGGGCCAAGTTGCCGGGATCACTGTGAAAGGAACCGAGAGGGACCGATAATCGTCCTTGCTCCGGTTGAGGGTGGAAGAGCAGCAGCAGAAGCAGCAGCCTCACCTCCGAGTCGAGATCTTACGTTCGCTCCTCTCTCTCTCTCTCTGCTCCCGTCAGCTCGACGACTATACAGGGTGATTCAGAATGTTTTTGTCAGCCATTGAGGAAAAATAGTTTACCATCTCGGGAACAAAGTTACTAAGCCGTTTTTCGTAATTCGGAATATTTATTTATTCACAAGCATTAGAAGAAAAATTAACCAATGGAGACAAATAAATGAATAAATATTTAAAAAATACTATTCATTTGTAGTATTTATAGTATTTTTTAAATATTCGTTTATTTATGTTCCCATTGGTCTACTGGTTTATTTATTTATTTATTTCTTCCCATTGGTCTATTTTTTTCAAATTTTCAATAAATAAATAAATATTGCAAATTACGAGAAACGGCTGAATAATTTCGTTCACGAGGTGCTAAACTGTCATTCTTCAATGGCTGACAAAAACATTCTGAATCACCCTGTATATCGCTCGTGCTCCTTTCAACGTCCACTCTTCCTCCGCGTCGACGATATAGACGACAGCCCCTCACACGTCTGTCCCTCCTCGACTATCTTCCGCCAAGTTTCTCGCGCGAGAATTCGAGTTTTCAATCTTTTCTTCCCTCCCTGTCGAAGGTCTCAGTGTTTCACGTAACTTTTTTTTTTGCTTTATCCTTGTTTCTTAGTTTTTTTTCTTTTTGTCTTTTTTTGAGGGAAGGCCATAGAGACGCTTGAACTTTTAACCGTACGTCCGAGCTATTTGAGGAAAAATTGCCTCGTACATCGGAGATGGAACTCATTTCTGTCGGCTTCCGGCGAGACGACGGACGAAATAACGGACGTCTCGCTTTGCTCTTAGTTTTTTTTTTAACTCAGTGGCGATGTGGGCTTTTTGTGGCGGGGGGAAAAGTAAATTGGAATTTTCGAGCTCTTGGGAAACATTTTTTTTATATTTTTTGCAGAGAAAGAAAATATTGTGAATTGCTTTTATTTCTTTTACAATTTAACCCACGAGAATTAATAAATTTTCCGAATTTGTAGTAGTCAATATAAAACAATATTTTTTTAGTCTATTATACAAAATAGAAAAAATTCTAAGTCACTTTTTCACTTCTGCCATCAAACGAAAAAAATTATAAATTCTTCACCACGTCGACCCGACTCGCTCAGAGCAAAATGCCTGAACCTTTGGCTCGCCGCCTCTCAGTCTGACCGCACGCGTCTCGCTCTACTTGAGCCGCCCGAGGCGAGAACGCAACGCGCATAGATAATCTGCCCCTTCCCTGCCTCTCCCTACTTACGATTCACGAGCTGGCGCTCGTCACGGGTGACATCCTTGCACCACTAAACTTTCCCTGGAAAATACATTTTTTACTGCCAGCCTTTTTTCCCTCTCTCTCAAAACCACCGTTCGAAATTCTCTGTACGTAACCAAGAATTTTTCCGCTGCGCTCGAAAACTCCGGCGGAATTTTCCCTCCCTTTCCACCTCCCCAACTCACCCCGAAAATACCTCACCATCCTGGAACCATCCGGAAATTCGGAGGAAACTCAGTTTTCGACAACCGTTTAATGGAACAAGCGAGCTCGTTCGGCCTCGCCGATTTCGCCTCGACCTCTCCGCTCGTCGTCGTCGTCGTCGTTGTTGGGGCGTGTCGCCCGAGCTGCGCTTCCTCTCCGGTCTCCTGGCAAAAGCCTCTCGGTGCTACGTGTACACTGCAACAGGTTGACATTGATGGATGGCGCGGCAGGTCCAGCGTGTCAGGCGGTGTCCACTTTCCTTCCTCTTCCTCCCTCCTCCTCTACCCTCCATCCCCGAAGCCATCGCGTCTCCTGGCTCGCCGGATCTCCCGGAAGCTTCTTGTCACTTGTGTGTCTCTTGTGCAAAGTCCTTTTTTTTTACTCCCTTTCCACGTCCGTTTTAACTGCTCGTTTCCTCTTTGCACTTGGCGTTTTTTTTTCTCTTTTTTACTCTTGATACGCGTGTATCGCGTCGGATAAGGAGAGATAAATTCATGAGCTTGTGGAGAGAACCTAGAAGCTGTTCTCGAGGTGACATTGGCTCTTGACTCGCCTGATAGTGATGATGATAGTGTCAGTTGTGTTGGTTTAATTTGCCATTCATTGACAGACGTTGAAGTCACTCGTTTGGAAATAAATTGTCACTTGGTCAGGGGAATATTTTTTTATTGGTTAAAAATTAAATTAATTAACTTAATAATTAAAGTCTTAATCTACACTGAGAGGAAAAATCGAGGCTCACCCCCAAATTAGTTTATCAATCGGTGGACATATTGGAAGTCTGAGGATCAAGCCTAAAATTTTCTGGAGCCTTCTCCAAATTTTAAATTTTAAGAATGCTCCAGTAAGGGTTTTAGGTTTTAAATTTAGGTTTAGCCTGAGCCACAGACTTCCGACATGTCCACCGATTGATAAACAGTCTGTGAGTGACCGCCAAATTTTTCTCTGAGTGTAACTTTTACGTTTAACGTTTCAATCTCTCTATCAACAGTGTATCTTCGATTAGTCTATCGCAACGACGATTTTCCACCTCCTCACTAACGGAACTGTCACACAATTGCAACATCGGACAGCCGACTTCCTCTCTTCGCTCCCAACCAATGGAGAACTCTCCGTGAGCGTTTTGTGCGAATCCACCGGCACGTAAGTCGCGCGTTAAACGCTCGCGGTTCTCTCGCTCCGTTACGTATGCGGTTTCCCCGCTTTCCTCCGATCGTAACGTGTACAATTTTCCACACCTCCGCCATTGCCACACGTGTGTATATTGCGGTAACCGCTTGCAGCAGTTTCTGCGTTACAATGGAGCCCCCGACGAGGTTGGAGGGTGTCGAGGAAAGTTGGAGGCACGCGGGCCCTGCCATAGGCTGCACCATTGGGCGATATCGTCGAGGCGCGCGAACGTCGCGAGAGCGACACGTGACACTCGCAGAGCGAGCGAGAGAGAGAGATCCGGTCGTGTATCCAGTTCCGTGTACTCCAGTTCCCTCTGGCAATGCTACAAGCGAGCGACGGCTGTAGCGTCGCTGTAGCTGTCACGGCTGCCTCGTCCTGACCCTCCCCTTCCCCACTCCTCGTCCCCGTTATGTACATCAAACCGCGCACAGAGGGCGCCTGCACCTGTCCCGTCGCGCCTGATGCATTGTTGTGCCAGATTCGTATGCTGAATAATAATGACGGAGCCTCTCGCTGATCCGCTGAGAGAGAAAGAGACACAACACTAACTCTGTGTCTCTCTGTGTCTCTCATTCTGTGGCTGGGTACTTGAAATTCTCTTCTGTGAATTATTGCGTATGACTGTCATTCGTGATACGGTTTTTTTTTTATTTGTTGGTTTAGGGGGCTGGTAAAAAAATTTTGAAGTCACTTGTGGCCCGAGTTAGATGTTTCTGATGGCCTGGAGGGGATAATGTGCTTCTGGAGGGACCCTGTCTAGATTAATGCGGGACTGTCCAGCGCCCGACCGGATCCGGGTTTCATTTGTTGGCTTAGTGAGCTGGTAAAAAAAATGTTGAAGTCACTTGTGGTCCAAGTTAGGTGTTTCTGAAGGCCTGGCGAGGATAATGTGGTTCCGGTCGGGCCCTGGCCATGTCAACGCGGGGCTGTTCAGCGCCTGACCAGATCTCGATTTCATTTGTTGGCTTAGTACGCTGGTAAAAAAATTTTAAAGTCACTTGTGACTCAAGTTAGGTGTTTCTGACGGCCTGGCGAGAATCGTATAATGCGGGTCTGGACAGCGCCCGACCAGATCCCGGTTTCCGGCGAATGCAACGGATATGCCGTCCGGGGAGCTTTAACGCCAGTTTCAGAGCTTTGTGCATCAAAACCGCACACAGAGGGCGCATCCGTCAGGTTTGCGTATGACGCATTGTTGCGCTAGATTCGCGCGATGAATAATAATGACGCCGGGAACCCGGCGATCCGATGAGATTCCACATTCGCGTTGCCTGTCCTGCACGTCGCGGCCGCCCGCGAAATCCTCTTCGCTGTGAATTATTGCATTTGATTATCGTCGCGCTATAATTATTTCCTGTGTGTAGATATGAGCGTGAGGTCAACATTGTATTTGATTTAATCAGATTCGCGACCAGACACAATTTTGAGTTCTATGCGATTCGAGTTGTTTGCAGTGATGACTTGAATCAAAAACTTGCTTCGAAAAAATGTTTCCCCAACCAGAGAAAAAAAATGCCCAGTTGCTAAAAGTTCCACTGAAATTTCCTCTGAAATTTCCCTATAGATGTGTTGATCAGTGGTAAACAGAGTGTCAAAAGTGATATTTATCTTATCGCCCGGATCGTCGAGATCGGTGATAAGATTCTCGGTCGGAGCGATAGACACTCGTTGCTCGCTTGGATTTTATTGCCTCGACAAATCGCCGGAATATTCACTACCGCTTCCGGAATGATGTTTGGCTTATCTCGAGTAGCTATTTTTCAGGCAGGCAAAGCTCAACCGGAAGGACAGGCAACGCAACCGGAAAATCGTCCAACATTTTGCTCAACGTCCGACTTCACAATTTCAAGCGAGAGAGGCTTTGCCTTCGGTGAAAACGAAGTTTACCCGCCTCAAGAGCTTCCAGCTTTTCTTCAGACGCTTCTGCCTTCCGTTTGGCCACTTCGCAGAGGTGGAAAGGGCGAAGCGTGTGCCACGCGAGACACTCAGCCTAGCCAACCTGCAGCCTTTTGTCGAGCTTTTCTTCGGCCGGCAATCTCAAGTGCTCCCTGGCATTTTCCCCGGCGTGCGACGAACGCGTCGCGCAGCAGACGTAAAAGCGCCGACGGTATCTTCGTTCCCGTCGGGCAAAGGGAGAAAAGCTCCGAGCGAGGAGGCAACGAGAAGCAACGCATTGGAGCCTCTGCTTCCAATCGAGTCGAGTCTGACTTTCCGATGCAAAGAGACGTGCGTGTTGTGTCGTCTGTGTTGTGCCACTTCTCACAGCCTTTTTTCTTCTTCCTTTCTCTCGGCATTCAATCACCGCCTCCGTCACGTCGCAGCGCCACGCAATTTTGCTTCGCTCACGCCTGCGCAACGTGGTAATGATGTAACTCAATTTAACTTTGCGAACGTCGCGCGTCGCTCGCAGCTGCGTTCAGCTCTGTGGCGGATTTTAGAGAATGCGAGGGTGCGTTTTTTGGGGGAAATTTTTTTTTCGATTTAACGAAGTTTTAAGACCCTATCCGATGGGAAATTTCCCGCTGATTTCAAATATGACTAGGTTTTGCCCGAAAAATAAAAAATTTGTGGAGAAAAACGCGAAAAACGATTTTTCATTTTTTCCCAATTTTGGCACTTTACTAAAATCGGTGCAATTTTTGTTTGGATCAATATAATCGGGATTTTCTTTTTGCATTCGAAAGAAGACTCTTCAATGAAGAGAATGCAACCAGGCGCAACGCGATATCTCGATTTTTCAATTTTTTGCAGATTTTTAAAGTTGACCCTCAAAAATCGCGAATTTTTAGAAGGGGTACCCCTTGCCGATTTTTTGGCGAAAAAAAAAATTTTCGATTTAACGAAGTTTCAAAACCCTATCCGATGGGAAATCTCCCGCTGATTCCAAATATGACCGGTTTTTGCCCGAAAAATAAAAAATTTTAGGAGAAAAACGCGAAAAATGATTTCTGAATTTTCTCGAATTTTAACGCTTCACTAAAATTAATGTAATTTTTTTTTGGATGAATGGAATCTGGATTTTCTTTTTGCATTCGAAAGATAACCGTTCAAAAAAGAGAACGCCGCAAGGCGGAATGCGATATCTCGATTTTTAGATTTTTCACAGAATTTTAAAGTTGACCCTCGAAAATCGCAAATTTATAGAAGGGGTACCCCTTCTAAAAATTGCGATTTTTGGCGAAAAAAAAATTTTCGATTTCATAAAATTAAAAAACCCTATCCGATGGGAAATTTTCCGCTGATTCCAAAAATCACAGGCATTTACCCCAAAAATCGAAAATTCGATGAGAAAAACGCGAAAAGTGATTTTTTTTCTTCACAAATAAACGAAGAGAGAGCGAGTGGCACTTAAATACGTCTTTCTTTCCCTTTACTCATGCGCCTTTTCATATTTTTCTTCTCTTTCCTCTGCGACAGCTCGAGATAGCGCCGCCGATTTTCATGGCCCTCCCCCCCCCCCTCCCCCACTCCTTCCGTTTTCCTTCCGGACACGAGAAGGAAAATTGAGCCTCGCGTCGTGGGATTTTCTTTCTCCCTTTCGAGGACGCAGACACGTTTATTATAACGCGTATACATATATATATATTTACAGGCGTCTCCCCCTACGCACGGGAGTCGCGTTCGCGTTCACTCCGCGGAGACCTCGAGGCCGCAGAGCCATTCTCAGATAAATCACCCCGATAATGTTCTAATCTTATTTGCCGCTGAGCCGGGAGCCCCTGTGCACCACCCGCGAGGTTGAATCGGGTTTCGTCTTGGACCCACACTCGACGACCGTAACGGAAAACCCTGCACCTTTTTTTTTCTTCACCCTCCCTCGGCTCTCACCCCAGAAATGAGTCAAGATCCTCAGATTCTCGAGAACCGATTGTAACCACTCTTCAGGTCCCTCTTAAAAAAAAAGTATCTCTGACTCACTCTCTCCCCCTCTTTTCGGCAAATTGTGATCAACATTACGGTGGAGTAATCGTTTTTTTTCTGATTGGGCATCAAAATTCCCAATCAGAAAAAATCAGAAAAAAAATCCAATCCAAAAGCAGTGAGTGGTGATTTTATTTTATTTATTTATTTTTTCTGGGCCTATCTTGTTTTTTTTTCTAATACAAAATACAAAATTGAAAAGTAGTGGAACTGTGATCGTGATTAATTTTTTTTGCTTATCTCATTTTTCCTCTATCACTCAATCTCATTTTTTCGAAACTTAGTTGCTCAAAAAATTGTTCAGTAAACTAGTCTTTAATTTCTATCGCTGCATTGTGTCTTTTTCTCTTCACGACTTCACCGAATCGTGATAAGCATCGCGCTGGAGTAGTCATTTTTTCTTTCCTCAGCCTTGAGGCATCCACCCTTGGCTTAATTTCCACCCCGCGCACCAAAAGGAACACGCACTTCCGGGTCGCGTCGCGACACGCGAGCCTCCCGGAGCGCTTTCTTCGTCCGCCGTCACGAGCCGGCACTGGCTTTCCGTCGGGCCACGTGAACGAAAAAAAAGGGCAAACGTGATTTTCTAAAATATATCACGCTCGTGACCCGCGGCGACCGCGTCGGTTCCGGGTTACCGCGCGCGCGGGAAAGGTGCGGCTGAGTCTCGGTTGGGAGTCGTCGGGTCTGCCGAGGGACAAACATTATTCCGAGGGAGCCGAAGCGCGGCGCCGAGTTTCCAGGGGAGCGAATCCGACGGACCGAATGTAAATTATTCCCCGGAAAACTTGGGCGACGTTTTCGAAGCGTGGAACTCTGAAACTAAAATGGAAGATTTGTTGTTTCTGTGTTATTTGTGTGTGTGGATTTTTTTTTTTTTATAAAAGACAATTCATATTTTTTATAAAAGACAATTCAAAGAATTTAACTTTTACAGATGGAGAAGAGAAATGGAAGATTTGTTGTTTCTGTATTATTTGTGTGTGGATTTTTTTTTTGTTTTTATAATAGGATTCATATTTTTTATAAAAGACAATTCAAAGAATTTAACTTTTACAGATGGAGAAGAGAAGAGGAGACAAGAGAAGAGATGAGAGAAAAAAAGAGAGGGAAGGATAGGTGGATTTCAATTCAGTCCTCGAGGAGCGATTTCAACTTCGTTCATTCGGAGACGCGCCACTTATGGACAGGAACATCTCCCGGTTTCCAGAGTTTCACGGCTCCAGTGGGACGACGGAAGTTGGGAGAGACGTCGGAGAGAAAATGTGTGGCGTTACATCCGGTCCGAGTTAGGAATTGCCAGGGTTCTGTCCTGGCTGAAACAGACTTCATCGGATTCTGCTGAGGTCCTGGCTGGACTAATTTAGCCTTGCCCAGGACCTTCCAAGGCCCTGGCAAGGTTAACATACCTCAGATCAGGGCCTGACCACTGTCTGACTGACCTGGCGACTGATCTGATGCCACAAAATTTCCTCCACGAAGAAAAACACTGCCTGATCGTCGCATGGCTGCCTTGTTCAGTTCTCCACGGCTCATTTTTCCCCTCTGGCGCGCCTCCGCCTCCGACTCTACGAGACGTTACACGGAATTGCCTCACTTTCGTCAACGACTACTTCATATCGATCCCCGCGTCTCGCAAACGCTGCTCCCAGTCGTTGCCGAGACACGCGCGAGCTCCCTCGGGAAACGGCCCCACGAGCAGCGAGCTCTCCCTGCTCCAACTACTCAGACCAGAGGGAGCCCGCGATTCTTATTCCAAACGTTTATAGTCTCTCGCTGCTGCTGCTGCATCGTCGTATGCAGCAGCAGGGATTTATTTATGATTTATTTAATCTTATAATAACGTAAAATTTCCCTTCCTGGACAAATATGCTTCTTTGGAAAAGTCCCCCAGATAGCATTTTTTATAGTAAAACTTGTTTCTTATATTTTTATACAGTCGCTTTAGTCTGAACGTCTGTAAAAAAAATTCTGGACCCCAAAAAGGTCGGAAAAGTGTTGATAGAATTTCGAAATCTACGTCAAATTGCAATTGTAAGCACAGATGAAGATTAATTGGCGCGATACATCGAATGTATCTTAATTGAATTTTTTTTTATTGCTTTCCCCGGAAAATCCGGTCGCCCTCGAGGCGATAGAAATTAATCGGCCATCGTTCAGCCGACTCGTCGCGGTTATCTGGCGCTCAAGTTAGAAATTGCTTCCGCTCTGTCAATGAACATTTCTTATCCTGGCGACCCTAGGCCCGTTGCGCATTGGGCAATTCTCGTCCCTCGACTCGGAATCCGTTGCGGGGAGAGCGACTGAGGAGAAGTGAAGAGTGCGAACAGAGCGAAGAGGGCGAAGAGGGCGAAGAGAGCGAAGAGTACAGAAGCGAAAAATTTCTTCCTTCGCTGGAGTCGCGTGACACGCTCGAAGGGATGGGGGAGGGGATGGGGGGGGGGGGGGTAGTTGGCTGAGACCTCGGTCGTGTGTCCTGATTGGTAGTTGGGAAAAAGCCCATAAAATCGAGGCGCGCCACTGCCTCAAATGTTAGACATTGTAGCCATTTTTTTATTTTATGCATATTGGCAGTCACTTCCCTTCCTCGTTGGCTGGTTTCTCATGGAATATTTTTTATCAAGGATCAACGATGAAAATTCGCAAAATCGAGGACAGGATGAACCTTTTTCTTCAAATCACTCGCCTCGTTGAACTCTCACCGAAGTTTCGATAGCGAGGCTCGAGCCGAAATAGCCCCAATGAATTTTCCACTTCGAGCGCCGTCAATCGCTCGATTAACAGCGTTCACCGTTCCGGGCACGCGGGGAGCATGTTTAGCTCGTGAGCTGCTCTACCTGACTTCAGTCGATAATTAATTACTGTTAATTACGCGCTTATCCTGGAGAACATGGCGTAGGAGGGGGAAACGGTCGATGCGGGCGATAAGGAAAATTGATATTTCGCTCGGGTCCATCCGAAGCGATACGCATCCCAATCGTAGCTGTTGAATCACCGACGCCAAAGAAACTCATTGAGCCCATTGAATTTATATTTCTCTCAAATCAAATTATAAAAATATAATTTAAAAAATGCTCACATTTTTCATATTTTATTTTTCCAAATTTAGGAAAATTCTGGTCAATTCAATTCAATTATAATTTTTTTAAATGCTCACATTTTTCACATTATTTTATTTTTTCCAAATTTAAGACAATTCTGGTCAATTCAATTTGCCGAATTAAAAAAATCGTTTTTATTTGCATATCTAACTGCAGTAAAAAAATCACAACCACAACATATTGCTGTTCAAACCGGTTGCCTAATAAAAAAAAAAAATTATTTGCATTTTTAATTACAGTTAAAAATGCACATCCACAACAAACTGCTGTTCAAACCGTTTGCCTAATAAAAAAAAAAAATTTATTTGCATTTTTAACTACAATAAAAAATGCACATCCACAACAAATTGCTGTTCAAACCGATTTCCTAGTCGCGTTATCGCCTCGAAATCACGAAAGGGTTAGCGTTAGCGAGTTTGATCACATTTATCAGTGCGAATTGGCAGCTGCGGCCGAGCATTGCCGACAACGTTAGAGAGAGAGAGACAGAGAGGAAGCTCGGGTTACGTCGCTCATTCGATTTTCCGCGTGACATCTGATTGCGCGGGCCCAGCGGCGCAGGTCCTACCGAGTCCGGGGGGAGGGGAGGGGGAGGGAGGACCGCGGAGATTCGTAATCAGAGCGTACACTGAATATTCATTCCTGCGCCGCCGCTGCGACCCTTCGCTCCGGCAAATTTCGCTCGTACCAAAATTCACCACAGGTGATTCCACGCATTCCACATCTGTCCCTTTCGCTCTCTCGCCAATCCCGACCTGGGGGACTGATTCATCCGATTCATCCCGACTCCCAAATTGCTGTACACGCTGCGTCATAATAATAATCTCGTTGATTCTCCCGCGGGAATCGCGACGGACGAAAATTGGTACGATTACCGCGAGAATACTTTGCGAATACTTTGAATACAAAATAGGGAAAGCTGAATTGATGGAAACGCGTTGAAATTTATTTCAACGAGTTGGTTCATTTTTTGGAATATTTTTATTTATTTTTTTTCACATGCATTATTTTTTTTTATAGACAGTCAGAAATTTTGCTGACTGGATTTTTTTTTACTGGCTGTCAGAAATATTTTGCTGGCTGGATTTTTTTTTGGCTGTGAGCAATTTTGCAAAAATTACTAAATTTTAACAGAGTCACCAAAGGAAGTATTATTTTTTTGGCTGTGAGAAATATTGCAAAAATTCCTAAATTTCATTGAAGTAATTGGAGAAGGTGGAAGGGTTTGGTTGTGTCGTCTCGGATCAAATTGCGTCCATCGGCGGCAACGTGAGTACCGCGACGCGTAACAACGTCGACCAACTGTTGCTGATTCGGCGGACCCTGGTCAGGTCGGTTCCGATTAACATCGAGGCCCTTCGCTACTCGTCTCGTGTGGCCCGAACCCCGTCGCCCCGGCGTCGGACTGTCCGGGGCGCGCGCGCGGCTCGATACTCTCGTCCCTTCGCGCCGGCCGCATATTCCCGTAGGAAATTATCGAGGTCGGAGACGGAAATCGGGAAGTTCCTACGACGCGCGCGAATCGCCAGGGCCAAACATTGCGGGAAATTCGACGACCCGAAATCACGCGGAGGGAAATTACTAGCCGACAATTAGCTGGGACGACTGTGATTGGCGAAAAAAATTGCAAAAAAAATCCATTTATTAATTTTTCTATCTAATATTAGATTTAGCTATTATTTCCCTAAGCTGTAATTAATTGGATTGGCAAGAAATTGCAAAAAAATCCTTTTTTTCATTTTTTCATCTAAATAGCTCTAGCCTTTATTTTTCTAAGCTATAATTAATTAGATTGACAAAAAATTGCAAAAACATCCATTTATTATCCATTTACAAAAAATCTATTTATTCATTTTTTCATCCTAATTATTTTTAGCTATTATTTTTCTAAGCTGTAATTAATTTGTTAAATTTTATTAATTTTCATAAGAAATTGTTAGTTCTCACTTTCATTTTTTTTTTTTTTTTTTCATTTTTTTTTTCATTTTTTTTTACTACAATTCCGGTGATATACAAAATGCGTTACAGTTTCCTTTCGCTCGACAAACAATGGCTCACTTGCTGCGCAGTGCAATTGCGTTGATCGCGTCGCGTTTCCATCCCCCTCCCCCACCCCACTCCCCACCCCTTCGCGAAGCTTATAGCGTGCAAGCATCCCAGCGAATAATGAAAACGCTCGGGCCATATCCCCGCGCGGCGCTAAACTTAATTAAAATTGAGCGACGAACGCGCGCTCGGCTCTCGCAAATTCGCATAAAGAGCCTGCGCGTGTCCGCAATTTATCGGCTCGCGCGCGAGTCTCTCTAATCCCGCTCGCTTTTTTTTTTCTCTCCACCCTCGTCAAAAGTGCCGATATATTCGCCGACAATTCTACGATTCGCGGCAAAAACGAGTGTCGAGCCACGCGTACAACCCCTCCCCTCCCCCTCCACCCCTTGCCCCCGTGGCGCTTTTGGCCGGGAAACCGAGCACAACCACCGTCAGAGAAAAAAAAAGGGTGAATAAAAAAATCCGTTATTTTTTCCCGTGTAAACTTTGACAAAAGCCAACGAGTATTTTTTTTTTGCTCTCCCACTTTTATTGCCGTTTTACGCGCGCGGACTCCGAGGGTGGAGGGGGGGAGGGGGGGGGGAGACCAGGTCGGGGTTGGAATCCGGTGTCGCGAATTTTTACGACTGTGTCGAACGATGGAAAAGTCGTTTTTCAATTGACACAGCGCGACTGAACAATTTTCTTGCTGCGAAATTTTTCGACGGTGTTGATTCTTTTTTTTTTTTTTTCGCAAACGGTGTTGATTATTTTTTTTTTTCGCAAACACTTTGCTCGTTTTATTAATTTTGTTGGTCTATCGCTCTCCTCATCAACCCCTGTTTCATTTATTATCTCTATCTCTCTCTCTCTCTTGCTTCCCATTTGTCTGCCTCTCTCGTCCTCTCGAAATATCGGCATTCGCTTCGGCGGATTCTCGGGAGGGCGGGTAACTATCCGGCGAGCTGCTGCAGCAGCAGAAGCGGAGCCCGCGGGCGATGCGCGCGGCCGACCGGGTCCGGGTATGACTATCGGAACGCGTGTTTGGAATTCCCGAAGCCGGAATACCGGACCGGCGCGACCCGCCGATGCCGCTCTGCGTGCGGATAACGAAGCTCTGCCCCTTCCCCTTTCCCCACATGGAAATAAAGTATATTTGGTAACATATAAACGATACAGAACTTTTTGCAGTGAAATATACAATAAATATGTTTTTTGTGACCAATATATATCTCATAAAATTATATCTGGTGGATATATAAATTTATATAACACTATTTATTATATATTTGCTATATAGAAGACAGAAATAAATTATATTTAAAAATATGTAAAAGATACAGAAATTTTTGCAGCGAAAGATATACAATCCATTTTTTTATTTGTTCAAGATATATAACATAGAATTATATCCAGTGGATGTAAATTTATATAGAACTATTTGCCTTTATATATAATTTGACACAACTTATATATCTTGTCTATAATTTATTTCCATAGGGTCGCTCCCCAACCTCCAACTTTCCCTTAGCTTTTATTTCCTTTATTTATTTTTATTATTTTTTCCCTCCCCAACGTCATAACCGTCCTAACCGCGAGCTGCATTCTCAAACAGACTCTCGCCTGTGTCTCCTTTGGCCCACGATCTCCCGTATCGATTGTACATTCCATAACTGCTGTATACGCGCGTGGCTGCAGTTAATAGCTCGCGCGCGGGCCGAGACGCGTCTGTCCTCGCCCGTTCGTTTTGCATTAATGCGCCCAGCTGAATTATCGAAGCCACCGCGGACACGCGCCGCGACAGGGCGACGGAATATCGCGATGTTGACACGGATGTTTAATCAGTGCCAACTCGGGGCTGGGGTCATTTCACGCGGGGATATCGTTCGTCCAGACCGCTGTGAAAATATCGTCTGTGATATTTGCATTATTATCATTATCATCATTATTATTATTTTTATTGATTTCAATTCTGCTGTGTTTCTCTGATCTCCAAAAATCCACAAATAAAAATATTTGAACGCTCATTCACTGCAGTAAAAATATTGTCTGTGATATTTGCATTATCATTATCATTATTATTATCATTTTTATTTTTATTTTTATTGATTTTGATTCGGCTGTGTTTCTCTCACCTCCAAAAAATACTAAAAAAAAAAAAAAAAAAAACAAAAAAAAGTCGAATGTTCATTTACCTCAGTGAAAGTATTATCTGTGACATTTGCATTATTATTATTATTATTATTATTATTATTATTATTATTATTATTATTATTATTATTATTATTATTATCATTTTTATTTTTATTTTTATTGACTTTGATTCTGCTGTGTTTCTCTGATCTCCAAAAAAGTGCTCCAAAAAAATACAAAAAAAATGTTTGAACGCTCATTGACCTGTGTCCGATTGGGGGGTTGAGTGTGTAGGCACCCCCCAAACCCTCGACGGCGGCGGAACAAGTGAATAAGTCAGTCATAGCTAGACAGTGGTTTCTCGGTGGTAAGGTGGGGGTTGAATGGCTGACTGGCCAGCCGGTAGGCTAGACTGACTGGCTGGTTCGCTCGTGCTTCCTGGCTAGATTCACCGCTATTGATCCTGCCACCAGCAGCAGCGGCAGCAGCAGCTCTACAGCCTCCGGTGGCGAAGCTTCCTCGCTCTTTCGCCTTCCACACCCCTCCCACATACATAGAGAGAGAGAGAGGGAGACCCACCTCAGCTCCCAGTTTGCACCGGCAACTCCGGCGCATACCTCGACGGTCGCTGCATACTCCAACAGCGGCAGCTTCGCCGCCTCTCTCGTTACCCTTCCCAATATCCATTCTCCCTCTCTCACGACACATAGTATTTCCACTAGTATTTCCACTCGTGCATCCACGTGCCGACTGCCACAATTCTCATTCTCTCAGCCTGCCTCCTCTTCTCCTCTCCTCCTCTTCTCTTGTCGTCTCTCTCGCTCGATGTGTAGTACGACGGAGTATTACTACACACACTAACTTGGATGCCACAGTTTTACTACGGCCCAGTTTGTCCGGCGTGGCCGTTGCCACACAGCCGTATCCACTGCGGATAATGGCGCTAGGCTCTTTAAATAACTCGCGGTTTTTTCGCGAGCTGATGATTTGGGAATTGTAGGTTGATTTTTTTGGTTATCGGATGCAATTTTTGTTTCTATTGATCGTATCGAAGGGAAATTACGAATGTGTGACGATGACTATTAAAAATAAGCCATCATTTTTTTTTTATTGATTCGTTAGGTTCATCGCAGCTGAATTGTCGTCAGTTCAAATGTTTCGAAATCTGAATTCCGATGATCCCGAAAATTAAATTGAGACAAACGGTTAAAATTCGTATCACGATCTGACGATTTGGGTATTGTGACTCAATTTTTTTTTACCAGATACTATTTCCGTTTCGATTGATCATAAAAAAAGGAAATTACAAATGTGTGACGATGACTATTGAAAAAAGTGCGCCATTTTTTTTTACTGATTCGTTAGGCTCATTGCAACCGAATTGCCATCACATCACACGTTCCAAAAATTGAATCCCGACGATCCGAAAATCGAATCAACCCAACCCGCCGAAATTCGTATCACTCAAACGATTCTCCATCGACCCGCGGATTTTTTTTAGTGAGCCACCAATTTGTTCGACAATTCCCAGGCTGCATTCGCAGCGGCCTGAACGGATTAACGAGAAGGTCGTATTACTGCACACAGAGAGAGAGAGAGGGCGTTCAGCTTTCAATTACTTTGCCATGTATACATAGAGCAAAGTAATTGCAGCCGAGTCGTTGGAGTGAGAGAGAGAGTGAGAGAGTGGGAGGAAAAGGGACAGACAGAGGGGAATATAATTCGAGCCTCTCCCGCAAACGAATAGCTATAACTCGGCCGTGTTCCTCTCGCTCGGATTTACGAGAGCCGTTCATTACGCTTCCGCGCCGTGTTTTATCGTCGATTAAGTTTTACCACGTGCGCGGGTCACGAGGCTCGAGCGTCGCGGGAGCGGGAAATAAATCCGAGTTTGCTGTCGGTTCGGACGAAAACTCGAGAGAAGATCCTGAGACTGTCCTGACTCGTCTTCTTGTTCCGTTTCGGTCGTCTCCACTTTTTCCCTCTCTCTTCTTTATTTCATCCCTCAAGTCTTTCTCTCTCTCTCTCCGTTATTTCAGAATCGAGGCTGGAATTGAGGAACACGAAGAGTCTCGAAAAGAGATATCTCACAGCTTTGACAATTCCAGTCGGGATGATAAGTCGTCGTCGTCGACGGCTTTGCTCGGGGTCGGGAAATATATATTTTCTCGTCGACCATCGTTTCCCTCCTTCGCGTGACGTTTCGACGCCCTTCTCTTAGTGGTACTCGAGGAGCTGGCGAAAAATAGGATATGATATATAGACTGATCTCTCCGGAGGCCGAGGAGGACAGTAACGAAAAAAAGCAGTGCGTCACCTTTTTTTGCCACGCGCTTCACTCCCCCTCCCCTCCGTTGCCTCCTCCTGAAGCTTGAGAGGCACCCTCGAACCTTCAAGTGGACCGAGGTCATAAATGTGATTCGCTTTTTTTTTGCCCTGCGACAGTTTTTTCATCCGCAATATTTTTTATTAAAAAAAATTTCTAAAAATTGGCGGTAATTTTTTTATAAAAATACTAGGAACAATGACGCGCGCTTACGCGCGCGGTCGGAGGTTCCCCTCCGCTCTCGGAGAGAGAGGAGAGACCTTGCGATTTTCGGCGAAAAAAAAAATTTCGATTTCACGAAGTTTTAAAACCCTATCCGATGGCAAATTTCCCGCTGATTACAAATATGACCGGTTTTTGTCCGAAAAATAAAAAATTGTAGGAGAAAAACGCGAAAAACGATTTTTCACTTTTTCCCAATTTTGGCACTTTACTAAAATCGGTGTAATTTTTCTTTGGATGAATATAATCGAGATTTTCTTTTTGCATTCGAAAGAAAACTCTTCAACGAAGAGAATGCCGCCAGACGGAACGCGATATCTCGATTTTTCGATTTTTTGCAGATTTTTAAAGTTGACCCTCAAAAATCGCAAATTTTTAGAAGGGGTACCCCTTCAAAAATTTGCGTTTTTTGCGAAAATTTTTTTTTTCGATTTAACGAAGTTTAAAAACCCTATCCGATGGCAAATTTCCCGCTGATTCCAAAAACGACAGGTGTTTGCCCGAAAAATCGAAAATTTGAGGAAAAAAACGCGAAAAACGATTTTTTTTTCTGACAAACTGCCAAATTTCGCGATATTAACGGTTGTTATGGAAATGGTTGCCATGGCAACGGATTATTATATATCTACACGGCGGTGGCGGCGGCGGGATCTTTTTATAATATAGAGAGAAACAAGGTATTCCTTTTTTATGACGAGGGCAACATTTTTCTTGCACCGACGAAAAAATTTCGCGGCTCCTCTTCGACAGAGCCGGATTTACATCCGAGAATATGGAGCGAGAAAAATCGATTGTCAACGAGGAATGCGCGATGAATATCTCATTCGTTGCAGCGAATTACGTGCTTCAGCTGTGGGTTGCGCGGCGGAATTGTTGAGTTGAAGTTGCGAGAGCAACGAGCAACCAACGAGCACAGCAGCAAAGAGGGGACCCCCCTTCAAGTCCCAATAACGTCGACTTTTGTCGCGCAGTTATTATCTCGCATTTTCATTCAAAGCGCAGCCGCCGTTCCCTTCGGGCCTCGAGCGTTGAATAAATTTACGGCGACTGCATGTAGAATTTATCGCGTTTACCGGAGACGCTGCGGCTGCCGCGCGCACTTTTCGCCTGAGCTTTTTCCCTGGCAATTTCCTCCCCGAGAAAACTCGAAGTGGGGGAAAGTTTCGAAGAATCCCCGGAAAATGTACTTTTCGACTCGCGTCGAAGCGAAAAGCCCGAGCGACGACTTTGGACGCCGGAAAACGAGACTTAAAAAACAAAACTACATCCGGAAGTTCAACTGATGTAAAAAGTTTTTCCGTGAACGGGTGTGTTACGTTTTTCTATTTTTTTTTTTGCAGTAGTAACCTTAATTTTGCATCGCAATTTCAATTTGATACACCTGTTTGCTAGGAAAAAGTTTTATCGACGTTGCAATTTTCTGGTAGCTTTTTTTTTAGCTGTCAGAAGAGTGTTGAAGTTTTTATGCTTTGACAGTGGCAAATAAAAATAAAGTTTTTTACTAAAACGTCAAACTGAAAAAAATGTACAGCCCTTCAGAATTGAAACAGGTCAAACGCTACAAATTTAATTTCCCTAATTTATTTCTTTTCTGTTTCGCACAGATATCGCTTTCGTCGTTGCTTCGTTAGCATTCGACTCGAATCTGGGTTGAATCCGTTCGTACTGGCGAATTAATCCAAATCTGAGTATACAGCGTCGGTCGACTTTATTCCCTTCGAGTGGCGAAGGAGGACGAAGACGTCGAGAGACGGTTAAATTATTTTCGCTCGTCGTCGTCGTTTTCGCGTTATTCGTCTTATGTTGAGTCTTCGTCGTCGAGGAGAGAAAAGAAGCCGCGGAAAGAGCGTCTTGGGTTTTCCTCGAGATCCGCCAGATTGAAATTCGCGACTGAGATTCGCGGAGAAAAAGAGAGAAAAATGGCCGCTGGAAAGCGGATCGAAAACTCGGGAACAGATGCTGCTGAATGTGACTGGAAGAGCGAGAGAGAGAGACTTATCTCGAAGAATCAGATGTCATCGCGAAGGCGCGATTTCTATATCTCTATTCCGGAGCTCAGTACCGAGTATTGATGGATATGATCCCGCAGCGCTATTCACGACTTTTGTGCGCTGAGACTTTTCATAAATCGACAATGGATATACGTGCCACGAATTTCGTACACTGGATATATCTTTTTTTTTAGAAGACATTTTTATCATGAAAAAATTAATCGCTGCCGAGTCCTAAATTTGCCCTCAAAATATCTTCCCTCCCCCCTTTTTTCAAGTACTTGCAAAAAGATACCCTGCAAACGTCCTGATTACGGAATTCAGAATCAACCCAACTTTCGAGTGTTCAGAATCGACACTTCACATTTTTTTTTCTACAATCTGCCCAATGATAACAATCGACGCTAGCAGCGAGAAAATTAAAGCAACCTTTACTGACAGAACATTAATCGCTATCGAGTCCTAAATTTGCCCACATAAAATATTCCCCCCCCCCCCCCTTTTTCAAGTACTTGCAAAAAGATACCCTTCAACCGTCCTGATTACGGAATTCAGAATCAACCCAACTTTCGAGTGTTCAGAATCGTTCTCATTTTTTTTTTTTTACCAATGATAACAATCGACGCTCGGAGCGAGAAAATTAAAGCAACCTTTACTGACGATTTCAGAGGCCATCGTCGATAGTCGAGCGGAGAGGTCGAGCCGCAGGCCATAGGAGGAGCGATGAGGCCGCAGGGGTCGTCGCTGAAGCTTCCCAGCGTCGAAGCTTCTACACCTGGCGCCGTGGGCGGCCCGCGTATCTCGTGCGAGAGCGAATCGAGTGGGAGTCAAGAGAGAGAGAGACAGAGCAAAAGTCAAGTGGAGTGAGAGAGAGAGCCTAAGCGGCAAAAGCTAATATGCGCTTTTCCCGAGCGCAAACAGCGACCAGCGAGGGTCGCAGGGTTGCACGAGAGGCGTTTCGCCCGTTCGACTTCCCACGCTGTGTACAAAGGTGCACGACCGATTTTCACAGAAATTCCAACCAGTGGCATCGATTATCGAAGTCAATTTATCAGACGTCACGTCTGTTTCGCGACGATTTCGAGTGGGCGAAGCACCGAATTCATTTGGTTGGACGCTTCGTCAGTCGGTTGATTATGTGCAACCAGATTTCTGGGGAATGAGAAGTATCATTCAGGTATTACGGAGATGTTTGCTTCGACATCGGCAACGATTGGAAGGCGCATAGAACATTTGTCAAAATGGTCTGACGATTTATGGAGGAGATAAAGGATCTGACAGCCACAGAAAATCAAACCTGAAATGATGTTGAAATTTGCATCGTTGGAATGCAACAAAATTTTTTTTTTTAATTATTCTAATGAACCCAAAAGATTGTATTTGATACAAAATATTATTATAACGATTTAATCGTCATAATAACTTTTTAGAATCGTTCGAAAAATTTTCGAGTCGTTGGGATAATTATTTTTTTATTTTCGTTGGATTCCAAAGATGCAAACTTCAACGTCGATGGATCACTCAGACTCTGAGGAAGAACACTGACCACTGCATTAATGTCACCTATGCATTTCTCTCATTCGAATTGTTTTTTGAGGGGCAATACAATTTTCACAAAGTGAGAGAAAAAAAAACCTGGGCAGAACAGAGATTTTTTTGACAACACGAAACAGTATCGCTGAAATGGTATCGCATCCGACGCAACGTGTGCAGTCGTCACAGCGACACAGACCAAACTGCATTCACCCCGTAACGCAATGTACTCGTGCTCCAGTTATCGTCAAACACATCCGGTTGTTCCACAACCCTCTCTCGTCGGCTCGTTCGCGACACGTCACGTCCGCGAGGCGAAAGATCAGATAAGCTTTCCATTCGAAACTACCGCCACGCGAGTAAATTGAACGTTTGGCCATTGCGCTGAGAGAGTAAGAGAGAGAGAGAGAGTTGCTAAATTTGCTGGGCTGGGCTATTGTCGTTGTTCGGACGTTCAGACTGCACTTTAAAAAGTAACCAGTTGGTTTGACCAATTATTTTTTATTCGCGGTTGAACAGCCAATTTATTCCAATTAATATCCCATCAATCCAGTTTTTTTAAAAACGCTTTTAGTTTTTCTCAATTTTTTATTGGATGCTTCTTGCTCTTCCGATTAAATATCCAATTGATGCAGTAATTTTTCAGAAACGTTTTAAAATTTTTAAACATTTTAGTCAGTTGACCCATTATTTTACTGTCTATTATTGTGACTCAGTGAAGCAAAAACAGAGTTTGTCTCAAGAGATTTGGGCCAAACGCTTTGGCGTCTGTGACTCCATCTTCACGGTCGATCGCACCGAAGAGAGATATTGCCGCGAAGATTTTTCGTGATTTCCTGTACATCCGATCGGCTGCCGTTTGGCCAAAACGAGGGTCATAGGCGCTCGAGGGGGTCGAGAGAGAGACAATCGGAGAGTGGCAAAGGGGCCTCGGAATGCGACGTCGAGTGGCCATGGGGTTCGAGCCAACGCGGTACTCGAATCGGGGTGAGTGGTAGAGGGGGTGGAGGGGGGAGGCCATAGCTGACTTTGGACGGATTAAGTGGGTTATGGGGACGAATGAGCGAAGGGTATCGACGACGGTGGCTGAAGAGCAGCAGATGAGGTTTCTCCCCTCCTGTTTTATGGGATTCCATAGGCAGAAATTGCCTCAGACATTTTTCGGAGCCAAAAGTTGCCAGACCGAAATTCCATCGCTGGGACAAAATAATTTTACATTAAAAAGTAACATTGACACTCGACAATTTTTTGTGTCTTCGCTACAATGAATTGTTTCTCGTTAAATTTTTTTTTGCTTTCTTTGATGGGATTCCATAGACAGAAATTGCCTCAGACATTTTTCCGGAGCCAAAAGTTGCCAGACCAAAAATTCCATCGCGGGGATAAAATAATTTTAGATTAAAAAGTAACATTGACACACGACAATTTTTTTGTCGTCGCTCCAATGAAATTGTTTCTCGTTAAATTTATTTTTTCGCTTTATTTCAACGAACCGCGACAAATAAATTTTTATTGCCGCATTTCACTCTCCCCGACATGGCGACGACATGTAATATATCCGCCCACTTGTCCGCTGAGCGGCGAAAGTTGAGAATATCACCGCCCGCGAGTTTTCCCTTTCATTCTTTCAGCCGCGGTAAATTTTGTATTTTCTCATTTTCTATTTACACCGCCGTCGCTATTTACCCGGTATGTAATAATATCCACTTGTCTGTCGAGCGAGAAAGTAAGAAATATCACCGCGAGAGAGAGAGAAAAAAAATAGAGGGAGAAACATAGAGAGTGAAATTTATTCAGGTTGCCATTCCGCGTTAAAATTTTTCCCTTCTTTCGCTCGAACTGCAACATCACCGGCATTTTATTTTTTTTCATTTCATTCTCCCGTCGGGAAAGTACAAAGTATCGCCGCGACTGAGTTGAATTTATTCCTCGTGCCAGGCTCGACTGGCTCGAGTTTCACTCGAGACTCCCGCCGGATACGCGTAACTGAATCGCCCGTTACAGACAGCACCTTCGACGCTCGGTGATCCTCCGTCCGTCGATTTGTCGCGCGCCGATCGTCTTGCCCGTCGGAGTTGAATCGAATCGCAACTCACTGCGGCGTCGATCGGGATTCGGGGTCGTTCGCACGAACGGTCGTCGTCGTCGTCTCTGCTCCCGCGAATAGTTGAAGTGTCACGTGCGGAGCTGACGAAAACGAATGGAACGAAAAACGACGTCAGAACAGATTAATCTCTTAAAATAGAGCAATTTATAATAGTCACGACATTTTTTTAAATAATTTTTTCAACACCATTAATTTTATATTAGAATTTGCTATTTATGTATTTATAAAAAATTATTTATGCAATGGTACAAGAATTTGATTGGAAATATTGGGAATATATTGATAATGATTGTGAGGACGATAAAAATTGTTCACAAGTGCCATTTTATTTTTTGTACAATAGTCACAATATTTAAAAAAAAAATTTTGTCAACACCTTCGAAGCAATTTTTAATCCGAATTTTCTATTTATGTATTTATAACAAAATATTTATTCAATAATACAGAAATTTGATTGGAAATATTGGGAATATATTGATAATGATTGTAACGACGTTAAAAATTGTTCACAAGTGACATTTTATTTTCTGTATAATAGTCACGATATTTTTTCAAATAATTTTGTCAACACCGTCGAGTCAATTTTTTATTAGAATTTTCTATTTATGTACTTATAAAAAAAATTTTATTCAATAATACAAGAATTTGATTGGAAGTATTGGAAATATATTTTGATAATAATTGTAAGGACGTTAAAAATTGTTCACAAGTGACATTTTATTTTCTGTTATTATGATTATTCAGTCTGTCTCGCGATAAATTCAATCTCGCGCGTCCGAGGAGGAATCACGACAATATCGAAAGCGATATCGCACATAGGTATATAGAGGGCACATCTTGAGAGCTCGAACGTTGAAATACGCGCCGCCTCGTTCGGCCTGCACCGGCTCCCGTCGCAGGTCCATTATTGATCTTCGCCCGACGCTAGCCTCTTTCTTTTCTTCGCCAACCACCCGTTCACCGTGGCCTCTCCGTATCGGCTCGGCCGCTCGAGAGTGCTTTTCCGTTTTTTTCTACGTGATTAAAAAATATGGAACGACGGGGATACGAAAATTATTGGAAATACGAGGGCTGAAAAATATCGAAATTTTCGCGGTGCATCGGAAAGGAGAAAGAATTTACTGACCGATACTCGTCGAAACTTTTGATCTTCGGCTCGTCGGTTTATTTCCGGTCTGGAATTTCGAGATGCAAAAAAAAATCGTCGATAATTAGGCGGCGAGTATTTTTTTTACGTTTGTATATTCTATTCAATCAATTTATTGGCATCTGTTTATTCCCCCAAAACATTAAATAAGCATATAAATAAAAATATCAATCTTCCGACTTAATTTTAATAATTGCAGTCTCAATAAATCCAGCATATTTAATTCCTGTTCACCTGTCAAAAGTAGAAGTGACAGGTGACACAGCAGCGAATTCAGAGCAGATTGTTCTGTTCTGTCAATTTTATTCGCTGGAGGGTTTCGTAGCTCGCGTGGACCGATCTTTCAATTTCGACGGAGCTGAATGGTTCGCGAGTCGAAGGTGCAAGCGTTTTGCGTTGACGAGAACCGAAGATATATGTGTACACATGGGGACGAGGGGAGAGGGGGTATAGAGCGTCACGGTAAATCAACTTGTCGCGTGACAACGGCAGAGACATCAAAACACGCCGGCGGGCCAATGTGTGATTTCGAAACAGATGGTCGGCCAGTTTGGGGCTGGAAACCGTCGCTCCTATGACGAATGTCTTTTTCCGTCAACCCTGGCGCGCGTGTCGCGCTACCTATAACCGCAGGTGCTGCACTTGACAATATTCCTCATACGTCTGTTTTCTCGCAGCTTCGCAAATTTTTATTTCACAATTTTCCACCGAGTCAAAAGAAAAAAAAACACTGAAATCAATTAAATTGGGACTTTTAATCGCCGTAAAAAAATTATTGTCTTACTGAATTAACGACAAAAAATTGCAAGAATATTTTTTTATTAAACGTAACAGATTCAGATTTGGGAAAAATAAAAAAGAAAATCAATTGAAGGGTGTTCGTCACAGGAAAAAAATAGTTTTTGCCGAAAAAATATATTTTTACTGCGAGAAAAATAATAAAATGGCTCATTCAATTTTATGGGTTTTTTCGAAAGCCACGAAATAGTTTTTGTAAGATATTTCGATGAAACATCTTACATTGAATTCCTCGTCTAATTCCCCCACCGCAACTTTTCGTCCAACTTCCAACCCAGCGGCTAATCGCCCCGAAGCCAGTTGACTTTCGCGTCAGCCACGCGTTTGATATTCACGAGAGCGACGAAACTTGGGTCGGGGTTGATACAACGATATTCAACGTTCCGCTGCTTCCGATCGCGCAAAGTTCCGTAGAAAGTTTTTCCAGGCCGCAATATGGAGGCCTGGAAAAGCGGCAACAGCCGATGTATCTCCCCTTCTGTCCCTGAGGCAACTACGGTTCCTCACCAAAATTCCCCGCAAAGATCTTCGCAAAGTATTCCAACTTCTCAGAGTTATCGCTGATACGAGCGGAAGTGGCAAATGAGATACCGAAATTGCAGTCGAATTTACTCAATTGCCAAAAAGTTACTCAATTCCAGACTTAAGAATATTCAACATCCAATTGCAACCATTAAAAAACCCTTTTTATTGCCAAATAAAAAAAACAAGTCATTTCTCATTGAAAAAAAAAAAAAAAAATAATAATTCGAATAATTGCAACCATCAAAAACCCATTTTATTTTCAGATAAAAAATCAAGTCATTTAGCATTGGAAAAAATAATAATAATAATAATTGGAATAATTGCTACCATGAAAAACCCATTTTATTTCCAGATTAAAAATCGAGTCATTCCGCATTGAAAATAAAAATAACAATAATAATTGGAATAATTGCTGCCATCAAAAACCTATTTTAATTCCAGATAAAAAATCAAGTCATTTCGCATTGAAAAAAAAAATAATAATTGGAATAATTGCCGTTAAGAGCGCCAATTGCGATTCGAGGCCAATTGCAATCCACTCGCCGGTGTCTGGAATAAAAATCTGCTTCACTGTTGCAGAATGCGAAGGGAGAGACGGCACGTAAAGAGCGTCGAGGAGCGTTTTGGATGGTACTTCGGAGTCCACGAATGTTTCCCGTTCGCCGGAAGTGCGGAGCCCTCGCTCGCGTTTACTGTGCATGCGGAGAAAGAGTTTGTGAAAAGAGGCACCGAGACGAGGAGAACGCACGCTCCAAGGGACTGAGGGTGGGGGGGGGCAATTGGAGGAACCGAGCTTACGTGCACAAACGGAATATCCATGTACGAACGTACACACGATTTGCACGTATTCCCGAAGACCGAAAGGGAGAGAGAGACGAATGACGGAGGGAAGAGGCGACGGTCTCGAGTGTCGAGCGTATCGGGAGGAGGAGGAGGAGGAGGAGGGGGAGGAGGAGGCCCGGCAGAGCTCTCATTGTTTTCCAATGCATCGCGCGACCTAGATGCGGTCGTTAGAGGAAGGCGATAACTCAGCAGTGGAATTTCGTTGCCCCCGTCCGCCAGCGGCTGATGCCTCTCTTCCACCCCCCCCCCCCCCCCGTCTCCCCCCTGGTGGTTGTTATACCTGACGCGCGTATTATACGCACGCTCGGTGGGATTGATTCTTCTGAGATTTTTCGCGCGGTCGGTTTATCTGAAATTTTAGGATGTGGGGGAAATATATTTGATTTTTTTGGCGCTGGAACTGTGAAAAATAGCCACGGATTTCTGACAAACAAAATTGTCAAAAAAATCTTGTTTTTTTGTTAATTAACCAATTTTTCAGTAATTGGAGTAAAAACGTCTACCGGCTGATGATTTAATTTTTCCAGCGTCAACAAAATTCATTATACGAACATTTTGGAGCTGAAACCGCAAAAAAGAATCAGTTCTAGGATTTTTGTCAAACGAAACGACCAAAAAATATTTTTTTCAAAATCAACCCATTTTTCATTATTTGGAGTAAAAACTTCTACCACCACATCTTTTAATTGTCCTCGCGTCAAAAAAATCCATTATTCAAACTAAATTTCACAAAAAAATATAAAAAAATCTGTGATTAATGAGACGAGCGCGTCTCGCGAGAACGAGCGCGCATTAAGGAAACATCTGTCGGGTCCGTTAATCCGCCGTGGAAAACTCTTATTCCCGGCGGTGCGATTTGCCTCTCCCCCTCCCCGATGGCGAAGCGTAATAGCGAGCTCGGAGAGTTTGCGATAAAACTGTATGAAGGAGATACGCAAATTCGAGAAAGAAAGGAGACGAGGCAAAAGTGTCGCTTCGACCTCGGTTCGTTTCGCATTCCGCCCTCGTCGCGTTCCTTTTGGACGGGTAACGAGAGGTTTCTTCGACAATATTCCGGAAAGAAAGGGGGGAGGGAGTCGCTAGGGAGGGAAAGAGAAGGAGGGGAGTGCGCCGGAACGCCGGAAGCGAAAAGCGATTTACGGGCATCTATATCGAGCCGCGAACGGTGAAAGAGAGAAAAGCTGAGAGGGAAAAGAGAGGGGAGAACCCGGAGAGGCGGCCTTTGACCAATCACAGTCGTTACCTCGCCTTATTTTCAAAAGCTCTTGCTCGAAAAGTAATTCCTCCTGTGCGAGAGAGAGAGACGCGGCTGCATTTCGACATTGCAATTCCTTCCGCCGAAATAGAGCCGTAAATAAATTGTTGCGAGAACGCGGATAGAATCTTACAGCAGCCACGAACTCTTGGAAATGTTCTCAAAGAAACGAAAATGCACTTTTGCCCGTCAGGATCACAAAATAAAAATCGCACTCGTGCTGAGGAAGCTCGACGCGAAATGTAATTCGGCTGCGTTGGGAATCAGGGAAGACGGTGGCTTTTCTACGCTCCAATTATTTTCACCAAAAAGAGGGAGAAGTAAATTGGTTACGATAATGAAGATATAATAGAAACGAATAGAATTTTAGTGAAACAGTTAAAACTGAACTGGAAAAAAAAATCCGTGAAGGAAAAATTTTCCTTTTCAAGGCGACAATAAAAATTATTTAAAAAATGTGTTGAATGTGCGCAATTCTTTTGTCAATTAAATAAGCTCAAATTTCGGTGGTTGAATAAGCTCAAAAAGAGGCAAAAGTAAATTACTATAATAAAGACATAATACAAACGAATAGAATTTTACTAAAATAGTAAAAATTGAACTAAAAAAAATCGTGAAGGAAAATTTTTCCTTTTCAAGGGAAAAATAAAAATGAATAAAAAAATGTGTTGATTGTGCGCAATTTTTTTTTTGTCAATTAAATAAGCTCACATTTCGAGTCAGATTAGTGTCCTGATAGCATCGAATCATTGTGCATCGCCAGCTGTGTAGCAGCATTGGGCACTCGTCGTCGCAGCCGCAGAGCCGACAAGTGCCACTTTGCAGGGGTATATGGCTCGTCCGAGGAGAGGAGCTCCTCGTTACCACCCGCCACTGTATAATCCATCTGGATATACTAATCCGCGGCGTACACCTGCGGCGTCTGTGCGTTCAGGCATGTGAAATATCGATTTTGCGGGGAGGGGGCCTCAAATGGGATTATCGAGTTCATCGCTGCGCTTTTCCCTCCCCTCCCACCGCGTGCATCATCCTCGTGATAATTATTCCCTCAAACTTCATCCGGGTTATCGAATTACTTTTCATTTGTCCTCGCGATCCGAATTTTCAATTTTCATCCCATTCTGTTTATTCATTTTTCGCATAAAATTTGGACAACCCAAATCAATTTTTTTTTCAAAGGCATTTGACATCAAATTCCAAAAATATAAAAATTATTTATTTGGACAACTCATGGATCGAATTTTTTCTCAAACATTTGACATCAAATTCCAGAAATATAAAAATTATTTATTTAGACAACTCATGGATCGAATTTTTTCTCAAAGACATTTGACATAAAATTCCAATATAAAAACAACCAATCGAGGTCAGTGTCATATTTTTTCATATAATTATGAAAAAGACGTCTCTCCCCAAATGTCTTCCAAGGTCATCTCTTCCGTTTCCAATTCCAAGGAAGCTAGCACAAAAAAAAATCCAATTCCAATTCTGACTGGCAGTCAATTTAAAACTCCGGCAGATTTTATTCGCACCCGCGACCCTCGTTTCTCACCGCGCGAAATTCGCGCGGCTAAACGTTAGGCTCTTGGCCGCCCCTTCGCTCGGCGTCTCGACTTTCTCGTTGGCCCCCCGAAGAGGGGGAGGGTGAAAGAGGGGAGAGGGCGCCTGATACACGATCAACGAGCCAGCGCAGCGAGAGCCACCCGCGAACCAGGTTTGGCACGTTTCCACCTCACATTAACCCAATTTCCTCGCCGCTGCCGTAGAAGAGGCAGCAGCACCGTTCGCAGAGCTAAGCGGCGAAGACGCGATTAGTAAATCCAGCCTGTCGATAACCAGTCCCGAAACCCCTTCACCCCCAAAGCCACCCCGAACACCGAACTCCTCCCACAATTTTCCCATTCAACCCTTCGCCTAATAACCTTCGGCGCGCCTGGCAACCGTTCTCTACGTTACCGACCGAGCGTCTGAGGCGCTGAAGTGTCGTGTACGGATCTTCATGGCTGTCGGACACGTTTCCCTCGCAAATCTCTCTCCGACGGTTCGAAGTGTCAGAGCGACACTTCGGTGGCTCTTTGGTGCATTGAGTCCTCTGGACCTGATTCCCTGGGGCAAAGGCGACTGGTTCACCAGGATTGACGTCTTCGTCGTGAAGACTCGCAGTGGTGATGCAGACGCCTGGTCAGGTCCGCTGGGACCTCTGGGTTTTTCATTGAAACGAAGCCGCGGATCCAGACTTGGAATGCGAAGACCCTGGTTGCGGGTTCGAGTGGAGAGGAGGATTGTGGTTTCTAACATTGGTGGCCTGGTACTATAGTCTGGTTTGTTGGGTTGGGTCGTTGGTTTTGGATGTGGAGGGTCTAAGTAACAGAGTCTAAGATGCTTTTGTTAGTGAAAAAAAAACAATTCGACCCTATCCGATAGGAAATTTCCGGTATCTCTTGCCGTTTTTTTGGCGAAAAAAAAAAATTTCGATTTAACGAAGTTTTAAAACCCTATCCGATGGGAAATTTTCCGCTGAATCCAAATATGACCGGTTTTTGCCCGAAAAATAAAAAATGTTAGGAGAAAAACGCGAAAAACGATTTTTCACTTTTTCCCAATTTTTGCACTTTACTAAAATCGGTGTAATTTTTCTTTGGGTCAATATAATCGGGATTTTCTTTTCGCATTCGAAAGAAAACTCTTCAACGAAGAGAATGCCGCCAGGCGGAACGCGATATCTCGATTTTTCGATTTTTTGCAGATTTTTAAAGTTGACCCTCGAAAATCGCAAATTTTTTGAAGGGGTACCCCTTGCCGTTTTTTTGGCGAAAAAAAAATGTTCGATTTAACGAAGTTTTAAAACCCTATCCGATGGGAAATTTTCCACTGATTCCAAATATGGCCGGTTTTTGCCCGAAAAATAAAATATTGTAGGAGAAAAATGCGAAAAACGATTTTTCACTTTTTCACAATTTTGGCACTTTACTAAAATCGGTGTCATTTTTCTTTGGATCAATATAATCGGGATTTTCTTTTTGCATTCGAAAGAAGACTTTTCAATGAAGAGAATGCCGCCAAGCGGAACGCGATAGCTCAATTTTACGATTTTTTGCAGATTTTTAAAGTTGACCCTCAAAAACCGCAAATTTTTAGAAGGGGTACCCCTTGCCATTTTCCCCAAAATTTGACGAAAAAAAAATTTTCGATTTCGCAAAGTTTAAAAACCCTATCCGACGTGAAATTTTTCGCTGATTCCAAAAACGACAGGCATTTGCCCGAAAAATCGAAAATTCGAGGAGAAAAACGCAAAAAACCATATTTTTTTCTGCTTATCTGCCAAATTTCGCAATATTAAACATCAAACTGCTGCTGATTTCCCAACGACCAATCAGATGCTGAATAAATCAACGATAATGGTTGCTCACGAACTTTTTAATAGAGGATTTTGCTAGGCTCGCAAATCATGTCTCCAAATCTATTTGCCAAGCACGCGAACCTTTTCGTCAGGCTGTCAAATCCATTTGCCGGTGTACGCGACATATTTCGCGAAGACATTGTTACTCCCAGCAATCAGTGCTTTCTCCTGTCCGACCGCGGAAACTTGGGGGTTTCTCAGTGTTTAGGCTCTGGGAAACTGCCCGAGTTAGTTAGAGGTCTCTTACGACGTGGGTAGTCGTGGGGCTGCTGGGCTCTCTCTCCTCTCCGTGACAGGCGGTAAATCTCCGGGCAACCCACTGCTAATACTGCTCATTGTGCGACCCGAACCCGGGACTTGAAGGGCTGTGCTCGCCGGGCTCTGATAACGGGCTACCCAGCTTGAACCCCCGGAAGCGTTGTTTCCTCGTGTCATTTCGGCGGCACCTCAGAGATCAAAGCCCCGCTGATATTCGCTGGCAAACCGACGGACAAACAATTAAACGTTTTGACCGCAGTCCCTTTTAAAGCTGCAAACAAATGTGAATAAATTGCACAATTAAATACCTATTTTTTTCATGTCCAGAACAATGTCCAACAAAAATTTGTGGTCCCTTTTAAAGCTACAAATAAATGTGAACAAATTGCACAATTAAATACGTAATTTTGTAATGTCTAGAACGATGTCCAAAAAAATGTGCACAAGATGTCTAAAATAATTTGCGGTCCCTTTTAAAGCTACTAATAAATGTGAACAAATTCCACAATTAAATACCTAATTTTTTCATGTTCTGAACGATGTCCAACACAAATTTGCAGAAGCTTCCCACACGTCAGCATCTCGTTTCAGGGGTTAATGGCAAATTGGATCGAACAAGCGGATACGAAAAAAAAGGTCTCGGAGTGGATCCGACCTGACCAATAATCTCCTTAACCCTCTCACCGATGTCCTCGTTGTATTTTATCGTCGGGTCCGGCAAACAAATCGAGTCCCCAATATTCACTGAAAAAAAAAAAAGAAAAAAAAAACAGGAAAACCTTAGAACTTTTTTTTTTTTTAAGTCAATAATTTTCGCTATTAAAATAATCAGAAAAATAAGATTAAAAAGCCTGTTTCCGAGGTTAAATTGGACAGAACAGGCGATTACAAATAAAAAAAAGGTCCCGAAGGTTCACTGGCAAAAAAACAGGAAAACCATAAAACAGTTCTTTTTAAATTCATTTTCGCCATTAAAATGATCAGAAAAATAAGATTAAAAAACCAATTTCGGAGGTTAAATTGGACAGAAAGGCGATTATAAAAAAAGGAAGCTCCCGAAGGTTCATTGGCAAAAAACAGAAATACCATAAAACAATTTTTTTAAATCAATAATTTTCGTTATTAAAACGATCAGAAAAATAAGATTGAAAAACCTGTTTCCGAGGTTAAATTGGACAGAACAGGCGATTACAAAGAAAAAAAAAGGAGAAGGTCCCGAAGCGTCAGAGCGAAGGACCACAGCCGACCAATAATCTCCTTAACCCTTTCGCGATGTCCTCGTCGTGTTTTATCGTCGCGAACCGGATGGGAGAGCAAACAAAACCCGGAGGGCGTCGGCGGGAAAGAGACCGTCGGTACCGAGGTTACAGTCAGGATGGGTACAGCGAGTAAACCAGGGAAGCTGAGAAGTAGAACCTTCCGCAGAGACCCTTCTGCCCTTTTCCCTTTGTGCTGACTGTGCAAACCGAAAGAGTTTGTCTGCCATCAAACAAACCGTATATTTTTCTCTTCCTTTTATCTTCCTTTCTCTCTTATTCGTCGACCATCGATCAAGCCTTCCTCCCGCCGTTTCCCATCTGCTTCGCCTTCGTCGTGTCACTCACTCGCTCGACTCGCTTCCCTCCATCCCTCTCCTTCAGCTTTTACTACCCTCCTTTTTTTTACGTAACACTGCTTCCCGAGACTCGAGCCGCGGGCTAGGAAACATCCTCCCTTGGCTTCGGCCAATCGCAGCGATAGAATCGCCCATCTCGTCGAGCCATTGAATTGTTTGCTTCGTGTTTCTTTTTTTTTTTTTTTTTTTTTTCGACAATAAAAGTATCGTTTCGCTATCTTCGACTTACAAGCCAAGCACAGATGCTGCGACTGCTGCTGTTGCGACTTGCTGACAGCGGTTGTGGCACTGGACTTGGAGTTGGAGTTTGGGGCAATATAGGGCTATTTGCTTTTCGCATTATCAGGAAGAGACCCAACAACGCAACGTCCACAAAATTGGAAAATCTTGAGTGGGTAAAATGATTTGCCTGTTGAAAAAAATGCTTTCACTCTGTGTGGAAAATAATATTGTATTTCTTGTTGCTGAATTTTGAACAACGCAACGTCCGCAGAATTGGAAAATCTCGAGTGGGTAAAATAATTTTCCTGCTGAAAAAATGCTTTCACTCTGTGTGGAAATTAATGTGGGTAAAATGATTTTCCTGTTAAAAAAAATGCTTTCACTCTGCGTGGAAAATAATGTTAATTTTTTGTTGTTGAATTTTGAACAATGCAACGTCCACAGAATTAGAAAATCTCGAGTGGGTAAAATGATTTTCCTGTTGAAAAAAATGCTTTCACTCTGTGTGGAAAATAATGTTGATTTTTTGTTGTTAAATTTTCAACTACGCAACGTCCACAGAATTGGAAAATGTCGAATGGGTAAAATGATTTTCCTGTTAAAAAAAAAATTTCCTGTTGAAAAAAATGCTTTCACTCTGTGTGGAAAATAATGTTGCATTTTTTTTTTTTTTTCCAGGCAACACGGTTGTCTAGGAGATATTTATCGTTCGGGTTGACGTGAAAATCCAAACGGAGCGGAGGGTTGGAACGAGAGGGTATTTCCACAGCTCTTCCTCCAACCCAACCCTCCTGCTCTTAATCTCTTTCGTTTTTTTCCTTTCTTCCTTTTTTTTTCTCCCCGCGCGCGTTTCCGCGTTCCACCGCGTCCCATTTTTTCTCGGCTCATCCGCCTGAGCTCGTGTCACGGCAATCGCCTATCGCATCCCCGACCCAAGTCCGAAGTTCCTCGCGCGCGATAATCTCGGAACCCGCCTCGGTCATCTCCCGGGAACGCGTGCGGAAGGAAAAAACTTGCGGACCCGGCCTCGTGTTTCCCTTGTAAAATGAGGAGGGAAAATAAATTCATCAACTTCGCCCGATGAAAGAGACGTTTTTTTCTCGACTTGGATCTCGATCCTCTTCTCGGACTCGTTTTTCTTCGCCAGTAGATTTACAGCCTGAAGAGAGGCGCCGAGTTGCAACTTTTTTCTTCCATTTATTTCATATTTTTAAATAAAATTTATATATTTTTTAATTGAATTTTTGCTTTTATTAAAAAAATCCGAATATCGAGAATAGTGACGCAAAAAATTGGAAAAAAATTCCAGTTTGAGTGAAATTCCCAACTTTTTCTACTTCTATTTATTTCATATCTTTTAATTAAATTTATATATTTTCAAAAATGAATTTTTAATTGTATTAAAAAAATACCAATGTCGAGAATTGTAACTCGAAAAATTGTAAAAAAAATCTAGTTTTAATGGAATTCTCGACACACAAAAAGGTGCATATTAATCACCACAAAAATGACTTTTCGACCAGCACTTCGAAATGCTCGCACTGTGAGTATGGAACAAAGACTATGCGAACCAATATATATCCACCCTGCAGGCATTTCCAATGCCGTCAACTGTTATAACAACACTGTGCAAATTGCAAATTGCAATTCAGCACATATGAATTTTTGTTTAATTTGACAGAACACAGGTAATAAACATTAAAACGTGTTATCAAGTCTATTCCAATTCTCAGTGTGTGCAAAACGGAGATAGAAAATCGTACATCGTCGTAACGCTTCGATGGCTGCTCTCGCTGATACCCAAACGGTAAACGATAGAATTCCGATGGCGAAAACGATTTCCCATTCCCACCTTTTTCACATTGCACCTTTTAAATGAAAAAAAATCGTTTAAAAAAATTTCACTGCAAAAAATAACCTGACTCATCCCACAAAATACTCAGAGTGAAGGTAAACGATTATACAAAGGCTACAAAACCCAGTCTCGTTTGTTGTCCGTTGTACATCCGACTTGTATGCAATTTACCCGGCGGTGCCAATTGCCACGACACCCAACCAATTATAATTCAACGCGTACGAAAATTTTGCAATTAAAGGGTCGGTGAGTGCGCTCATCGTGGTTGGTGGAATCCCTCCCCCCTCCTTCCCTCCTCCATGCGAAACATTAAAATTGCGTAATTAAACCGATTCTCAGCGGGAGCGAAACAGAGACGGAAAATGGTCGGCGATATCCAACCGGAAAACGATAGAACGGTGAACGAAACGGTGAATACCGTCAGAGAGAGAGAGAGCGGGGGAATGATCTCGTGTTTTCATTATAACGAGGCTTTTGGCGGGCTAATTGAATCGTCGCTGTTACGAGCCGCCACCGCCGCTCGTCGTTATATTACGGTTAAATCGCCGGCCGAGGGAAGGGGGAGGGGGTGCCCTCCCCCCTCTACGCGCCTCATTGCGGATTACCACGGGATTTGCCTCGAGCGCGATTCCAACGTCGCCCTGAGAAGTGAAATTCGCGAGGCTCCGACTCTGGTCTGCTCGCAGCCTGCCGCAACCACTGGCACCGCACTTACTTGCACATTACTGGAAACTCGCGCCTCTCCCTTCACTTCCTCCCCCCCCTCTCGGCATCTGTGCATCCCTCGCTCCGTCCCTCAAAACCTCAAAACCAGCGAACCAAAAAAGTTTCCTGGATACAGGCCAAATTGCATTCTCAATTCTAAGCGATTAACTTGCCGTAACGCGCGGCGGCTTTTTGACCCTGTCCGACGTTTCGCCCGCGGGTCAGGATTAAATCCCCTCCCCCCTTCCCCCGGAGTCTTTGGGGAGGTCACCCGGGGGGCATGAGGAGAATTATGGCGACGGGGACGATAAAGGAGGGACGGTTATGAGGCCTAACGGTTCTGCGGCCTTTTTTTAATGTTGGGGGAGATATTCCTATTTTTAAGGTTGGAATATTTATTTATTCTGATCTGTTCACTGCATTAAAAAAATTATTATAAAAATTTACCATGAAATGCGACGACGCTACATTTTTTAATGGTGGAGGGAAATTCCTATTTTTAAGGTCGAAATATTTATTTATTCTGATCCAATCGCATTTTAAAAAATTGCTCTAAAAATACTCCATGAAATGCTACTAGATTTTTTTTTCAGTCCACGGACCAATTTTTTTTCACACGTGAAACCAATGCAAATATTAAAAATCCATTAATTCATCACATCGCCCTTTTAATTCATCATCTTCCCAACAATTATCCACAAACCAACCCCAAAAAAAAATCAAGACGATGACTTTTCACACTACAAAATAGTGAATGCATCGGTGGCACCGGAAGCTCGAGACTTTCGCATCGAATTATCGAGTGAGAGGGGAGAAAAAGCGAAGCTGAACGTGCTTGATCATTAAGCGAACGCCGGACGTTGACGTCAAGTAACGCAAACGTTGTAGGTGCGGACGTAGTATACATAGGAAGAGGGAGGGGGAAAGGAGGGGGAGGATTCCTACCCCCCACCCCCGCTCAGACGACGATGTTGGCTGAGTGAAGCGATAAGGGTGACGGGATTCATGACGATCGTTCATTCTTCGCCACCCACTTGATGGTACGTCTCCCTCCTCTCCCTTTTCGCTGCTCCTGTCCCACGTTGTCGTCGTCGTCGTTGGCATCGTGCAACCTCGGGGCTCGCCCTGTACGCGATTACACACCGCTGTATCACAACGCGTTGGCGTAGGCGTGACGCAACCGCTTTCCCGTCTGACGAGAAAATCGTGTCAATGACATTGCGGTCGCGCGACGAGGCGTTTCGCCCCCGTCTGCGCAGCCCACGACTCCTGCTCGTCGCCTCAGCGACGATGCAGGTGTTTTGCACTCATTTTTAATCCTTGGGTCGATGAATTGTTGTTATTATTATTTTTAATACATTTATAGTCGTGTTTTTTGCAGAACTCTCCATAATTAATTTATTCAAGTTTTCATTTTCAGTCCTTGGGTTGACTTATTTTTATTATTATTTTTTTTTTAATAAACTTATAGTCATGTTTTTGCAGAATGCTCAATAATTAATTATTTCAAGTTTTGAATTAATCTTGAGGACGACGACGTCGCTCGTATTTCGAAATTTGGGATCAAAGTGTTTTGCACCAATTTTCAATCCTTGGGTTGACGAATTTTTATTATTATTATTATTTTTAATAAACTTATAATCATGTTTTTGCAGAACTCTCAATAATTCATTAATTCAAGTTTTGAATTAATTTTGAGATTGAATGAAAATTAAAAAAAAATGAAATGAGATATTTTTATCCAATGCATTTTTTGTGGAATTTCGTGAAGAGCCAAATTCCACTATTTGCAGATTTCCACGTTTTTTTTTCGCCTGTAATTTTCCCGATACGCCGTTGCCGCGTCGACGCGGCGCTATCGAGTACCGCTCGTTACATTTGGAGTATCGCGCGTCGCGCGATAAGTTACAGTTGCCACCGATATTTTCCTCGCGCCCCGGCCCCGAGAGTGCAAAGTATCGATTTCGCCCTACTATCGACGAGGTTATCGTCTCTCGCACTCTCGAAGCGCCGCGCGGCAGCGGCGGCGGCGGCTACTCCGCGAGAGGCTAATATTCCCTCCGCGATAGCCGCACACGACCGAAAATACTCTCCGTGTGTTCGGAGCAATGATTCTCTGGCGTTGGTCCAAGTGCTGCTTGCCACTGACACTTTTGCCTAATGTTTTCGGGCGTTTGCTCCGTCTCCACGCAAAAAAGGAAAAAAAAAAAAAACAAAAAAAATTAGCTAGCCAAGAAATTCTGCTGATGCAAACATTTCCATCGACCCAAATTAATTCCACAAGACAAACAAATTTGTTTTCGTCCATCGCAAAAATAACTCGAAATTATCAAAACTATCATTGTTCCCCAAAACAAAAAAAAAGGAAAAAAAATAGCTGGTCAAGAAATTCTGCTGATGCAAAAATTTCCAGAATTAATTCCACAGAATAATTTTTTTTCCTCCATCTGAAAAATAGCTCAAAATTGGAAACACGTGCGACTGTCATCGACATCACGTGACGTTATTAAAACTATTATTGCGCCTCGCGCAAAAAAAAAAGAAGCGTTAAAAGTGGTCCACGCAAGTTGGATGTTTTGCCGGTGTGATTCAGTGGCAAAAAGGAGACACGACGGAAGCAGCAATGCGACCCAGATAGCCCGGTACAAAACCTCCGTTCGGAGGGCGAATCATTGTTGCAGCGTGGACAAAAACGCGCGAAGGGGACACACACAGTCTGTTGCGAGTACATAATGCATCCAGCTACTACTGCTGGGGCTCTCGGGTCTTCTCTCGAGTCGCTGCTGCTGCTGCTGCCGGGGCCAGTAGTAACGGCGCTCGTGCAGTCAGCCAACCAGTCAGCCAGGAGTCACGTGCGCCCAGCAGGCGTTTCAATATCTGCTCCTGCTGGGCACACAGAGTCGCCCCGAGCCAATGCACCGCGACAACTATTCATTTTCAGGTCACACACACTCACATTGAATGTGTATGTATTGTGAAAAATTTCGCCATCGATATCGAGGCTCCACATATGAGATATATTATTTGCATTAGGAATTTTGGTAAATGTTTCTTTTTTGGCTGAAGGACTCCGGTCGATGGCCTATTTGCAATACGTTTACGGTAAAAAACCATGGATATACTATTTTTTTTAAATGTACAAGAAAAAAACACGTAAACGAAAAATAATCTGTAAACGTATTGTCAATAAAAATCATTTACTACTACTATTACTGTTTTTTTTTTTTTTTTTTGCAGAGATAAAACGACTCGAGGCATTTTCCGTGTGGGTTACGGTTTGATGGCGCCTGACTGCATTGCGTCAATATATCGGCGGCGTAGACGACGACGGATTATTATAATCTGGATTATATAGCTTGTAATCCGGCTTTCAGCAGTCTACTGAGAATGGATGTAATAATCCTCGTGCCTCATATATACTTACCTATCCTCGGCTCTTTTCCTACCACCCTCCCCCCTTTCCGTCCCCTCGGTGGGAGTCTTTCCTCTTTCTCTTTGTAGCTTTACATTCAACTGGCTTTGACTACCCAGCGCTGCCCGGGCTTCTTGTATCTGGAGCACCGAGAGTGTCGAACCGGAAACCCGGGCGCGTAGGGAAACCGGAATCGTGGGATGACACAACCCTCCCCCCATAAAAATTAATTTTTTATGATATTCTTATATACAAAATCATTTTCCATACGTGTTCTAATTTTTTTTCTATTTCTTCCTGTCTGCAGAAGTCAAAATGGAATTGGAAGATCTTATGGCTGACATCAAGAGAACTGCTAATAAAGTCCGAGCCAAGTTAAAGGGTGAGTAGCTTTAACTATTTCCATTTAATAACAAATGAAGTGAGAATCGAAATTTTTATAAAGAAACTGTTTCATTTTTTTTCTTTTTTTTTTCACAGTGATAGAACAGAACATCGAGCAGGAGGAGCACACGAACAAATCCTCGGCGGATCTGAGGATACGCAAGACCCAGCACTCGACGCTCTCGAGGAAATTCGTCGAGGTGATGACCGAGTACAATCGAACGCAGACCGACTACAGGGAACGGTGTAAGGGAAGGATACAACGACAGCTCGAGATCAGTGAGTATGACTCTTCGCCCGATAATTAACCCCCAATCCCCTCACCGAAGGGTCGGTCATATTTTAATTGCGATTCACTGCTGTAATTCGTGCTAACGTTATTTTTTCTTTTTTTTCGCAGCGGGGAGAACTACGACTAATGAGGAACTCGAGGAGATGCTTGAACAAGGAAATCCTGCGGTCTTCACGCAGGGAGTGAGTATAACTAAATATAGCGAGCCGGGATAGTCTGGCAATTGAGACTCCAATCGTCGTCGACGGACGTCGGAATCGTCGCAAGGCTGTGAATCAGATTAAATAAGAGCTTGGGTAATCTGACTGCCTGATTCGACGAAACTCACCGACTGATTATGCGCTTGTCGACGGAACATACGCAGGGATATATATTCTCTGTGTAGAGATGAAGTTGCTGTGGAATTTTGCCGGGGGACGATTGAATCTCGCGTGTGTTTCTAACCGACGCTTCGGCCTGTTGCAGATCATAATGGAAACGCAACAAGCCAAACAAACTCTCGCGGATATCGAGGCTCGTCACGCTGACATAATTAAACTAGAAAACTCGATCAGGGAACTGCACGACATGTTCATGGACATGGCTATGCTAGTCGAAAGTCAGGTAAGACAGGCAGCACTGCATCGCAGTTATAGTTATTTATTATTCGATATACATAGTTGATAGTATAATTTTTTATGTTTTGGAAAGATTAAGGGATCGTCACAGTGTGACCCTCCGAAAAATCAATGATTTTCGCGAATTTTTTTTGTTAAGTTGTAATGAACTAGTTGGTCTGGTTTTTTTTTAATAAATAAGTGCATTCTTGAAGAATACAAAATGATTTTTTTATGTGCATTTCTTTAATGTATAATAATGATATAAATTGTTTAAATAGCTCGTGTAAAAAAAGGTCCTGCATTATGTCCACGATTGCGGCCGCAATTTGTATCTGAACCAAAAATTTCAAAAAGATTATTAATCTGTAGGAAATTCGCTATCGCGCTATGGGAGCTTTTTTTTTTTTTAATTTGACAAAATGGCAGCGGTTTGAACGAAAATTATCGAATTTAGCCCTTTTTTTCGACAGTTTTTCGTAAAAAAAAAATAGGAAGATTTAATAAAAAAATCGATTTTTTTTTATTTCACACTGTGACGATCCCTTAAGTACCTTCACATTTTTTTGTCGGGTTAAATTCATGCAGATAAAATTTTTAATGCCCGACAAGATAGTACATTTTTTGTAATTAAAAAAAAAAAAAAAAAAAAAAATTGAATTATATTTTGAGTTATTCCAATACAATAATGAGTAACTTTGATAAAAGCCAATAATTTTGACAATTTACCAATTAAGTACACTCTGTAAGTTTTGTGTTTTCAGCATTACAATCGCAACGCTCTTGTCAACTCAAATGATACAAATTTTCGAGACACTTTGAGTGATCGACGGAGCGGTCGACGAGTGTTTGAGTTTTCAGCAGCGTTTCGATTATTCAAGATTACGTCCCCTTGAAACAAATTATTGCTTTACTTGATGTCCTGAAGCTGATTTTTATTTTATCAAATATACGCGCGAGTTCGTTGGAATTTGTCGTTATAAGCCCGAGGGGTTCGTGAACGAGTCGCTGGATTATGATTTGTCCAACTTTAGTCATTGTAGAAGAATGATTCACGCGAATTTGTAAGATCTATATTTTTTTATTCACATTTTTTTGTTCTCATTCGCCGAGTATTATTTGTCAACTCGATCGGCCGAGTTTATTGGGCGCGGCGCTGCTCTTGCGGGAAACCTTTTTTTTCCTCCGCGGAGATTGTGTTTCAAGAACGACGACCAACAGAAATAGAAATACTCGAGACCATTTTTCTTACATCTAAAAAAAGTCCATCTTTCTTGAAACGTCAATCGTCGTCGGTATCATTAATCAACGGGGTTCTCCATTTTATTTCATGGCTTCTCTACTCAACATTGTCACGTTTTACTCTCTTCTCTCTTGGTAAAAAAAAAAAAATCCTATAATAAAATTCCAAGCGAATTCGTCTAAGATAACAGCCCCAAACCTTTAGTCTCCCAAATCCGCGCTACTTTAATTAACCCAGGGACATAACTCAACAAAAAAACTCTGACTTACGCAAAAATAAACCAACTACCAATTCTAATAATTCATTGTTAGCGATACTCACATACAATTAACATTCGCCTAATAATTCAATAAGCAGATCAAATTTTTAAATTCGCAACTCGATGCAGAAATATTAGCTTCTCAAATCCCAAACGTTTGTCGACAAACAATTACCCAAAAATTTGATCTCTATTGAATTCTGGTCTGCTTCCATTATGCATGAATAATAATATTCAGAGAAGCGATAATTACACCTCGAGGTCGTCCTGGCGTTCCAAAATGGTGAAATAATGTGACTTTTCACGTCACGAGATTAAATTAAACGACCCGAGAATTTGCTCTCGCGACCTCGGCGAGTAAATATCGCTCGACAAATTTGTCACATGTCTCCTCTCCGTATAAACTCGGTCACGGGGATGTTTCACGGATGCCTCGTACTATTTCTCTTGTACTAACATTCTTGCCTTTTACGCTGTGGGGGCCGGCGCCGCGTACCTTTCTAGGGCGAGATGATAGATCGCATAGAGTACCACGTGGAGCACGCGGTCGACTATGTCCAGACAGCCACGCAGGACACCAAAAAAGCACTCAAGTATCAAAGCAAAGCCCGACGGGTGAGTCCCCCCCGTATGTTACAAAAAACGTTTGAGTTTCGTTCACATCTAATTGGTCACTTTTGTTTTTTTTTCTCCCTCCTTCCCCATCCATCCCCCACCACCTATTCCTCGCCTGTTCCCCAATCCGATCCCTCATTCCCCTCTGCCACCAATTTCCTCCCCTGCATCATCCTCGACTCCTAATTTTTTTTTCTTTTATTCTTCTCTACCTCTCTTTCTCTTCTGTATTCATAAATATATATTTTTTAACTGCTTGGTTTGTGTATCATCATCATTAACATCAAATTTATATACATTACCTATATGTAAACTGTCATAACTAAAATTGTTCGTATTACATGTGCGTGTGTTGATGCTTACATTTGAAAACGAAAAAAAAAAAATGACTACATGATACAATTGAAAAAAAAAACCAAATGCAAAATGTGTATATAAATCCACGTTGATCGCGCGGGCGACAATTGCGACGTGGATTTACGTACAAATGTCATTGGAAACTCTGTGTCTTTTCCCTCTTAACATGGGTGTGCTGGTTGTGCCTCTCTGTCCACTACTGCTCTGTCCATTCTGACTCTGTACTAATCGCTGACTACTGAACGGTGCTGTTTCGTACCATTCTACGTTTACATACTTATACGTCTCTACGTATCTGTCTGTGTCTAAAAAATATATATATTTTTATTTACACACAAATATAAATATATATATCTTAATATATATATTCATATTAATTGATATAACGCCTGTGTGGGAATTCTGCCTCTAAACGCTATTATCCTCCATAACACCCTACATATACACGTGTATGCGTTGTACGTCTACGAAAAAAAAAAAAAAATACGATGATATATGTTTGGTGTCGCATCTTTTCGGGATCTGCGGCGGTTACTTTTTTTTTAAATTATTATTCCTCCTGTTGAATTGTCGACGAGGTTTCCTTCCACTGACAATTTAATCCGGGCTCTCAAAAAATCCAAAAAATCCACAAAAAAAATTCCTCCCTTCCCCCAAAAACGTCCCCCGCGTTTTTTGCGCGTTGCGGCAGGGTGAGTTGGTGGACCGTATTGAATACTGCGTGACGCAAACCACCGACCACGTCGATCAGGCGCACAGCGAGCTCAAGAAGGCCTCGGATTATAAAATCAAGTCACGCAAGGTAATCACTGAATCGACGATTAATTCACGATCCGTCCTAACTAACAGTCGAATGAAGTGGAATATCTTTTCTCACGCTAGATGAACCCGTTGCGTCTTCGATCCTGATTGGTCCACTTACCCAAATCCTCCTCGTTCCCGTTGGCAGCCCTGAAGCGATGAAAAATATTTTGTATGACAAAAAAAAAGGCTGCCACACTCCCGGCAGCATCCTGAAGATTTTGTGGTAGACGAGTTGTGTCTTTGTTCTAGAAGTCTCGATTTATATAGATACTCCTGATTTGCTTGCCACCCGTGGAGACGATTTTATGCTGCGAAATGTGTTAGGAATATGTATAACGTCTATCGAGAATGCGAGACTTGGCTGTGAGAATCCTGCGCGATAGAAAAAAAATACACAAAGGTATCGCATTTTTTCGTAGCAATTTTCCGCAGCATAGTTAGGCAATTTTTTTTTTCTTGGTGATGCAACGAGGAACTTTCGTAATGAATTTACTGTGAAATCTTATCGCTTTGTTGTATTTAACCACATGGAAGATTTTTCGTCTTACGAAGAAGTAAGTAACATAAGAAGAAGTTTGCACGATAAAAACGTAGCTTCGATGATCTCGTCACGAGAGAATTTAAATTCACAAAGAACTTTGAAGATTGTCGGCATGGCTCGCGGGTTTTTTGTTTTTTTTTCAAAGTCACGAGATGAGAAATCGTAGATATTGCTCCGATTTTTTCACGTCACGTTTTTTCGAGCCTCCACGATTATTTTTTTTCACCGAAGAATTTCAACCTTCACATTAATTTTTCTGACTCGAATTACTCGATCCATAAAATACATTTTAAAGAATATTTATTAGCATGATTCTGAGTACTTTGAAAGTTCGAGACGAGAAATCATAGAAATATTTTTCCAATTTTTAACGCCAAGTTCTTCGAGTCTCATAAATTCCACCGTCTTATTTTATTCCAAAGAATTGCGGCATTCACTTTATTTTTTGACTGGCTCAATTAATTTGATCCAGGAATTAGTAATGATAATCGATATTATGATCGATATGAGTTGCGGAATAAATTTGCAAGAGTAGCCAGTGGAAAATCAGTGAAATTGCCGCAAATTCGTTAGTTGACTTGCGTCCTCAGTTGCATTAAGCACCAATGCCCCGAATAGTATTAGTAGCGAATAGTAAATCCTCTAATTATAAAGTAATCCACAATACAGATGCACAGCACGTAACTACCCTTCACACACAAATAATTCACTATACAAATACAAAAGCACAGCACGTAATTTACACTTCACACACACGTAATACCAGAATTAAAGGCGCCTTTGAAGTGTCCGAAAAAAAATCTCAAAAATGTCCCTCAGTCGACAAATTGTCACTGATTAATCGACAATATTCCATTTGACCAATTTAAATCACTTTCAAATGCGTCTTTCGATCAGTACTCTCCTCAGACAGAGTTAGTTGTAGTCGTTTAGTCAGTAACAAATAGCATGAAAAAAAAAAATACAGTAAGCGACGTCATTGCTCTACGCTTGATAATTTCTCTCAAATTTTTCGAACTCTCCTACGACTTGAGTTCTTTTTTTACTATTATTTTTTTTTCTTTCCAATGAGACGTAAAGTCTCGATTTTTCTCGTTTCTCTATTCTCTGCATCTGTCGCTAATTGTATATATAACTAACACACTAACCGGACGTCCGTCCAAAAGTATCTGCAGCTTTGTGCGTGGTCGATGCGACCATGCATAATACTGATTCATGCCACTTCTCCTTTATGTCCACAGAAAATGATCTTCATTATGATCTGCGTCACAATAACAGTCATCATACTAATTGCCATTGTGGTAGGGATGCTTCCGATGTAAGGCGAGCGGTGAACGTGAGCGCGCGACGGGAGAAAGCGGTACACGAGCGAGAGATACCGAAGAGAGCGCGAACGAAGAAAATAGAAGAAACAAAAAAAAATACCAAAAAACAAAAATTAAGAAGAAATATATTATAATTGTCACACGCGACTCGAAGCATGAGAAGAGGAAACGTGACCCGCGAAATCCAGTCACCTTCATCGGCTCGAGCCGCGAAAAAGAAAAGCAAAAAAAAACGGAAAAAAAGCAAAACCAAAAAACGTAGAAATCTAAACGAATCTTCAACGAGAAAAAAAAATCAGGAAGGCAACGTTCCTCCAATTGACGCTTCGCTTGAGCCAAACTCTCTGGCAAATAACAAATGAAAAAAAAAATAAAAAATAAACACGCACGGACGGAAGAAACGGACGACTAACGAAGAGCGCAGATACTAAAACGCAAAACAAAACGAAAAATCAAAGAGCCGCCGACTAACGCAAAATAGGGAAACCGCGTACTAATCCGCAGCAATTAATTCGTTTCACACAAAAAAAAAACATCATCGCACCACATCGCACGAGACAAACTAACCATTTCGCACGATCGAAACGACGACGAAGTTATTATTGTAACATAGCGACAGCTCACTAATTTACTACCGACACTTTGTCATCCGTAATCGTAAGTAGACGTTATTGTCCGATGACTTGCGACGAATAGGAGAGAGTCAAATATTAAAAAAAAAAAACGCGCGGTTCGGTGCAAAACCAATTGGCAAACGACGTTCGTTCTCGCTCGAAACGGTTTTTTCCCTCATTTTCATTTTTCCGACACCGCGAAACGTGTCCACATTTGTCACCGGCGTCCGTCGAAGTCGCGTGCCAATAGTTTTGCCTGTTCGCACGGCGTTCTCCTCGACATTCTTCTCCTCGCGACGAGGCCGCCTATCGATTAGCTCTCGAACGAATGCTTCCACTTTTTTTTAGACTGCCAAGACGGAAAGTCGTTCGCATCGTCGAGCGGCGGACGAGTCCGACGGTTCAGCGTGTCGAGGCGCTCCCCTATTTCTTTTTTTTATTTATCGTACCTTAAGTCTGTGCTTCCTTGCCAGATGTTGACCGTCAGGCCCGGAGAAACCGAAATATCCGTTCTGTTGATGAAGCAAAGTGATCGTTGCTAAATGAAACACGAATACTAACATCCAACATCGTCCAGTCTGTCTCTGTGAAGACTGAGGCTTGCTCCGAATTTGTCACGAGGGAAAAAATTTGAAAAGAAAAAAAGGATTGATAAGACAGACCCAATAGTGACTATCGGATCAAGTCAAAGTCGATCTGTCCAATCACTCGAAGCGAACATTGTCGAATTTCTCTGTAACGCTGCTTTTTTCGCAAATCATTTAACGTCATTTCTCGCTGAATAATTGTACAAGTCTTTAAAAACCGAACGCGACGAGAGCGACGCGCTTCGAGGGCGCCAATTCGAGTTGCCAATAACCACGATGATTGCCTTACACGCAAATCTTGTCAATTAGACGCAAAGAAGCATTGTGGCCTTGAGGTGTAAAGTTATATCGAGTCGCATTAATTTACACGCCACTGTACGTCGTCAAGGCGTCGAACGAGACCGGTTGCGATGTGTATCGATGGGTTCGCTCGGCTCTCGCCTTTATTCAGTAGAGAAGTTTATTCAGTATTATCTCCTGAAAATTTTCTCTGCTGGATTCTGAAGCGAAATCCGAGCGAATCCAGAGCCTCCACGACGGCAAAGGTGCGAAAAGAGCGCGAATCGATCACGGGCATTCCGTCAATATTGTACAGTAGCGATCGGTGCCCTCGAAGCTCGGCCCTACGTCGTCTCGGATCATTGTGTTTTCGATTTTTCTAACCGGTAGAAGCGCTGTGATTAATCGCACCGGAGAAATTTGGGAGGAAAGAGGCGAAGTGCGAAACTGACGCTTACGTTGTTTTGTTCACAGAAATTGATCCTGATCGTAGTCTGCCTGACGGTGGCCGTCGTCATATTGATTATCATTCTGGTTGTTCAGTTAAGGTGAACGCGCGACGACGGCCAAATGATAAACGAGCGCTCGGTTCTAGCACCATGGTATAAAAAATTATATATATGAAAATAAAAAATCACACGATTCACACACTACGGATCGGCATCGTGGAATATCGTCGCAGTCTACGACTGTGACTCGAGGGTAGACGGACGAATCGGATAAAACGCCTGTGAGAAGACCAAAAAGAAGAAAAAAAAAAAAGCCAAGTAAAACGATCACTCGGTGCTCGCGAATATTTATTGCAAAAGCTCCAAGCCTCGAGCGCCTGCCAAGCGGATATCTTTTCGTCCAATGGAGTCGCCTCCTATTGCCAGAAACAGCATTCCACATCTTCTTATATTTTCAAACTGCCATTCTTAAGACTCCCGGAGAAAAAAGTACGCGTCTGAAAAAAAATGACTGCCTCGTTCTTCGCCGCCGAGGGATTTTGTAAACTTTATGCATTGAAAGAAAAAAATGATTTGTATTTTGTCTCTTTGAGGCCTACGTACGTTTCAAACCCTGCGAAACGTGTACAATTTATCAGAGAGAAAACGCGACAAATCCGCGCGGCAGTTCGCTCGGCGCCGATGGAAGCTAGAAAATTGGTCCATGTTGTTTCTTCCTCCGTCTACGTTTACAAAAGTGTATATTGCGAGTGCAGAGAGAGACAGAGAGGCAGGGAAAGATCGCGAAAAGCAGGGTTTGTCTGTCGAAGGACACGTGGGCGACGCGCGTGGATAAAACGCATGCTGTTTCACGCCACTTAATGTAAAATGTAAATATACCCACTGCAGATAATATTAGCAAGGAAAAGAAAAGGAAGGAGAATGAAAAAAAAAATGAGGAAGATGAGAGAGGAGCCAGGAGCGAAGATTATTTCAACTATGAATAGGCTACTTGTAGTAGAAAAATGAGGCATATTTCTCTCACGAACGACGTTCATAATAATTGTCACGCAATACTCTACACGATAAACGACTAATAAACAACAAGAAAAAAAAAGATGAAGAATAATAATTATTACTATTAACGTTTAATAATCACGAATAATTTATGAATAAAAGGCGCGAGAACGAAGAACAAAGAAGAGAGTGTAAAGAAAAATGGAGGATGAACGAGAGAAAAAGCGTTGGTGTTGATAAAACGATAAAGACGATAATCTGCGAAATAATATCGAATTGTAATATAACATTGTAATGAAAAGAGTTCGGGTTTTCGTCGTGGATCGATCTCGAATTCCGAGTTTTAAGGTGATTCGCGGGAAAAAAAACGAATGAGAGATGTTAGGAATGCTTGGCTAGAACTTTGGCGCCGATTGCGGAATTAATTGCGGAATGTGGCTGTGTTAGTTTGCCGAGCAGCGAGGGAAATTTTGCGTGTATAAAAAGCGACGAAAGGAAAGCGAGCGAGCGGATTGAGAATGTGAGAGAGAGAAAGTGAGCGAAAGACACGTATGGAGCGACGAACGAGTCAAGAGCGAGATCAACTTTAATGTCCGTATTTTCAATGGGGTATTACTGGCTCGAGGATCAGTCCGAGTAAGTATCGAACGTACATAGATATTAAATTCCGTAATGTAACTCTTACTCTCGTAGACAAAAGAAAACCAAAAAAAAAAGAACAAGATGCTGTCCCGTTGTCGACCAAAGCTCTGCCACTCGGAAATTCGAATTTCTCAAAGCTCTTTGCGTTCTCGGCGTAATTTTTTGTCGTTTTTGCGATTGCAATCCGCGGTTACTTATTGTATTTCACGTATATTTATTTAGCGCTAGTACAAAATAGTCTCCGTCGATGAGATAAACGAATTGCTGGCGAAATATGGCACTGCATTAATTGTCACGGAAGTTCCATCGATTTGCGAGACGAAAAAAATTGTATTTTCTCTTCTTCGTTCGTCATTGAATAAAAATTAGAATTGCCTTTTTTTCGGCTGAAATCGGTGGGGCTCCCTACTTCGAGTCACGATAATTTTATGCTTGGCGATTTATACTAGTTTGTTTCTGCGCAAGAGTACAATTATTGGCATGCTGAGCCGAGTCACGATTTTTATCCGATTTTTCCGCTTCACCATTGTTTGTCTTTTAACCGATAAAGCGCCCGTTGGCTCTGTTAGCTCGATCGAGGAGAAAAACAAATCTGCATGTTGTCCACCGAACGATCGAACAGTCGCAATTTTCTCGATGCATGTTATATCTCTGTCGAGTAGCGTAGCTCGCAGCCGATTTGTTACGTAGACAAAATAGTCGTAGAGCAGACTGCGTTCGCACTATTTGCGTCTTGGAAAAAAAAAAAAAAAAAATCAATCGATCGTTGCTGCGGACGAGCATTTATTTATCGAGCGAAAATCGTCCTTCGCTTATACGTAAAAAATCCATCAGATTCGTATTATTTTAGATGCAAGTAGCAAGCTATCTGCGCTTAGGAAAGATGTAAACACTTTAAGATTGCGTTCGAAGCTGGCGATGTCCTAAGATTGTTTTTTTTTTCTCTGTTTTTTTTTTAAGAGTGATCGAGAAGTATATTGAAAGTCGTATTTATTTCCCATTTTATTATCCGTAATTAGATTCAACTATTATTAACTACTTATACCGTTAAGTATCGTGTAAATAAAAGGTTTTTATTTAACAGATTTCGTTTGTATTTCACGCAAATTTTTTATTGGCTCTTCGAACGATTTTCCTTTTATTCGTACTTTGTTGAATACTTTTTCTTCTGGCCCTGCACGAGATTTACGCTCGACACCCACTCTCGCAAAACAGAACAATTGTCAAAGTTATCGTAACTGCGATTAATTTCAGGTACCCACAAGTAGAGTGTTATGCGTAAGCGTTATCGATTATTGAATACTATGAACAGTATTGGACAGAGCGTCGGGGTTACCGATGCACCAAACCGCATTATACCGACCGCACACACGCCCACAATGAGAGAGACAGAGTAAACAAAACGATACAAAAAAAAAATTACCACAAAAAAAAACGAAATAAGCATACACAGGATTGTTCTTCCGTTATTGATGACAAACCCCCTTTTTCACTGATCTGTTATTGTCGAGCGTAGAAGAAGATCATGATCATGATCTGCCTCGCCATTCTCGCCGTTGTCGTGGCCACCACCATCGGCGGATACTTCGGACTGTGAACGCCAAAGTCAGGTATTAATTTCTCATTAATTTAGCTATTTTTTTTATTAAGGGATCGTCACAGTGTGACCCTCCGAAAAATCAATGATTTTCGCGAATTTTTTTTGTTAAGTTGTAATGAACTAATTGGTCTGTTTTTTTTTAAATAAATAAGTACATTCTTGAAGAATACAAAATGAATGATAACCGTGTATACTATCCGATAACGAAAAAAAAAAAAAAAAAAAAAAAAAAAAAAAAAAAAAAAAAAAATCGATTTTTTTAAATTTCACACTGTGACGATCCCTTAATTTTATTACACAATCAATTAATTAATTTTATTTTGTTTCTATTTTTTCGCAGGAACATTCCGAGACATCGAGATCGAAGGGGCGGTCCTCGGCGGACATCCCAATCTCGCTTCAATCGCCGTCGAATTATATCACGCATATGACGTACTTATCCCTCTCTATACAACCCGTCGACAACTTCGCCGCGACGATTAATCGGGCGTGAGATAATAATCGCCGTCGCAGATCGTTGGATGAAGAAGAAGAAGAAACGTTCATCTCACTCAAGAATCATCGCTAATCAACTATAATACTCTCCCGTCGTCATCGTCACCGATCGCCGTTTCACCGATCACCGTATCGCCGTTATTATATTCATCGCTTTCACCACCGGATCGCAGTCGTGGCGACGCCTCGCGTCTCAAAGATTCAAGAACAGCAGAAAGAAAACTGAAAAAATAGAAATAAAAACGCGCGGCCCAGCCACGACTCGTCCATCGTTTTGTCTCTGCTAACCGAAGCACACGAATTTTATGTTCGAGAAAAAACAAAACATTTCTCACGTGTTTTTTGCGCGCGCGCGGCCAGAGATTAATTCTCGAAATTCACGGACGAGCTGGCATAATTAGAGCGTAATTATTTATATAGTACACTATGAGGACGAGAATATTGCGGAGAAAAGGAAGAGAAAAAAAAAAAAGAAAAAGAGTAAGAAAAAAAAAAGCGACGAAAAAAAGTACGTTTACGAGAAATCGCCGGATTTGCCACCATTCGGTACCTACATTATACATATAGAAAGGCAGATAAAGACTCATGTATCGCGTCCTGCCGATCATCACCCTAAAGTTAACGGCGAAAGAAATACATCTTGCTGCAGCAATAATATTATAATTATAGGTGTTATAAAGGAAGTATGATATTATAAAGAAAAAAAAATGAAGAAGTAAAAAAAAACGAACAACGGACGTCGTTGTCCCGTGAAAAAAATCGGGACTGGCTGCCTTGCGATTGTCGGTTTTGTTTGAGATCTACCGCTACATATATACATATGCATATGTGATATGTATATACATACATGTGTATGTGTGTACGCTATGTATAGTTTAGTCGACGCGGTGGTTAATTAAATCGTGAGGAATACGAATTGGCTCGTTCGCCTATTTGAAACTGGCAATAAAAATGGCCAATTTGCGCGCGGGGGGAGGGGGGGAGGGAGGGAGGAATGAACGGTGTAATGTTAATGTTTTGTTGAGTATATCATGCGAACGTTGAGGCTAAAGATACACGCAGAAGATTATGGGTTACTGTTTAACAAAAAAAAAAAGAAGAGAAGAAAAAATGAATATAACAATAACGATAATTAACGATAAACAAAGTGGCGCGTGTACGTTACGATTATATTATATATATATATATATTACCTTAAAAAAAAAAAGATACCAATGAAGCGACACCTTGTATTGTACAGAAAGTGTAATTTGTTAGACTAGGTAGCTAACGTTATTATCTATTACCTAATCCGATATTACTTAACGCAGTTAACGTATACTCACAACTGTCGCGATTTAGGACAGTCGTCGTAGATAATACTCACTCAAAATAATTGCTCGGCTAATTAATCAATTCCGTTAGAAACAAACAAAGTGAAAAAAAAGATCTTCATACGCGTTTACCGATAATGTATGAAACTAAAGAAGCAGAAAAAAATAAGATGATTAAAAAGAGGAAATAATAATAATTGATAATTGACTAATGGCTGAGGAGAGACGAACGCCTATTACGAATCTCGAATTTCTCACGCGTCTATCTCGTGATCGGATGGTCGTTTGAAGGATTAATGTGAATGGTTTAGGCATTACAGTGGATTCTTCGTTCGTTCGTGTTCGCCTTTTGCGAAAGAGAAAAAAAAACAGAAGAAAAATCGGTAAATTCCAGTCACTACTTTCACTTGCAGTATTAATGCGAACGGCGAAGGCACAAGAAGAAGAATCCAGTGTAACGATCCGGCAGTGCGGGCGTGAACCAAAAACGCGGCTGTACAATACATAGGTGCAATTGCAGTAATAATAACGAGAAGAGAATTAGCGGACGAGGCTAATGAGAGACGTCGATCGACGATCGACCTTTATTTCGCGAAAATTGCGAGGGGACGAATGAAGAAGAAAAAAAAAAGGTCACACGGCACCGACACTTTCCCAATGGGAGGCCGTACGCTGCTGCGCTGAAGCAAGCAATTGCATAAGCTTTCTCGGTGTTCATTAAGTAACTAAATACCCCTTAAGTGGTAAATTTCTTGGATATTTCAAAGTCGTATAGAGTGTATCCAAGTCATGTACTATTAAAAGAAGATGAAAAAAAAAACAATTCCTGTATCGATAAGAGGCGCAGCAGACGACGGTCGTGTGCATAATTCGATCGTGTTCGTGTAATTTTCACTACTTTGAATCTCGAATTTTTCTCCTTAAAAAAAAAATCACCCTGTGGAAGAGCTGGTTTTATTCTCGTCATCTGTTTGTTAGATTTACGGCCACAATTCGCGCGCGACTATCGTCTCTTTTTTTCGTTACACTTCGCGGATTGAGGAAACGAGAAGGAAAAATAAACGAACAAACGGACAACTCGATTTTTGGTGCGCGCGACGAAATCTCTTGCGGCTAATTTTTCGAATCTGTACATTTGTAACGTAATTTAAAAAAAGAAGAAAAAAATAATCTTTTCGTGGGGCTATTAAAATAATTTTCGTTCCATTGCGTCGAGTACCAACGACAGAGTCGCACCGAATCTACCGATTCCCTGTCAGACAGATATTTATTTCGTCATAAACGCTTGAATTCCGCTTCGCCGGAAGAATATTCGTCCGATAACAAAAACAAAGAAGACAAACGAGTGAGAAAAAAATCGTGGCTTCGTTGAAACTCGTGAAAAAAGCAAAAAAGTCGGAGCAGTCTGGAACCGATCGAGAGAGTCGAAATGGGATCGAGATGGAAAAAAAATCTTGGGCAGTAGCTTAGAAAATCCCTCGTTATAGGAATTGAAGTGAATAAAGTTGACAGACATAATTTAATTCAATTGTTTTTATCATTCGTTGATTTGTTAACGATAGACAAATATACGAGAGAGAGAGAAAGAGAGAGAGAATTGTTACAACGTTTTTTAGATGTGCACAAGTCGACTGTGTATTTAACGAGTTTGGCCTAAAAAAAAAAGAACTTGGTTCGTTGAGGTTGACACCCTGTGTTTATAATAGTGCCATCCGCCTTGAGCTCCTTTGAGTCTAGTCATGTACTCCGAAGCGGCATTTCATGTGGCATAACTATTGGCACTGCAACAAACTCTATGGCAACCGATATTATTATGGTTATTATTATTATTATTATTATCATTATCATTCTCGTTATTATTATTATTATATACATATAAATACAGCAAATGTATATATATAGGACATACATATAGTATATATATGTATACGTATCACCTATTATATCTATTCATGCGATATACTGGCGTTCGAAACTATTTCTTTGTGTACAGTAGTAGAGTATTACTACTATTTTAATACGTGTGCCTCGCTTGCGCCATGTGCTAAGCCCGGTGCCGTGCCGCTTTCAAATCTACCTAGCTAAATAAAAAAAGAATAAATAAACAAAATACACACACACAGACACGAATGATGAGGAATTAAAAAAAAAAAGGGATAAGATGATTTAGGTTTTTTCGCGTCGAGTGTTAATGTTTGGGCAAAAAGCTCGTCGATATTGCGCAAAGGTTGTATGATTTATTGTAATACGAGTACGAAATTAATTCGAGCCGAGTTTAGCGATTGGCGACGAGCGATTTGTCTGGAAAAGACACGCGAAGAGGACGAAAAAAAAAGGAGCGGGCGTGGCATTAAAAATCCTTGGACACGTTTGACGCGTTACTTATCATTGCATTCCCGTGCATTGGGCACGTATTGTCGGATGCACTATACATACTATATGTATATTAAAACGGCATTTGTTGAAACGCCACTCATCTGCATTTTTGTAGAGAAAAAAGAAACTAATAAGACGATGATGAAGATGGGGACGTGGAAGAAGAAGAAATTTATTTATACTAGAGGAATCTCCTGCCTCCGGATCCGTAGTCCACACAGAGTGTATAATAAATGAAAGTGTGATAAGAATACAATTCTATAATCCATTGAGACATCAAAAATGTATATGGGTCGTGTCACATCGGTGCAATTATAACTATGAAAGGCTATTTGAATAACCTTATGAGTGTCAATTCCACTTTCAACTAAATCATAATTTTGAGAAAAAAAAAAGCGAAGAAAAAAATAAAACCCTGGATTAAAAAGAAGAAGAAGAAGAAGAGGAAGACGAAGGAGACGAAGAAGAGGACGATGAGGACGAGATGACGAGAAATTAATATGATAAACAGGAAGATTGCATGGCACTTCGGCATTTATGCGACAAAGTGAGATTATTGATAATATAAATTAAAAGAAATACTAAAAATGTAGCGAAGAGGGGGAGGAGGCATTCGAGGGATGTGGCGAATACTTTTTATTGTAGGTATTTCATAGGAAAGAAATCATTAATAAAGATACTGTATTAAAAATTACTTATTAAATAAATCAATGGTGTTTTCTGCCTATATACATAATAATAATAAACACACACACACATCTCGTAATTTTTCGATCGGACGAGCTGTAATTCGACGAACAAAAAAAAACACTTTTTCTCGAATCATTCGGTTTTTATTTCTTTCTTTCCAATTTTATCGAATCTTACTATAAATATATATATAAATAATATATCGTTGTTACAACACTGTACAAAGTCGGCAATAATTTTAAGAAACTTCCATAATCATTGCTCTTTTAGAAACGCATTAGACGTACACGACGCGTTGATCTTTTATTGTTTAATTTATTTACGACTTTTCACTGTGCTACCTGTTTTTTCTCTCTCTGTCTTTAAGATATCCAAATCTCTATGTTTTTTCTCTCTGCTTGTTAAGAATTCACTCGGCTCTTTATCGATAAAAAAAAATAAACCCTGACCGGAGCTGCGAGAGACTTTTGTTGTAATACCAACGTGGCATCGGTGTTGGTGTGCGTAGCCCGCGTATCGCAATAGCATCGGAACGCCGCGCTAAAGGTGATGATTATGGCAGTCGATATGTGATCAAATAAATGTGCCCTTTCATTGTGTAAACCAGCACAAAAACGAAATTACTCGAACAGATAGAGGTAGAGTCTAGATTTAGGCCCATTATTATGGGAATGAGACGCTGCTGCTTCTATACGCGACGAGCTCGTTCGTTTATACAAATCTCAATAGACAGACAACAAATTTCGATCGAGAGCTAATTCTACAATTAATTGAGGATACGTAACACAATCACAAAAAAAAATGTCTCATCTAATTCGAATTTTATTACTCAGTGACACGAAAAAAAATCAAGAAGAATTATCAAAAACAATTTAATCGCTGGGTTTTCAATTTTGACAAAATAAAACTTTTCCTCGGCAACGAATGTGTCAATCCTGAAGAACGTTCAGCAACTCGAATTTCACAAACCTAGAGTCGAACTGACCTGGAAAAAAAAGTTGCACGGATCCACTTTTTTATGTACAACTGTTGATATTCCTTTACGATTACTGTCACAAAAATGTTACATCTGTCCTCTCCTGTTTTGTAATATTACAGTCGACGGATACAAACAGGATACAGATACGAGACTCGAGGTTTTCGCGACGAGAGAGATAATCGCAGAGACGATTTTCGTGCCAGGGAAATAATAAATTACAAAGCAAAAATGACAAAAATTCCCCTCCACTTGTTGGGATCTTCGTCGCCTGGCTAACTTTACCAAAAAAAAAATCAGGAAGAGATAAGCTCAGGCAGAGTGTGGACCAGGCGACGAGGCGCCTCTCACTCCGGTGTTGTGACCCCAGAGCTGCGAAGCTGTCCGGCAACCAAGTAGTCCATCCGTTCATTTGTCAGACGGCCGAGCTCCGTTGTCTCTGCTACTCCAAAGCAGGGAAAAAATCTACAAACAAAACAAACAAACAAAAAACAACAAAAAAACGCATAAAATGTATGTAATCCAAACAGGCCTAGTGAAACGAAATGAGAACCAAACCGGCGAACGAATTCTGTGACATCTTCGCCGCAAATCTCAAAAGACCGAATGAGAAACGTGAACTATAAACGCCAAGATTCTCACAATTAGTCCGAGAAGAAGACCGCCGTTAAAAACGAACAAACAAACCAACAAAAAAAAAGAAAAAAAATTACCATCGAGTGGGAAGACGTCGAAAAGAAAAAAAACCAAAAAAAGAGAAAAATAAAAGAAGAAGCCACGACACTTAAATAATGTATTACCAGACGTGTTTATTATAGTTATTAATATGACGATGCAGTACCACACATTAATTCATGGTATCACCGACATTTCTATTACATGTGAGTCATAAAAACGAATTTACATAGCGTTCTCTAGATGATTAGCTGCGAGAACTCAGGACTATGCGACGAGGGTCAGGTGAACGCAGTTGTCGATTGTCGACGAAACGCTCGTTGCTCGTTGCATAGTCTTGCCTACACAATCTGTACAATTGCATATAAAGAAAAAAAAAGCACTGCGCACGAATCAATACAAAATAATAGGCCCGTCGAGAACTGATATCGATTCAGGAGCGCTGACGTCAATAGAAACGTAATAGCATTAATCTTCTATTATACATGCACCCAGGTATCGTCGGCGACTCTTCCCATGGGACTAAAAACGCTCTACACTTATTATTATTATTAGCCTTATTATTATTATTCGATATCCTGCGAGCAAAGTTGTCTCAGCAGTTTAGAACTTGTGATACTTGTGTTTCTTCGTCGTCACCTGAGAGGACCTGGCGTTTGCTTTTCCGACGTGTGCGAAAAAAAAATGATGAGAAATCTAAAACACTTCCTTCCTCGTCGTTTAAAGTGTGTCGTCGTTTTCGAAACTAGCTTGAGACTCCAACTGATCCTTTTTCCCCACCGGTTTTTGTCTCTATCGCGTCAACGTGGCGAACGAAAATTCGGGACGAAATAAAACCATATCAAGTGCACGATAATTTTTTTGTCTCTCTTGTAAATACACGATACTCTCTTATCATGCACCTGGCTAGAGCGCAATGTAGACAATAACAGAAAAAAAAACAAATTAAATCGTGTCGTGTGTTAGTGCTTGAGATAGTCGAGTTTGAGGAATACGAAAGAAGCGAAGAAAAAAGAAATTAAACGAAATAGAAAAAAAAAAGAAGAAATCCTTTGAATGAAGAGTTCGAAGAGTCCCATGGCGAGGTTACTGCGTTATAGTTGATAAATACGAATAATTATTTCATTTAAACGTTACTATATTGTAAAATGTACATTCTGAGAATGGAAGTAAATCTATAAATATCTTCCAGCGTCTGTCTTTTCATTGATCTACCACACGACGAGTCAAGGCTAAGTTGCGTTGTGAATATTTGAAGAAAAAAAGCCAATCGATGGTCACTGGGATATCGTTTATTAGACTTTTAGAATTATCAAATATAATTATCACACATGGTCATATTATGAACTCAAGTATTAATATTTACTGTATACGAAGGACGGTAATAAATACGGGAATAAATGAATTGCTGGCATGCGATAAATTGATAAATCTCGTATTTTGGCTGAGTCGAAGCAACATTAAGGATCCAAAACGTCGAACTTTTTTACGTAAATTCGATCTCAAGATCGTGGAAAAAAATTGACGTCGTACACACGTTTTTGTTCAGATCTGATTCGCGTTTTCTCGATTACCAATCGGAAAACAAAACACTTATTCGCGAATGTTAAAGTAGTGAATCCTCAAGAGCAAAGTGTCAATTTACGTATTTGCAGATTGATGGTCTTGGATTTTACATATTCGGACAAATTTTACTGTCGCTGAAATCGGTGACCGTTCGCGATTTACTCAGCAGTCCCTCCTTGAAACTTCCGTCACCTGGAATTTCTTCAGGTCCACGAAGAGCGGTTCCTCGGATGAAATTAGTGACGATTTCGGTGTTCACGTACGACATCGACAATCGGGAGCCCCACGTGATTAATACCAACGGCTGTGGAATTTGTGAAAGAACGTTAATAGAAATAACGAATGTCGAACGTGATACGATTAAACTCAAAATAAATGCAAGGAAAAAACGTACTCGATCCTCATCGACGAGATTGTAGGGAGTAATAATGTGACGCCTCAGGCAATCCGTGACGAGACTTTTTAGACGTTGAATTTCCAGAGGATTGGCGCAAGGATGATACAGCATCACTACTGCACCGTGCTAAAAAAAAAAAAAAAAAAAAAAATGCAATATTATTGGAAACACACAACATTTTATGAGGCAAAACGGTCCAGCTGATTAATTTACCTCCAAACTGTGGATCCATCTCTGCTTAGGAATAAATTTGTACTCGCCGTAAACCGGCCACGAGGGTCTGTGTGTTCCACTAAAATAAAAAAAAGCAACATTACTAACAGTTTCCATTTTAATTCACTAGTGAAAAACTACTAAAGACTTACTATAGCGGCATCACATCATCATATTCTATGCTCTCATTCATACATTTGTGGTCAGCCTATAAAGAAGCATATGTTGAGTTAAAATTTCAATAGACAGTGATTTTTTTAATGGAAAAAATAATCAAGACTTACAACATATGCGTGTGGGATGGTTTCACTGTACAGCAGAGGACTGATGCCCAAACTGGGCATTATCTTTGATCCGTAACAGGTATAATTCACTGGCGAATTGTCCCAGTCGACTAACAAGTCGGTCTAATCGAACCCACAATAAAAAAATTAGCAGCTGTGTATGAAAATCATAATAATATCTATACACCAAAATCATCTCACTTTTCCATCGTCGCAGAATTCTGAATCTCCCATCGGAATGCGATGAAGCTCAGCGTGTGTAGCTTTTGGAGGTCCGGAAGCTCCCCAAACTTTCGGCGGCGGAGTCGGATCTCCGACTCTGTCCGGCATCCATCGTCCAGTCCAATGCTCCAAACTGCTCTCCGTCACTTCTCTACGATTCTCTCTGTTCTTATCGTTAAACGCCTTAAACAATTCTAGAAGACTGAATTTCGCCTCCTCCGCACGATCTATAAAAAAAATAAAAAATTCAATCCTCTGGTGTAATTTTTTCATCTGGTATTTTTATTGACAGGAAAACAACTATGGTAATATACCTTCGTATGCATTAACATTACTATCCAAAGAATCGCAACTGATAGTCGCTATGTTGTAAAACAACAAAGCGAGGACGCACAGCTTTGACATATTCCTCGAATATTGTGCGCCGCTATCACTAATGACGGAAGACAACTGTCGCTTGTCGGTGATTACTTAGTTGCTGTTCGACTAATAGGTTAATCGACACAACACACGATTGTTATCAGTGACGTGTGGGGATTTCCGAAGAAACGCGACAGAGTCGCACGAGGAGGCGTTCACACCGGGAAAAAATGTGATTTGCTTGGCAGCCAATGGGAAGGCTCGAAATATAGGCATCTACAGATCAAAGCTCTTGCATTGGCTGACTCAAATATTTTGCCTCCCACCCTTTTTACTTGGTTAAAAAACACAAATATTCAGGTATCGACTGTAGGTAACCAAACAAATTGTTTTACCGACAATAGATATATCTGCTTTACCGCCCGAGCAAACATTGCGCGCATGCGCGCAACCGTACGAATGATCATCCACCATATTTACATTTTTTGATGGATGGCACAGTCGTCAGTGCAATTACAAGACAGGTGTAACCCCCGAGAATGTTGTCCTCGCTGTTTCATCAATTAATTGACGACTGAAAACTCTTCGATTCGCGATAACGCGCGACCTGTGCCGTTGAAGCGACCCGCGGACGATAAGACGCTGTGCTATATATGCGTTCGCACGCGAAATATCGAAAAAATTGGTCGTCGGCTTCACACTCAAAACATCATGTGCTATCTTGACTGAACGGTGAGTAACAACTAAAATTGACGTATTCCCTTCGCTCGATGAGGTTAACTCGGCGAAATAGTAGCTTTTCGTCGTCTCGATTACTTCACCGGTTGTCAATTCGTTGCTCAGTGCGCGAGAATGAAAATCGAAGGAGTAGGAAACAGCTGAAAATCGAGGAATTATATATAGGTCGTCTGACTCATTTTTACTATCTTAAACTTTGTAAGTTTCGTTAAGGTGGATATATTTTTGCTTTACAGTTGTGAGAAATAAGGAGGAAAAATGTTGACGGAACAAACGCAGCTTTTGGACTCTGCATCGCTTAGTATGGATTCGATGCCGCTGGGTTTTGTTATTTCCGATGACGGACGAACGCTGCTGGCAGTGACGGGTACGTTCAGTCTGAAGAAATAAAAACACCATATTTTGTGTCGGTGAAATTAGATTGAGTTTAAGTATTGGATCTGGTTTATAGGAAACGAGGATGGAGTCATCGAACTGATGACGATGCCGATAGCATTTATCCAACAAAACGGTACAATAGTGCAACAAATGGTTAAGGTGAGACAATGAGCAGTTTTTTTTAACGATAAGATTGGAAATTACGTCTCTCGAGTCTGCAAGTTTCAAAGCTCATCTGGTCGATTCATTACAGCCTGTATTTCAAATTAGCGTGGACCAGCAGCTGGGGGGAAATGCGATACAGCAACAGTCTACAGTAGGATCCGAAAATTATGGAACCGTTGGTGTCCCAAACGAAAAGCCGTCTGCTCGGGTGAAAAAGCCAGCAAATCAGCCCAGCGGCGATTTACGACCGCCAACCGAGGCCTTCAGGCTTCAGGGTCACTGCGAACCTACAGGAAATTCATCCGTTGCAACTGGAGGAAGAGAAATCGTGAAGAGAAATTCTGGAAGACCACCGAAAGACGCAGTTCCACCAAACGCCAAAGTATGCGAAATTCACGATTTTTTTTAGTCGATTAGATAGATTTATTCCATTGTATAGCTTATCCAACTTTTTACATTCCCCTTCTTCTCCCCTAAATTTACATTCCCCTTATTCTCCCCACGATTTTTTTAGTATCGTTTTCGAGCCGTTACGATCCTCCTAATTCCTGTATTTTTTTTGGGCCGTTGATAAGATGAAGTGCGAAATTTGCGGCCAGGAATTCACGCGGCAGGGGCTCTATAAGAAACATATGGAGCATCACGCAGAGGAGAAGCCTCACAGGTGTCCAAAGTGTTCGGCGTCGTTCAATGTGCCAGTGAGTATATTTATCTGTCCGTCCTACATGAAAAAAAAAAGTTATAACCGCTCTGTAGACAGAAATCGAAGAGCGGGAAGTTCATTCGCTCACGAAAGATTTTTTATTAACCGAATAATTGATAAACCATTGAAAAGTAACGACCAGAAATGCCCTACGCAATCTCCATACGATTAAAGGCCCCTCCGTACTTCAGGATACACTTCAGTAGCTCGAAACAATGGTCTCTCTGCTTTCCAGACGAATTTCACGCTTCACATGGCGACGCACAACATCGGCGATCCGAAGTGTCCCGAGTGCGGTCGGAAATTCGCGCGAATGGCGAGTCTGAAGTGTCACATGTTGCTGCACGAGAAGGAGGAGAGCCTCTTCTGCACCGAGTGCGAGGACGCGTTTTCCACTAAGGTAAGTTCCGCATGCGCCGAGAGTCACGGCGCTCGTTTTGCGCGGCGGGGAATCTCGCTTTACGAGCATCGGCGCGACCTGTTGTCGCACCTCGTCGCGATTGTTGCTGACCGCGCCGAGTTTAACGATAAGACGAAGGCGCGCTCGACTCCCGCGAGTTCTCGTTACTCTTAGGCGCAGCCAGCGAGAAACGGTGATACGGCGCGACGGTCTCGTCTTACTTTCCAGCTTCTCCGGATCCTCGACTCGCGGGACTCGCTTCGCCTTATCAGCATTGGACAATAGCGAGCGCGACTCGCAACCCACTACGTTTTCTCCGTCGTCTCGGCGTTCGAACTGTGACAAAGATTGAGGATTTTTTTTTCAGCTCGCAACGACTGAAGATTTTTTTTCAGCTCGCAACGACTGAAGATTTTTTTTTTTTCAGCTCGCAACGACTGAAGATTTTTTTTTCAGCTCGCAACGGTCAAAGATTTTTTTTTTTATGTCGACGGAGGACGAAAAAGCGACGATTTCGATCCCCGGGAGCGACGACCTCGAGCCAAAGTTTTAAGAGAAGATCATCTCGGTGACCTCTTCGTTATCGGTGTCGTCGCCGACCTTTTTGATTGTGAGCGACGAAAAAAAGTCGGTCATCGGCTGCGAGAAATTTCGAGCCTAAAATAGAGACGGTTTCTATCTGTTTATTTTCTTGTTTTCATTTTTTTATTTTTTTTTTATTTGCTTTATAATGAAGCGCGGATTATTAATCTTTCTCGGTTACGTTTAATTTCGAGCAGTTCCTAAAATAGAGACGGTTTCTATCTTTATTTTCTTGTTTTTATTTTTTTTTTTTTTTTTTTTTTTTTTTTTTTTCTATGGTTTATAATGAAGTGCGGATTATTAATCTTTCTCGGTTACGTTTAATTAACGATAGGCCTTCGATCACCTAAGGTAAAGACTGTTTTTACGGGCATAGGAGACCGTCACGGTGATGTGGGCTGTAAAACTATTATACGTTCTTGATGTAGGCGGTGGCGGCGGCAACGACGTCGACGCCACCGTCGGTTGTAAGTGCACACACGGACGCCGTAGTTACGCACACGCCGTTGCGCAACTTATGAATCGTATGATCTCATCCGAAACGGTTTTACTGGACTGCCTGAAGCGAACCGTCAGCGCGGTCGCAAAGTCACTTTGTAAATTAAAAGAGTCCTTCATTAATTCCGCCCGAGTCTGCAGCTCTCCTTTTCCGAGTCTTTTGCGCTTTTGATGCCGACGGATTCGAGCCGTTGTGCTCGACTATTTTGCTCGAGATAAGCAATGGCAAATAAATTTATCGTTGCGTTGTATTATTACAATATATTTTTATACAGATGGTATAATCGATTTTGCATCGGTTATTTCCTAAAAAAAAAACAAGTCTCGAGGACAGATTTGACTAAGTGGGAAGCTCTCCAACCTTCACAACTCTCACTTTCTTCCGAAATGGATTCTGCTATCCGAAAAAAGTCAGACCATCAGACGTGCAAATACATTCTCAGTAATTCGACGCAAATATTTACTCAAGAAACAGATGAAAAAAAAAAAAAGTAGAAGTTCTGATTTGACTAATTGAGAAGCGCTTCGACATATTTGGGGATAGAAACAGATTAAAAAAAAGTAGAAGTTCTGATTTGACTAAATGGGAAGCTTCGACATATTTGAGGATAGAAACAGATGAAAAAAAGTAGTTCTGATTTGACTAAGTGGGAAGCTTCGACATATTTGGGAAATTTGTTTCAAGGCTCTACCGAACTTAAAAAAAAAGAGCTCAGCCCCAAGTTTCCTCCGAGACGAATTGGGGTGTCTCAAAAGGGTCCGAGCGTCGAGTCCCAGTGAACGTTCCGAGTAGTTTGACACAAATATTTATGCGGTTACAGGCCGGGATCACCGGCGAGTGTTTGAACACGTGTTCACCCGCGCCAGTCGCGCCAGACCCGAAGCCGAGTCGGTTAAGTCGTCCGCCAGACCGAAGTCGACCACCAGAGCAAAAGCCTCCAGTCGACGGCGAAGAATCTTTTCGATTTGCTCTACGGACAGACGAGAGAATAATATCTCAACGCGAGAAGTGACATCACTCGCGGCGATATATACGTAGGATTGGCGCGAAACTGCAACCCGAGATGTCAAACCGTTTCCAGTCTATGACGTACTCTCGATTATTACGATACCCGCGATCGCTTACATCATTATCTTATTCTCTAAGAATGATACTGTCCCTTTTTCTTCGGACACATAACTCACTGAAAATGCCACATTGCGATGACGCGATTTTTGCGTTCCTCGACCACTGCAACAGACTTTTCCTGAATTTTCTTTAGCATTTATTTATACATTATTCCTCAATGCGATATTCAGGAAATTGATCATCGCGAATTATTCCATCTTCGATGATATTACAATTTAATGAAAATTTATTTTACAGATCGACTCTGCGCTACTAAAAATTCAACCCTAAATCTATCTGCGCCTCTGAATATCGGTGACGAATATGAGTAATATGACTGATAATCTCAACGACTCTTCTTTCTTTTTTCTCGCAGAACGATCAAGTCCACCATCGTCTGCGCTTCTCTCTCTACGGTTAAAGTGTGCCACGGTGGATTCGCGTGGGCGGCGAGAAACTATTATGTTCACCAAGCGAGCGACGTCGACGAGAGAACCTGCACCCCCGTTTTTGTCCGCGAGCGACGAACGTCGCCGAATAATCACCCGCGAAGCGGTGTATCGAGTGAGCTCCGAACACGCTGGACCGCTTCGTCGTCCGAGTCAGGCAAACGAAACGAGAGTGGAAGCCCAGAGAGCGAGAGAGATATCGTCTCTCGTCGGCGAGACGCGAGAGACGACGAGACCCTGCGACTCGCCGGGGACTCTCGGGCCTCCGTAGTGGGTGACGGGATAGCGCGGGGAATGCACGTGCTCGCCGCTGTCCATTGACAGTTCGCTTCCACCCGAGTGGGAAGCCCCGCGAATTTCGCCACGAGAGACTTAGTCTTCAAAGTGACAATGTCTTGGCCAAAAATTCGCTCCCAGCAATTATAGTTCATTTTTGCATTTTTTTATATTTTTTTAATGGAGTGAATCAGAGCGTTATATTTTTTCTAAAGATGTATTTTATTGTACCAATACATCTAAATACGTAGCATTTAAAAAACAGTGAAGACACTGCCGACGAAATTTTAATTGTGTTCATCACCAGTGAAGTGTTTCACTATAGCTCTGTCGTTTTGTTCTGTTTCTCTCAGACTGCGATTCAGTTGTTAAATATTTTTAGCGGCATCGCGCATAAAACGTAAAATAGCCGTGACTGACTTCAAAGAGTTCTCTGTGCTCGATTCAGTGAAGTGTTTCTCGTAAAAGTAATAAAAGCGATGATCGGGAGGATCTCTTTATCGCGCGGAGATGAGTTTGAGTTCGTGAAATGAGTGTTCGACGTAGAGTGAAGTAGATCTGAGTGTGGGCGTTAAGAAGTGAGATTAATTTTTCGTTACGAGGAAAAACGATGCACGCTCGAAGGACACAACGAACGGATTATAAATTACGCGGCTTTATCGTGAGATTTTACGCACTTCCCGACTGCGGTCTTCGAGGGAGACGAATCTTGTGTTGATATGATTCTAGTCGGTTCAGACGACACAGCGAAGTCGTCGTTGTCGCCGCGCGGTTATCGCGACTGATTTATCCGCACGATTAGACTTTGATCTTCGGCTTTCGAAGCTCCGCAAGCGCTTCACCGAATTTTCTAGTCGTTAGAATTGGGACCGGACAATGGATGACGTTTTGGTGGCAAATGTGTAGCACTTTGACGGAAAGCGAATTATTTTTGAGAGGGAGCGACGATTAATTAAAAAAATTAATTGGATAGTTGAGACTCTGATCTTGATTAGGAATTATTATCAATTATTCTACTAGAATCTGGACCAGAAATGGATGACATTTCGATGGCAAATGTGTAGCACTTTGACGGAAAGCGAATTATTTTTCGGAGGGAGCGACGATTAATTAAAAAATTAATTGGATAGCTGAGACTCTGATCTTGATTAGGAATTATTATCAACTATTCTCCTAAAATTAAGACCGGAGATGCGAATTATTTTTCGGAGCGAGCGGCAATTACTATGTTAAAAATTAACTGAATAACTGAGCCTCCGTCCTTGAATAGGAATTATCAACTATTGTACTAATAGTCGTAATGTCACAAATGCGAAACTTCTCTCGGACGATTTACCGTTCGCGACTGTTTGACTCTCTGCTATTTCTTCTCCGTCACTCGCGGCTCGCTCGGGAAAAAGGCAACGATTCTCGGAAGTTACTCGCGGGCGGCGCGCTGCAAAAGATTCGCATTCGCATAGAAAGAAGACTATGCACACTCGGTCGGCGCGTGCTCGCGAATAAACATGTACAAAGCGTATGAAATATTTATAGAAAGCTTCTTCGGAGATAAAAAAGAAATATCGTCAACGGCCTTATCCTCGTTTTCGCCGAGTCTGCGAGTATAGCGAACCGCAGCTTTCATTCATCGAATCGCGCGCGTGTCCGCATTAATTTTTTTTATTTTTGTTTATTTCATTCTTCTGAGTCATATCGCATTTCCGCGAGAGTAATCGACCGCTCGTGCAGCCATTACCATTGCAGTCGTGAATAAAAGTCCATCGAACTTCTCTTTATTTTTTTATTTTAGCATCGTAATATTTTTTCCTGTCGGATTCACGTCGAGGTTTTATTTTTACAATAAAATATCGATAACAGTCACTCATTAATAAAACTCATTTGCTGGGTTACAAAAGTTGCAAAAAAATTCACAAAGCGCTTCGAGAATTTTTATTTTACAATTTTTGAAATCAGTATAAAAAAAAAATGTTAATGTCTGTTATAAGGGCTTTTTCTCAAAAATTGCTCGTCTGAGTCTCGCGACGTCGATGATTATGATTATAAAAATTTCGAAGGGGTCAAAACCCAAAACTGGTTTAGCCTCCCCTGAATATTTCGTCGGTGCGATCCTTCGCTCTCTCTTTCTTTCTTTTCTGACTTTCGCGAGGTCCTCGCGACGAGAGGAAAAAATCGCTGACGTAAGACGCGGCGGCCGAGAATTCGCCGGACTGACGGTCCCGAGTCGTCCTTTCTTCCAAGTGGAGCTTCGTCCTTTCTTCCAAAGGTCCTTTGACTTTGAGTCGCTCGTCTGTGGAGCGTTTTTGCTTCGTTCCCACTTCGCAGTAGCTTCGTTTTTCGTGTCCCTCGCATTTAGACGATCCTGAAGGGACCAAAGTGTGTTCCATGGATCACTTTGGGATAGGGTTGATAGTAGACACGTGTGGAGTCGAATAGTCTGATGTTGGTCCTCTCTTTCGCTCCTTTTCTCGTTTAGCATTCTCCTATTCTGTCCTCTTCGCATTTCTTTCTCAGCCTTCGTCCTTTTGGCTCTCTGCTTTTTTTCCCTCCTTCATTTAGCCGCATGTCGCGATACGCGAAATTCGCGTCGACTGTACTGCGAATGCAGCGAAGAGGAAGAGTTAAAAAAAAAGGCAACGAAGATTTCTCGGCAGATATATCGGCCGAGTGTCTCTTCGCGAGCCTCGAACGACATAATTCACTCGTGGCCAAAAAGGACCCGTTTCTCATTCAGCCTTCCAGAGGCAAAATTTTCAAGACTTAATTTTTATACTTTATTTTACCTCTTTTCTTTTAATTTCCTGGCGTGGAACCAGTCGGGTCGGTTCCGAGCTGGAGAAAATTGATACCACCTTAATTAATTGATTCCGCACGGGGGTTAATAATCTGCCTGTACCCGGAAGCAGTCTTGAGAGAAAAAAAAGACACGTGAATTACAGTTTTTATCCCGACCCGCGATTTAACACGTGCGAGCGGAAAAGAGAGGGTCGACTCGCCTCCGGAGGAACGGAGACGAATGTAGTCGCCAGCGGCGTTTCGCATCTTCTTACGTTGATGACCAGCAGGACGGTCCTCCCAAAAAGTTGCGCTGTCCTCTGTGATCTTTTTTAATTTTTTTAAACCTGAAATTCTCGGTCCTCCTAAAAAATTGCGCTGTCCTCTGTGATCTTTTGTAATTTTTTTAAAACCTGAAACTCTCGGTTGGTCGATAGGACGATGATAAAAAAAAATTCTTGATCCTCCCAAAAAGTTGCGCTGTCCTCTGATCTTTTTTTATTTTTTTTTTAAACCTGAAACTCTCGCTTGGTGGATAGGACAATGATAAAAAAAAAAATCTTGGTCCTCCCAAAAAGCTGTCCTCTGTGACCCTTTTTAATATTTTTTTTAAACCTGAATTCTCGATATGACGATGATAAAAAAAAATTCTTGGGTGGGCCTGAAGGGATTAAGGTCATAATATTGATATACGTGCGTACGACATTCTGTGTACAACGTCTGCTGCGTGTTTACAGCATCGGACTCTCCCCGCCAGTTGATATCCAGGACGATACCGACGCTCCGGACTCCAAGCAGTGAATTAATTGCCGGCAATTTCGCCACGGCGCGTTATCCATACGCCACGGAGATGGGGAACAGGAAGCCTGGTGCATCGTCGATGCGTCTGGAATATCTTCAGCGAGCCTCTTCGACCAGCGAAGAGTTCGTCGTACGACGAACGACGGGCCGACGTCGTTTAGCCGATTTTTACACTCGGTCCCGTCGGCGAAAGTCACCGTAAAAAAAGAAAAGAAGTGAAAAAAAAAGAGAAAAAAATAAGCCAGAGAGTTTGGTGCGTCGGGCAGCCTTTTAAAGGCACGAACTGTATTGCCTCATGGCTCGCAAATATCCCCAAGACGCAACAGAGTCGCGTGCGAGAATGGCAAATATTTCTGAAGAGAAAAGAAAAATGTAAAACGAAGCTTGTTATACGATTGCAATTAATGAACTGAGATTGCACTCGACGCACTGGCGATGCTTCCTAGCAGACGTAACGTACACACTGAGATATCGCGCAGCGGGGAGAGAAAAAAAAAGATGCTGAGGATGAAAGTACGATTGCAATTAACGGACCAGCAGGCTGAGAGAAAGAAGAGAGGAAAAGGTTCGAAGGAGATTACACTCGACACACTGACTTTGGCAATGCCTCCTAGCGAACGTAATATACACACTGAGATATTACGCAGCGTAAAAAGAGACGTCGAGGCTGAGTATGTTACTTAGCGCGAGAGAGATACGATTCTAACGAGCTGCCCGCGCCTCGGTTAGTCGAGAATGTCGGAGTAAAATAGCCTCGCAGTCTGTGTAACTCTTATCCAGTTGAATTTGGAAGGGGAAGAAAAATGGAGCTTCCAGTAATTTTCAACCCACTCGATTTGGTCCCCTTTTCCAAGGCATTTAAAAAAATGTTTCTGGAGGGGGAAGAAAAATGGAGCTTCCAGTAATTTTCAACCCACTCGATTTGGTCTCTTTTTTCCAGGCATTTAAAAAAATGTTGCGACTCCAAAAATCTGGGAAATTAGAGGGAAGCTGCTGTCAGCGTAGAAAAAAAATGGGTTTCATGCGTCGGAGCTATTTATGTGAAGAATACGTAATTTACGATTTTTCCTTCGTGTTGGCATAGGCGCGCGGGGTTGTGATTTGTTACTTTGGATTCCGGGAAGCGTTGGACCACTGCAGAGAGTTCGTTGCACTCCGACACCACCGACGGTGTATCGCTCAGGGCGAGAGGACGGGGAGAGTGAGTCAGAATCGCGTATCCCGAGAGATTTCGTGTCTGTTTTTTTCGCCTTCTTTCTCTTCCATCCGATGCTCAATACTTTTGCGTCTGGCTTATCGCTGAGGCTTTGACGAAGTTGAGTAACAGATGTGATGTAATTGGAGGTCAAAGTGCGTTGGCGACGATCAGGATTATCGGAGTCGTGACATTTGTTTCATCTCGGGATTTCCCACCATTTTTTTTTACACTGAAACTAGTCCAACAAGCAGCAATATTTCTTTTAAAAATAGCGGAGCCTTTTAATTTTTTATTTTTTTATTTTTCTTTATGATCCATAACACTGTGATTTTATCTCACAGAACTTTCTTCTGCCTTTATTGCTCCAATTTTTTTTCTACTGAAACTAGTCCAACAAACCAGCACAATACTCCTTTTAAAAAAAGCTATGCTTTTTATTTCTGTTTTTTTTTTTTTTTTTTTTTTTTCTTTATGATCCATAACGCTGTGATTTTATCTCAAAACTTTCTTCTCCTTTTTTTAGAGTGACTCGCATGAAGGCAGAAGACGAAAAAAAAAACAAGAACCCGGGCGAAAATCGTTAAGCTTTAATGACACCCGAGAGATATGACGTTGGACAACGGTGGACGGTTTCGTGCGGACTCGGCGAGCTTGAGTCTCGTGATTACCATCCGGACGCGCGGCCACGCCGGATTACTTTCTCAGGCCTCTGGACGTCGAGTCTGCCGCCGCTGCTGCTGCGCATCTTCGAGTCGCGGCTGCATCGCGGCCAATCTCCTCGTCTTTCGGCCTCTTGTTCGCGTCGGGATCGTCGGGTCGAAGCCCACGACGACCCAACCAAGTCCCGAGCAGATCCACAGCGTGTCCACCACTCCAAAGCAGCGCACGAATGCAGATTCGTATCGTGGCGGATTCTTCTTCCTCCTCCTCGTGGACTTTCCACGACGAGATGCGACTGAGTGTGCACGCCCGACACTTGACACGAGAATTGGTCCGTGCTAATAATCCAATTCGTCGCACACGCAAAAGGAAGGAGAGAAACGGAGCAACAGACGGTTTAGACCGTCGCGCGATTGGAACTCGGGGAATTCCTCCGCATCGCTCGAATCGCTCGCTCTGCGTCTATCCTCGAAACGTGTCCGACTCTCCTCCGTCTCTTGCAGCGAATGAGAGATTAGCGTTCGAGTGGCCCTCAATTGCGGCCAATCGAAGCATCGCGCCAGCCGATCTTCCGGCTTCTTTGCGCCAAAGGCGAATGCGAATGAATGAAATTGTACGAGCTTTGTGGGCTCTTTAAACGGAAATGGGAAGCGATGAGTGTTTCCCGAAGCGGTTCCTCTGTAGAGATAAAAGAGCTGCGTCTCATGCGACAGCAGCGAAAAAGGGGTGGGCGATGTATCGGACTCGACTTCCTGAATGCATCGCCCGGCGGAGAGATAACAGAGCAATCCTCATCTCTCTGCCTTGAAACGCGTTTCCAACGCTACGCGTGGCTTCCTCAAACAATTATTCTTTATTCCCTGCGCGGAGATTCGTTGGTTCGGTCGTGTGAAGCGTAAAGATAAATTGTTAGGCTACTCGTGAATCGTTCGCGGATTATTTTATGAGTCTTAATCGTCCTCAGGATGCCGAACGACAGGAATTTCGACGACGCGTTGGACGTGTCGAAGGAAATCGGAGGAAACAGCGGAATAAGTGGGAATTTTTTGAGAATGCATCGAACGTCGTGACAACGAAGTGATTCGCCAACTTTGTGTTCAGGATAATGAAGTAAAAATAGGATACTGACGATTTAATGACACTCGTGGTGAGTGCGAAACTGTGTTCGTCGCGAGACAGTGAAAAGGCGCCTTCGCGAGTTGAGATTTTAATGACTGAAGCAACGAGAACACTGCCAACCAATGTATTGTGATATTTACAACGATCTTCTCTATGTGCGTTTTATTGCGTTCGATGCGAGCGACTTGCGCTGAACGAGCGCTCAATTCGCGAGAGTTTGTATTCGTGAGCGGCAGAGACGCGATGATTTCTGTGTAAAACTGCCTGAAGAATCGGTTCGTCCCACACGATGACACTCGCCGTCGATTGCGTGAATTTCGCTATTCTACTCATTTGCTCCCGGGTATTTCACTTTGCGCTCGGTCTGAGCGCTCAATATTACAAGGTACTTGTCGATTTTGTCAAAAACGTATCACCACAACGCGAGGAGTCGAGAGAAAAAATAGTAGTGGTGTATTTTACTGATCGGATTTTTTTTTTATGTTTCAGGCACAGCTGGACGCTCATTTGAAGCTTCACAATGAGAAATGGACGACCGAGGATGTCCGGAAGTGTCGGCTCTGCAATAAGCAGTTCACGCAACCGGCGCTTTATCGTCTTCATATTAGGGAACATTACAGAGTGAGTTTCCCCACAATTTCTGCATTTTCCCACAAATTTTTGCCTTTATTTTTATAGACAAAAATGTTACGGCTATATTTCTATTTATTTTTTAAACGTAAATCAGAATTTATTATTCACGCCATTAATGATTATGTCATAGAACATAATCATTAATGTTTTTTGTCCTAGAGCTTCATTCTCAATAAATAATAATAATAATGATAATAGTAAATTCTGATTTAGGTTTAAAAAAATAAATAAAGATATAGCCGTAAATTTATGTCTGAAAATTAAAGGCAAGATTTTGGATGTGTATGATTAATGATTAGGAATTAATGATTATTTATTGCTTTCTTTCTTTTTCAAACAGACTAAGATAGTAAAGCAAACGAAGAGGGGAACGAGCCACAAAACGATGTACAAGTGCAAGATATGCTCGAAATCCTTCCAAAAACCGAGTCAATTGATGCGCCACATCAGAGTCCACACAGGAGAGAAGCCCTTCAAGTGTACAGTCTGCACGCGGGCGTTCACGCAAAAGGGATCGCTGCAGATTCACATGTGGCAACACATCGGTGTTCGTCCCTACGGCTGCGAGTTTTGCAGCGCTAAATTTAGTCAGAAAGGTGAGGGCGGCGTCCGAAAGCCGATTAAATTGCTAAACATAGATTTCCTCATAGACGGAGGTATTATAGCCGGCGGTGAAATTGAATTCGCAGGTAATTTGAACGCTCACATCTTGAGGGTGCACAACGCGTCGGAGGGCGAGTCTATTTACAGCTGCACGCAGTGTACCTGCTCGTTCAAGAAATTGGCCAGCCTGAACGGACACATGAAGAAAATGCACTCTAATCCGCCTGAGGTTTGTAACCCGTGAATCAATTTTAACGAGATTTTCAACCCTGCAATTTGATGTAATTATAATCTGAGCGATGTAGCAATTAAAATGGAGCGAATTAACGCTTGAATCATTGCAGGAAGCACCGCAAAAATGTGATAGCTCAACGGAAGCCGACATGCAAGCCACCGTTGACACTGTGATGTCTCAGCTGGCGTCTCTCGACGCGAGCGTGAAAAATCCCGCGGATTCCACTGACCCCGGTCTGACGACGACGACGACGACGACTGCGAACGGCGATATTTTGCAGCAAGCGCTGAAAAATAGCGGCCTGGAGAGCAAGGGAAAAAATGCCGAGGGGACGAACAAAAAAGGCGATGCGCAGACGTCTTTCGTGACGCTTTTGGACAGAGCGCCCGATGGTTCGCTGAGGTAATCTTCGCAAACAAAACTTTCAGGCAAAATGTTACGACGAACCCTTCAATTCATTAAATAAAATCGCTTTTGCTATTTTTCAGGAGGTACCTTACGATTAAGCAGCGATGTATCGGAAACATAAGATGGTACGCTTGTTCCTTCTGCCACAAAGAATTCAAGAAGCCGTCGGATCTCATAAGACACTTGCGTGTTCACACGCAAGAAAAACCTTTCAAGGTGAATTAAAAAAATAAAACCAGATGCACAGAACGTAAAATGACGATTTTTTACACGCTATTTTAATTTCACTGATTTAATTCCAGTGTTCATATTGCTATCGATCGTTCGCCCTGAAATCCACGATGATAGCCCACGAGAGAACGCACACGGGACGGAAAATCTACGCGTGCACGATCTGCGACACGAATTTCGCCTGTCACAGCAGTCTCTTGGCGCATTCGCGAACCCACGCGAAGCCTCACAAGTGCACAATATGCACGAAAACTTTCAGCACGAGTACAGGACTCAATAGCCACGCGAAGTGTCACGCGAAGCCAAAATCGAAACTATCGCCAGAGGCGGAAAATCTCGTGCCGCAAATCGTTCTCGAGGAGCCGCTGATAATCAGCGACGCGGGCAACAAGATAAGCGTGGCGCACGTGCAGTCGAAGCAAAAGCAGATCTACGACAGCGGAGACGTCGCCAGGCCGCACAAATGTTGGGTCTGTCCGGCGGCGTTTCGGAAAATTAGTCACCTGAAGCAACACTATCGAAGACACACCGGAGAAAGACCTTACAAATGTCCAAAGTGCGACAGGTGCGGAAAATTGGAGAAAATTCAACGATTTAATTTTGCAGGAGTTAAAAAAATACAGGAAATGTAATTTCGATTTTTTTTAGGAGGTTTACTTCGAACAGCGTCCTCAAATCGCATTTGCACACTCACGACGAGTCGAGGCCCTACAGTTGCTCTGTTTGTAACGCAAAATTCTCGACTTTGAGCAGTATGAAGCGACATTTGGTTACGCATAGCAACAAAAGGCCATTCATGTGTCCTTATTGCCACAAAACGTTCAAAACGTCAGTGAATTGCAGGAAACATATGAAAATACATAAAACTGAGCTGGCGCAACAGGTATGTTTTTTTTTAATATTTATTATTCATTATCATTCAGCCTTTGAAATAAAAATACGAAAATTGAAAAAAAAATCTATCGCAGCAATTGGAGCAACAGAAAACTCAGCAGGATCCTCCACTGTCACCAATAAAGGAGCGTCCAGCGATGCCGGTGCTGACGGAAAATCTTCAGCTTCCCGAGGATATGCGAGTGACATTTCAGTCGCAACAAGTCGCTCCCGATTTCGCGCGAGCTTTCAACGATCAATTTCAGGAGATCGCAGTGGAGAAGGAGAAGGAGTCCTTCCTAGCCGACGGCGAGATAACGCAGACAATTGACAATCGTAGGGTCTTTAACCTCCTTCTTTTGTCACAACTAACAGTCGATTGATCGGCAAGACACGAGTAATTAACGGAGAGCTTCATTCACGTACTAATTTAATTTGCAGAGACTTTACCCGTGGTAGATAGCGATAACTTAGGAACATCCCAGACCCTGCATGCCGACGAAACGGGCACTATTACGCTACCTAACTACTCCGGAGATCAAACACTCACGCCAGTACGTATCTCGATTTTTTTTTCGCGGCTCCGCGACGAGAAATAGGTTTCTCAAAAAACCCACGGAATTTTTTTTATCACGTGATCTGCTGCCCCAAAATCATTGCGTTTTCATCGTCTAGGAGAGTATTCGAGAGATCGAGGAAACATTGAATCAGCAACTGTTCAACATCGGAATGACGGATCCGAATCCGGGATCCCTCGAGTCAAGGGACCAGCCAGTATTGAATATTATTTACGACAATGGGAAAACCATGGATACTGCCAACAGTGGATCCATCAATGCCAGCATATTCCCTTCGCACTTCGACACCTTCGATATGAGTCACATCACTCTGCAGGTAAAAAATAGCGAAGAGTGCGGAAATTTGAGGAAGAATTTGGGATGATCGGGTTATATTTTTTTTTGGCGTGCAGACGGATACTGAGATCGACATGGGAATAAGTCCGGCGAATTCGACGAGCATGGCGAGTATCCTGCCGCGATCGGCGCAGGAGGAGCAGCGGCTCGTGCCCGTGACGACCTGCAGCAGCGCTGAGGAGTCGCCGAGCAAATCCGCTCGGCATTTAATGGTCGTGAGCTCGATGCAAACTTGTCCAGAGCTTTCGAGGCCGGTTCAGGCGTGTCCGAAGTATCCGAAAGTCATTGCGAAGGCCGACACGACGGATGTCACGGAAATTCTTAATAACGACGGCGATTCGGCGGAACAAAAATCGACGCAGGCGCCGCCAATTTCGCAACCGGAAGTCGTGGTTTTCACGTAAGTTCAGCTTCTCAGTATTACAGTCTAATTAAGAGTATTACATTCTAATTAAAAAAAAAAAAAAAAAAAAAAAAAAAAAATCACAATGCAGATGTCACGTGTGCGACAAACGATTCAAAAGTTCCAAACTCCTCGACGCCCACACGAAATCTCACTCGCTGACCAATCCGGAGTCGCTCATCGACATCAATGAAACATCCACGATCGTCTTCGAGCCCGAATCGCTGCTGCAGTGCCACATGTGCAGTCAAAAGGGTTTCACGATGGAGACTCTAAAGGTACGCAATGAATTTTCCCAACATCGCATTTTTTATTCGCGTTAAATTATCTTATAAATAATTCTTCCACTAAATTCTAACTCAATATCGAATTACAGAGTCACCTGAGCACCCATCGCGGAGCGAAGGAATTTCAATGTACGGAGTGTCCTCTGAAATTTTGCACGAACGGCGGTTTGAGCAGACATCTCAAAATGCACGCGAGTAAACAGTAAGTATCACCAATAAATTGTTCCCTTTACCCTGGAGTTTTTTTTTAACGAAAAAAACTCCAGTTTTTTTTTTAACGAAAAAAAACTCCATTCGAGAGTCGGAGAGTCGGTGTTTTTTTTAACGAAAAAAAAACTCCAGTCGTCTGCCTACTATTCACATTTCTGTATCCTCCCGCAGACAATGGAATTGCTCAATCTGCCTGGAATCCCTACCAAACGAGGCTCAACTGAAGCTGCACACGAAGATGCACTCCGAAATCGGTTGGAGCGCTTGTCCGATCGAACCCGACAGTTCCCAAAAAGAACCCATAATGATCGACGCCTCTGACTTTCTGACAGTAACAGTAACCGGCGGCGAAACTCGAACGCAAGACGCTTCATCTGTATCGGAAAAAGTGCTCCTCGACAGCGTCGCCGAGCGCGAATTGCTCGACCGCCTCTGCGGCTCGGCAGAAACGGCAACAAAGGAGAAAAAGGAATACACAAACAAGTGTAAATTCTGTCCCAAGACGTTCAGAAAGCCGAGCGACCTCATAAGACACGTGCGAACTCACACCGGCGAACGTCCTTATCAGTGCGAATTCTGCAACAAGAGCTTCGCGGTAAAATGCACCCTGGATTGTCATATGAAGGTTCACACAGGAAAAAAGACATTCTGCTGCCACGTTTGTAATAGTCTCTTCGCCACAAAAGGCAGCCTTAAGGTCCACATGCGTTTGCACACCGGTTCCAAGCCCTTCAGGTGTCCGATGTGCGATCTCCGCTTCAGAACTTCGGGTCACCGAAAGGTTCACGAATTGACGCACACTCGCGAGCAAAAGGGCGGCGCGAAGGCGAAACCGAAGCAGATGAAGGTCGCAGCGATCGCTGGAGTTGTGGCGGAAGTGGAGAAGACGGTGGAAGCTGCGAGTAACGCAGCTGCGGCGCCGATGTCTGAGCAGCAGCAGCAGCAACAGCAGCAGCAACAACCGACACCGGAATTTCCAGCTCTCGATACGATATCCATCGACGCCAGTGGAATAGCAGATCATCAGATTACTTTCAACGCTGATGGGACGATACTCAACAACAATTCAATGCTGTCGATAAATGAGAGCAATCAGCTCGTAGCGAATCTTCACTTTCTGTTGGCTAATGGACTCGTTACTATTCAGACGGATGAATCGCTTCTGCCGCAAGCGACGAGCGGCGACGTCGATATTATTCAGAATGAGAACGGAGTCGCTGGTTTGGTGGCAGCGACGAACGATTTGGCGGAGCAGGAGGTGAATTTTAATAGAAATCCTGCGGATAATTTGGTAATCGCGACGCAGATGTCGGAACTCCCGGTTGGTCGCGTTGAGAATCAGCAGCAGCAACAGCAGCAGCAGCAACAGCAACAACAGCAGCAACAGCTAAATAATTGTATGACCCTCGTTCAAATGGGAGCTCCGACTTTGCCGCAGGATACGAAAATCCAGACTCAAACGCCGCAACAAACCACCAAACAAGCCACGGGCAAAGCGTGCAGCAACTCTAAGAAAAAATGCGACATCTGCGACAAAACATTTAAAAAGCCGTGTCAGGTCGAGAGACACAAGCGAATTCACACGGGCGAACGTCCGTACAAGTGCGAATTGTGCTCGAAGTCATTCGCGCAAAAAGCGACACTGCAGATGCATCAGAAGCATCACACCGGCGACCGACCTCATCCCTGTCCGCACTGCGACTACTCTTTCACGCAGAAGGGCAATCTTCAGACGCATCTCAAGCGAGCGCACCAGCTCGACACGCTCGAGGTGAAGAAGCTCAGACGCGGGCATCAGCAAATTTTGAGCGCCAAACTCACGCCCGAGTATCTCGACGAGGGCAGAATACTGAATTTCGACGATATCTCGTTCGTCGAGTTTCTTAAGTAAAACCAACGAATCGCTTGCTTATACATATTTCTTTTCCTCCGCGAGCCTCGCGCAACTCTCGACTGAATTTCCGCGAGCTTTCTTCCCGGAAGCATTTTTTTTGCTCTCGTTCTCTATTCATGTACATAACAAGTGTTGCAAATACGATAGATCGATTTGTCGGAATTGCACTTTGCAGCGGAGGATTGAGATTTTCGTCGTCTTAATGATAATAATTTAATAGACATGTGATATTAAATATTTTTATCGCTACGTAAGAGAAGAGCGTTGGAGATTTAATTTGTGTTCACGCGAATCTTGTCGATATATTATATATATACATATTATATAGATAACTCTGTACAGTCGGATGTTTTCTTTTTTTCATTAAAATCTTGTTGTTTGTAAAACGTTCCATTTTTTTTCCCTTTGTCACAAATTTATGCTAATGTTTGAAGACGCATTTTTCGTCGCTCACTGGACAACCGTCGGGATGATTGATATAAAACCAACACGGTTTGACTTTTATCGATTGCGCGTTCGTTTTGCCCTTTTTCTTTTTTCTGCTGACAGTGTTTTCGGCTCCAGGAACTCTGAACTGTACTTTGCCACCGAGAACTTGAAATACGTGACTATTGTTTTTCAGCAAAGTCTGAAGACCTCCGCACTCCTTTTTCAATCGTTTCAAAGTCTCGGGAGCGATGATATCCGCTATCTCGGATAATTCTGCTTGGCCACCGGCGTTCCACGTCTTTTCCGGTTCCTCCTTCTTCGTTATCATTCGAACTTTTCGCAGAAGATGCGACGTTACGATGTTGATAATCTCGTCGATGACGGTTCGATCGATTTGAGTGCAATTTCTCACTCGCTCGATTTGGTCTCTTGGTTTAAAATCTCGAGACCATTGAGATTCTGGAGTACATTTTTCGCTTTCTGTGGTTTCCTTTTGTTTGAGGGATCGAGCATTTATTATTTTTTCGACGATCTCGTCCTGCTCGTCGCTCTTTTCCTTAGGATAAGTTCGCTCTCCGCCGATTAAACATATTCGCTTCGTTGAGGGAATTCGCAACTTGTCCAAATCTGTTTTAAAACCACAGCCCTCGCAAACAGTTTTTACGTATTTGATGTACTCGAAGTATTGACTCTTTGCAGCGCTGTCTCGCTGAAATTTTCGGCCATCGAATTCGTGAGCGCAACAGGGCAGCAAAAAGAATCTACAGTTGTGGGAACTTCGAGAAGCTATCACTGGAATCCACGGAGTCAGCTCGTCCGAATGATTTCCTATCAGCCAATCGACCTCAGGAAACAAACTTGAAGACGAGGGGACGATTGTTCGTTCCTGATCATAAAAAGAAATAAAATTTATGTTAGAAATTAGAGAATAAAAATTGATACATTGAATTAGTTGATACATTGAATTAGTAAAATAAAAATTGATACGTACTTCCAGGCGAGTCGTTGGTGGATAAATATCCCATATTTTTCGTTTCCTCAAATCGATTCCGGTTCCAGAATGTCCCTCGCTCGTCAGAATGTAAACCAGAAGTCCATTGCCACATCCAAGATCCACGAATGATTGTTTCTTCTCGCATTTATTTTCCTTTCTCTCCTTTTCCCAGAGAAGTAGCAGATACGTGGCTATCGCTACGTCCTCGTAAACGAATTTATTGGGATCTGTGCATTCAGGCCATTTTTTTACCATCTCCAAACCGTATTTGCGTTTGAGTTCGCCGTACAGATGGGAATACTTTTCTGGAGATACGAGATTCAAAGAACCGTCGACCAGAGCATCGTCGTTGGAACGATCAGCCTCAACCCATTTGAACAATCTGGGAAAGAGTTTTTCTCGAAGCCACCGAACGCTGGGATTATCAGAATCGTTATCATCTCCTGTTACGCTTATGCTGAACTTGTTATCACTGTTGTACAAAATTCTGTAAGGATACTTCAAGCCCAAACATCGTTGCTCTTCGTTGAAGCTGCGATGAAAGCACAAAATGCTTCTGGACCTTTTCTCTACGACGGAAAACTCTACACCCGCTGAAAATTTATCAGTATCACGCGGCAACAATTTATTTAGAAACAAATAAGTCCTGCGATCTAACGTTTCGAGGGAAACATTTTCGCCGGAGATCGAACTGCACTTATCCCTAATTCCCAGAGCATCGAGCACATCGTCTTGCAAAAGACACTGAAGAAGTTTTTCCGGCGATACGATCGCCAACAAATGATCCACGAGTGTGGAAGTTTCGCACTCAACTGCAGCTGATACCAAATTAACGCTGGACGATATTCTTCTGTTGACGAGATGCGGACTCGTCAACCAGATGTCCATCGCCTTCCAGTATTGATCGTCACTTGCCTCACACGATTTACAGTCTATCTCTCGGAAATCCATTTTTACACTCCTACTAACATTTGTCTACACAAAATGAGACGCAGCAGCTATTTGTTCTGTCCTCCGCTTGAAGTGTTTATTTTATACTGAAAAACAAAAGAAAAAAATAGAAACGGGTATGAATAAATTACTGCTGTTGATTGGTAGCGGCAAATGTACCTTTTTTAGCACCCATTCAGCGTCGTGAAGAGCTTTGTCCATAATTTGCTGCACTCGAACAGGATCCGGTTCGATGACGTGTTGCTTGAAACTCTAAAAAGAATTTTGAAGCAAAACTACGGTTAGGATATCTCAAAACAAATTTTTTTTCAGGTTATGTTTACAAAAAGTGAGGTTAGGAGCTGCGAGTGTTGTGCAAAGTGAGTCAATTGTTGAGGATGAATTGTTGCATCGAAGACACTGGACCTACTTGTCGAATGGAATGTTTGTAAAATTCTTGCGCACCGCTCGGCAATTTTTGGCACTCGCGCATTAGAAACTTGTATAATCGTTTGGGTGTACGAACGGACTCGCCGAAAACTCGACTGGCCATTATTTTTCACCGGCTCGAAGGTGTTCGAGGGAAACTCGCACCTCTTGTCCAGCGAATTATCTAATAGACGTGGATTTTTTGCTCAGTCAATACAAATTTTACGATTCAATTTTGACGAGCTTTTCGCACTGATTCGCTATAGAGTGATTCGTAAGTGAGCGCAGAGGGGTTAACCCTTTCCGAGTCTGAAGGTCAGTTATCTGCAGAGGGACGACTCTTATTTTTATTTTCACTCGACTCGCGATTTATTTTTCTACTCTAGCTTTGAGTAATGATAGAAAAAATCTCTTGAAATGAATTTTATGAAAATTTAAATAATGTATAAATATATATGTTTTTTTGCATTTTTTTTAAGATGTTTTTAAAAATAATTTTTTTTTTACAGGTCGAATAACAACGTTACTGAGAATCTGATGGACTGCAAAAAGTTTACAAGGTTATAGACGCAGTCTGAATTTATAACACATCGGACGATAAAAGTTGACAAAATGCTGCAAGTTTGCAGATACATTTTTCAAAGCTTTCCTCTGAGGAGATTTATAAACTTTGGCGGAACGGCTCCAAGACTATACAGCAGCGAGTCGCAACGTCACACAGCTGGACTGATCAGTAGGTGAAAACCCAACTCAAAATTACTTCAACTAATCTCAGCGTAAAACAAAATTTTCCACTGTTTAATTTTTTTTCTAATTTCCGCTTGCGATTCCAGTAATCGGAGATGAAATACTGAAGGCTCAGGTCAAGGACACAAACTCTCACTTTATGTGCACACTTTTGTACGAATGCGGAGTAAAAGTAAAAAAAGTTCGTTCCACCAGTTATCTACAACTATAAATCTTAATTGTGAATGCGTCATTCTAAGTGACTCGCGATGTTTTAAAGATTTCCGTAATAAGCGATGACGTGGACGTGATAGCGAATGAGATCCGCGATTTCGCGGAAAAGTACACGTACGTTATCACATCCGGAGGAATTGGACCAACCCACGATGACATGACGTTCGAAGGTCGGCAATCAGTAAACACATCGTTTCCATCGCCGCAAAATTCACCAACGTAGGCAATAATATTTTTCTCTTATTTTTCAGGTCTAGCTCGCGCGTTCGACGACTCTTTGCACTACGATCCAACGCTGCTCGACATTGTGAAGAAGCTAATAAAAACGTCGGATCCTAATTCGCCAATAAACAAATTGGCTTGTGTAAGCTATGCTCTGAAAACCATTTCACCTGCTATTTTTTTTCTTTTTCTTTTTTTTCGCGCGAGCGAAAAAACAATTTATGTACATTTTTCTCTAAAGATTCCAAAGAAGGCGACATTGAAATTCGGCATAAATCCGTCCACCGGAAAACCCACAAATTATCCCTGCATCACTCTGAGGAACGTTTACGTTTTTCCGGGGTCGCCGATTTTTTTGGAAACGCTGTTCACCAGTTTGTACAAAGAGCTCTTCAAAACGGACCGGAAATTTGTGAAAAAGGAGCTGTACATCGACGCTAAGGAAGATTCTTATGCAGCAGCTTTGACGAGTGTCGTCGCTGAGTTTCCTAGAGTAACTTTTGGTTCTTATCCTGTGAGCGATCAGAGGTAATTGACCTCGTTCCAAATGATTTCTATGAAACTATAAGACGCAAAAAAAATTCTAATTCCAATGTCATTGCAGTTTGGGTTACAAGGCGCGAGTGACCATCGAAAGCGACGACGAGCGCGAGACTTGCGAGGCCAGAGACAAATTTATGAGTCTGTTGCCGCCGACTGTTTTCGTCGACTGCAACGATAAATCCGAAACGTCTCACCGAGGCGACTAAAACGACGTAATAAAATTGCGTAATTAACAACGCGAAACGCATATATTTCATACGCTTTGTCATACTTTCGTATATTCACATTTTTCCTCCGACAACGAAATTCGCTTCAACCCTATTTCATTCCCCGACTGTACTCTGTTTTCGAACTCCGTCGGCTTTTCTTTCGGGAATTTCATTCCGAGTTTAAGTATTTCTTGCCTTTTCTCCCTTTGAAACTTTAAAATGAGACTCCGCGTTTCAGATAATAGAGAGACAGTGGGCGAGGCGGTGGAGAAAAGCGAGTGGGTGGAGAACGTGTATAGCTGTGGGCGGAAAAGGTGGAAGTACACACAGCCGACGATAAGGGAAGCAAAAGAACCCTCTGACGTTGTGTTGCAACTTGTAATAAAAAAGAAGGTCCTCCGCGACTCTGTAAAAACGAAACATCAAAATCCTTCGTGAATTCTTCAGAAGATTACGAGATATAAGAAAAACAGACAATTCTTCCTGCGAAATTTGTTCCATCAAATAACAGAGAGTAGCAAGATCGATTCGTACTGCAGAAGTAAACTTGTACAGCGCCGAAGTTGATATGCAATAGAAACATTGAAAAGAGGGGGAGGAGAGAGGGAAGCTGGATGGGTGGGGGAGGGAGGAGGGAGACGATCGAAAATAAAGGGAACTTGGGAGGTGTCGAGTGAGGTGTCGCTGCGGAGAGGAAGAGAGGAAGACGAATGAAGAGGAAGAGGAAGAGGGAGAGGGAGAGGGGAGCTTTCCGAGAGGGAAAGAAGGCGCGAGAGGAGCGATCGCTCCGCGTCGGCCAGACTCTCATATTTCACTCGAGTATTTCATTTGAATTCGCAATTGATTGCCGGCGGCGCTCTCGGCGCGTCCGAGGGAAGATGGAGGCGCTGCCGTCGCTCGCGTTCGGAAGCGTCGAAATCCGCGTTGGCGATCGCGCGGAGAAGGAAGGAAGGAAGGACACGTCGGACGCGTGTCGCGAGAGCCCCGTTGACCACGTCTGGCGTCCCGGAGATTCGCGAATGTTCCAGTTTCTGCGAAAATGTCGGATGAGAGGGTCGAAGTCCTCGAGAGAACAGATAATATACATATATATAGAGATATATGAGAGAAATAAATAAATAAATAAACATATAAGTAAAAATACAAATATTTAGGCTTTTTTAAGGGGAAGCTGGAGTAGATTTTTTTACCGACGGGCCGGTAAAAAAGAACGGTTTCGTAGAACACACTATACGTGGATTTAGTTGATGTAATCAACATTTCGCAGGTACCGAAATGTAGAGAAAACTTCAAAGAATTTGCGTCTGGTCTGATTTAGCAAGTTTGAATTCCTCGATCATGTACATATATATCAATTAAAAAAAATACATGTAGGCTTTTTCAAGGACATTTAAGAAAAGGAAAAACATTGTTGACGTCATTATATTTTGGAAGTGTGTTTCGAACACATTCGAACACATCACAGAAATTCTGCAGCAACGAGCCCGTCACAATATATACATACACATGTTCGCAGATTCGGCACTGAAGAACAGGCAGCGAATCGAATGGGGCGAGACGAGACGGACGTATATTTCCAGAACAAATATTTACACCGAAGGGGGTGGCGCGGCGGTCGTTCCGAGAGGGGCGGAAAGAGAACGTTACGCCGGGCGGGGGTGGGAGGAGGAGGGAGCACGAAGAGGGGATCGAGGGGGAGTGTAAAAAGAGCGAAAATGTGTTTTCTGTTTGATTTGCGACTATATTTTTCTTTCCGGCTCGACGGGCTTTGCAAAAGCAGAGGGGGGTGAATACAGCCACTCTTCTGCAGCAGCCGCCCAGTCCAGCTTCCCTCCTCTGCCTTCAACCTACCCCCTGCCCCTCCCTTCGTACTCCTCGTCGTGCCTTTCCACCCCCTCCCCCCGCACTTCCGGCCAGCGATGGGGAAACTAGGAAACGTTGCAGGTCGCCCTCAGCGGGCGAAACGGTTCAAACGAGTTTCGCGAGCGCTTGCACACACCGCGTCCTGATCACCGCGCGGGTGCCCCACGTACACGCGAAATTTCATTTCGTTTACGTGCCCCCCTCACACACATAGATCGAGAGACGCCCGCGCTGTGTTTCTTTTTCATTTTGGTACTTTGTTTACATTGATTTATTTCGAACGAATAATATGCTGTATTTTTTGCGCGCGCCTTCGATCCACGGGACAGCGATGAATTCGCGGTCGTTTTTTATTCCGAGGGTTTCGATGTGGAGCCTACGGCGAAAATCGCTGATTAAAATGATTAATTAGTTTTCTGCGAGAACAATTAATGTTTGTTCGTGGGGAGATTCTGATCCGACTATTGTTGAGGATTTTCTCGCGGAAAATGAGGCGAAGCGATTGAGTGAATTGTTGTTGTCGATAATATGGCGAAGATTATACGTTTTTTACTTAAAAAAAAAAAAAAAAAAAAAAAAAAAAAAAAAAAAAAAAAAAAAAAAAAAAATCGCCATTTTTTAAAAATCCAAATTCACCTTTTCGAAATTGAGAACTCGAGATTGAAGAAATGTGGGAACAGTTTCAGCGTTGAAAAAATGGCGTCGTGAAGGGCAGTCGAAAAAGTGAGGTTAGAATCGGAAGAAATGGCGTTAATATGACAGTCGTATCTTAAATGCCTCGAACGCTCGTGAATATTCGTATTTATGGGTGCAAGGGCGCCTCACGCCAACTGCCTTCTGTGTCTACACGTCGTCAATCTGCGGATAAGCTTAACATAAATTCGAGGTTTAAGCTCTCGGCTGTTGGGCGCAGCTTCTGGGCGCTGCTCCTCTCGCTCCGTCGGTGCCGCAGGAATATTGCCACGCGCCCCACTCTTCGTCCTCGCGGTCTCGTCGTCCCTCCGAGCTATCTCACTTTATCACAGCTTTGCCCGTCGGGCCCTCCTCCCTCCCCTCCTCCTGCCCGTTACTTTTAATTACGAGCACATTTCTCTATGTTACGTCGTTTAATTAATCGCCGTACCGGGCGCACAGACAGACGCACACCGAAGCAGAGCGCGAATTTCGCTGTTTGGGCGACAGAGATAGGAAAGAAGAAAGTAATTGAGATTGGCGGTGGAGCCTCGGAGGAGTCGCCTGCCGCTCGTATAATTAAAAAGAAACATAACGAAAATTCTGTTTATGGCTTTCGATTGGCTTGAGAGGCATAAGCACTCTGGTCGAAGTTGCGCATGCGCATCAGCGACGAGTCGAGGAGTGAACTAATCCGACAGATGGCGAAATCGCGAAAAGTTTCTCGCAAGTGATTCACTCGTTCCTATTAAGTACAGAGAGATTGATACGTACGATGGGAATTTTTATGACGAACACATTAAAATTTATACCTATGTTATAGAAATGTTTTACAACGCTGTAAAATCTTGCAAAAGTTGTACAGAATCCAATATCCGGTCAGACGGGATAATAACCTTTGCTAAGTAACATTTATAATTAAAATTTCGTATATTACACCGAAGGCATATCCTCGCCGTGATTTATATTGATTTTATAAATTGTAATTTAAAAATGCGGGTTCATTAAGTTCTTCGCGAAGAAATAAAAAAAAAAGAATGCACGACCGTTGTCTTTTCTTGGAGTGCGAGAGCCGAATGGTACTTGGGAGGTATCATGAGCGGGGGAAACTTGCAAGGTTTGGACTACATAATCAAAGTAAAATTGAAGCCGTCTGGCAGCCCGACGCCGACGAGAGCGAAGGGAACGAGAGAGTGAGAGAGAGACAGAAGAGGAAAGTGGAGCGTAGAAGCCGTTTTGCTTATTCATGAGCAAATTTCCCTCTAAAACGAAAATACAGGGGAGACGCGCACGGGGTCCGCTGGGCCGTAGGTATATATGTTAAAAGCGAAACGAACAGTGGAATAAGAAGGTGAAGAGGAGAAAAGAAGAAGAAGAAGATGGGCAACGGAGAATATCTCCTTTTCAGAATTCATTCGGACGTCTAAGGAGCTCACGTGCACACTTGCAATTCAACTAACTGCTGCAGAAATAGACAGCCATTCATAATAAATAATGTACTGCAGATATTCATAATAAATATATGCAGTACAGATGCATTTGCTTATAAGCAGATGCATCGAAGATAGAGTTGTACGGTGGAACAATAAAGACTGGCAATGCCAGTCGGTTGGATCGATAATACGGATGGGAGATCTATCGCAGTTTCCGGTCCGGTGGCTAAATAAAATGCCAACAGCGGCTATAGCAACAGCAGCAACAGCAGCAGCGCCAGCAGGTCACCCCTGCTGCTGCTGCCTAAACTCGAGAGAAAGAGGAACCCGACCAATCGAATTCCCTAATGGCAAGAGCTTTAGTTCGTTACCAACATTGTGTTAAGCCGCCAAATCCGAAAGCCACTGAACCGTGAATATCCGCGAATTTACATTTTGCACCGAGCAGACGAGACAGAGAGGGACGGAAACGAGGTTTGGCTTCGGTTTATCCACGAGTGAAAAGAGACGAAGGGATCTGTAACAGCACTGGCAGCAGTAGAAACGGCTGTCTCTGGGCTGTACGTGCAGCCAAACGTTTGTAGAGATGTTACACACGAACCTAAAACACGAGATACAAAAGACCGTCCACGTATATTGACATTTTGACTCGGCACAATCTAGTCTCGGCGGTTCTTTCAAATAGCAATTCTGCTCCATTGTCTCTTGTACAGTACCAAAGTGTTTCATGTATTTTTATCACTATCACTTTGTACCTGAAGAAAGAATTGCGTTCAATGGTAGGAATAATTATCTCGTATAGATAAAACCTCTGGCAAATTTCGAAATTTGCCTTCAACAGGTGTCGAAGAGTGGCTTTAATGGGCTAGGGAAGCACTTCACTACTCTAAAACCTCCGGCAACTAACTAGGATAGTGCAAGAGGGAGTCTATAGACAAGTGGGGGTCAAAATAGAGAATGATAAAAATAACAATTTCAAAATAATGAACGTTTGAATCTGAAGTAGCCGTCATTATGAATTTTGCTATTTTAGCCATTCACTATTTTAACTGCATTTTAATATGATCATCGGTGATTCAGTGGTAGAATGCTCAACTGTATTTGAATAAAATGGGGGATCAAAATAGAGAATAATCAAAATAACGAATGGCTTAAACAGTGAATTCCGTAATGATGACCATTCAGACGTTCATTATTTTTTACTTCGCTACATTAGCCATTCACTACTTTAGTCATTCACTATTTTAACCTCCCCTTTAGACAGCAAACGAGCAAAGTACGTGGAAATCAATCAGCAAATCGGGTCGAAAGCTACGTGTGCCTAATGCACGCCTAATGCGTGCCTAAGAACGCGAGTGCCAAAGAGATAAGCCCAAAAGCCAATTCGGGCGTGGCGAGTGCAGTCCGAAGCGATGTAGGGTGAACGGTCCAAGAGAGGAATAAGCGAGGAATTAAGTGGTCATGGTCTTTGATATGCTCCTGTTGGGTCAACGGGTTCAACCTGCGTTTCTCACACTGGTTGCGTTGGCCTCTCGTTGTTCCTCGTTCCTCCAAAGGGAGAGAAGACCGTGGCGTTTAACAGAATAGAGAGGGTCGTGAGGCGCGCGCGGTCCGACACAGCCACGGGGCTTCCTCTCGATGGTGTGCAAGGGTGGAAGGGGTTATGCTGCCTGCTGCTGCTGCTGCCGCTGCTGCTGCTGTTGCTGGATGGTCGGCACTCGGCGCGTGCCGCTACGCTATCGATTCCTTCCTTCCTTCCTGCGGTCCCCGCTCACTTGCCGCTTGCTTATCCCACTCTCGTTCGCCGTCCTTTTCCCTCGGCTCGCCCATGTCCTCTCTCCCTCGCTCGCTCTTCGCCTCTCTCGTTGCTCAGACCGTCTCTCCGCACCCTCGGCACGCTATTGCCACTCAAAGCACTTGTTCGACCGCGCGCTCCGCCTGCGACAACTCCCTATTACAACGAAACCGCACGTTTCCTCCTCTACTTTTCGTTGCTCTTTTTTTTTACGTCTCCCTCCTTCCTCCTCTTCGTCTTTTTCTTATTATTTACACTCTGCTCCTTGCGGGCTTAGTTCTCGTTCTCCACCCTCCAATGTTCCGTGTCGTTTCACGCTTATTGTCGTGACACAATCGCGGAGGAGATCCTTGTTTTGTTTTTTTTTCTCTGGAACAAGGAAAGAGGTTTTAGCGGTAATCTTGCGTTTAGCGAGACAAGAGATTGGGTTCGATAAATTTGTCGGTATTTTTCCTGGATGAATTATCATTATCATAATCATAGTCATGATGCGACTGATTACTGTTATACAGGATATGATTCATGTCTGTATATTAGGTACGTGAAAATATGTCCTCTACTCCACTTACTATGCATAATAAAAAGAATCCACACACGCACAAATCCAAACATTCCCTCACAACCAAAACAAGTCCAACAACCCTGTCCCACCGCAAACAAAAAGCAAACCCCAAAAAACCCAAGCATTAAAGACAATGCGTCCACTCTGGGCAGCGATTCGGAGGGGTTGAAGGAGGACGCAGATGGTGCTTTTCTTCGGGTGCTCTCGTCGAAGACACGCGGGAGTCGAGAGGGCGTAGCGAGAGAAAGAGAGAACCTCCACAGTTCAGAACAGAAGAGGAGAATGAGACAGAATAAGGATATAAAAGCGAACCGAGAAAGAAAAAGACAGAGAGAGGAAGCTACGTATCGGAGCAAAGGAAATAAGGTGAGGAAAGCTTCTCTCTTTTTCTCTCGCGCAGGGAGAAAGAGAGAGAGGACAAAGCGAGCAAGGAGAAGGCAACACAGAGAAGCGAAGCGCTTTTCGGATGGTGGAAGCCGCGAGCAGTCGGGGGTGGTTGGGGGGTGGGTGGCGGCCGGTCGCGTGCTGGTCGCGTGCCGGGGGCGGAGCCAACCCCCGGAAAACGTGTGCCATTCCCCGAAGTTGCACAACCAGGCAGTGTCGCCCTCCCTTCTTCCCTCTTCCCTCTCCCTCCTCCCTTCCCACCCCCTCGAGACCCCGCCGCCACCGCCACTCGACGCCGCGACCGCACCGCACCACCCTGCGGGTTCGCCCTTGTCGGTTATTGATTCCCCCGGGTAGCCACCCCCGTTTCTCATCCCCCTTGGTTAGCCCCCAGGGGGAGAGGTAGAGGCGGGAGTGGGGGGACAGAGAGGTACGAGAGGGGAGGGGAGGGAGGAGAAGAGAGAAACGTTGCTGCTGCTGCTGCTGTTGCAGCGACCGACCGCCAGGAGACGACGACGACGACGACGACGACGCCGCGAACGACGAGTGGAACGAGGAACTCGTCGTCGGTTGAGGCTGCGACGCGCGCCCCACTAACGGCGATTCTAGGGACTCGCGTATAACGGTTTTTACGGTTTTTTTTTTTTTGAGACAAGATCCAGCTCCTCTCACACAGGGACAGACTCTCGAGGTTTCTTTCTCTGGTGAAGATAAGAAATGAGAGGGTGGATGGGGGGGATGAAAAAAGATTAAAGTGCACTCTGAGAGGAGAACAAGGGATATCGGGGTATATGAGGGGAGGGGAGGGGGGTTTGAGCGAATGAGGAGACGCGTAGTTGGAAGTACAAACGACAAGGTGATTACTTTCTCGAGCACCTGGGCTGAGGGAAAGAGACTGCGACGAGGGAGACGCGGATTTGTATTCTGATTTTGCGTTAGAGTCGGTGTAGATTTCCGGTTGGGATTGGGGATATTAGATGTGTATATTTAGGTTCGTTAGTTCAGGCTTTTGGATGGTTTTGGATTTTTTCGCGAGGAATTTTTAGGTAAGGACAAAAATTTCGTTTCCGAAGTATTTGTCTTCTGGGAAGCATTGTCGAAGGATAGGAGGAAAAATTTACTTTTTCTGGGTGAAGGTCCAATATTCGCTGCGCACAATAAACTACGTTTATGTCGCGGAAAAAATATGTTTGCGCAACGCATCCGCGTCTTTTGTGCGGCGCACGTAAAGCGACGAGCTAAGAGTACAGAGCGCAAGGTACAAAAGGAGGAGAAAAAAAGAGAGAGGGAGAATATTGGCACGGCGAAAAGAGACGAGACCTGTGGTGGAATAAAGAATCGCGAATCACGACTATTGCGTCAAGTTTATGGGCCGAGTGTGTGTGTCAGTTTGGAAGGAGCGAGCCGATAGGTCGAGACAAAGGGAAGAGTAGGGAGAGGGAGGAGGGAGCTCGAACGGACAGTTGAACGAAGAGGAATCGTAAAGCTGCGTCCGCGAGGCACACCCGGAGAAACGACGAGAAAATGAGAAAGCAGTTAGAACGTCGGAAAGCTCGAAGAAGGAATAACCTCATCTCCCGCGCGAGCGATATATCTTCCCATGTATTCTCGGTTTTATTAAAATTCCGCTCTCCCGGCGAAATAAGAACGTTCGAGCGCTGCGGGACAGCCGAGAGAGGCGCTTGGGTCATACGTATCCGACATTCGTGGCGGCCGCTTTTTATCCTGGAATTCAGTTAATTTATTTATCACAGGGCCTCTGCGCGAATTGGATGAAAAATATTTTATTCATCCAAGCAAATTTTTCTCAATATAACATTTTTTCGCTGTTTTACCATTTATCAGGCGGTAATAATAACTTACATCGTCCGTCGAGTTGGCTTTAACCAGAAAAAATTTGTATTTTTTTCGTCAGTTTATGATTATATTGAAGTTTGCATCGTTGGAATAAAAAAATAAAAAAAAATAAAAAATAAAAAATAAAAATCTCCTGATTCTAACATTTTTCTAGCGACTCTAAAAAGTTATTATAATCATCGATCATCGATCGTTATAATAACTTTTTATACCCATAATTATAATCATAATAATCAATCGTTATAATAACTTTTTATACTCATAATTATAATCATAATAATCAATCGTTATAATAACTTTGTATACCCAATAAGATCCATTGGATTCATTAGAACAATTTTTATTTTTTTTATTTACTGTTGCTTTTCAACGATGCAAACTGCAACACAATAGTTTATACACCAACGACGTTTATAAAGCGAACTCGTTACCACAGACTTAGACCAACGCTACTATTCCAACGATCCTAGTTGAACGTCGAAGATTAGATGAGCGACATCTCCGCACAGGGATACAGAAGATCCAGAAGGTGAAGCGGGAGAAGGGAACTCAGGGTGAGGCAATAGCGAACGTAGCCACCGCCGATGTCGGTATATCGGGGAGCGGGGGAGGGAGAGGGAGCAATGGAAACCGGATGGAAGCGTGTGTCAGGGGCGGAGCGAAGTGGAATGGAATCGGGATAGGGGGTAAGCGTTATGAGAGGAGTTGCAGACGAGGAAGAGGCAGAGACAGCGTGCCCGGTGGGTGGACGAGCTGGGGGAGGAGGATGAGGGGACGGGGGGAACGGGGGGAAGGGGACGGAAAAGGGGTGCGCGACCCGCGAGCGTAAATGTGGTGGTGGGAGCTGCTGCTACGTTCCTCCAAAGGAGTCGGAGGGGAGCTGCGAAGCAAAGTACAGATAGTTCTCGCTCCCTCTCTTTTCCTCTCCCACCCCCTCAGCACTCTTTCTCCCTCGCTCTCTCCGTGCCCTCTGCCTCTCGTCCTCTCGTCGAGGAATATTGCCTCTGCCGGCTTTATGGCTCTTAGAGGACACGGACTTTTACGATTATTAATCCCTATATTTTCCATGCATCCGTTTCTGCCCTTTTCCTTTTACGTTACGCGTTTCGCGTATTGATACACGCGTATATATATAGGCATTCTCCTCTCCTCTCCTCTCGAAATGCGTCGTTGTAACCGCGGCGGTGATGCAAAAAGATCGTTACTTCCAGTTAACGCCGATAGACGACGAAAATAACTGTCTCTCGCGATACCATTTTTTTCAATTTGCGGTAATTCTTTTTTTTAGCCCCATCATTTTTGCTAACCATCGATTTTTTTTAACCCAACTCTTTGTTCTCGTTGATCAGATATTTATGGTATTTTTGGACAGATTTTTTTTTTTTTCGAGGGGCTTTTTTCTCGTTGATCAGATATTTTCGTTATTTTTCGACAGTTTTTTTTTCGGGGGTTTCGTTCTCGTTTTGAGTATTTTGTTTTGTTCTCATTGTTGCGATGGGCATTGGTTGGCACGTCGGAGTCCTTGTTTCGCCAGTGACGACACTGGAGACGCTCGGCCCGGTCGCGAATTAGCATTTCAAATTTTATTGCGATGATGGACCGTGCAGGGGCAGACGTGACGGGGGTGCAGAGGCAATTCTGGGGGACGCAGAGGGGTGAAAGGGGGGAAAGGGGAAGGGCGAAGAGGAGAAGGAGCGGCCACCACCCCTTCGGTCTATTATTGCGAGCGTCATTTTGCTCCTAACCGAATGGCCAGAGTTTAGTGCGGGACTCTGATTTACGAGGACGTTACACCTGCATCGCTACCTGCGCAAGTGTACGTTACGTGCATACACGCCTCGCGCATATATATATACCCCTCGCTCGGTCGGCGGCTTTAAACGTGTATCAGTGCCCGCGCAGACGAGACAATGACCGTGCCCATTTGTTCGAACAATGTCGCTCAATCATTCTCTCGATCGACATTCGTTCTAAAATAATGTAGTCGTAAATCACAAATAAATAACGAAAATGTACCTCGCGCCGGGGCGAACGAAATTCGTCCGGCGAAACAAATCCGCGCAATCTCGCGTGGGAAATTCCTGGCTGATGCGAAGCGTGTTGACGCTGAAATTAAAAAAGGGATTCATTTAAATCAATCTGAATAACAGTGTGTATTTTGTACTTATGATTTTATCGATGGAATAAACAACTTTTCATACCTCAGAATCAATTCCTGAAATTCATTGCTGAATAGTATCACATTGGCAAGTTTGGGGAGCGAATGACTCGAGAACTCATTAAATGGAAATTCCTCGCTGATGATGCGATTCGTGTTGACTCTAAAATAAAAAAATAAAAAATTAAAAAATTAAAAAAAATTGTTCATTGGAAATATTTCGCATAAACTTCCATTACTGATAAAGGAAGCCTGTTTACATAAACTGGTATATAAAATTTGACACGTAAATGGAATGCAAAATTACAGTATTTTCTACCGAATCCTATGAAAGTTTGGAAATTCAATATAAACGATAAGAAACTGAATATAAAAATTCACAAATTTTACCACATACATAATTTTATTCATCAACTGATATATTAAATTTAATATATCAGCTGATGAATAAAATGTTCAGTAACGTAAATTCAAAAACATTTTTAACAGTGTATTTAATACCTACGATTTTATCGATAAAATAAACAAGCTTTCCCACCTCAGATTCAATCCCCGAAGTTCATTGATGAACAATATCACATCTCCAAGTCCGAATGCCTCGAGAACTCATTAAAGAGATTCGCGGTGAGGTTCGTATCCAGCGGCGAAATTTCCGCGTTGCGTCCCGGTTGCATCGGGGGCCGAATTAGCGTGCGGAATTCTGGCCACGAGAGGCGCGCGCGCGAGGAGGTGGAGAGGGAAGGGGTATAAGTAGCTACGTAGCTACCGAGGAGGACTCACTAAGCCGTAAGCGAAAAGCGAGATGAGACGGAGGCGAGTCGTCGAGGCGCGCCCGATGAACCCGCATCACAATCAGCGTCGCAGTCGTTTTCCCGGTGCGGGGCTAGACGGGGTTGTGTGTCTATGTGTGCACCTCACTCGATGCGGTCCGCGGGAAGATGGCGGCGAAGAGGGGGAAGCGAGTCCCGACGATCCTGCAACCGGAGGCGGCAACGAGTCATAAAACCCCGGCGTAAAACTGAAGAAATTAAAAGTTTGAAACTCTCCTATCTGAAATGAGCACTCGAGAGTCGTATATACATGACGCGGGTCCGACGTGTAGAGTCTCTCCGCGTAACCCGGCGAAGGGCTATTCGGATGGCCTAGAAGCATGAGAGAAGCCTTCAAGCCTTCGCCCTAACCGCTCTCTGCGTCTGTGCTTGAATCTCATGCTCAGCGCTGAGTACACGATAACTGTAGCCGCGGAGTACACAAGACCCAAAGTACCTCTATTATGCGCCCCGTGTTACTCTTCCTCTCTTCCGCTGCGTTCTTTGTCTCTCGCGACTCGCGACTCGGCTGCTGCTGCGCACCTTCGGTCCGTTTGGCCCTATCGCAGTCCGGCGCACCCTCTGTGTTTGCCTTTGGCTACTTTTCGACCACTCTGAGGAAAGTTGTGTTCACTTGCGTCCGGCCTCATTGGACACAACTTTGCTCATAAGACGTTCTTGACAGGGGTACTGCGTAATCGTATTACCATTTTTTTTACCTTTTTTGTTTGTGTTTGGGGGAGAGGAGATATTGATATGAATTGGGGGGAGGGGGTGCTGCGATTATTAGGGGGAAGGCGACTGTGTCGCCACCTGTTGGACGAGGTTTAAAAATGATTTCAAACGTAACGGTTTTTTTAGGGATACCGATTTTACAGATTTTGTTACTGACTGAGAGTCGGTCGGTTAAAAATAAGGTTAAAAAATGATTTTGAACGTAACGGTTTTTTTCGCGTTCCGATTTTACAGATTTCTTTACCGACCGAGAGAATCGGTCGGTTAAAAATGAGGTTAAAAATTATTTCGAACGTAATGGTATTTTTTCGGATTTCGATTTTACAGATTTCGTTACCGACTGAGAGAATCGGTCGGTTAAAAATGAGGTTATAAATGATTTCGAACGTAATGGTTTTTTTTTCGGATACCGATTTTACAGATTTCGTTACCGACCGAAAGTCGGTCTGTTAAAAATAAGGCTAAAAAATGACTTCGAACGTAACGATTTTTTACGGATTCCGATTTTACAGATTTCGTTACCGACCGAGCGAGTCGCGTAGCTTTTGTGAGCTCATCGCGTTGATTCATCCACTTGATACGCAGGTCCGCTCAGACCGTTTAAAATATGAGAAAAGTGCATTGATGTTTATGTATGCTCGACCCCCGCTCCCCTCCCTCTCCCATCCGCCACTTCGCGGAATTTCCGTCGGTACGGCAGCGCGCTGCATAAGTAAAAACACGGTGAGTTACAAAGGCCCCCGGCGCGCAGCCCTTACGGATAATATATTACTGTAATATGTGTTCTACGCTGTATGAAACTCGCGCGTGCATACATTCTCCCGACTCACAATGCTTCCCTTGTACTGACTTTGATCTTTTCACTTACTTCTCCTACTCTCACACGCAAGCGCGCACACGCTTCACATACACACAGCTCGCGCGTCTCCGCTGCTTTGCCGCGCTGCGAATCTTCCCGCGAGCTTGGAGGGGGGCTAGACACACGTAAATATTGCAGGCACGGCAGAAGTACGTACAAATTGTCTGCGCTCCTGCATATCCGCCTACCTCGACGCCGTTTGTCTCGATCATGCGCGGACGGTCTGACGCAGTACGAAAATTAATAATAGTACGCAGCAAATGTGATAATTTTCAATTTATAAAAAAAAATTCTGTCTCATAATTATTATTATGATTATCTGTAATATTATAATGTTGAAGTCTGTATCATTGGAATGGAACCAAAAAAATAAAAATATTCTAACTATATTCTAAAATATATTCTAAAATTAATAACAGTTCGCAGCAAATGTTATAATTTTCAATAAAAAAAAAATATTCTATATCTCTCATGATTATTATTATGATTGTCTGTAATATTATGATGTTGAAGTCTGCATCGTTGGAATGCAACGAAAAAAAAAAAAAAAAAAATGTAACGATTCTAAAAAGTTATTATAATGATCAGTCGCTATAATAACTTTTTGTACCCAATAAGATCCTTTGGGTTCTTTAGAACAATTTTTTTTTAATTAAAAAAAAAAAGTAATATTAAGAGAGTGCGAAGCAGCGATATATAGCAACACTCGAACCCCAAAGTGTGGAACGTTTGTTGTGTCGGTAGGCGGAATGAATGGGGCGGGCAGAGGCTTTGACGTAATGGCGTGATGCAATTTATTTGAAACTTTTATGGAACTGTGCCATAAAGGAAATCGGGTCACAGGTTCTTCCGACTGTGAAGATACGTGGCCCGTAGCCATCGACGTTATAGCAATAGGGTTATATAGTCGAGCATGGTATGCACGTTGTCCTTTGTATGTGTCTGTATGTCCCTACATCTGTGTGACTGTGTAATATCGACTTGGGCAGTGGTAAAGCGATATGTGTGACCGGTCCTGACCCACGACAAGTTCGACGCGCCTAATTTTCGTTTCTTCTCCGTTTGACAAACGATCCGTCCATCGGCGCTGGAAATTAAGGAATTCTTTTCAGCTCATAAATGAAGTGTCTAAGACATTTTCGCGAGTCCATGCAGCTTCGCAGTAGAAAAATACCGCAGGAGTGAATGCACTTTACTCATTTTTCACGTCGAGCCGTTCTCGACGGCGTCGACGTCACGTCGCCCGATCACTTTGCTTCGCGGTGCCTCGTACATCAACCTGATGATGATGTATCGTCTGAAACACCTCGAGGACAAGCTTATCGTCTCGCGGGCGTGACGTAGTATCGTCTGCGGACATGCGCTTCGATGTCTCTGCGTCTCACTCTCCCCCCTTCCTCTTCACCCTCTCTGTGTACTTATTAAACCTTCGGAGAAAAATGTCTGCGACATAGAGGAAATACGAATGCCGAGAGAAAACCGGTAACGAACCTTCGCTTTGCGAAGTAGAAAAAAATTCTGTAATCGCTTTGTCCGTTGGAAAATTGACGACAAGTGTAAAAAAAAACAATGATGGAACGATTGGTGTAACGTGTAACACGTTTTGTATCATTTGTATCATTGTAGGTTACTTCGAAGGCGATTCAACCGTTATTAGCCGAAACATAACCTCTCAGGTCTTGAAAAAACAAAGATGGCGGCCGATGCAGCCTCGCGAAGTAGAAAAAATGTCTGTAATCGCTTTGTCCGTTGGAAAATTGACAAGTGTAAAAAAAACGATGATGAAACGATTCGTGTAACGTGTAACACGTTTTGTATCGTTTGTGTAATTGTAGGTTAGCTCAAAGCCGATTCAACGGTTATTAGCCGGAACATAACCTCTAAGGTCTTGAAAAAACAAAGATGGCGGCCGATGCGGCCTCGCGAAGTAGAAAAAATTTCTGTAATCGCTTTGTCCGTTGGAAAATTGACAAGTGTAAAAAAAAACGATGATGAAACGATTCGTGTAACGTGTAACACGTTTTGTATCGTTTGTGTAATTGTAGGTTAGTTCAAAGACCATTCAACGGTAATTTTCCGAAACATAACCTATAGGGTCTCGAAAAAACAAAGATGGCGGCCGATGCAACCGCCTGGCGACGTAACAATGATAACAAACAAGACATAATTAGCCTTGGTGTATACATATACACACAATACATACATACATATACATATATATACCTACTCACATATATATGTATACATCGAGCTCACAGAGCACTTCCGTCGACGCAGGCTTTGCACTGCTCTGTTGATTTATCAAATTTCCTTGATTTATCCCGGACATTATACGTTTCTCAAACTTTCTGTTTGCGTAAACCGGTGCGCGCCACGTATTGCAAAGCACTCCGCCGGAAACTTTCGAAAACTCAATCCCTCCTTCTGTCTCGCGCTTTTGCATTCGCCCTCCTCTGCCCGCGGAATGGTAGCCCTCCTTCTCCGTTACTTTCTCGTTCTCTTTCCGTTTCTCCACCGTCGGCTCTTACTCCCCCCTCCCCTCTCTTCGGTGGCCCCGTCGACCCCCTCCTCCCGCGGGGAGGGGGAGAGAGGGCGCCCCCCTCGAGTCGCGCGCGGCGTTTTCCTCAACCCATTTACTCTTTGGAACTCGGCGCGGCGTTCGTCGGATCAATACGGGGAAAATAACAAAGGTAAACAAGACGGAGATGAATGACAAATATAAATTATACATTCGTCTTCCGCGAGGCGTGCGGGTGGAAGGGGAGGTGGGGGGAGGGAAGGGGGAAGAAGTGGAGGGGGCGGCGACGGTGAGATGGAAGTGGTGGATACACCGAAGGTAGCTACAACGCTCGCCGTTGGCGCTGTACATCTTCGCTTACTTTTCGAGGAAATAAAGTTTTGAATTATTGGCATTTTTGTATTTTTTTTGTATTTTCTTTCCCTGTTGTTTTTTTATCCGTACTTTCCGATATTTCGAAATGAAAGAAAAATCGTGGCTGTGAAATTATTGCAGACTCGGAAAAACCTTTTCGCTGCGCTCACTTTTTTTTAATTGAGGAAATGAATTTTAGTTCGAGGAAATGAATTTTTTTCGAAATCGATCGCAGGATTATTAAAAAAATGCACGATTACCTGTCGGTAATGCAGAGCGCTGCCGATTGCGAAATTTTGAGAAAATGATGGAAGTCGAGATTTAAAACGTGTCAGGAGGGTCGTTCGGCGAAACGTAATTGGTCGGTGATTTTGTTGGGAATAAGCAGCGGCAGCAGTTTCGAGATCATTGTCGGTGCGATATAAGTGGCCTGGTCAAGGACAGTCGAAACGGTGCAGTCGAGCAATTTCGTTTTTACTACAATGAGGCAATTTTCGGGGAGTGGGGGAGAGGGTCGATAATAATAGCAGAGGGAGGATCGATAATCGGAGGATAAACAACTACGGGTATGTTGCTGACGTGCGGCTGCTCTGCGGCTTCGTATTTCGCAAGCGAACGATCCATCCCTCCTCCGCCACTTTGAACGTAACGCACAGTGCGAGGTGTACGCATTTCCTGCGGTGAACCAAACAAGCCAATATTTTAACTGTCTCCTCTCTCGCCGCGGATGCATTAAACGCGTATCAACGCTTCGTCTGTAAAAGCAGCAAAGCTTACACCAAAATTTATAAACTCTAGTTTACACTAAGAGAGAAGAATATAGGAATAGCCTCTATACTCATTTACCAATTCAGCAACATTCCGGAATTCTGGCGATTTTTCCCATACTTGTAAAAAAAGAAAAGAAAAAGATAGAAAATGAAAAAAATGAAATGAAAAAATGAAATGAAATGATGAAATGAATGAATGAATGAAATGTAGCGTATATGTCTACGTGTATCAGAAAAATCGCCAAAATTCCGGAATTTTTCTCAATAGCCACACAAATATAGTGACTGTTCCTATATTTTTCTCTCAATATTATAATACTGAGAACAGAAAAAAAAAGAAATTCGACAACCGAACATAAAATATCAGATTAGCAGTGCCAAATTTCCTGAACGCTCCTCCCACACTCGCATCTCAATTTTTAGCGTCGGTTTCTCGGTCAGATTTCTTCCTCAGGGCCACTCGGGGCATAAAAAAAGGACACGCGAACAAGCGACACGTTTTGGTCGCTGACGGAATATAATACAGAAAACACGAGATGCCGAATCTCCCGCGAGACTCTCGGGTTGCGCACGACGGCCGTCAGGTGGTAAGCAGGGACCGTTTTCGTGCCGTCGTCGCCCGTTTGACCGTTTTCGTGCCGTCGTCGCCCGTTTGCACTTTGTCGCTGCCGCGCGCGCGAATCTTACCCACTGTCGTGAATGCGTCTATACAGGTCTCCTCTTCCACTTGACTCGCTTCACCCTCGTTGCCCGAATTCATCTCTCTCGCTCCGTCATCGGCGACCGGTCAACTGCGATACGCTTCGCCACCTGCTCGAAGCGAGGTTAAGTAGCTCGTTGTCGTCCCTCTCAGTTTCTCTCTCCTCTCTTTCTCTCTCTCACTCACTCCCGTAACCCGTCTCCCTTTTGGCCCACCGTGCACCCAGAGACTCGGGCGGAATATCGATAACGCCACCATAAGGCGAAACTTGGAACGAAAATTCCACCAGGGAACACGAGATTTCGACGTTGGGTATCTCTTACCGATCTCCGTCTGCGCACGCGGCATTTCTGGCGAATGGCAGCTGGGATTTTATTCGGTCTGGTTTGCTCCACGATTTTATTTTTATTTATACTATTAATTCATATTTTTGTACTTTTGTATTTTTATATATTTTTTTTACTAACGAGGAAACAGACTTTTCAAATTATTATTATTTTTTTAGGACAACGAGCGACTCGAAGTGGAACGTCCCATATTTTTATGTATTTTTATTTTATTTTATTTTTTACTAACGAGGAAATGGACTCTTCAAATTATTATTATTATTTCTGTTTTAGGACAACGATCGATTCGACGTGGAACGTCCCATATGACGAAAAATTGATGAAAAAAAAATTCCCAAAAAATGAAAAAAATTATGCCAAAAAATAACAAAAATAGCTAATAGCGACCTGAATCAAGTTGAAATAAACACAGAAGACCTCAGGGATGATATAATCCGAACGAAATCGTCTAGCAACAATAATTTCCGGAGATACCAGTCTCTAAAGTCACAACAGGCGCAGCGTCAGCTGAACCATTTTTTTCTCCCCCCGCGTCTCGAGGCACCGGGTCTTTAAACAAAAGGGTACGATCAATCATTTTTTTTTTCAACACAATCGGCTTGTGTCAACTCGGCGAGCTCATGTTAATCGGAAATCGAAATGAACTCTGTGTAACTTTCTTTCAGATGTGCGAGAGAGAGAGACAATTTGATGGCAGGGTCGGTAGCTTCCCTCTCTCCCGGTTAGGGGGGGGGGGGGGGGGGGAGGGGGAAGAGACGAAAACATGCTGACATATCGAGCTATCGGCGAACAAGAAGGATCGTAAATTGTTCGTATACGCGACTGTCCGATATCTGATCGCTTTATCGGCATTTACCAAGTGTAATTTCGACGTATAAATCATGCAAAAAGTCGGGGGCCATAAATTGCGGCGAGCCCGAACGACGACGACGACGACAGAAGCCGGGCCAGGGCACAATACGCGAGGAGAAGCCGAAGGTTGAGGCTGCGGAGGCGGAGGAGAAAGCGGAGAGACGGCTGATGTCAGCGAAGAGGTTGACAAGATGCTGATACGGTCGATAACTCGCCCTCCTCGTCGTCGTAGTCGTCTTTCTGCCGTCGACGAAGGCATTCCGAGTTGTATGAATTTGTACTCCTCTTCGTGTACCGAACACGAGTTCACCTTTTTTTTCCACTCCCCCTTCTATTTCTCTTTCGGCGACCGCTCATCTCGCAGAAAGAATTCAATTTAATTTCACCGACAAAATTCACCGCTCGGGGAAGACGACCCTTGGGACATTTTTTTCACCGCCATGTGTGCCTCGTATAATTCGGATAAATTAGCATTTGATGGGAAAAAAAGTTTCGAAAAAACAGAGTTGAACTGGAAACAGTTGTTGCTGATTTTATAAAAGGTTTGAAATTGGGTGAAGCAATGAATTATAATGAATATAATTAATATAACGAAATCCGCGTGAAATGTCCTACGAATGGACTTTTTTCAACCGCTGATGCAAATCGTGGAGCAAAGAACGGGGGAAGAGAAGTTAATGAGAGGACAGCGTGACGATAAAAACGACAAAGCGAGCGTCATTGGCTGCGTCGCGAACGAACAAGAAGAGCTATATACAACGGCGGTGGTTCCCCGCGGCATCTATGTGTCCATGTAAATCGATTGGGCGCGCGAGCGGCGTTGCCGTGTCTCGTGTAAAAATTCCACGGCGAGGAATTCCATCGCTGCAGCGTTATCGCGTCGCGGGGGGTCGGCGGAGGGGGTGGCGCTGGAGGAGCGCGGAAAAATGAGTGAGAAACCGGGGGCGAGAGGCAGAGGAGGAGACTTGATAGACGGGCTGCCGCCTGGAAGACGAAGATTGATCCCTCGGTTACACTGTGTTCTTCTCCTCGCGGCGCTTGTAACGATCAACGTGGCGCGACGGAAGCGAACAGAGGTCGAGTACAAAGCGAGAGACGATAATTTTCCCAAAGGAAAATCTCTCGTTGATCCAGCGAATTCCATAAAAATTGTGCAACTTCACGCGGAAATTCGCGGCTCCGTTCTCGCTCTGTCCTCGTGTCCTCCATAAAAATTCCGCTTGTCCTGAATCCTCGTGAAGTGTCGGCCGGAGGATTCGAGAGACCAGGAAGGCCTCTCCACTCGAACGTATCGCACCTCCTCGGCGAAATCCTCGCCGGCGATTTCCGTGATTTCCCAGCGTTTCGGCTTTGGTCTTCTGTTTGGGAGAGAAAGAAAAATATAGTCGATTATGTGATGATAAGGGGATGTACTATAAGAATTATATGATAAGGGGAAGGGCAATTTGTAAAAGCCCTTTCGGGATTTTATAAATTCCCTTTCCTTAAATATATAAATCTATATATTGCCCTAAAAATATTAGAAAATACAGTGGAATAAATAAATAATACAGTCGATTAACACAGTGGGATTTTTTTTACCCGAATCTAGGATTTCTGACAAATAAAATGAAAAAAAAAAATTGTTTTCGAAATCAAATAAAAAAGAAAAAATTCATGGCCTCCATTTGAGCAGTTTTTGGCCCGGAAGTGCCAAAACGACTCACCGACTGAAGTAAACCGAATCCAACATCGTGTCCGGCAACTCTCGATGATGCAGATCCCTCAAATTAAGCGTAAACAGAGCCGCAACCAAACAGCTCATTATCAACACAATCGCCATCCTCGGCACATGCATCAAATCATGATTTCCCGCCCAAACGAAAATCGTCCAAGTAGCCCGAAAAATTCCAGTAAGCCGACCTCTCAGCAACGTTGGAAACGTGCGAGCATTATAGTTAAGCAAAACGCCGTTTCCAAGACTAACGACGGCGACGTTGAAGAGCACAAGAGTCGTTCCAGGTCCGACGACCGAAGGCTTCAAATCGTGGAGGTGAATCATCAGAACGAAGGAGCTGGCGAGTACCAACGATATAGAAATCCATAGGACGCGTCGGTGACCCATCAGAAGGACGAATAGCTGACCAATCAGCATTCCAGCGGTCGTTGAGGCGACGAGCAAAGTGTTGGCGAGGTGAGACTTAGCGATCGTCGAGAGGAGAGTGTGATAAGCGGCGCCGAAGATTAGGGCGAAGAGAGCGGTGAGGTAGATGATACCGACGACTTCCCAGGCGATTTCCGGTTGACCGACGATGCTCCACACGCCAGGAATACGTTCAGCTAAACGATATCGTTCATTTGCGTGAGTGATGTAAGCGACGCGAAAATTCGCTTCGACCGGACGTTGATTCGCTTCTGCGGCTCGGAGGATGAGCTTCTCCAGGCGACGAGTATCGCGAACGCAAAATAACCAGGCTGGAGATTCTGGGAGAAATCGTGCAGAGACGAAGACGACGACTGGGAGGACATTTATGAAGACGATCATTTGTTCGTAGGACTCGAAGACGCTGCTGATCGCTGGTGAAAGACCTAAGGGAAGGCAAAGAATTATTGGCAGGATAAAAAAAATTAGGGCGAAGTGCGAAGATCATTTCAGTATCTACACTGAAAAAAATTAATAGTTGTGATTACCAATCGTTGGTCAGAGCTACTAATATTTTAATAACTGCAACCAATATTTTGGTGGATCGAACCAATAATTAGTAATCGCAATTACTAATTTTTCTCAGTGTATCGATCCCAAGAGGAAGGCTGAAAATTATTGGCAAAATAAAAAATGAGGGCGAAGAGCGATGACTGTTTGTTGAGGTGATTACCGATTCCGAGAGCGAAGCAGCCGCAACTGATGGTTAGCAGTCCCGTTCGCCAGGAATTCGTGCTTATCTCGACGATGAGCACCATGGACATCGCGAAACCGGCGTGGAAAAATCCGTGGAGAACGTTGGCGACGATGAACGCTGCGAAGTTTGAAGATGTGGCGACGACCACAGCGATTATCGGTGCCGCGCCGCACGCGATGAATATGACGATTTTTCGGCCGATTCGGTCGCCCAGAGAGCCGAACCAGAGGTAGCCGGCCGTACGGCCGAAGGAACTTGAGGAGAGCCACAGAGTCGAGAGGACGGAGCCGTTAAAGCAGCCTCGGTCGAACTGAAATCGCGAAATTTGGCAGTTTGTCAGAAAAAAATATAGTTTTTTGCGTTTTTCTCCTCGAATTTTTTTTCTTTGGGCAAAAACCGGTCATATTTGGAATCAGCAGAAAATTTCCCGTCGGATAGGGTTTTTACACTTTGCGAAATCGAAAATTTTTTTTTCGCCAAAAAACGCAAGGGGTACCCCTTCTAAAAATTTTCGATTTTTGAGGGTTAACTTTAAAAATCTGTAAAAAATCGAAAAATCGAGATATCGCGTTCCGCTTGGCGGCATTCTCTTCTTTGACAAGTCTTCTTTCGAATGCAAAAAGAAAATCCCGATTATATTAATCCAAGGAAAAATTACACCGATTTTAGTGAAGGTCCAAAATCGGGAAAAAGTAAAAAATCGTTTTTCGCGTTTTTCTCCTAAATTTTTTCATTTTTCGAGCAAAAACCGGTCATATTTGGAATCAGCGGAAAATTTTCCATCGGATAGGGTTTTAAAACTTCGTTAAATCGAAAAAAAAAAATTTCGCCAAAAAAACGGCAAGGGGTACCCCTTCTAAAAATTTGCGATTTTTGAGGGTCAACTTTAAAAATCTGCAAAAAATTTAAAAGTCGAGATATCGTGTCCCGCCTGGCGGCATTCTCTTCGTTGAAGAGTTTTCTTTCGAATGAAAGTAGAAAATCCCGATTATATTGATCCAAAAGAAAATTACACCGATTTTAGTAAAGTGCCAAAATTGGGAAAAAGTGAAAAATCGTTTTTCGCGTTTTTCTCCTAAATTTTTTCATTTTTCGGGCAAAAACCGGTCATATTTGGAATCAGCGGAAAATTTCCCATCGGATAGGGTTTTAAAACTTCGTTAAATCGAAAATTTTTTTTTTCGCCAAAAAAACGGCAAGGGGTACCCCTTCTAAAAATTTGCGATTTTTGAGGGTCAACTTTAAAAATCTGCAAAAAATTAAAAAGTCGAGATATCGAGTTCCGCCTGGCGGCATTCTTTTCGTTGAAGAGTTTTCTTTCGAATGAAAAAAGAAAATCCCGATTATATTGATCCAAAGAAAAATTACGCCGATTTTACTAAAGTGCCAAAATTAGGAAAAAGTGAAAAATAGTTTTTCGCGTTTTTCTCCTAATTTTTTTCATTTTTCGAGCAAAAATCGGTCATATTTGGAATCAGCGGAAAATTTCCCATCGGATAGGGTTTTAAAACTTCGTTAAATCGAAAAAAAAAATTTTCGCCAAAAAAACGGCAAGGGGTACCCCTTCTAAAAATTTTCGATTTTTGAGGGTCAACTTTAAAAATCTGCAAAAAATTAAAAAGTCGAGATATCGTGTTCCGCCTGGCGGCATTCTCTTCGTTGAAGAGTTTTCTTTCGAATGAAAGAAGAAAATCCCGATTATATTGATCCAAAGAAAAATTACACCGATTTTAGTAAAGTGCCAAAATTGGGAAAAAGTGAAAAATCGTTTTTCGCGTTTTTCTCCTACATTTTTTCATTTTTCGGGCAAAAACCGGTCATATTTGGAATCAGCGGAAAATTTCCTATCGGATAGGGTTTTAAAACTTCGTTAAATCGAAATTTTTTTTTTCGCCAAAAAAACGGCAAGGGTCCTCTAATAAAAAGTCCGTATTTGCGCAAATGTGACCTTTTCCGTCAGGCTCCGTTGACCAGAAGTCGTGTACTGAATCCCATAAGGACACGGGACAGTCCGGTTCGTCTCGATGAGCGGTCTCTCCGCGTAGCTCAAGCCCCTCAAGTCCTCGTAATCGACGTCGAATACCCTACAACCCCGGTAGTAACCCTCGGTGAGCATCTCTGGCGTCCAAAGTCGTCGCCCTGGACTCGTCGGCTCCGTCTCATGACTGTAGACGATCCACTGGACGTCGGTCCATCCTCGAAGAAAGTCCGGCATCCTGCACCACCAGCCGCTCGGACGGACGATCGCCTCGTTGCCGGCGTTCAGCAGATGCGTCAAAACGGTGAAGCTGAGCGTCAGGGTCACTAAAATCTGCCACCTGCCGGAGCCGACGGTCGCATCTATCAAATCGTCAGGAAGCCTCGTCGAGTCTCGACCTCGAAAATCATTTCTTGACCCTCGAACTCTGTCCAAAAAAAAATTCATAATTAATCGTAATCGTTTCATAAATTAATTTTCACAATTTTCACCATTTTTGCAATTTTTACAAAGGTCTCGTTTACCCATTTTCGTAATTCCAATGCATTCGCTCAGCGCTGTCGTCGATTCCGACTGTTCAGAGTCCAATTCTGAACTGAACTGATATTGATTTCACCGATCGACCGAAGCGAGATTCATCCTCTGTAATTTTATTAGCGCCACGATCAACCAACTGCGATGCATAAAAATTAACTTGTTCCATGTGTGTGTGTTATTTTTTTTTTTACAATTTCCGATTGAGTACTCACAGCAATTGGCCCTCACAGCTCGATGATTCGATTCCGTTGTAACACCCTCGTAGTCGGGGAGCCCCGCGTTACGAAACTAAACCATTGGAAACGGTTCGAACGAGACCTTTGTCGGGCGTTCGTGTGTACAGCGAACTGGACGGTGCCGCCGCGGCAAACGGTTCGTTTGTCGTCTCGTTAAAGACGCTTAATTTAACATCGCGACATGCTTCATTTGACAAGTGTCATAGCCGCCGTCGGTTGACGCGACTGTTGCCAACTTCAAATAAGTGTCGCGCCGCCTGAGGAGAAAGAGACGCGACTGACGCGTCCGCTGCTGCTTCGTCACCTCGAACACGGTTCACCTGGCACCGATTTTTCTCGTTCCCGCTGATTAATCGGGCTCGTCCCGCGAGTCGACGGCATAAATAATGCGGGCTCGCGCCTTTGAGCTTCGCGTAAGGGAGCCAATCCCTTTGAACCTCCCTTTCCATGTGTGTGTGTCTACGTTTTTTGCCCTCATTCTATCCTCGATCCGTTCTGATGGTGGAAAAGAGAGAAAATAAAAAAATAAAAGATTGTAAAAAAATAAAGTAAATCAGATTTGCTGCCTGACCTGTAAATTACGTTCCAATAGGGACAGAAGCGACTTAGCTGGGGTTCTGTTGAGACCGTCGCGCGCCCTTTTCGTCCCCTCGACTTTGGAGGGTCTTCGAACCTCGACCTTGACCTATCCCTACGGGCAGAGAAGGGTGGTTAGTGCTGGAAATAATCGATACAGTCAGGGACCAAAGGGAGACGAATTCTCCTTTTTTTTTTAAACCTAATCGATCCGCTGCGATGAACAAATTATTGCCTAATTATTACCACCAACATTTTGCACAGATAAATTTGAACTTGCAACAAATTCAAGGTCAAAGTATTGGTACCAATATTCCAAAGTGGTATTAATTCTAAAACACATCTCAGCAGTGCAACCAACCAATACACATTTGCCAGCAAAAAAATTCCCACATCGCATCTACATCCACGTCCAGGAATTTATTTCCACGCGCGGAAAAGGGACGTTCGTTCGGAGGTCGCGCAGCGCGGCTGTCGACCTTGAACCTGGCCCAGTTTCCGGCGACCGGACGGGAGTGGCAAAGGTCGGTTAACCCAGAGAGAGAGTTCGAGGGAGAGTGAGAGAGAGAGCGGTGGCGGAAGAGGCAGCCGAAGCGACAGCGTTGTACGTAACGGCTGTGGTAGGTAGAGGAGCTCCGAGACCGAGGGAATCGCAGGAGGCGAAAGCGGCGTCGGCAGCCGCAGCAGCAGCAAGCAGCCGAGTGCCTCGAGCGGGGGATACGAACGTGCGGCGAGACGAGGAAGCCGCTCGGAGGTCGGCCACACGCTCGCTCGCCCCGTCCGAAGGCACCAGACGGAAGGAGCGACGGGCGAGAAGGAGCGACCGAGAGGGGTTGATCTCTTCGACGACCCTCCGGGCGAGCTCGCTTTATAGGTGCGCGCCCGGCGTCTCTCACCGAGAGTCGTCGGAGAGATAAAACGAGACCGCGACGCGCGCGGGGAGGGGAAAACGGAGGAAGAGAGGCGGATAGGCGGAAAGGCCGATTCATCTTCCCGGAAACCCTCGAGAAGCGTGCTCCGGGGTCAAACCTGTCTCTATCTCAACTCCTGGTCGGGGATCCCTGCTGCGACTTGGCAATGAAACGTGACTTTGACTCGTTTTATCTGTTACTGTTTTTTTATTTTATTTTATTATTTTTTTGAAATTGATTAGTCAAAAATAAATCACTGGATTGTTGGTTCAATGAAGTCAAAACAGCGATAAAAATTGGGGTTACTATTGCGTTACATTGTCTGGGATCACTGCTGCGACTTGGCAATGAAAAGTGACCTTGACTCGTTTTATCTATTACTCTTTTTTTATTTTATTTTTATTTTTTTAATCGATCAATCAAAAATAAATCACTGTTTGGATTGTTTGTTCAATGAAGTCAAAGCAGCGTTAAAAAATTGGGTTAAAAGTGGGGTAAATTGAAGAGAGTGAAGCGATAAATTTATTAAGACTGTTTACTTGCAGTGTAACTTTAACTCACTGGAAACTGACTGAGATAAGCCAAAGAAGCTGGAAAAGATATAATATTGTCTCTGTCACAACAACATTGCAATCCTGATCCCGAAGGGAATGTAACTCTGCTGCGTTTTAAATATTTTTCATCCAAAAGTCCGCGAGAGATAATTGGCAATATGAATTTTCGTCGGAGTGCATTCGCTCGAACGAGCGAGCTTTTTCTGTTTGTCTCGGTCGACTCCTGGGATAATGTATAAGCATGACGTAAGGACGACCTGGAGGGGGGAACGACGGAAGTCGGGGGGAGGGGGGGGGGAGTGAGATGGCGAGCGAGCTTTCAAACTCCATTTACCGAGCACTGAGAGTGGAAAGCGAGAGAGAGGGAAAAATGGAAAAGTCCCTTTGGCGAAATGGATTTCCGCTACACCCTCTCCCCTTCTTCCTCTCAGTCGCGCGTCCACCCCCGCTAACCCCGCGGGTCGACATCACCGCCACTTCTGTACACGCACGCGATACACACGCCGCTGCCACTCGGCGTATACGCCCACTGCTGCCTCTGATATACTAAGAATAAGATTGTTCCAACTACGCGAGAGATTTTCCTCTCTACTTTGGTACACATCGCCGAGTACTTTTTCCTGTACCCTCGCGACGCTTCCTCGACGGCAGCTTCGGCGCGCGCGAAAAACTTCCAATCTCCTCACGGCGACGGTATTATACCGCCCTTATTTTTCTACCCTTCGTCGTTGGTCCGCTGCGTCGACGGCGACTGAACTGCGGCGACTTTGGGGCTCAGCTGAAACGAGATACATTTTTTGTCAGTTCGATAAAAAATAAAAATTAATAATTAATAATTACATTAAGGGGTTATCGCGTATTTTTGAATATTTAGACATACCATTATTTGGAAATATTGGGTAAATCGTCGTTGGTCCGCTGCGTCGACGACTCTGAGGCTCAGCTGAAACGAGAGAAATTTTTTTGTCAGTAAAATAAAGAAATAAAAATTAATAATTAAATTAAATTAAGAAATCGCGTTTTTCTAAATATTTAGAAATATAATTATTTGGAAATATTGGGCGGTTCGAGAGTGTTGACGTCAGTACAACGGAGACAGAGCTCACCCAGCGGCAGAAATAACGCGAGTGCTTTAACGACGCGGCCCGGACGGCACGCTTAAAAGTTACGCAGATACTTTTTACGACGACGAACGCGCGCGTCTGCTTCTCTCTCTATGTGTGTGAATCCCGCGCGAGTCGACGTAGGATGACGCGTTATGACGATCCGGCGTTATGAGGGATGCGGGCGCACAGCCGATGGGCAATACAGCGGAGGAATATTTTTACACGCGATACTCGAGTTACAGGGGATTTTACGTCGACTGTAAAAGCATCAAGCTTTTCCCCTCGGTCTTTTTTCCATTCCCCTTGGCCCACCGCGCGCGGCCATCGGCGAGAATAATGCCTCGACCTCGCAAACTTCTCCCGCTGCCTTTTTTTCCCTCTTTTCGCAATGCAAACTGAAACTGCAGACTGAAAAAAATATCTCATCGCGTTCGAATATTCGTTTCGAAAAAAGCAATGCTGACTGGTTTTTCTAATTTTAATCAATTGGAGAAGCTCTGCACATAAAAACCGCTTCGTTGTTTTTCAGACAAAATTAATTAGAAAAAAATAATTCATCTTAAAAAAAAATGACCAATGTACTAAAACTGAGACTCTCGGGTCTTGCAAATTTTGAGAGTGTAATCAGAGAGTGAGAAAAAAAGTGAAGGAGACTGAGAGACTTTTCTTCGCATTTTTTCACCGTTAATGATAATGGCTCTGTGCGAACGAGAGTGTTTGCGAGGTTCCTGCGAGGGTGAAGACGGCACTTCGGAAAATGCGTTACATTTTCGCGGCGGTGACAATGACGAGCCGACGAGGCGGAGAAGCATTTTTTTTCGCAGATGCATCTCCTGGTGTCGCGACGAACGTGTCACATGTTTATTGCGCACGCGTCGCCTGACGCTTGGTCCTCGGTAATATTCCTCGGGTGCCGAAAGTGACTCGATGTAAGCCTTTTGCCCCCAAGATCAAAGCGCGTTGGTAATGGACGCCGGTGTGACTATTGAACGAGTTTCAGCATTGGCTATGTGCTTCAGCTGAAGTCACTGTGTAGGGGATCCGGGATTTGTGTTTTGGAGACGTCGACCGGATGATGAGAAGGCACGAAAAAAAAAAAAAAAAATCTCTTCGTCTGCGCGCGATGTGACGATAATCGGGCCGCTGAATCGTCGCTCGGGGGTCGAAAGCCGGTTGAGTGGCGTTTTGAACAACCAGCAGACACTCCTCATCTGAAATAAGAATATTGTCAGCTTCTGAAAATTCACTTAGAGAATAAGTGTAATTGTGGATGGTACTGTTACTATTTTTAGAATAAATTGTGTACTTCAATTAATTTTTTTTTTACCTGAAATATATTTAAAAAAAAATGTCCCGGAATTATTCCCATCGCGAAAATCCAATTCCAACAGCGAAAAAATTTTTTCACCAACATTTCCACTACCCAAAATTGGAAATTCTCCTGACGAAATTTTCCACATATTTTCGGTTTTGTTCCCCTGAATTTTATGGTCCGGAAAAAATTCCCTGTGAAAAAATAAAACATTTTTTAAATACGGCATCGAAAAATGTGAAGGTGATGAATGAAACGGGAGAAAAATAATTAATACCAAAATCATTGAACTAAAAGCCGTCTTTCCATCGTCTGTGAAAAAATAAAACATTTTTTAAATACGACATCGAAAAATGTGAAGGTGATGAATGAAACGGGAAAAAAATAATTAATACCAAAATCATTGAACTAAAAGCCGTCTTTCCATCGTCGTCAGCTTTCGGAGGCTCCACACGCGACCGATTCTCGCATCTCCTTCCCGGCGCGTCCTCGCGCGGATCAAAGGGCACGAGAGACTGCGGGACGGGTCGAGCTGCGAGGAGAGGAGAGAGGGGAGAGGCACGAATGAAATTGGAAACGTGATTGAAATGGCTTGTAATTCTTTTCCGAATTCAGCTTCTCTCGCCAAGCGTGGCTCAGCTCTCTCCTCGCCTTCCCCTCTCGACTCTCGCAAAGCTCTCCCGCGTCCTTCACTCCCCCTCCTCGTCTCCTGTTCCTCTTTAACCGGCATCATTCCAGGAGCACTGCAAATATTTCATTTCCTCAGCGCCTCCATCCAACGTTTTCATCTCTCGATTACATCGCTGTTTTTTATTTTCCTCCCCCTCCCCCACCTCCCTGGGAGCCTCAACAAATTCGTCGTACATCTTCTTATTAATCCTCGAAAACAACCTCCCCTCCCCCAACCCTCCCCTCCGCCTCTCGCCCGATTTACCGTAATTCATTGTCGCCGAATCGTCATAAACTTTCAGCAAAGAAAAAAAAATCACGGAAATTCGCTTTCGCATTTTTATAATTTATAGCCCAGAATGCTACACCGAGTCGAGGCGAACTCGAGCGAAAAAAAAAGCAGAGAATAAAACAAGCAAGAGAAAAAAAAAGCAACAACAACAAGAAGCTTTGAAATACAGCGGTGCATTCCGTTCGAGTGAACGTACTACAATTCCGACTAGAAAATCCATTTCGTTTTAACTTGACGTTCAAATTGAATATTTGTAGTTGTATAGGGTGGTGCCGGGGCCGAGGGAGGCAAGAGGGGCGGAAGAGGGTGCAAGGGAGCGGGGAGGGGGGGGGGGGGGTAGTAGGGGGAGAGGTTGAAGAGAGTGAGAAAGAATGAAACGAGGCAAAAGCGAGGCTGACGACAGAGACAGCCCAGAGACCGCCGGACTGGGCTCAGAGGGGTGGAATTTCCGTCTCTCTCTTTTCTGTCTCCTCTCTCTATCATCCCCCCTCTCCCCCCTCTGCCCTCTCTTCGTCTCCGAGCGCTCTTTCTTCTCTAAATCACGTTTATCAGCAGCGACGGCAGCAGCGCCGCCGCCGCCGCGGCGGGGGCAGCGAGAGAGAGAAGAGAGAGGAGAAAAGGGGTGGAACGGGGGGGGGGGTTTGGCTCTCGGTGTACGCGCCGAGGATGGTAAACCCCCCGTTCGGGGGGGGGAGAGGAGGGTGCAAGCGAGAAAGGGGCAAAGAGTGTAGCGGGAGAGCGAGATGAGGAGCAGGGAACCCGCGGATATTGATTCCCATGAGATGCGCGCGCTCGCGCCACCGAGAGACTCGGGTACTTGCACCCCCCTCATCCCCCCATCCGCACCCCTGCAACCCCCTCACAGTGTGTTTCGTCCGTCTGTGTCTCTTCTCGTATTTCCACGGCAGAGTCGCTGCACCTACGGTGTCCGTGCGCAATTTATATACACGTTTACGCGTATAAATAAATTTGTTTGTCTATAATATAAAAAGATCTCGCCGCCGCCGCTGTGTAAGATGATAAAGCAGTCAAATGACACTGAAGGCTGATTTTTTTCTAAGTCCTCCAAGCGACTTGGGCTGATTTTTTTCTAAGTCTTCCAAGGAACTTGGGCTGATTTTTGCTGAGTCTCCCCGATTTTTTCTAAGTTCTGGTTTTTTCTAAGACCTGATTTTTTCTAAGTCCTGGTTTTTTCTAAGACCTGATTTTTTCTAAGTTCTGGTTTTTTTCTAAGACCTGATTTTTTCTGAGTCCTGGTTTTTTCTAAGACCTGATTTTTTCTAAGTCCCCCAAGGCATTATATAGGGGGGACTTACCCTAATGAAAAAATTTAAAAATACTGTTAAAATCCGATAGAAATGAACAAAAACCACATAGATCCAAATAAAATTTTATATCAGGATCTATAAGTTTTTTGTCCATTTCTATCGGTTTATATCGGTATTTAAAAATTTTTTTCAATAGGGTAGAAAAATTCGAGCTTGGAGGGCATTCATAGAAACCATTACCATGGCAACCAAAAAATATGCCACAATACCCTCTAGTATATAAATATACACGTAAAACAGATGTAAATAACGCATCGGAGATTTTAAGCGAGACTCGAGACACAAGTCTCTCTGCTCGGAACATTCGAGAGACATTATGCAACGAACGAGACACTGTGCTCTTTAGGGTTGAGGACTCAGCGGTGAAAGAAGGCTCGCAGGGAGGGTTGACAACGATGGCGAGAAGGGAGGAGAGGATAAAGAGAGAGATAGAGGCTGGGGAGGAAGGTCGTTGCTTTTTACGAGTTCCAACATTGACGCCATTAAGCCCGAGTTTAGTGTAACTAGAAAATTGCCTTCCGTTAATTCGAATTTAGGAGCGAGAGACGGAGGCGCGCAGCTCGTGCGGTTCTCTTATCTCGGCTCGAATTGACGCTCCCTTCCCTCCTCCCTGCTGAGGGGGAGGGACAGACTGTTGCTCGCGGGGTTTTTCCCTCGCAGGTGGACGGCCAGATGAGATTCCTGTGAAAATGTGAGACAGACTTTTATTACCTTGCCTTTATTTTGCGGGTATCAGAAAAAAGGGAAGATGCGATTTACCGATACGAACGGCGACGAATGGCGACGAATATTGGAGTTATTTCCTTCTTCTCGCTGTTCCTTTTTTTCTGTAATAACAATATTTACAATGTTACTGTAATTTCAGAGCTCTCTTGTTGCGGTTGCTATTTTCAGCAGGCATAAAAGTCTGTACTTACCGACCGAGCGAGTTGGGCTGGAAAAGTGGTAGAAGAGTGGATGAAGTGCACGTTTCGAGTCTTGGGTTCTTGCTTCACCTTCTGCCGTTCGCTCTGCAATTCCCGACTCCCCGGAACTTCGTTGGCTCGTTCGGTGTCGGCCGTGACGCGCGTCGCGTGACTTGCGAGGTTTTCCCGGCTCGGCACCTCTCGGGACCTGTTGGGAATGAGTCGAGAACGATTAAACCAAACGAATTTGGATTTATTTTCACAACCCAATTACCATTGAGTTGTGAAAATAAATCCAACTCACGGAGAAAGTCTACAAATCATACCTACATATTTTTCATGGCTGTGAAAATAAAAAAAGCACAAGTGGCCAGGTTTTTAAATTTCAACCCTACCACAAAAAAAAACACAAAAAAAATCCTGAGTCGAGAACGATTAAATCCAAGTCACGGAGAAAATCTACAAATCATACTTACATATTTTTCGTAGCTGTAAAAATAAAAAAACAAGCACAAATACCCATTTTTTTTAATTTCAATCCTACCACAAAAAAACCCCAAAAAAAATCTTGGAAAAGATCACGTGACTAAAACACGTGCCAATGGCTTCAGTGCATCTCTCCTCGCGTCACGAGATCCTCGAACCTGCGACTCGTCAGTAGGGGAATCGAGGGTTGAGTCGGGTCGCGGTCGTCGACGACCTTCCTCAGGGGCGAATACTCTACGCGTCTCGCAACCAACCTTGCGGCGTGTCCGAGTCAACGGATCGATATATGTCCGCCTCTCTTTCTCACCTAAAAAAAATACTAAAAAAAATGAGAGCTACTCACCTCTTATAAATCCTGTGGCCCATACAGTTGCCAAGATCCCAGAGTATTTTCCGGGTGTGGAACGCGCGAGGAAGCGGAAGACGCCGGAACGGGGTCAAAGGACGTTGCTCGGTCGTTCGCTCGCGCGAACGAAGGTCGAGGGTCGCGCGACGCGTCGCTGGTGTCGTAGTCCCTTTCGCCACTCGGGTGCCGTGAGCGCAGCCACGCAGGACTCCTAAGCTAGAGTGAACAAGACCGTTGAGTAAGAGAGAGACAGACAGAGTGAGACGCAGATAGAAGGAGACAGAGTGAGACGCAGATAGAAGGAGACAGAGTGAAACGCAGGTAGAGGGAGAGAAGGAAACACACAAAGCGAGAAGGAGAGCGAGTGAGAGGGAGCGACTGTCGCCTCAGCATTTAGCTGCTGTGCAGGTCGTGAACTTTGGGCCGGGAATGGGGGGCACTGGAGCACGAGAGCCCTAAGGTCTCGCGGGGGTCGAAGCTTCGGTTGCCGGAAGCTCTCGTCGAGCTGAGCGCGAACAGGCAGCAGGTCCGTCGGTTGCGTGTCGGGCGCCCCCCGAGAGCGAAGCGGCGAAGGAAAGTGACGAAAGAGCGTTGAAACGGCGGTGGAGAGGAGTGGAGGGAGGGGAGGGGGGGGGGGTGCAGCACTGTAGAAGTGAGAGTGAGCGAGACAGAGACAGTGCGAGCGAGAAAGAGGGAGAAAAAAGATAGACAGTGAGTGCGAACGAGAAAGAGAGAGAAAAGGACAGAGAGGGACAGACAGACGAGAAAGAGGGAGAAAAAGACAGAGAGGGACAGACAGACGAGACTGAGAGGGCGGTTGAGGATGGTAATAAGAGGTTAAGGTACGTTGGCCCGAGAGGACGAGGCGCAGACAAGAGATCGACGCCACCGGCGACGCCGCGACCGCACAGGGAGCGAGAGAGAGAAAGAGAGGGAGAAAGAAGTGAGCAAGAGAGAAAGAGAGATGGCGCTCGCGCACCAAGCGGAAAGGGTGAAAATGAGGAAGCGAGCGAGCGTGTGGCGCGTCGGCTGCTCGACTGGGGAGTCCCGACGCGAGTCGCGCGCTGCAAGAGCAGCGCCTGGGTGCGAGGGAGACAAACAGAATGCGAGAGAGAGAGAGACTCGAGTATACAGAAAATCGCACGGGAAAGCGAGCGAGAGATGAGTAAGGGATTTGCGGTGGCGGCGTCTGTACTTCTCCCTCCCTCTTCCCTCTCTCTCTCTTTCTTCTTTCTCTCGCTCTGCCCAACGTTTCTCGTGCAACGGTCCGCGCGCGCTTTCCGGAGGGCGAGAAAGCGAGAGGGAATTCAGATATCACGCCTGACCTCACGATCGTCCGCGCGCTTCCGCGCTATCCTCTTCTCTTTAACCGCTCGGGCGTCGGGCTCACCGAGTCTCTACCCTCTCTCTCTCTCTCTTTCTGCCTCTCATCTATCTATATATCTCTCTCTTTCTCACTCATCTATCTATATATCTCTCTCTTTCTCTCTCATCTATCTGTATACCTCTCTCTTTCTCTCTCATCTAACTATATATCTCTCTCTTTCTCTCTCATCTATCTATATATCTCTCTCTTTCTCTCTCATCTATCTGTATATCTCTCTCGTTCTCTCTCATCTATTTGTATATCTCTCTCTTTCTCTCTCATCTATTTATATATCTCTCTCTTTCTCTCTCATCTATTTATATATCTCTCTCTTTCTCTCTCATCTATTTGTATACCTCTCTCTTTCTCTCTCATCTATCTGTATATCTCTCTCGTTCTCTCTCATCTATTTGTATATCTCTCTCTTTCTCTCTCATCTATCTATATATCTCTCTCTTTCTCTCACATCTATCCATATATATCTCTCTCTTTCTCACAGCGCGTGCGGCGTCTCTCCTCTCGCTTCAACTTACCAACGGTCTCTCTGCTTCAGCTCTCTCAGCTGGAAGAAGACCGACGGAGAGTGGAGCGAGAGAAGAGAGAGAGAGAGAGAGAGAGAGAGAGAGAGAGAGAGAGAAGGATGCGGAGGAGGTAGGTTAGAGGGGAGGGGGCGAAAGCCCAACGGGTAAACTCACCGAGCGCCAGCACACGCCACTACAACTCGACTCCTCGGGCGGACTGGCGGCGGTGCAGGAGCAACGCGGGCCAGCGTGCCGAGAGTCGAGCTCGCCACGACTCTCGACTCTCTCTCTCTCTCTCTCTCTCTCTCTCTCTCTCTCTCTCTCTCTCTGCCTCCATTTTTCCCTCTCTCTCTCTCTCTTGCTTCTCTACGCTCGGATCGTCCCCCCCCCCCTCCCCTCCTCTCCGTCCTTCCACTGTCGTATTGCCTGCCTACCCAACCTTCGTGTGCCGGCTATTCCGCACCGCGGGACCCAAGGCAGAGACCCGGTGCAGCAGATATATCTACAGCGAAGTAGTAGTACTACACCGCCGCCATCACCACCACTACCGACGATCCTGGAGTCACCCGAGAGAGAGACAGAGAGATAGAGGGACGTATAGTATACCTCGCACGCTGCTGCCACTGCCGCTACGCCGTCTATATACAGGATGATTCAGAATGTTTTTGTCAGCCATTGAAGAATGACAGTTTAGCACCTCGGGAACGAAATTATTCAGCCGTTTTTTGTAATTTGCAATATTTATTTATTTATCGAAAATTTGAAAAAAATAGACCAATGGGAACAAATAAATAAATAAATAAACCAGAAGACCAATGGGAACATAAATAAACGAATATTTAAAAAATACTATAAATACTATAAATAAATAGTATTTTTTAAATATTTATTCATTCATTTGTCACCATTGGTTATTTTTTGTTCTAATGCTTGTAAATAAATAAATATTGCGAAATACGAAAAACGGCTAAGTAAATTTGTTCGCGAGATGGTAAACTATTTTTCGTCAACGGCTGACAAAAACATTCTGAATCACCCTGTATAGGTGCATACAGCTTTGCTATCGCTACCGCTCTGCCGACGCTCTCGTGCTCTACTAGCCTCCAGCTCGTTATTTCCGTCTCTCTCGCTCGCGCCTCGCTCGATTTTCCGTCTCTCTCTGAACCACCGACACCGACGCTGTGCTCACTCGGCGACTGCTGCGAGAGAGATACTTACTCTCGGCGCTATACCCACTAACACTCGCGACTCGCGCGAATGCCGCTACGGCTACCCGCGTTTTACTACGAATACCACTACTACGATTACCATCAGCTAACGCCGTCACGTTACAGCTTGCGTCGCTTCCTCCGCTGCCGCCACGCTTGCCTCTCTCGGTCGAGCTCTCTTCACTCTCGTCGGGCGCACGGAGAGCGTGCCGCTTCCGACGCGTTTCATGAATGAAACCCACGTGCCGACGACGTAGACGATGGCGACGACCACGTGTTCGGCGGATGACCCTTCGTCCACGGTTGTGCGGATTATGCGAATGGTGTTGTAAGAAGGGGGGTTATTGTTATGATGGCCGCTGTGCGGATGCGGCGCGCGACACGTTTAGACTTGTTTTCGAGGTTATGTAACACAGTGTTGACGGGGGTCGGATATTTGCGTCAGGTTTGGCGATCGAGTCACGTTCGGATCGAGGATTGTGCGAAATGGGCGAGATTTTTGGTTTTTAGGTTAGGAGACACCGACCGGATGATTATATATGCTTTCCGTATCGTCCAAAGATGAATCCAGTGTGCAAATGGCGGCAATGTTGACGCGGGTCGGATTTTCGGGTGCAGATGGTTCGGATTTGCCGATCGGGACACTTCCGGACCGAGGATTGTATTACGAAATTTGTGGGATTTTTGGTTTCCTAGGTTAGGAAAGACTGATAGGACGATATATATATATATATATGCATTCCCTTTCGCGCAAAGATTAATCCACTGTGAAAATGGCGGCAATTTTGAAGCGAGTCGGATCTTCGAGTGCAGATGGTTCGCATTTGCCGATCGAGAGTTGTGCGAAATATGTAAGATTGTTGGTTTTTTTTAGGTTAGGAGACACCGATCGGACGATACAGATGCTTTCCGTATCGCCGAAAATGGCGTCGCGGCGGTGTTCGCAAAAATTCGATCGAATCAATCGAAACGTATCCGCCACTGTAAGAGTTGATTTGAGTGCCGCACCGGCGCTGCACTCGAATAACAAACATTTTCGCGGAGAGGGATATAAAGTTGGCGAGCGCGTTATGAGAGCCTCGCGCTCTCACTCTCTCGTCATTATTCCGTCAGCCCCCGGGTCGATATATCCGGCGTAATCGCGCAACCGTTTGTTTATAGCCCATTAAAATAGCCCGGGCAATAAAAATGTCCGCAGTCATAAAGTAAAGTAATACTCGCTGGCTACGCTCGGTTCTTCCTTCGTCTCCCACCTCCCCCTCTCGTCTTCCCTGCCCCCCCCCCCCCCCCCCCTTCCGGTCGCTCCTGCCCCTCTTATACGAGCTCCGTGATATAGGATGTAATTCCGGGAATCACTTAGGTAGCCGCGAAAAGAAATCCGCTATAGGCATCAGGATATACGAGCTCGCTGCTCGTGTGTCGCGCGAGTGAGACTAATTTTTGCGCAAGACTTCGCGAAATGCCCGACGATAAATCTCGCCGCAAAACACAAACGTGTGTGTGTATTGCGGCTGCGTATAAACGACGCGGTACTTGGCTGCTGCAACGCCGCGACTCGCATCACTCGCCGTGAGGTGCCTCATTATAGAGACGTTACAAATTAGATGCAGTAACACGTGTGATGTATCACCGTCGATGCTCCGTCGCATTTTCCGCTTTTTCACGGGACGCGAGTCCCGCGGGAATAACGAGACGAGTCGCAAAGCGACGTTATTCGTGCGTTTATAAGTCGGCTGGAAATAGTTTTACCTGCGAGCAGAGATCGAGGCTCCTGCTGTTTATTCAATAGAAGAAAAAAATAAAATAAAAAACAATGCATAAAAAAAAATTAACCCTTACTGTGCACACATCTGATGACACTACCTGATTTGGGGTCAAATTGACCCCAGTGTGCACAGTGAGGGTTAACTCAATTTCTACAAAAAAAAAAAAAAAAAAAAAAAAAAAAAAAATCATATCCGTTTCCAGCTGTTTTTTAGGCCAATGACGACCAATGACTATCAATTATTCGTCCAATCATCTTAGGACAAACCCTAAACACAACAAGAAAAAAAAAAAAAAAAAAAAAAAAAAAAACCGTTTTCAGCTACTTTTTAGGCTACGACCACGGACCATCAAATATTCGTCCAATCATCTTAGGACAAACCCAAAACACAACAAAAAATGCGTCCATTTTCGAAATTCATCTTCCGCAACTCATCCCTACAATTCTCTCCCATCTCCGAGAAACGGGCAAAACGGCTGTTCCCCTGTTTCGACGCGGGCTATCACCGTTTTCCCGTTGTCACTGCGCATACCCGAAGGATACGCGCGGCGCGTCGGCGAATCCCAGTGGCGGCGCAGAGAGACATCGGTCGCGCGGCGTCGGCGGCTGCTGCACCGGCGGCGGGGGAGGAGGAGGAGGAATCGCGAGGAGGGAGGAAAGGCAGCGTCGGGAGAGGGACGAGAGGGAGCAGAGGGAGGGGGGGGGGGGAGGCGAGTCCTCGGGAAGCGGGCAGGTAGTGGCTGGCAGGCGCGGCGGCGGCGTCGGTGGGGTGGGGGGGCTCCGCTCACGCCGCCGCCGCGATACCGCGCGCAGTGCACATTCACGGCGACGGAGTAACGCAGAAGCACGGAACGCGCGCATCGCACACGCCGAACCGTCCACCAGAAGCAGCAGACGCAACGCGAACGCGATATCGCGGTACTAACCTATAGCCGCGGCGACCGCTCTCTCAACCCCCGCGGCGACTCTCCGGGGATCCAACCTAACCCTGAAGAAGAGAGGGAGAAGAAGACACGAGAGAAAAAGAGAGAGAGGGAGAAGCGAGTGCAGAGGGAGAGAAGACACGAGAGAGAAAAAGAGAGAGAGGGAGAAGCGAGTGCAGAGGGAGAAGACACGAGAGAAAAAGAGAGAGAGAGGGAGGCGAGTGCAGAGGGAGAAGACACGAGAGAGAAAAAGAGAGAGAGGGAGAAGCAACTGCAGAGGGAGAAGACACGAGAGAAAAAGAGAGAGAGAGGGAGAAGCGAGTGCAGAGGGAGAAGACTAGAGAGAAAAAGAGAGAGAGGGAGGCGAGTGCAGAGGGAGAAGACACGAGAAAAAGAGAGAGAGGGAGGCGAGTGCAGAGGGAGAGACACGAGAGAAAAAGAGAGAGAGAGGGAGAAGCGAGTGCAGAGGGAGAAGACACGAGAAAAAGAGAGAGAGGGAGGCGAGTGCAGAGGGAGAAGACTGGAGAAAAAGAGAGAGAGGGAGAAGCGAGTGCAGAGGGAGAAGACCCGAGAGAAAGAGAGAGAGGGAGAAGCAACTGCAGAGGGAGAGAGACAGACGGTCCAGGGAAGCACAACATTCGTGTTGTGCATCGCGTACACCGCGACTCACCCCCTCACCCCCCCCCCCCCTCACCCCCCACGAACCTTCCCTCCAGCCTGCACCCCTCCCGCCCCCTTCTCACGCCCGCCGCTTCCGGCACTCGCGCGGAGAGACGCAAACGTCACCCGTGGATGTGTTGCCCGTGTGTCACTTGACACCTCCGTCGCTGCTCCACTGACTCCCTGCGGACCGCCCTGCTCCTGGTTCTGGAAGCACGCGACGCGTTTACTCGAGACTATTACTGCATAATAATAATAATCAGCATAATCATAATAATAATAATAATAGTAGAGCTGCTGCTGCTACTACGTTTACTACTACACGTGTCAACACGTTGCAGTGATATTCACACTTTTTTTTTTTGTGAATGGACAATGTACTGATTATTCTCGCGAGAGTCGAGAGACAGTTTAACTGTTTATAAAAATTCGCGCATTTTGTGAGGAGTGATCAGGAAGTGGGACTTTTTTTTTTAGGCTGTGTTTCGGTGCAGAGTGTGTGATTCGTGTTTTTGGGGAGTTTTGACCAAGTTGACGGGGAGAGTGGATTATTTCCATCGAGCGCAATCGAAGAGCGACTATCGTTTGTGTGCAGAGTGTCTCCTCCGGTCATTTCCGAGTGGGCAGGTGACGATGATCGAGTGCGCGACGACTATGTTTCGCGATCGCGACGGCAGCGCCGCTTGAACCGTACAACGCGCGATTAGTCTCGCGTTTCGACCCCCCGCCGATGTATCTCGTTCGCGGTGCTGCTTCGCGCGCGATGGACGAAGAAGAACACTCGTGTCTCGTCGCCGGCGCGACGCGTTTCGCGGATAAACAATAAAACGTGCGCGATACACCCCAATCAAAAAAATAAAATAAAAATATCCCATCCGAAACTTCAGATTCCACGAATCCCGTCGACGGGAAAAAAACAAAAGAGTCGCGCGATAGGCGTGAGCGCCGCGCGAGCCGGCCAATCAGCGTCGACCGACGCGCCGTTTGAATCTCAACCGTCATTCGGGAAAAACAAAAGAACGTGCGAACAGTGCAGTGTTGACTCGGCCACGAGACTCACGTGTCTCGACGCCGCTGCTCATTTCGACGACCCTGAAGAGAGTGGTACAGGTCAACTCCGTGGGACTAGCCGTCTAGGCTTAAAAAACGAAAATTTCGACGACCCTGGGTCACGACAGGGAAAAATGGTTCGCCTGGAGTGACGCCGGCAGACAGAATATTGCGAATTCGAGTGAAGTGAAGTAATAAACAACATGCGAAGGGGGGCGGGAGGCTTTGGATTGCAGCGCCGCTCGCGATAGAGGAGAGAGAATAGATCGAGAGGAAGCACAGAGAGAAAGAGAGAGACAGAAGAGAGAAGAGATCGAGAAGAAGCACGAAGAGAGAGAGACAGAGAAGAGAAGAGATCGAGAGGAAGCACACAGACAAAGTGAGAGAGAAGAGATCGAAAGGAAGCACACGGAAAAAGTGAGAGAGAAGAGATCGAAAGGAAGCACACTTAGAGAGAGACAGAGAGAGAGAGAGAGAGAATATATTTATTTAGCCATTGGCTACTTTGCTTTTTACATCACATCGAGACCATCATTTAGAGAGAGACAGAGATCGAAAAGAAGCACACTTAGAGAGAGACAGAGATCGAGAGGAACATTCAGAGAGTGACAGAGATCAAGAGGAACCACACGAATAGAGAGAGACAGAGATCAAGAGGACCTAGAGAAAGAGAGAGAGAGAAAGCTCAGCGGGCTGCTCGTCGTCTCGCGGGTCTCTCGCGGCGCGCTGTGTGGAATATTTCCGGATCGATCGTCCGGGACATGTGCGGTCGGCGCTCGTTGCTGCTGCTGCCGCTGCTGCTGCTCGTGCACCCGAGAATCGCGGTGCCGCTACTGGCAGCCAGTGACTGCGCTCGGTACAACCGACGCCGCGATATCCAACGCGAGAGTCGTCGGGCTCGGCGCGAGGCGTCGTAGTCGCCGTTCCGTGACGACGCGCGACGGGGATTCCTCGTTTCTGTATATCTATACGTATAAAAATATATACACACACGTGTATATATATATATATCGGCGTAGGGTATACATATATATTTGTCGCGCTCTCTCGCTCTGAGGGAGAAGAGTCACTCGGTTCACGCCAAGTGGCCGAACGTAAACAAACCGCGTGTGGCCGGCATTAGGTGACCGGGGTCAATTGGTTAACGTGCCGGTTTTTTGGATTGGAATTGAGTGACCTTCGAGAACGTGGATTGGATAATTGCGAATTGAGGAGTTCGGTTTTGACGCTTTGAGGAGACAAAGTGCGAGGTGCGAATTCTTGGAAGCGAATTTTTGTTGGGATTGGACTGAGAGAGGAGGTTAATGCGGAACGCTCGGGGCGGTTGTGTTTTACGTGTCGTTCGAGCGGACGAGAAGGACAGAGTCGCGGGGACAGAGACTGTTTGGTGTTTGTTGAAGTGAAGTGATACATAGTTCAAGTGTTTTTGGAGAAGGAGGAGGAGGAGGGACGACGGGAGGAGAGGACGAGTCGGACGAGGAAGGAACAGCCGGAAGTACGATGAGCGACGGAATCGTCGGCGCTATCGCGATCAGTTTGTTCGGTAAGAATTTTTATGGTGGAATTTTTATGAAGTTTGCGGATCTTGAAATAGGGGTCGGGGGAAAAATGGCCGGGAAAAAATGGGAGCGTGTAAATTGCATTTTTGTGTGTGGAGGACACGGCCCTTTTTTTCTTGGTCATTTTTTTCCCGGCTATTATTTCAACCGGCCATTTTTTTCGGCTATTTTTTCCTTATACCGAAGTTTGCATTGTTGGAATGCAACAAAAATTAGAAAAAAAAAAAAAAAAAAAAAAAAATTCTTATGAACCCAAAAGATCCTGGGTATAAAAATTCATTATAACGATTGATCATTAGAATAATTTTTTTAGAATCGTTAGAATAATTTTAGAATCGTTGGAATAATTTATTTATTTTTTTTTTTTCGATCCTGGGTATAAAAATTCATTATAACGATTGATCCTTAGAATAATTTTTTAGAATCGTTGGAAAAATTTTTTTTTTTTTTTTTTTTTTCGTTGCATTCCAACGATGCAAATATTAATATCGTAGATTTTGCGATCGATGCGTTTTGCTTCAATGTTTTTGGCTGATTGCGTAGGCTTGATTTTTTTATCGCGACAAGCGACGCTTTTGCCGAAAGATTTTTACAGGGATTCGTTTGCCGGTTGCGTGTCTCTCTCACTCATTGACGAATCGTCATTCCAGGCGGAGAGAAGAAGCTGCTCACGAGGACGACGTCGTCCGCGGCTGCGGGACCCGACGGCTGCATGGACGGCGGTTACGGGATGCTGGGCGGCGATCTCGACGTCTGCAGAATGTTCGATCAGTACGCGTACAAGGTCAGTGCCCATTCTTATTTTTTGCTTCCTCACAGAGGAACCATTGTTTACGTGAAAACATTTTCATTCGAGATTTTTTTTACCTTCGCTGCGCCTTTTTTCCTCGTGGACCGCCAATTTTCAATTGGCACCATTTTTTACTATAATTACGTGATAATTTTTCCAATGGATTCCAAAGAAACCATTTCTTTGGTATCGCTGCCATTGACTGAAATCCTTATCCCAGTTCTACGCCAGTGCGTTTCAATGTTTACGGCAAACGTCAGTGAGAAAGCCACATTTTATTAGCAATTGTTCTCAGCCTCGTCGATTAAGGTAAAAAGAATTTCTATTATTTCCCGCGTGGGAAATTTGTGCATTGTTGTTGCGCTATGTTGAGTGAACCGAAAAGAATTTTCTGGAACTGTTTTTACTCGCCATTTTTTTTTTTTTCAGCAAGAAAACTTCAGGTCAAAAAATGATTTGGATGAGATGAACACTGAGAAAAATTAGTAGTTGCGATTACGAATCATTTGGATGAGATGAACACTGACAAAAATTAGTAGTTGCGATTACCAATCATTTGGATGAGATGAACACTGACAAAAATTATTAGTCACAACTATTAGTTTTTTTTTCAGTGAACAGGTGGTCCAGTTTCGGCGCTGGAAATATTGCAGGGGGGGGGGGGTTGAAATGGCTCACGAAGCATGTACGCTTTTGCTCCTCGCGGTCGTCCGCTCTCTTAGCATTTGATATTCGAGACAGGCTCGCTGCGCACGTCGTGCGCGCCTCTCCTTCGTTTCCTCTTCCTCCGTAGTCCCTCGACCCTCGAGTGCTGCTCCTTTCACCTTCTTATCGCGTCTTCCCGTCTCCCTCGCGCCGTTATGCACTCACGTACCCGACATAACAATATTCATGCACCTCGACGACACTGTTTTCGACACTCGGCTCTCTCAGACAACGCTGGAAAATAGTTTGAGAAATTTCTCGGGTTTGTCCTTTTCGCTCTGCCAGCAAAACCAATGGAATCTGCACTCGACTCCGACAGATGATAAAGAAAGAAAGAAAGAAAGAGGGAAAGAGAAGAAAAAACAAGCCTGCAAAGTAGAACCTTGCAAATTGCTTCCTCTAAATTTTGCACTTTTAACGAAGCTACATCTATGAGGAAGTATGTTGATCGGTTTTGGCTTCCTCATAGAGGAAGCTTCGTTAAAAGTGCAAAATTTAGAGGAAGCAATTTGCAAGGTTCTACTTTGCAGGCTTGTTTGAGCTCAATATATTCGCGTGAATAGATATATGCGCGTGAACGAGATTTTTCAAAATATTCAAAATGCCATAAAATTTGAACGGCTGGACAGATCCGCGTCAAATTTCGACTCAAAACGTAGTCTATGGTTGTCCATATGTGAACCAAATTTGAGGTAGTTCTGCAAAAATTTTTTCCGCATTTTTTTTTTCGTGTCGGTTTTTTTTAGTTTCTCATGCCGCAAAATCTAAATTTACCGATATAATGACCGTTTCCTTGACGAAACTCTTCGTTAATAATCAATAAACGTAATGACATGTTCGAAATTGCAATCGGATGTCTTATTATTTACAGGAGCTAAATTTACTTCCAGAGATTCGAAAAAAATTGAAATTGCAATAACATGGGAACTGCTTTACCGATTTTTTCCAAATTTGGTACAGATCATGGTTTGATGGTGGTCTATTAACGTACAAAATTTCATCCCTATATCTCTCAATTTACGGAAGTTACATCGTGAAAACCATTTTTGCCAAATTTTCAAAATGCTGCGAAATCTGAATTTATTAACCGATTCGCGTCAACTACAATCCCAAACAGTGTTGCATGATAGCCCACTCACATGCCAAATTTGAATAAGATTCATCGAAAATTGCGACAGTTATCGTGTAAACAACGAAACGTGCACATACACACACACACACATACATACATACATACATTTCGCACAAACCACTTTTCTCGACGTTTTGGACCATTCTGAGTCTACTGACATCAAAATCTCGAAAAAAATTTTTTTCACGAAAACAAAGCTTCCTCTATGAGGAAGCAAAAACGATTGAAGAAATAAAATGGATAATTGCACATTGAAATGCGCCGCAGGCTTGAGAACATTTACTCTCTGACGTTCCATCTCCTTCCTCCTCAGCAGAAACGCAACGGAATGATTTATTCTTCGGCAATTGAGTTTGTGCAATAGAGCGTAATTTGATTGGATTGCAAACGAGCGAGAGAAAGGAATACACAGAGTCGAGACGGTGCGTTTGAGGAAAAATCAAAATCCGCCAGGGATATTGGGCTCGCGGCCATTATACGTTTTTCGCATTAATGCGCAAAATGATCGACGGACCAAAACGGTCCGCTTGGTGGTCGAGAGCAGTGAGGGTTTGCTGTGTGTAGCGCCGCAGGCGGACGCTCTTCGGCGGTGGGAGGACACGAGCCAAACACGTTCGTGTCGTGCGGCTTATTTATTGAGTCATCTGTGGAGAGAGACGTCAAAGTCCTCACTCAAGTTTAATTGACGCATAACTATGTTTTTTATACTTTACCCTAAAAATGCAATGGTGTTGAAATTTGCTTCGTTGGAATGCAACGCAAGCTAGAAAAAAAAATTATTCTTATGAACCCAAAAGATCGTATTGGGTTTAAAAAGTTATTATGACGATTAATAATAAAAATAACAATCGTTAGAATAATTTTAGAATCGTTGGAATAATTTCTTTATTTATTTTCATTGCATTCAAACGATGCAAACTTCATCAAAAAATTCTCTCATTTTAGCGTGATGGACGATGAAAATTATAATAATAGCAGAGCGATGAAGTGCACCAAAAATGCAAAGGACTGAATTTATGGATTTTATTTCAAACCATAAATGTGGTCCTGAAAAATCATATTAATTGTGTAAGTGTTTTGTCACTTATAATAATGATTGTAAATATTTATTTCTAAACTTGATCCTGAAAAGTCATATTAATTGTATAAGTGTTTTATCATTTATCATAATGATTGTACTTATTTATTTATTTATTTGTCGTCGGTGCTTCCAAAGCACCGACACTCTTAATTCCCGCCTTGTTTTAACCCTGTTTCTGTTTCATTGTCGTCAGAAGCTGAATCGAGAGAGTGAGTCCGGTTCGTGAATGGGTCGTAGCCAGAACCGCGTGTTTCCATTTCGATCTTCCTCGTCGCGCGACGAGTGGACCAAACCGGGGTTCGCGACGACCGAATTAAACTGCGGATTCTAAATCAGGTGTCGCGGTGTGCTCAACAGTCTCGGCGAGTACGCGAAAAGGATTGAGTCGGTATATAACGAAGAGGGCGTGAGACGTGTTACTCGGTGCCAGAGACTCGAGGGGATAATCGAGGACACCACTCGGAGAGCCAGCTGCGCCAAAATAACTTTTCGAATAACTCAGACACGCACTGCGAATCGTTCGACTCGCGTCGCAGACGGAAAAGTTGACAGTCGATGGAAATGTCACTCAAAGTTTTCACTTAAGTCTCTGAATTAAATTGACAAAATTTTATCCAACGTCGTTTTGACGATTAATTCCATTTACGTTGATTAATCTTCTGACTTTTCTTAATCTTGCAGACTGGATTTTTTCTCGGGGCCGGATTTTTTTTCGAGGCCGGATTTTTTCTCGACAGATGGAATTTCGTCGTGTCGACGACTTTTAGACCCCAAAAGTCACGCATTCGTAGAAGTTAATGGCCAAACCGGTTGGGAAGTGCAGTCTCGTTCTTCGGGGGAATCACCTACACAATCTTGAGGTTATACTAAACACATAGACGATGTGGAACACACACGGCTCGTTTATCACGAGCGCGGGAGAAAACCGTTTCACCGCACATCACGTGCCGGGAATTGGCTGTAGCAGAGCGCTATAATATACGAAAAATAACAAGGAGGCGTGGGACGAGGAAAAAGAACAACAGTGCCCGTTGTATTACTTATGATTGATAGTGGCGTTGAACTCTATTAATAGCCGAGGGAATCCACGCTTCGATTAATACGAATAAGGGCCACGTGCGCCGAGAAATGGAAGGAGGGTGGTGATTTTTCCTGGTGCCCCACAACACACGGAATTTTAGTAAATAATTTTTTTTAATATCAGACACTTTGGTTCAATAATTTTTTATTTCAACTAGGCTAATCATACGCGCTGACGCGCGTGCCTGAGATATTTTTGTGCTATTGCGCTTTTATAAAGCTTTAAAAGGGTAAAAAGGGGAAAACCGCCCAAATCGGGGTCACGAAATTTATTTTTTCAAAATATCGACTTTAATCTATAAAAATCTTTCTTCAACTGAATAAAAAAAAAAATAGAATGCAGCGGAGCGAAATTTTCCTCTCTCCGTCGAATCACTCCACCCGAATGGATCGACCGTCTCCCGAGTCCATCGATATCTCAATAATTGTCTTCGCGACGTCAGGAGAATATTCCATTAACTCGGTCGCTTCTTCCAGCAGCTAAATAAATTTATCTAAAGGGCCTCCCGCGCGTTCAAGGGTCGGTTAACTCTCTCTCTCTCTTTCTCTTTCGCGGGTGTTCTAGGAGACCCGCGAAGGTATAGATAAACGAGAAGAGAGAGACGAGCGCGTAACACAGAAGGCCCCGCGCGCGTTATCATTGGCTGGCGCGGCTGTGCGGGCTGCTGGAGTGAAATGCAACGCGAAATTGCGCTCGGCCGCGTGTGCGATGTGTTTCGAGCGGAACAATGCAACCCTCCCGTCGCTGCTTTAACCGCTTCGAAGGAAAGACTATTGATTTTGCAGCTCACTTGTGTGCACCCTGTATATATGTTGTGTGTGTGTAAATGTCTGAGTGTGAGAGTCTCTGTGTATCCGTGTACGATGTGTGTGCGTCTCACTGTTGTGCCTGCCTCTCCGCATGTGGGGAGGAGAGACAAGGGTGGAGGAGGATGAGGAGGAGGAGGACGGAGGGAAAGAGAGGAGAGAGAGACTCTTTCCCTCTCTTCTCATCGCCCTCTCCGTGTCTAAATGTGTTGTGTACACTGTTTCCATCGGCGCCGTGAATCCTGTTCGTACATTCTTGCATAACTAAAACGCGCTCGCGGACTAGAAAATAAAAAAATAAAAATTCTGCGTCACAAATGAAGAAGGACGAACCGTCAGCAGTCGAAATGACCGTATTTCGAAAACTCATAATTGAGACACGTTTTTTAAAATTATGTTGAAGTTTGCATCGTTGGAAAGCAACGAAAATTTTTTAAAAAATTGTGAAAATGAATCCAAAGGATGGGACTGGGATATAAAAAATTATTATAACGATTAATCGTTGTAATACATTTCTAGAATCGTGAGAATAATTTCGTTTTTTTTTTTTTCGTTACATTCCAACGATGCAAACTTCAACATAATTTAAAAAAACGCGTCGCAATTTTTAAAAATTGCAAAAAAAAATAATGTTTCAAGTGATGTTGAAGTTTGCATCGAAAACCCGAAACGAATTTTTTTTCGATGCAAACTTCAACATCACTTTTTAATTTTTTTTTTGCAATTCTTTTTACCTTATCGCGGCAAACGTACAATATTCTTCCGAGCGAAAGCGTAAACAGCCTTAAAGACAATGGCCAGGCGTATTTGTATAATAGGAACAAAATCGCAGGCTCGTACTGTGAGGCCGCGATGAATACGGTAAATAGACTTCTGGCAAGTATAGCGACTGTATATGTGTACGTATACATATATATATGGAGGCTCTACCACGCCCGCTTTCCTTCCCACAGCGACCTCCTTCGAACAACCCTCGACTGTGGCAGTGTAGCGCAGTGTTCTGTATTCCTTTTCACCTCAGTGCTACGATTATAATTTTCCTCCCTTTTTTCTCCTCTTTCCCTTGCATAGCTTTTTTTTTTTCGTCGAGTTCTATCAGCACCTAACCCCGTTTACTCTGCCTCGGCTTCATCCTTCTTTTTTTCTCCTTTCCTTTCGTTTTTATTTTTTTTTTCCCCGTCTTCCTTCCTTTTTTTCCCGTTTATTTCCACCTCCCCTCGCCTTCCATTCGCTCCTTTTTCTTCCTCTCACTCGAGCTTTTTTATTTCGTCCCTCTCGGGTTGAAACAAAATGAAAGGCTTCCCTCTTTCCTCAATCCAACGGTCGTCCCCCTCTCCATCAGCCTTTCCCTTACTTCTCCCACCTGAACCTCCCCTTTCTGCCTCCTCCTCTTCCCTCTCCACCCCCTCGGTAGGTGGCTATCCATAAAAGGATGAATAAACGTAGATTGAAAGACCATAAGGAATATAGGTATACCGAATGCGCCGTCGGTATTGAAACGAAGAAATTAAAGCTGGATTTCAAATGAAAATAAATTTGTTCACCCTCCTCCGACTCCGAGGGAGTTGCCGGCGACTGAGGAGAGGGGAAACAGTCGGGGTAGCAATACTGCGATAGACGAGATGCGCGGTGAGTGCTGTAGACCGGTCGAGGGGGGCGGGGGGAGGGGGGAATGGGGGAGGGACGGGAAAGTAAATCGAATTTTACTGTAGCTCTTTCTTACAAACGTCGAGAGCGAAATGAAAATTGCACGAGACGCTGCAATATAGTTGAATCAACAGTGTATATGAACGTGTCTGTCGGTCTAATACAGTCGCCCGGAGACCTCGGGTTCCTCTTTCTACCGGCGGTTGACAATTATTATTCAAAATGAGATGCGAATTGCTTTTTTTAGTTTCATGTCGTATTAAAACGAAATAACGCGAGCTAAAGGTCTTATCTCGTTGCGGGAAAAATATAATACACTAAAATTTCATTATTATTATTATTATTATTTAAATATGTAAGTGCAAACAAAATTATTTTCGTGTTTTTCAAATCGTATTTTTTATTTTTTCGGCAAATTTTTTCGGGTAAATAATAGCGATATTTGGAATCAGCGAAAAATTTAGTAGCTGTCAAAATATAAATGAAAAGTTGTAACTGCAGTAAAACGAGCAGTGTGGTTGACAGGAAAATTTAAAAAAAAATGAATAAAATCGCAGGTTACCAGACTTCGATTTTCGCTGAGTGCGAACGAAACGTTGAATCAGACACATTTCACGGCTGTTAAAAACGTAAACAACGCAAAAACAGACGTCGTGACATTGGAAAAATTGTACAAGAGTTACAAGTTCACCCTCCATTGCCCTGATATATTTTTTTCGTTGCCAGTTGTACGCATATCGCAGACGTATCGATTTTGTTGCACCTTTCATTCCACATGACAATTTTTTTTTTATTGCTTTATTAGTCGAGGGTATAATATTTTTTCGCAAAATATTTTCTAATTCGTCGCTGACACTGCGGTGAAATTGTAATACGATTGAAACTTGTCCCTTCTCCTCCCTGACAGTGGAAAATAAATACCACTTCTGGTCCGTCTCGCCGCGGACCAGAATCGATTGGAGAACCGTGAATGATGGATAAATCAACGCGCAGCAGCGCAGAAAGATAACGGATGCGGTAATAAATAATGCTATCCAGCTCTCGCGCTGTCTAACTTGAATCTCCGCGTGTCTGTGCGCAAACCCTGTGCACATATACACTGCATTCCATGTATGTGCGGTTGCAATGCTCGCAGACACCTATATACACGTTGCACTCTATTTCTCTCCCTCTTCCCAGGGTCCCTCATGGGATGCCGCGGGGGTGCGGCTGACGGGGGACGAGAAGTCCGATATCTCCGGTATATCCACCGCATATATCCGTCCGATCGCTCACAGTCACGGGCAATCAATTTGTGGAAGGCCAGACGCGCGCGCGCGCGATGCGGCGACCTAACTTTGGTTACCGGTTCGTTTGGTCCTTTGCAGAGACACTGGGGGAACATTTTCCAAAAATGTTTAAAATCCGAATAAGGACTGTCATTTATTTTATTTTCCTGGTAGAAAATTTGTAGCATTGTGTTAGATTCGGCCCAAGCCAGGCACTGATCAGGGCCGGACAGGGATGACATGGCTGTGACCTGGCGATGAGTGTAACGCTGTACATTTTTTACCAGGGTTAGTCCCAGTTTATTATTTTATTTCCATTTTTATTTTTTTCTGTCACCCATTTTTTTTTTCTGGTAGAAAATTTATAGCGTTCTGTTACATTCTGCCCAGGCCAGGCACTGATCAGGCCCGGACAGGGATGACATGGCTCTGACCTAGCGCTGAGTGTTAGCTGCAAATTTTTTACCAGATTTAGTACCAGTTTATTTTTTGTATTTTTATTTTTATTTTTTTCCTAGTGAGGCAATATTGAATTTATTTTGTCAAACGAATCGTCGTTGTTGACTTGTTTCACTGGGAAAAAAAAATTGTTTTGAGTTTACTAATTTTTTTTTGTCTTTTTTTATCATAGGGATCATAATGGGGAAATTGTAAGACAAATCGAGGAGGACTGCCCCACACTTGCTAAAACTCCGTGGACGACGCTCGAGGTTCGCAGCTACGTCGTCGTCGTCGTCGTCGTCGTCGTCGTGGTACCCCCGATGCACACTGTTTAACAAGAAACTCCAATTAGTTTCCGCGCTCCCGTTATTTATGGGAAGCATTCGTCAATGTTACTGCCGGATGAGAAATTCCGAAGGCACACGCTGCGCACCGAGTACATTGTGTAATGAGCGAGCGAGCGAGCGAACGTCCTCTCCGCGCAGATTTTCTCATTACGCAGCTTCATAGCGGAATTGCAACGATTCTGCTTGGGCGTTTTGTTTTTTCGCAATTGCGAGGCTTTCCGATCGCGTCGCGGGACGACGAGTTTTTGCCCGGACAACTGGAAAATCATCTTCACTGGAAATTAAACTTTTTATTCCTTTGGACAGTTTTGTTTTTAACAATTTTTGTTAATTTTATTTTTATTTGACGGAAACAACGGCAGTCCGATGTTTAATATCGCGAAATTTGGCATTTTGTCAGTAAAAAATATAGTTTTTTGCATTTTTCTCCACAAATTTTCGATTTTTCGGACCAACATCTGTGATTTTTGGAATCAGCGGAAAATTTCCCGCCGGATAGGGTTTTAAAACTTCGTTAAATCGAAAAAAAATTTTTCGTCAAATTTTGGGGAAAATGGCAAGGGGTACCCCTTCTAAAAATTTGCGATTTTTGAGGGTCAATTTTAAAAATCTGCAAAAAATCGAAAAATCGAGATATCGCATTCCGCCTGGCGGCATTCTCTTCCTTGAAGAGTCTTCTTTCGAATGCAAAAAGAAAATCCCGATTATATCAATCCAAAGAAAAATTACACCGATTTTAGTAAAGTGCCAAAATTGGGAAAAAGCGAAAAATCGTTTTTCGCTTTTTTCTCCTAAAATTTTTTATTTTTCGGGCAAAAACCGGTCATATTTGGAATCAGCAGGAAATTTTCCATCGGATAGGGCTTTAAAACTTCGTCAAATCGAAATTTTTTTTTTTCGCCAAAAAAACGGCAAGGGGTACCCCTTCAAAAAATTTTCGATTTTTGAGGGTCAACTTTAAAAATCTGCAAAAAATCGAAAAACCGAGATATCGCGTTCTGCCTGGCAACATTCTCTTCGTTGAAGAGTTTTCTTTCGAATGCAAAAAGAAAATCCCGATTATATTGATCCAAAGAAAAATGACACCGATTTTTGTAAAGTGCCAAAATTGGGAAAAAGTGAAAAACCGTTTTTCGCATTTTTCTCCTACAATTTTTTATTTTTCGGGCAAAAACCGGTCATATTTGGAATCAGCGGAAAATTTGCCATCGGATAGGGCTTTAAAACTTCGTCAAATCGAAAATTTTTTTTGGCCGCCCAGCGAGCGCCATAGTCATCATTACAATACCTAGCCATCATTATAATTTTTATTGGAACGTACCAATTTCAACATACATTTCGATCGACCGATCCGCCATACCTACATTTTGTTATTTTTCAACTCTATTTTCCTCCCGTCACGCTGCATTGATGCCAGTGTTGAATTTACAGTCCCGGCAAAATCGCTGTCTCGGTCTTTGAGTATGTTGGCTCTGAATTTCCCTCGGCAGCTCGGTGAATAGCTCTTACACAGGCAGCAAGGCAAGCATGGTTAGAAAGTGGAACGATTCGTTTAATAATGACGTGCTGCGAGGCAGCCAGCGTGCGCGGGAGGAAGGAGATTTACCGAGCAGCGCTGAGGGACGGATTGTCCGTGTCTATCGTACAATATACCAGACCGACATATTTCTTGCCGATCCTCCGCAACTTTCTCCATTACCGAATTAAATTGATCGAAAGTTGCACACATTGTACGTCCTCCAATAAATTTCCAACCAAATCACAAAATTGGACTTGAATTTTTCACGAAGATCTCAAAGGACCGAAATAATTGCTCAGCTGGATCTTAAAAATATTAAAACTGAAATAACCGGAATAAAATCCGCAGCGAGAGATGAGAATTTCGGATAGTGAGAAAGCATTAACAGCTCAATATAACTCCGTTCTTCTCATTGCCCATCTTACTTCTCTCATCGGGCATTCGGGTACCTTTCTCTCTCTCTCTTTTCCACCGACGGACAAAAGTGAGAATGACTGCAAACGATTTCATTAGGAGCATTCGCACTTCGCACGAGCTTCCATTACGAGCTTTACGCGACCGTTTTACCAAAGATTTCGCCTCGGCGCCCAGAACGGTTATAGCAACGTCGAAGACTTTACACCCCACTTTTGCCTGGCGATAACAGGGAAAAATGTTATTACAGCTTTGTCGTAAAAAAATCTGATCCGAAAGTCGAGTCGTGTAAAACCCCAAATTCGAAAATCCACTTTTTTCTTCGAGGCATCGATTTTCGGCTTTGCTATCATTTTCAAGTCAGACGGTATTTATTTTCACGTATTTGAGAGAAGTTGGATGGTATTGAAATTTGCATCATTGGAATGCAAAGCGAATTAGAAAAAAAAATTATTCTTATGAACCCAAAAAATCGTACTGAGTATAAAAATGTATTATAGCGATTAATCATAAAAATAACTTTTTTCGAATTAAATTATTATTCGAATTATTCGAATTTTTCGAATAATTTTAGGATCGTTGAAATAATTTTTTTTATTTATTTTCGTTGCATTTCTACGATCCAAACTTTATCATAATGAAGTCGGCGGGGTTTCTGATCTCCGATTTCGAAGATTCATATAGATCTCTGTTAATTTTGTTATATAAACGACACATTCATCTCTTTGATTCAAGATATTGGACTTCGGTACACAGATTTACAGTGCAATGTCCCGAAATGGCCTAATTAATGGGATTAACGGGATCGGAATAATCCCAGGACACGCCGGATGATTCTGCTCTGATCTCCGTTGGGTTAACACGGAACATCGGTACCCGATGGACGGACCCGGAGGGTTCTATAAGCACGTTGCGCACGTGCGCGCTTGTTTCGCCCAAAGCCAGCTCGTAATTTCGGACCGAAAACGGGACGCGCTCGGAGGGACAAGACGTCTTGGCAGAAATCCAGACGCGGAAATCGAATTCGTGCCATAAATTCGGTCCGTTCCTTTTTTTTCTCCCCCTTCGAGGCGCTAACCGTCGGAGACCCTCTCCGGATTTCTTTGTTTTGGCAGTTCATTCTCTTCGCTGAGTCGTCGTTTCCGCTCGACTTACTTTTCCATTTTTTTTTTCCAAAGCAATTAATTTGGAGTCTTTTTTTATTTCAACAATTTTTTGGTACTTCGCTGATGTCGCATAATAAAAATGTCCACTTCAGATTTTTTTTTAAAGCAATTAATTTGGAGTCTATTTTTATTTGATCAATTTTTTCGTACTTCGTTGATGTCGCATAATAAAAATTCCCACGTCAGGCATTTTTTTTTTTTTTTTTTCAAAGCAATGAATTTGGAGTCTATTTTTATTTCAACAATTTTTTCGTACTTCGCTGTCGTATAAAAAAAAATGCCAGAAAAATATGAGACACAATGTTTACGCGTTAAAGTTTCGCAGCCTCAGTCGGCGATCGGATGGAAGCAAGTTTTCGCTATAGCGATCAATCTCTCTTTAGTTTCATAGCTCCGGGGCAAATGGGTTAACGAACACGACGGTAACAAACGACACTCGCACGCGGCGGCGCCCCCCTGCCCCCCCCCCCCTCCTTTTGCATCGGTTATCGATTTCGATGTAAATGCAGAGTAAAATAAAGCCGTTCTCCTGCAGGTCGCGTCTCGTCCTTCTCGTCCCTCCCTCTCTCCCGTCTCGGGACGTAACCTCGCGCGCGCCCACACGCTTCGTGCCGTATATCCCCCTTTTCTCGTCCGAACTTTACGAACCCCCGTATTCTCTTTCCGGTCTATTTATGGAGAACTACGCTGAACGGCGATGCTCCGTGCGGGGGCTTTTAAATCGAGTGCTAACCTCTACAATGGTCGGTAACAATACTTCGGTTATCTGTTTGATGTCCTTAAAAAAAATTACAAAAATCTTAGCTGTTGAAAAGATAGATTGTTCTGCAATATAATTTAATTGGCGCACTTTATCACAGATAAATAATATCTTTCGTTTTGTCCTTTTAATCTACTCTGTGAGTAGATTAAATTCTACTCTGAATTTCTGTGAAATTTCAAAACCGAAAAATAAAGCATTATTTTTCCAATAATAAGTTTCGTTGGTTACCTGTTTGATCTCCTTAAAAAAAAAAAAAAAAAAAAAAGAAGAATTTTTTTTCCAATAAGTTTCGTTCTTATTCTTTTGAATTATATTCGTACAAATTAATTATCTCTTTCGCAGTTTTTTTTTTTATCAATGTACGTAACATTATTCATACAGATTTTATTTTCGGATAACACAAATAGACCCACCGACTGAGCAGTAGAAAATAACTGCACAAAAGGGGATTCTTATTCCTCGGTTTCTTTTGTCGTTCTGCGTCGTATCCCCCCCTCCCCCCTCGACTGTATCTCCAGTCCTTTCGAGTGCCAGGTAAACGAGTGAAAATGTGCAGGGAAAGAGAAGGGTGAAAAGGAACGGTAGCGGGTGGCGCGGGGAACGGAAAAAAGGAAAGAAAGGAAGAAAGAAAAAAAAAAGAAGTAAATTAGCATCGTTAGTGGATAACTAGCACCAATTAGTGTTGCCAATACGCGTGTTTTTCTTGCCCTCCGCGAGAAAGGCCTTGTAATTTATGCCGTGAGCTCAGCGCAATCCACCTCTCGCTCTCTTTCTCTCTCTTTCTCTCTCTCTCTCCGACCCTCCCCCCTTAACGCCCTTCTCGACTCCCTCCGCACCCCCCTCCCCCTGTCCGCGGTGGCGCAGTGGCAATAAATGATTACTGCACGAAGAGCTAATGAGCCCGTCGTGCTCGGAGTCCCCTCGACGTCGACGAACGGCCTTGAGGATACTTTGTGTCGCAATGATTCGAGACAATTTCACCGTCTCGAGATGCAATTCATTCGATCTGTCGCTGTGTCTCAAAATCGCTCCACATTTTCCTCTTTTTCCTGAGAAAAAAAAATGTCTTGTCTCTCACCGAGAAAATGATCAAGTCAAGTATTTTTGGATTAGCAAATTTATCACGGCAAATCAATTAATTGGTTTATTTTTTCTAGCTGGCAAGGTTACATTTTTTCCTGAGAAAAAAATGTCTCATCTCTCACCGAGAAAATTATCAAGTCGAGCATTTTTGGATTATTAAATTTATCAACGCGAATCAATCAATTTTTTAATTTTTTCTAGCTGACAATTTTACATTTTTTCCTGCGAAAAAAATGTCTCATCTCTCACCAAAAAAATGATCAAGTCAACAATTTTAAATCAGCAAAATTTATCACCGCAAATCATTAATTTTTTTATTTTTCCCAGCCGACAAGTTTACAATCTCCAACGTCGATAAAAAAAAAACCCCTATCACAAGAAAGGACAATGGCGCCCACTTTGACCCCAGATGACATCCACACGATTGAACCGTCGGTATGATCGAACCCAAAGAATAAATATCACTGACCAACTACGATAACTTATCGTTCCTTCAACCTTCATTGGCGACGAGCACGCGATGTGTCGCAACGCTTTTGTTCATCTTATTCATTTATTTATTTTCATTGCAGAGAAACGACGAGAGAAGCAAAGAGGATAGTCAATCGGGGAGGCCCCGCGGAGCGTCTGCCCCGTTCTTCGCGAGGCTGTAACTCAATTTCCGTTCCGTGATTGCCGCGGGCCAGGAGCAGCGATCACACCGGCGCACGCCGAGGGTCCCTCGCGAGCCTCGTCTCGCAGCAACAACGCTTGGCGTGGCTTTCCAATGCGGCCGTTGTACCCCCGGCTCGACAATTTCTCAAACGTACATGCGCTTTATTCGCCATTCGCAAAGACCACGACCTACTGTCGCGACTCTTTCTTCTCTGTGCTCACGACGGCAACGTTAAGTCCACCGGTTTACGAGCCGCGTCATTTCGCGGGAGATAAATATCGAGGATTTACGAACAGTCATGTGTCGCGGTTTAGTCATGCATTAGGGCAATCCTGTCGAGCCCTCCGACTCGCCTCCTGGGATATTTATAACACACGAAACACTGCAAAAAAAATAAGGAAAGAAAAGCACGGATATCGGAGCAATAATGATACACTGAGAAAAATTAGTAATTGCGATTACCAATCATTGGTTCGATCTACCAATATATTTGTTACAGTTACTAAAATATTGGTAGCTCTGACCAACGATTGGTAATCACAACTATTAATTTTTTTCAGTGTAGCAATATTGCGGTGTGTCCGTCGAAAGAGCTCGTTAGTCATTCGGAGCGTTAAGCAACGGGGATTCGTCCCGTGGCATTAAAGTTGTCGCGGAAATTCTGATTTACGATGACAATTAACAAAATCGCTTCACGTTACCCGATCGAACCCATCGGAACTCTCGGTGTTATTTCATTCCCCCAAATGGCAGCTAGCTCGCCGACTGTGCACTATTTTCGTCGCTCCGGGGGCGAGAGCCCAGGGGTAAAGGGGGGAGGGGGAGGGGGGCTAATTGAAATCGAATCATGACACTTGTTGCTCGATGACCCGAGTCGCGCCGAGTTGAACCGCTGGTCACACCGCAGCTCGCATCGTATTTTTCGCAAATATTTTTCAACATGATTTAAAGTCGTCTGTGAAAATCTACTCATGATTGGTTCGATTGTATCCTCCTCCGATAAAATTACAGTGATTTCTAAAGGTCGTTTGAATAGAAAATTAACATCTTGAATTTCTATTTTATTTTATTTTTTTTTTATTTGTCAATTATTATTCGGTAATTCCAGCCCAGAATTATTTTATTTCAAAATTGGACAATCATTCCTCTTCGGTGAATTTTGCCGAAATAATTTTTCTCTGGATTCCATCCATAATTACATTTTTTTAAATCATAATTATCCATTTCAAATCCGTGTTAAAGGTGACGAGTACTGATAACAAAAAAAACCCTCCAATAAAAAAATGCGACAAGAGCTCTGCGGCAATTGGTGGGTTGTCGGGATTTTTTTCCCCTCTATTTACAATGTGCAACGAGAGCCTCGAATCCGTTTGCTGTCGTTCGTTGCCGGGTTTTCACCCAGCAGCACGCCCACTATCTATATCCGCCACCGCTGCTGCTGCCGGTGGGTCGACGAGAGTCGACTCGCGCTGTGAAACGTGCTTCGCTTCTCTCTCTCCGTCTCTGTCGCTCTGCTCGGCTCTTCGGGGCTGCTGCACTCGACGCGCCGCGCGGGATTGGGGACGTTTTAGCGGTGGACCGCGGCGTCCGCACCGGGAGTGCCCGTGGCTGTATCGTTCCAGCCACTGACAAAATCATGAGCCACTTGTTGATCCCGCGATGACCGCTCGTGCTAAACCGCTGTTATTCGGAAAAGCCGCCGCCGGTCAGCTCACGCACCTCGCGCGCCTTTTCACACGCGCGACGAGGACAGCCGGCGGTATCAGCGACCTTCAGCCACGCGACCTCGAAATTGACATTAAAATAAAAAAAAATGTCCCGCGGGGGTAATAATTTTTTTTTGTGGGAAAGGATCGTTGGTTCTTTTCGCAGACTGAGATAAGAGATTAGAGGAGATAAGAGAGACCGGGAATAATTTTTTTTTGTTTGGTGGGAAAGGATCGTTGGTTCATTTTTTCGCAGACTGAGATAAGAGATTGGTTGGTTCAATCCACGTGAAATTATTTATACGTAAAATATATATCGTTAGAAATTTCTATATGCAACATATACGTCGCTTATAAAAATATGTGTGACATATATGCGATATATCGACTTTTGGATGACATATATCAATATTTCTATGTGGAAATCCGGTGTCCACTGATTCTGGTATCATTTTTATCATATTTTAACATACACCCTTAAAAAATATTTTACGAATATTTATTTAACAGCTCAAGATAACGATAAACCTGTTGAAAAAAATTCCTGAATATTGTTTACAGTGCGAAACAGTGCTGAACTCGTTTTAAAATTTCTTACACGACCAAGCAACGAAGATACCGATATTATCATCGACCTCCACTGATGACGTCGAACTTTTTGCATTATCGCACCGAGAAATACATATTTCTTTTGCGTAGATGCATCGCAGGTGCATTTGCCCCGAGCTTATCTGACTTAACGATGAGCCGGCGCGGTAAGACTGATGTCTCCGGGGTCTCGTTGATGGCGCGTAAAATGTTGCCCGAAGTATTAACGCGCGAATCGCATGACGTATTCAGGCCCTTAATGTCCAATTACACGTGTAATACTTGGCATGCCGATAAGTGGCAGTGTGTGTCGACGGCGTACACGAGACTTAAGAGGGCGCGCTCTCTCGGTGCGCGGGTTGCAACACCGCACCGACGCCCTCGCTTCGCACTGTATAGACATACACGATGCGCGGGTAATAAACCGCTCTATATACAGCCGGTATACAGTGCGGATGCACTTTGCGGGGAAACACAGGCATCAAACATTTTGCGCTCATGAACGATGCAGTGTAATCCGATGTATACGACGTGCTCTCGAGTTGCACATTACGCCTCTGATACGCGTGTCCGTAAATTGTGTAATTAACGATACAATCCTCGAGAGAATCGAGTCTGTGTTATCTGATAGTTGGCTGATGCACGGATTTATTTTTTTGGATTTTTTTTGGGTCAATGAAAAAAATTCTGGTGTGGTGATTTTTTTATTGAAGATTTTCAGCTGATTACAAAATCGACCATAAAAAAAAATGAATTTATTGTAGACTCCAAATTGAATAGTTACATATTTCTGTATTGCCAGCTTTTTAGATGGAACACAGATTTATTTTTTTTTTGTATTTTTTTCGATTAACGAAAAAAATTCTGTTGCGGTGTTTTTTGACTGAAAATTTTCGGCTGATCACAAAATCGACTGGAAAAAAAATTAATTTACTGCAGACTCCAAATTGAACATAGATTTATTTTTTTCGCTCAGCGAAAAAAATATATTGCAGTGATTTTTTGACTGAAAATTTCCGGCTGATCACAAAATCGACCACAAAAAATTAGTTTATTGCAAATCCTAAATAGCAAAATATTTATTTCCACTGTGTCGAAACATGTGAGAAATTTTTTAATCGCCTCGACTATACAGCTGATTATTTTTCTCGCTCGCTGATTCTCACGCGCAGCGCACGTAATCGTTGGAAAAACGAATTTGCATTAAATAGAAAAAGTATTTTCTCCGACGATGCTAATGCGACGACGTCGTAGTTGCATACAGACACTCGGCGAAGAATTGCGTCGTTATCCAACGAATAAATAAACTTCAGTAACGCGCATTCACAGCCAATGCGTGGCTCCACTATTTCAACGCGCAACGAACCTCAGGTTCTTTTTTTTCCCTCCGCGAGACAACACAACACGCATTGTCTCTTGGCCCGTCTATCTTTCATTCAAGCTCATCGCGTCTCATGAATAAAATACAATCTGCATATGTATATTATCACAGGTGCTTCGACATCTGGCGCTCGCGCAGCCAAAGGTACAAAGAGTCGAGATCAGAGTGGTTTGAGTATTACGGCGCATGCGATGTGTTTATGGACAGATACAAAGGACACGCGAAGGAAAAACGTGAAATTGGATCTTTGCTCGGACTGTGTAACTGTAAATCCGACAAAAGGTACCTCGGTCAACTTGACCGAGGCACCTTTTTGGGATTGACGTTAACGGTTCACCCTTTGAGCCTCGCATTTTTCGTCCAATGAAATACCAATTTTGACGATTTATTTTAATTATAATAATTCTGCAATCTGTCATTTATGAAAAAAGCCTCAAATGACTGAAATGTTTCTTTGGGGGTTTTTACAATTGCAGTAGAATCCACAGTCGTAATCGTCGATTCGCATTCGACTTGAACTGGAAATTAGCCTCAACCGCAAAATGGTCCATTGGTATTTCCTGTACAAGCGATTTGAATTTAAATCAGACGCTAACTACGGTTATCCACCTACTTTGTATTGACAAGAAATAGTCGTTATCGTTGACTATATGGGAGATGCCAATGACTGAACCGCTTGGAGCGATTACCCTACTTGTGTAGTATATAGCGGGTCGTGAATGCGATTATCAATGCCGGTCGCGCTAGACGTATGGAAGTTTATTGCGGAGCAACGACGCCGATATCGGTCCGGGGGACCAGTCCCGTGCTATGAATTTCAATCGAGTTTCCTAGACCAGTCTTCCTCTGTCTTCTCATTCGACGTAGAATGACTGAAATTCTCCCAATTTCAAAAGTCATCTGGTCTGCATAACTGAATTTTGTAATATTCATTTCTGTCTTTTTATTAGGACTAAATTTACGTCTGACGATGATTTCCATTGGACTCGCATACAAATTTAAAAGGCTCTTCAACATTTTTTGAACTTTGAACTAGAAATTATTCTTGACCAAAAGATGGTCTCTTGGCCTGCAAATAAATTTATTTGAGTCAGTCAAAATCCCATTTCTTTAAAATAGGATTTTGACAGACTCTTTGATTTTATCATCCTGATGACTTGAAACTAAACTATTAATTTCCGTTTTATAAGATAAAGAGGAGATCAATGAGATTGCGTCCAGAGACAAAATAATTGAAGGATCGAGGAAATAGGAAATTTTTTTTCACCAAAACATCGTCTGTTGGCCCACAAATAAATTTATTTGAGTCAGCAAAAATCCAATTTTTAAAAATAGGATTTTGAAAAAGAGGATTCAGTCAAAATCCTATTTAAAAAATTTATTTGAGTCAGCAAAAATCCAATTTTTTTAAATAGGATTTTGAAAAATAGGATTCAGTCAAAATCCTATTAAAAAAAATGGATTTTTGCTGAATCGTTTATTCGACCATCCTGACAACTTGAAACTAAAATATTAATTTACTTTTTATAGGATAAAGAGGAACGAAATTGCATCCCAAGACAAAATAATTGAAGGATCGAGGAAATAATCGAGAAACGAACGCGCCACGCGTCTCGAGATGTGGAATGGGTCGAAGGGATTGCACGTTACGCCTGGCAGACATAGCAGCGACGGCAGCGGCGACTGCTTCCCGGTGGCGTCACACACAGGGGACACACCGGCGACCAATCCTGGTTGACCGCAGCAGACCGGGCGGCCGCGATGCCCAACGATTTGCATAAACATACATCAAAGCTCTCTCGACCCTGGACAACGTCGTTGCCCCGTGAGACCCCCTCAGCTAGATAATGAGTCATAATTAGGAGTAGAACGGACGTTTATCTTGCTCTCGCCCTCTGCGACGCCGCCGCGGCCTCCTCGTCTGTCTCTCGCTGAGAGACCCAGACTGCTGCTATTGCACGAGGCACTGGTTAGCCACTGCCACTGCTGCCATGAATCTGCCATGATGCCGGATATTAGTCGGTTGGTAGCATTATCGCAGCCTTGAGGACGCATCGCCTCTGCCCTCGCAGGAAGTGTATGCACCTGTAGTAGGTTTCGACTACTCTTCTCGGCTCGACTCGACCGTATCTTACATTTCTCGGACTCTGCTGTAATTACTCGGTGGTCACTCTGTTATTTTGTCACTTCCAATCGACTAAATCGTCTTTTGCTCGAAATAAATTAAATCATCTATTAAAAAGTTCGTGAGCAACCATTGTTGACGATTTATTCAGCATCTGATTGGTCGTTGGGAAACCGGCAGCAGTTCGATGTTTAATATCGCGAAATTTGGCAGAAAAAAAATCGTTTTTCGCGTTTTTCTCCTCGAATTTTTCATTTTTCGGGCAAACACCTATCGTTTTTGGAATCAGCGGAAAATTTCCCATCGGATAGGGTTTTTAAACTTGGCGAAATCGAAAAATTTTTTTTCGTCAAATTTTGGGGAAAATGGCAAGGGGTACCCCTTCAAAAAATTTGCGATTTTTGAGGGTCAACTTTAAAAATCTGCAAAAAATTGAAAAATCGAGATATCACGTTCCGCCTGGCAGCATTCTCTTCGTTGAAGAGTTTTCTTTCGGATGCAAAAAGAAAATCCCGATTATATTGATCCAAAGAAAAATTATACCGATTTTAGTAAAGTGCCAAAATTGGGAAAAAGTGAAAAATCGTTTTTTGGGTTTCTCTCCTAAAATTTTTTATTTTTCGGGCAAAAACTGGTCATATTTGGAATCAGCGGGAAATTTCCCATCAGATAGGGTTTTAAAACTTCGTTAAATCGAAAAAAAAAATTTTCGCCAAAAAAACGGCAAGGGGTACCCCTTCAAAAAATTTGCGATTTTTGAGGGTCAACTTTAAAAACCTGTAAAAAATTGAAAAATCGAGATATCGCGTTTAGCCTAGCGACATTCTCTTCGTTGAAGAGTTTTCTTTCGAATGCAAAAAGAAAATCCCGATTATATTGATCCAATGAAAAATAACACCGATTTTAGTAAAGTGCCAAAATTGGGAAAAAGTGAAAAATCGTTTTTCGCGTTTTTCTCCTCAAATTTTTTATTTTTCGGGCAAAAACCGGTCATATTTGGAATCAGCGGGAAATTTCCCATCGGATAGGGTTTTAAAACTTCGTTAAATCGAAAATTTTTTTTTTCGCCAAAAAAACGGCAAGGGGTACCCCTTCTAAAAATTTGCGATTTTTGAGGGTCAACTTTAAAAATCTTCAAAAAATCGCAAAATCAAGATATCGCATTCCGCCTGGCGGCATTCTCTTCATTGAAGAGTTTTCTTTCGAATGCAAAAAGAAAATCCCGATTATATTAATCCAAAGAAAAATAACACCGATTTTAGTAAAGTGCCAAAATTGGAAAAACTGAAAAATCGTTTTTTGCGTTTTTCTCCTCAAATTTTTTATTTTTCGGGCAAAAACCGGTCATATTTGGAATCAGCAGGAAATTTCCCATCGGATAGAGTTTTAAAACTTCGTTAAATCGAAAAAAAAATTTTCGCCAAACAAATACCACTTCTCAAGCAAGAAAATATCTCTGCTCGATTCTATGATGCAAAAAAAATGCAGGGCAAAGTACGCTGGATATATGCACACATATATGCACATTGCGGACACGTTTTTTAATCATCTTTAGAATTGTATGCGAATCCGTACGTGTGCTGTAATCCCACGCGTCCATCACTCCACAAGTTCCAAGGACGGAGACGGAAACTTCCCTGCGCTGAGACAGAGAGAGAGAAAGACAGAGCCACACTAGCGAACAGAGATAGTTTCAACGAGAAGGAGGTCACTTGTGATAAAAATAAAAGTACTTCCGGAAGAGTGTCACGGCACGTCCAGCATACCAGGTGGAGTCGCTCGCGCAAACCAGTTCCCGTACAGTTAACCAGACTCCAGTCGACTGAATTCGTCGACTGGATTAATTGGTACACTGGCAACAAATTTGCCGACTGCGCCGATAAATTCGTCGGTCGACTTCGCAAATTCCTCCTCTCCAATAAATTGTTCAGCCGACTAAAATTGGCTCGGCCAACAATCAAGCCAACCGATTAATTGGTCGGTCCGTGAAATTGATCGTTCGCGACAATAAGTTGGCTACCAATTTACTCACTAAATTGGTACCCCTTCCCTGCAAATAATTCCAACCAATCCGATTGACCCACCCCAACCCACATTTTTTTCTCGTCCTAAAAAATTTACCCTCATCACCTTTTGGTCCAAACGAAACGCCAAACGTCTCATTTAAACCATAATTGGAGTCAAAGTTCACAGCCATTTTTTTTGCCATGCTCCATTCCGCTCCGCACGCTGCGTTACACGTTTTAATCGCCGGCGCGTAATGCTATGTACTTACCGGCCGCGTAAATGAAAAATAAAAAATAAAAAAAATGCTTCAACGATTTTGCTTCAATCCGAGGAGAGGCCTCTCGTTTCGCGTTCACTTTGCAATTCGCACTTCCTCCCCGCGTGAAAACAGTTTACCGATCTGGAGAGTTGAAGCGAGGAGCAAACCGCAGTGCGTGCTTGTGGCACTTTGCACGCAACGTATAACAAGGCCGATAAAGCCGACAGTGAGCTCTATGTCTCTCTCACTCCGTGTATGTATATCTCTCTCTCACTCTCTCTCTCTCACTCCGTGTATATATATCTCTCACTCATTCCCTGTATGTATCTCTCTCTCACTCATTCCCTGTATGTTTCTCTCTCCCTCTCACTTCGTGTATATATATCTCTCTCTCACTCCATGTATATACAGGGTGATTCAGAATGTTTTTGTCAGCCGTTGAAGAATGACAGTTTAGCACCTCGGGAACGAAATTATTCAGCCGTTTTTTGTAATTCGCAATATTTATTTATTTATTGAAAATTTGAAAAAAATAGACGAATGGGAACAAATAAATAAATAAATAAACCAGTAGACCAATGGGAACATAAACAAACGAATATTTAAAAAATACTATGAATACCATAAATAAATAGTATTTTTTGAATATTTATTCATTTATTTGTCCCCATTGGTTAATTTTTTTTCTAATGCTTGTAAATAAATAAATATTGCGAATTACGAAAAACGGCTAAGTAACTTTGTTCCCGAGATGGTAAACTATTTTTCCTCAACGGCTGACAAAAACATTCTGAATCACCCTGTATATCTCTCTCACTCACTCCTTGCATGTATCTCTCTCTACCTCCCCCTGTATATTTCTCTCTCTCACTCCTTCCGTGTATCTCGCTCTCTCTCTCTCACCGCCCACAAACACAACAAGGATCTCTCTCTCTCTGCACTCGTATACATAGCATATTACGTGCCAAGGGAAGCAACGCGCGAGAACTGCGCCAAGCCGCGTGTGCATACGCGATACTACACGTGTACGAACAAAGCGACGCGTGTTATGTTAAACGTAATACCTGGCTTGGTACGGTAGAGGATATACACATATATGCAAACATGAATGTATACGTGCATGGAGGGTAAATGCAGCGAGACACAGACAGAGAAAAGTGTCGAAGGCACGCGTGAGGTTTGTTCCGACTCTACGTTGGTTCTCCTACTTGTTGCTGCGTGCCGCACTATCCGACCAGCTAATGCAACCAACTCCATCGTCGGATACTTTTCCACTGGAATCTTCCACCTTCGTCACGAACATTTTTTTACGGTAGTGATGTCGCTAATTTTTCACGCGTGATGGGCAGAAATGTGCTGAGGGGTTTATTTGTGTGAATATAGGTCGTGTGATGCTAATACAGGATTTTTGTTAATGTTAGAAAAAAAAAAAAAAAAATAACGTGGATTTGATTTAAAACTTAAGTAGGCTTTTTGAAACCTTTTCAAAATAAATTAATATATTGAGATAAAAATATCTGATGTTTACAGTAATTCGAAAAGAGGCTACTAATTTATTTTTCTGTTTTTGTTATTTTAAGATTCCCACAATTTTTTTGAACGCCGATTTAATTCGAGATTTTCTCGAATAAGAAAATAAACTTTCAGGCACAAGTCAGGAAAAAACTGATAATCTGGATGCGATACCCCAAAAGATTTAGGACTTAATTTTTTTCCAGACTTTTATCTGAGTTTTTTTTTTCGAAGGCGCCTTTTATTTCCAGCCACGTGGCTCCTACTCCCAAAGAGGCTCAACTGATACGGTGAAGGAAGCGAGAAGGTTGTAAGAAAAAGAAAGAGCGGGGGAACAGTGTTAAACCGCGTCGTCTTCGGGGCCGGAAGGAAATCTCTCCGTCTCGCTCGCTCCCTCGGGGTCCTCGGACTTTGTCGGAGAAACGAGATCTTCGAGGCGCGAACTCGAATACCAAACGCCTCGGCGACTCGGTTATATAGTCGTGCGGCAACTCGGGCTGCGGCCGGTGCAGCCCGGATCCACCCCCACCAGCCCCGCTCACCTCGCCGAGGGTGCGTGCATGCCATACGTAATCCGCTTAGTATAATTCCTCACGTGACATAATATTGTCCGGGGTATACGTGCGAGCATTCGCCAAGGCTCTGTTCCCTTCCCCCACACTTTTTTGTATTTTTAGTGATGGTACATTTATTTTTTAATTATTTGAAAAACTCATTTTGTCTCAAAAATAATTATTTGTTTGATTTTTTGTTGCAGGTGAGTGGAAAAATGATCGTTATCAGCGGTTTGAAATCACTGCCCGCAACGCAAGGACCTTTGGTTGACGCAACTCGGTTTTGACATTCCGAGGTAAGAATTTTTATGATCTTGAAGTTTGCATCGTTGGAATACAACGATTTATTATTATTACTATGATTATTATTATGCTAGTGATTCTAAAAAGTTATTATAAACATCAATCGTTATAATAACTTTTTATACCCACTACGATCCGTTGAGTTCATTATAATAATTATTTTTTTAATTTTCATTGCTTTCCAACGATGCACACTTCAACATAATGAGTTTTCATTTTCAATATTTTTTTGGCAGCATCCAACTAATTATTTTTCACCAATATTTTTTAGTACTAAGGTCAGTTAGCATTACAGAACAATTTTTTTACCCTCTTTTTGTGAATTTTTATTTTTCTTATTTTTTTTTTATTGAGAAAAGAACAATCCGAGGAATCTGAAAAAAGTAAGGAAAGGGAGCAAAAGTGCGCGGCGAGGGTCGCGCGATCGCGTTCGCCGATACAAACCCCATTAGAGCGCCCGCGGGAGGTACAGAGTCCGGGGGTCCTTTTAGGGCGCGACGTAAATCGGGCGTCGGCAACTGCTAACCGCCAGCGTCGAAACTGAGCAAAGAACCCGAGAAACGAACGGTAGCGACGACGCGCGGAGCGAGAAGAACGTTGCCCAGTATCGGGCAACAAGCGCTCGCGTTGCGAGTGTTAGTGGCTTTTGTCTGGGATTTACGATCCTGGTTCAGTTCTCCTTTATCGGTCCGTCCACGCCGGATCGCCGCTTCTCCGCGGTCGGCCAATTATGGAAAAGACACTCCTTTGTGTCCTTTCCTTCCTCCTTAACCCGATCAGGGCAAAAAAAGAAAAAAAAGAAAAAAAACGATAGACGTCAATATAGAACTTGACGTGAGACAGAGCAACATTTATTTTTTATTTTTTATTCAAGGTTTTTTTATTTTTTTATTTTTTATTCAAGGTATTTTTTTATTCAATTTTTTTTTATTCGATCCTTTACATGATCAGACCTCGGACGTACTTTTCCTTATTAGGAAGCAATTACAAATTTAAAGCTTGAATAAAGGCAGAGACAAAAAAGGAAAAAAAAACTGGAATTTTTTTTATTAAAAAAAAAGGATGAAACCTGGCATAGGTTAAAAGTCGATATTTTGAAAAGAAAAATTTCGTGACCTCGATTCGTGTGATTAATTAGTCTAGTATTTTTTATTTTCGAGAAAAAATAATAAAAGATACAAATAAGTAGAAAATTAAAGAAAAAGCTAAGATTTATTTAGCAAGAAATGAACATCCTTTAAAAAATGTTAATTGAAAGATTCGATTGGTTAAAAGTCGATATTTTGAAAAGAAAAATTTCGTGACCTCGATTCGCCTGATTAATTAGTCTAGTATTTTTTATTTTCGAGAAAAAATAAAAGATACAAATAAGTAAAAAAAAAAAAAAAACTAAGATTTATTTAGCAAGAAATGAACGTCCTTTAAAAAAATGTTAATTGAAGGATTCGATTGTGGGAGAAAATGGTGCGACACGAATCTCAAGGTTCGTGCGTGATCTAAGACGTGATGTTTTGACGCAATGGTAGATCAACGTGCAGAGAGACTCGACTCGCCCACGCGCGCTCACCTGCACTCGCGACTCTGGGTTGAACGGCCTTAAGCTCAGGTGTGCTCACCGCGCCAGCTGTTCGAGGCTGTGCCTCGCGAACACACGCACACGCATTTTTTTTTTTCGTGCATTCGCGCGTGAGAATGTGTGCACTTCTTTGCTCGTGAGCCTCGTGCAAATGAATGATCGAAACAAAACTGCTGTGCGTCGTTCCTCACGTGCATCGAGAGTCACCTGCTGGGTATTTGCTCAACATTTATTCCGTTTCTTTGCCTTCATTTTTGCCTTCCATAATGCACATACTCCACTTGCAACGCTGAATAAAGGTCCAGTCACAACGTTCACACTGAGAGAAGAGTTCATTAACAGTTAACAAATGCAGTGTTGTGCATTTACTAACTGTTAATATGGCGAAATGGACCATTTAGTTGTTATTGTCAAATGTTAGCTAAATAACGTTTCGTTGGCCCAAATGAAGCTTTGTTACATTTGTTCATAGTTAACAAATCTTATTTGGCTAACTAAATAAGATTTGTTAACTATGAACTAAAATTTAGTAATAGTAATTAAATGGTTCATTTCGACATATTTAACACTGCATTTGTTAACAGTTAACAAACTTTTCTCTCAGTGCAAAATAGCGAAACGTTACAGGTCGCAAGACATCAAAAACGAGCTGACGAAAATATGGTTGAACAAATATTTAAAGCTATATTTCTTGAGTCGACATTATCGTCGTTATCATCGAAAAGTTTTGTTAGCATTGAGGTAGCTACTTACAAGAAAAAAAGTCTTCAAAATTGTGCAAAATAAAACTACGGTTTTTACAAGATTTTATTGCAACGCAGTTGAGAAAAGTTTCACAGTTGAGACGTAGATGCAGTTTACGACACGAAAGAAAAGAACATTTTCAAGACATGCGCCAACTTTGGCTGCACAATTTCCTAGTCGCCAAATTGAGTTTGTTTTTTAAGTGTTGGATATGCATTTCGCGTCTACGTTGATGTAAAATTGTGAACGGTTCTTCGACGGTACAGCTTCGATTTAGAAAAACGTGAAGCCTGAACGGTTCGTTACAAGCCGAGGAGCGTTTCAGGCTCAAACGGAGAATCACTGGCCTCGGCGAGTTATTATTCGAACGTCCGGTCTCTCTTTCTTTTTTTCTCCCCTTCGTCTCCCCATTCTTGTCTGGCTATCCGAAGAATTTAAGAACCCCACCTGGCTGCCTCCGCGTACGTCGTTATTCTCCTTCGCGCTTTATTGCTTCTATGAAAAAGTCACTAAACACGATAAATACATTACGAATTAAATAAATCACAGTGCTCAACAATAAACTATTGTGTCCAATTTAAAAAATCGAATAACCCACAATGTGTAAATCGACGACCTATTCACAGTCACAAATTTGTATCTAATCATCTCCCACAAATTTAGAAATCTCTAAGTGCACGAATAAATACTCAGAAACAACCGACGTTAAAAAAAATGTCACGTGTGAAAATGTTTCAGTGTCGTCGTTGGACAGTCAATATCGTCGTCAAGTGTAAATCAAATGTAAATCATTACCATGCTAATTCATCGTGTTTTGCAGTGATTTTCCGAGTGAGGTGAGCGAGGGTCAAATGTACCAATGGAAAACAAAGCTTCGCACAGAGAAACAGCAGTTCTATTGACTAAGAAAAAACGTTGATGACAGAGATGCATTTGTTTGCATGATGCGCAAATTTGCAGCGAAACGTTTTAGTTGTATCAGCAGAATATTTTACTGAGGTAACAAATAGTCACATTTGTATTTTTTTTTGCTAATCCAACAAATAAATTTTTCTTAGTGCAACGCAAATTTGCAGCAAAACGTTTTAGTTGTATCAGCAGAATATTTTGCTGAGATAACAAATAGTCACATTTGTAGTTTTTTTTTGCTAATTCAACAAATGCATTTTTCTTAGTGAAACGCTTTCTTAGTGCAATGCAAATTTGCTGCAAAACGTTTTAGTTGTATCAGCAGAATATTTTACTGAGCTAACAAATAGTCACATTTGTAGTTTTTTTTTCCTAATCCAACAAATGCATTTTTCTTAGTGCAACGCAAATTTGCAGCAAAACGTTTTAGTTGTATCAGCAGAATATTTTGCTGAGGTAACAAATAGTCACATTTGTAGTTTTTTTGCTAATCCAACAAATGCATTTTTCTTAGTGCAATGCAAATTTGCAGCAAAATGTTTTAGTTGTATCAGCAGAATATTTTGCTGTGGTAACAAATAGTCACATTTGCTGTCGCTGTTTTTTTTTGCTAATCCAACAAATGCATTTTTCTTAGTGCATCTCTTTGAGGCTGTGAGTGGTGTTGATCCATGCCGTTCAACCGGATTCCTGACTCCAAGGTCGCGGCTCCGCACGAACATCATCCGCTGCGGCCGCTGTAACCGTGTGGCGAGGAGAAGAAGAAGCACCGGTAGCCCAGGAGACGAGGAGACACCCCCCGGTTACAAAGGATCGTGAGCTGGATGCTTCAGCAGCTGATGCTTCTCGGGTCCTTCGAGACTTTGTGTCCAAAGTGTCGAAGCAAGAAGACCAGGACAAAAAAAAAACCAAAAACCAACCGAACATATATTTCATTCCCTGTTAGCTGTACACGTGCAGCACACGACAAGAGACGTGATGGACGTGAGCGACCAGTTTCACGTCAGATACTTAAGGTATTTTCGGATCTCAGTGGTGCGCCTTTGTTACCCACCGCGTTTCCCAATAAAGCTCGATTGGAATTCTGCCATTCCATTGAATCATCTTACCGCCGCTATCCATAGCGCCTTGAACTAAATTTAAACTCCTCTCTCGTTGAATCGGAGAGTTGCCTAATGGAATTACGAAGTTGAACGATTAATTAGATCTGTCCGTTGAGCTTGCAGGGATTGTGTCTTGGATACATTTTTAAGCTGGGAACTTGAGTCGATAATTCGTTTCTTTTTATGGAATCGCTTTTGCAACAATTGTAGTTATTTAGAAATGAAAGAGTGATGCAGTGATTTTTGAAAAATCGGATTTTTCTCTTCTTCGATGTATCCAATCCGATTAATTAGACCTGTCCGTTGAGCTTGCAGAGATTGTGTCTTGGATACATTTTTAAACTGGGAACTTGAGTCGATAATTCGTTTCTTTTTATGGAATCGCTTTTTTCAACAATTGTAGTTATTCAGAAATGAAAGAGTGTTGCAGTGATTTTTTTTAAATCTGATATCTCTCTTCGATGTATCTAATTCGGTAGACTTTCTTCTACCCTCGCATCGGATTTAAACGAGAAGGAAAGTAGGTGCTCGTTCCCATTAAAATCCTCGAGCGAGATTAAGAGGAACTTTCACACCCGAGAAGTTTGTTAGGAGGTCCATATCGTAATTTCAGAACTCGTAATCGCCTTCACATAAATTCTATCCTTCGGGCTTTTCTCTTGGGTCACGTGATAAACGCAGCTAATGCACACGAGCAATAAGAAAATTCTAATGGAGGACACTGGCGGCGCTGCTGCCGAGACTCAACTTGTCTGGCATGGTGATAGTCTCCTCGGGAACGACATCGACATCCTGTATGACTCGGACGAGTCGAACGGTCGATAGTGAATATCGAAACTTTCTCCTGGCTTATTTCCTCGCAGCATATGGAACATTACTTCTGCCGCATATCGACAGTGCATTTATATTTGTGTCGTTAAATCCTCCAACTAACCTTGGGTCGTGTCTCAGCTGAAATTGTTGCTGACGTTTCTGACAACCGAATAATAAAACAAGGCATTTGAACTCAAGGATACTAAAAGACAAAGAGACAAAGGGTAAAAAAAATAAGCGGTTATATATTTTCCACGTGAAGACCAATTAACGGTCGAAACTCTAAATCAAACGAATAATAACTGTCATTAAAGTGACAACTGGAAATAGGTTCCAGCCGTTGGATAATCGTTTTATCATCGAGTCGGGATCAGGAAAACCTTGATCCGTCGATCGATTTCCAATTCAGCTTTGCCACTCGAACGGTCCGTCCAATCTTTGTTATTATTTATAAATCAATTTGAATAATAAATGAATAGCGAGGCGAGTCTCTTCGGTTACGTTCACAATCGACTATCGACCGTCGCAGGACCGTCTCGTCAATCTTCTTTTCCTCCTCGATAACCGATATTAGACTGTACAGTTTGTTATATTTTCCAGGACATCCGATCACGGTTATTGTTCGCTGGAGGACTGCCGATTGGAATATCCATCGGGTCGCAAAATTTCATTAACTTGACGAATCGAGAATCGCTGGTCGGACGGATAATTGGAAACAACCCTTCTGGGCACAGCTGCAACGTGGATCTACTTACGGCTTTGCCTCTCGGCACTGGAACGTTGTTTCGTAATAGCCACAGAGACTGAAACACGTATTGAACGAGAGAGAAGCGAACCACCGCGAATAATGTCTTTCCTCTCTGTCCCTCGTTTCGTCAGGTTATATCAATTATATGCCAACCAGCTTCCATTCGAATTAAATTCTCTCATCTCGATGCATCGGCTTTGGTGATCACATTGAAGTCGTCTCTACTTCGAGCAATTCGCATAGGTGGATTGGGAAACATAATAGCGAATCATTTTAGCTATACATCATCGTGTTACACGAGACACTTAGAGTCTGGTCGCAGGCGTAATTTGACACAAGCCTGACACATCGCTCGACGTGTCTCTGGCTAACTGGTCTTCAATATTTTATTCGTACCGAAGTCACTGGAGCCTTCGATTTCCAGGTTCTGTGATGTGAGGCAATTCTGGTTCTAGATATCAAGTGTCTTTTCTACCCTATTTTATTTGACTAGGAAGAATGACGAATGAGGGTTAGCCAGGAGGACCCTTGCCGTTTTTTTGGCGAAATTTTTTTTTTTCGATTTAACGACGTTTTAAAACCCTATCCGATGGGAAATTTCTCGCTGATTTCAAATATGACCGGTTTTTGCCCGAAAAACAAAAAATTTTAGGAGAAAAACGCGAAACATGATTTTTCACTTTTACCCGATTTTGGCACTTTACTAAAATCGGTGTAATTTTTCTTTGGATCAATATAATCGGGATTTTCTTTTTGCATTCGAAAGAAAACTCTTCAAGGAAGAGAATGCCGCGAGGCGGAACGCGATATCTCGATTTTTCAATTTTTTGCAGATTTTTAAAGTTGACCCTCAAAAATCGCAAATTTTTAGAAGGGGTACCCCTTGCGTTTTTTGACGAAAAAAAAAATTTCGATTTAACGAAGTTTTAAAACCCTATCCGATGGGAAATTTTCCGCTGATTCCAAAAACGGCAGGTGTTTGCCCGAAAAATAAAAAAATGTAGGAGAAAATCGCGAAAAACGATTTTTTACTTTTTACCATTTTTGGCACTTTACTAAAATCGGTGTAATTTTTTTTTAGATCAATATAATCGGGATTTTCTTTTTGCATTCGAAAGATAACTCTTTAACGAAGACAGTGCCGCCAAGCGGAACGCGATATCTCGATTTTTCGATTTTTTGCAGATTTTTAAAGTTGACCCTCAAAAATCGCAATTTTTTAGAAGGGGTACCCCTTGCGTTTTTTTCCCAAAAAAAAAATTTTCGATTTCGCCAAGTTTAAAACCCTATCCGATGGGAAATTTCCCGCTGATTCCAAAAATCACAGATATTCACCCGACAAATTAAAAATTCTAGGAGAAAATCGCAAAAAACGATTTTTTTTTCTGCCAAACTGCCAAATTTCGCTATTTTAAACAGCGACGTTCCTAAACGATCGAGAAAAAAATACTTAACAAGATTGTCAGATGTTTTACATTATAACTCAAGACACTACTCAACTGCGTCGCCATTAAACTGTTAAACCAGTCGAGGCAAATATAGCTCGCGAGTGGGTCGAAGCCGTCGCTATTACAGTCGTCGCTACAGTCGTTCGCCCTCTGCGATTCCGTCCGTCGACTGGCTGGAAGCTATAGTCGCGCTAATAAGCATCTCGCAAGCGCAAGCTTAACGACAGATAATGAATAGATGCCAATGTATTGCGCACGGAGAAGAGCGACGGGAGAAGGGTGCGCGATCGGTCGAACCGGTGACATATCTCCTGAACACGAACGTTGTGCGCATGCAATGCCCCCTCCCCCCCATTACCCTCTCCCCCCATCGAAGCTCCGTCGACGATATAATACGAGGGCTCCGCCGAGTGCACGGCTCGCCTATCCCGTTTGTCAGCAGTAGCAGTGATTGATAGTTTCTAGGCTTCGTGCAATTAGGCTCTGATGTTGGCCACTTCAAATAAACGATATTAAATGCCCGGCGCGCGCGCCCCGTGCACAATGTTCCTTGATCACTCTCAATGACAGCGGCGCTCACAATCAGCGCGCGCCGATCGAAGCCGCCTTTATGCCGCGGACATTGTGCGGGCTTCTGGTGCTTCCTTCTATCTGGCTTCCGTCGCGGCTTGGTTCGGAGCCGCGGCCGAAAGATCGGCAACAGAAGTCAGGGCGATGATTTTCGATTAGGCTGCGTCGGATCGGTGGATATGATAACGGGGGACGGAAAGGATTTGTTAAGGCTGACATTGAGTCGACTGATGAAGTAATATGACTGTCACTCTTTGGTCATTTTATTTTGTTAATATATACGATGTTGTTATTATATACGTTACACTGAGAAAAAGTTAGTAGTTGCCATTACCGATCATTGGTTCGATCTACGAAAATTTTGGTTGCAGTTACTAAAATATTGGTAGCTCTGACCAATGATTGGTAATCACAACTATTAATTTTTTTTCAGGGTATTGTTATTATATACGATGGACATATGAAGGGATCTGCTATTTTAGGTCGGTCATGTGATTGCAGATGTCATTTTAGTCTGGTCATGTGACTGCAGGTGTCATTTTAGTCTGGTCATGTGACTGCAGGTGTCATTTTAGACTGATCATGTGACCGCATGTGTCATTTTAGACTGGTTATAAGACCGTATGTGATATTTCACGGCGGCCATGTGACCACATTTATTTTGTCAAAAGGAAATATGACAGCATTAGCCAAAAGCATTAGCATTTTGTCAAAAGGAAATATGACAGCATTAGCCTTTTGAGTGGTCATATAATTAGGATGATTGTTTTTCGACGCTCATATGACCACATTTATTTTTTCAAGAGGAAATATGACCTTTCGGGTGGTCATATCATTCGGATTATCTTAATAATGGTCATATAACCGAATTGCTAATTTTTGTAGCTAGTCATGTGACCACTTTCTGCTCTGACACATCACTAATCACTCCTCGGTTCGCCTCAGCTGCGCCACGAAAATATTCTTGGGGAACGAAGTGGTTGTGTCAAATTTAGTGTTATTCTTTATTTTTTCGCTGGTATAATTTGCCGATAACGATGCTTGGCACTTGTGAATGGTCACGCGGGGTGATTTTTACAGCTCGGACAGCTTGAAAGCGCACCTTCTCACGTCAATGAGCCAACGGTCGCTGACCGTTCTCCCAGTGGCAGGTTTATATTTCGGAGGCGTTGAATGAGAGGCAGATGCATTCCTGCGGTATTAAATAATATCTCCCGAGAGACCTCCGAGCTTTGATACTCGGACGTTGCGGTGCAGAACTCACCCAACGCGATCGTTCTCTGAAAGAAAAAATAATACATTTCGTTGCTTTCACTCTGCACGTTTTTACTGTGTCGCTATAAATATTTCAGTGGAAAACCTGATATTTCTTTTTACGAATCTGCATAAAATAGCTGGTTTTATGAGCGCTTGATGTGCATTTCACGAGGTTTAAATTCACGTTTTTTATTATTTTTTTTATAAGCATCATTATCCGGCTTAAAAATGTTTTCTGATGTCCTTTTTAGGCCACTCGATAGCCTCGAGCGAAGAGATAACGACCTGTGCTTCTCATAAAATAACAATTACCGCAACTATCGAGATAATTAGCCGCAGAAAAAAATCTACGCTAATGGCAAAAAAAAAGTATAATTTTCTCTCGCGAAAAATCGATACCAGCCAAATAATTATCGTCGATTGTCGATAAATTGCCCCACGACAACGAAGTGCGATAAGCGACGAGAAAACCTCTCTCGACTCGCAATTTCGATTGAAGAAAAATATCAGTCGGGAGATTTTTCGCGACGCCAATTAGGAATCAACACACGCCACGAGAATTAATTAACGATGGCCCAGACAGTCCCTGTCCAGGCTTTCGAGGCACATTTGAACTCGCGGAGGGTAGCAAAAACGGCGAAAACAAAAGTAACGGATGTGAGTCGCTTTTTTTCATCCTTCAGGACGCAAAAAAAAAATAATAACCACTGGCAATAGTGGCAACGGCGATAGGATAAATTAGTTGAATGAGATTCTAATGAGTTTTGCTTCACACACATTTTGCCTTCATTTTGCTCAAGGAAAATTGAACTCACCCCCTCCCCCCTCCAACCCAGCTCGGAATTTCGATTCCAATGAGCGTCGGCATAATTGCTCGGCCTCTCTCTCTCGGTTGGCACAATAAATCATAGAATTCGGCGAGGCGAGTGTGCATATGTGCACACGCTGAAGAATAAATGAAAGGACGAAATAGCGAATGCACGAAAGAGGAGGAAGTGCGTTCCCCGCGAGGCAGAGCGAGACAAAGCTCAGCGCTGGCGAATCTCTCCCTCTCTCTCTCTGCAAACGCGCAGGGGTAATACGATCGCATTATGCGCTTGTAATTAAACGAACAGTGAAGCCCCCGAGCGGAGAGGAGGAGAGCTGCGAGAATGCCGAAGAATCCTCGAGGGGCCAAACGCGACCGCGAGGGCGTGATTACGTTTGTCAATTGCTTATTCGCGATATTAATTATGTGGGCTGGGATTCGTTTGAAACTTTATTACGTTTTTGTCACTCGTCGGGTTTGTAATCTGGTGACGGGAAAATTGTTATTGGAATTTTTTATCAACGAGTAGGAATATTTTTTTTTTCTGATTAATTTAAAATAATCTTCTACTTATAATTTTTTTTTATTTCTCGAATTCGTTTGAAACTTTATTCTATTTTTATCACTCATTGGTTTCGTAATCTGATGGCAGAAAAATTGTTATTCGAATTTTTGATCAATGAGTACGAATATTTTTTTTCTCTCATTAATTTTAAATAATCTTTTACTTGTAGTTTTTTTTTATTTCTCGAATTAAATTCCAGCTTCCAAGGCTCAGATTTGGAAGCTGGAATTTGTTTGAAAATTTATTCCATTTTTATGACTCATCGGTTCAGTAATCTGACGACGAAAAAATTGTTATTCGAATTTTTTTATTAACGTTTAGTTTTTTTCCTCTTATGATTAATTTTAAATAATTTTCTACTTGTAGCTTTTTTAATTTTTGCAATGCTTCGCCGAACACGGAAACTGCGGTTCGAATCCCCCGAAGGCTTTGAATTTGGGCTTTTCATTGTTCCCTCTTATCGCTTGAACATGCTAATTTCATATTTAATTGAATTTCCCAAAGTTATCGCTTTTCCAAAGTAGCAGGAGCATCGGGAAAAGTGGGGGTATGATAAAGGGGTGAAATTCTCCAAAGCGGCAAAGGCATAGATCGACGGAGGCAACGATGCCGGATGCGAGAGTAGAGGAGGACGAGTTTTGTTATACAGGAGTGGAATGCACGTACATACCGAGACTAAAATTCCATTGGCTGATATAGGCGCGACGTGGTTGTGTATCTATACCTACGTAGAAACATATATATACATGTGTATGGAGAAAGGGAACCAAGAAAGCGCAGAATCAGTCTCCATAGAGAAGTAAAATGGCGACTGGGGACGGTTTCAAAGAACTCAATTCCAGCGGCACGTTAGTCATTCCATTTCCAGTTTTAACTCTCGCCCACTCGGCACTTTCCTTCCTTCTCCCTATCTTTCTCTCCTTCGCCCTCCTCACCCACCCCCCTCCCCACGTCACCTCCGTCACCGCTGCCATATCTGCTCGCTTCCTCCTCGCGCAACCTCACTTCTCCTCTTTCTCGTCCGCGCGTTCGTACTTCCTCGCAAAATCAATAAGCGATTCCTTCCTGTTACTACCTCTGCGTGTGCCACTCCGAAGGGTGTCACTGGACCCTCGCAATTCGTCGCTATAATTTTTTTTCGACTCTGTTCGCAGTTGCTTGAAATTTGAAAATTTTTTGCGGTGAGATTTCATGCATTAAAAAATCATATCACCTGTGAGTGATTTTTGTAAAGGGGGTCATTGGATCCAATCAGTTCACTGGAATCTGAGGGTCCCAAAAATTCAAAACCAAAACCCTTTTGAGCTGAGTCTCGATGCATTTTTTGGATTGGATTTCATTTCATGAATGCTTTGGAATTATTTTTTTTCTTTGTATTTACTTTTTTCGCGATTTACTTTTTTTTTTAAATAAAATAAGTATACGTTTTTTATAAAGTAAGTAATAAGTAATACTTATTTTATTTTTTATTATATTATTTATTTATTAATAAGTAAACCGCGGTTTTATTTTCCACACATTTTTCATGACCATTATCACGATTATATTTTTTATTCTTGTAGGTCATAAAACCTTCTGACGACAAATAGAGATATAATAATCTGAATTTCGATCTGCCGCGTCAGTGGATGCGCTGACGACTGGAAAAAATGTATAAATTGCGAATGGGTTGAATCCCATGATGTTGCACTCTGCACTGCAGAGCTGCGAAACAATTGCACGGCAATCTCAGGCCACATCGCTTTTTTTCACGAATATGAAAAAAAGACACAGAGGAAGCAAAAGGAAGAAAAAAAAACCGAGTCAGAACAAACGCGAAAAACACACACAGACACATGCACGAAAACCCAGCGTTCCCAGCGATATTTATACATGGCATAATTAAAAACGCCGCTCTGCGGAATTTATTTTGGCCTCGCTGTGCAGCGCGGCTCACAACTGGCTGCCGTGACGCTCCGAGCTTTCGTTTTATTACCCCGCGCCGCAGTCCGCAGGAACTCTCCTACATATTCCGCAAATTGTCAACGTCCAGCAATAATCATAAAACAATGAGATTCAAAATTTTCCGGCTCGTGATTTTTATTTTCAACGAAATTGAAGTTAAAAATAGGTGGACAGGTCTTTTGGGACGGATTCATTGTTCGGCTGCGCGGATTTTTGATATTCCAACCGTGCAAAGTAAGCTCAAAATAAAATTCAAAGTATTATAAAAAAAAAAAAAAATACAAACAAAAAATTAAAAGTTTACATTTTATCGGTAGCCAATATATCGAAAACAGGACGAAGTGATAGTGAAACGATATTAGAGTACTGATGGTTGTTGCAGAAACGTAAAAATAAAAAAATCGTGGGTGGGGAGGTTTCGGAGGAGTGGAACGTCGTTGCAACTGCAAAACAAGCGAATGAAGCGTAATGGGGAAGTGAGCTCGTTCGTTCGTATTCTAAACTTTCGGGTAACTCAACGGCAGTAGCAGTACCCAATACCAGACTATGAACCGTACACCAACACCAACGGTAATACCGTCGCGGCGAAGGGAGGGGGAAAGGAAAGGGAGGGGGAGAGAGGGTTTGCGGGGGAGGAGGGCTTCTGCAGTCGAACACAATGGCCGCTCGCGCACAGAACTTTCCACGGAACTAAACAAGTTTATTTAACTTACCTCGCTCTGCCAAGCCCGCATTCACTCTCCCCCTCTCCCTCCCCCCTCCCTCTCTCTCTCTCGCTCTTCTTTCCTCATTCCTCATCCTCCCCTTTTGCGACTCCCACTTTCCGGCAACCCCACTCGAAAGCTCTCTCTCTCCTCTCTCACCGACGTGGCACGCCCGTGCCACACACATATGCACACACTCACACTTACTCACACTCACACACACACTTACGCTCACTCACTCACCTGCAATAACGGGAGCTGCAAGTTTTCCGAAAGTTTCCGACAGATTAACGACTATTGGAATTGTTGAAGTTATGGGAAAGCTTCTGCAATGTTCTCACCCTACCCAAGGACTCGATGGGAAAAGGCTATACGTAAAACGTGTACATTGGGTGTGTGACCAATTACATTAAAATTCAATTTAAAAAATGGTGGACATTATTTAAATTTTTATCTTGTGTCTTATGCAGTGTCAACCCTCAAACGCTGAAAAATTACACATTTTTTCATATGTGCACTGTTAAAAATATTTTGCATGAGTTTCTATTGCCATTATTTCGATTGCATTTCTTGACTTTGATATTGAATTTCCTAATTTCTATAGAATTTTTACGCTAGTAAATGAGGCCTGTTTACATAAACTGATGTATTAAATTTAATATGTAAGTGTAATGTAAAATTACAGGATTTTCTATTTAATTCTATAAAAATTAGGAAATTAAATATCAAAGTCAAGAAATGTGGTATAAAAATCTAGAATTTTACTACACACGTATATTAAATTTAATATATCAGTTGATGCATCAAATTTCTAGAAATAAAAATTTGCAAACATTTTTAACAATGTACTCTTGCAGATTAAGCTGACGAATGAGATTCCGTATCGAAGAGATTCGATTATCCCAATCGCACTGAGAACGAACCGCCGCCGAATCTCCGAATCTCGAATTCTCTAGAGACAAAACCGGACGCGCGGGAATCGCAAACAAATTTCAATTATAAAACGGAGCTTCGAAAACGTGACTGAAATTGATGAAAAACAGGAGGGGTGGCGGAGAACCAGAAAGAGTGCTGCGTCCACCGGTGCGACTGTTACGCACGCGTCGCTCGAGAATGGCGCGTGATCGAGTGTGTTTGTGTTGTATGCAAAGTCGAACAGCGCAAACGCGTGTGGCGCGAACAATGCCGAGTCCGCGATGCGTGGATCAAGGAGAGTGAGACGCCCCAGCGGCCCGTGTGGGCCCTAACAATGTACTCGAGTTTGCACGAGTACACGGGATAAACGATTACGCGAGGCCCATAACAGGAACCCTTGATATCTATTATCCTACTATAGAACTCATCTCAAACGGAATTGAAGATGAGCAATCTGTGGTTGAAATTAAAATTAAATTAATATGAGCATTTCTCATGACCCATCCTAAAAAATTAGCATCCCCAAGAAACAAAACAATTCTATTTTTTTCATGATGTTGAAGTTTGCATCGTTGGCATGCAACGAAAATAAATAAAATAAATCATTCCAACAATTCTAAAAAGTTATTTTAATGAGGAATAGTTATAATAATTTTTATACCCATTTCGATCTTTTGGATTCATAGGAATATATATATATTTTTTTTTTAATTTTCGTTGCGTTCGAACGATGCAAACTTCAACTTATTTTTTCAATGTCCATCCAACATCCAAATGTCCCACGAAAATAGAGGTGTCCCAAAAGCATCTGCATCATGAACATTCAACTATGCCGCATCATCCAAAACTCCGCTGAACATCCAAATAAACATACATCCGCTAAATCCAGAGCTGAGTAAGGTGTCGCCTAAAACGCAGCAGTGCCAGCTGCGAATCACGACCCAATAGCCACCGAATGTCCGCCAATCTCGCAACGAGAACGGCAAATGGCTGACCCATCACGCGGACGACGACGACGACGACGACGACGTGACAGTGATTGAACACCATCCCGCGAACCTCGCTGAACTGAATACACACAAGCACACCACTACACACCACTTGGGGAATCCATCTTGGCATTAAAACTCCAAGTTGTCACGGCAGCTAACGGTCAGTTAGCACGATCGTATGACTGGTCGAGGTAACGAGCTGAATAAATAATCCCAAGGAGAAAGTAGCCATGTAATTAGATACTAGTATGTTGCCCATCTGAGCGCCAAAGCAATTCCGGAAGAGTTTGAGCCAGGTGGGTGATGATCGTCTGTCACTTTGGATTATTTAAACGCACGCAGACTTCTGCATTTTGTACCTATAATTTCTGCTCGTCAATAACTCCTTCATTTATAATAAAGTCTGAAAAAGCAAACACGATGACTGTTTTTTATTTTTTTTTACTGTTCCAGGAAATGGATGTTCAGTTTAGTTTAATTTCTTCTCGTCAATAACTCCTTCATTTATAATAAAGAATGGAGAAACAAACACGATGACTGTTTTTTATTTTTTTTTTACTGTTCCAGGAAATGGATGTTCAGTTTAGTTTAATTTCTTTTCGTCAATAACTCCTTCATTTATTATAAAGCTTGGAAAAAAAAACACGATAACTGTTTTTATAATTTTTTTTTTACTGTTCCAGGAAATGGATTTTAGTGACAATGACAAAAATCAAAACTGCACAAAGACCCTATAAAATATTTTAATCTTGACAAGGCAGTTTTGGGGGAGTGAATTTCATGTACAAGGGAGGAAATGGAGTGAAGACGATCGAGCGAGACCACAAACTTTGAATCTTCTTCGGCATATATCAATCGACGATATCTCTACGGTTCCACCCCGCCGCTTCCCTGCTTCGCCATTTCTCCTCCCGTTGCACCCTCGCACTCCTCTGACCTGTTCTAGATCACACCCCTCTGCCCCCCTGCCCCCTTACCTACTCCCTCCCCTTCTCCCTTCAGCCCTTTTTCTTCTCTACTCCTCGCCAACCCCACATTCGGCTCGTCCGTTCCTCTTTTCTTTTTCGTCGCGCATTCACGGGGCGTAATTTATCGCCAAAGTTTCGTCGCACCGCTCGGCCTTTAATGGGCAGCGGTTCTCAGTCGCGGCTTCGAATCAGCTCGACCGAATTTCCAACGCGATTCGGAATACGAACTGAAATAAATGTATGTGACCCAAGATGGCCTAGAAAACCCAAAAAAAAAAAATTGGAAAAAATCTGATTAATTTATATTTCATAAATTTTTTTAAAAATTATTCTGCTCTTTTGTTCTTTACAGATTTTTTTATTTCGCGCCTCAAAAAAAAAGTGAACATGCTGTTATCTTAAATCAACCCTTGTGTGCATTTTATATTAAGAACCGCGGTTTTGATATTGAAAACACGCGGCCTTCGATAAACATCGACAGCGATCGTGTTATTTCGAGATATTAATTGATAATTGAACGATAAAGCCCCTGATTCAGTTGACCCAATGCCGCTGGGAATTTGCCACTAGGCTCTTCTAGCCTATAACAACATCAATGCGCTGTGAGAGTTGCGTTGCGAGCAGCATCTGTCGTCTAAGCCCTTTTGAGGCTTGCACAGCGACAGGCGCACTGATCACCCTTCTTCGATATATGAACTTAACCCCCTCTCAGGTTTTTTTAACCCTTGCCAGGTTTTGGCCCCTGGGTCCGGACCTTTCAACCCCGTGACGACCTCGGCGCTCGGTTCCCTCGTGAAAACAGAAGGCCATAGTTGCCCCACCTCATATATCGTTTTTTATTAGACTGTTGAGAATATTTGGAAAATTAGACGGCATTAGTCGATGTGTTGAATCAGCCCTTCGCCATTTTTCTTCATTGAAACGCAATACAGATTTTTTTTTTTTTTTTTTTTTTTTTTTAATAGAGTCTGTTGGTATTCTTAAAGAAAGTGAGTGCATTTTGTATTTTGCCGGAAATTAGTGTCCCCCAAGTCACCAGGAAGCCACCTGAACAGAATGAAAGACTCCGCTTTCACTTTTATCCCAAGCTGCGCGAATTTCATCAACCCGCGATATGAAATTTGATAGCATCGCGAACATGAATAAGAGAGAAGAGAAGAGAAAGAAAAAAAAGAGAAAAAATTCCGAAGGTCGGAGACGACGAAATAAAAGTGGGGAATTGTACGTAACGCGTGTTTTATGCGGCCACCGGGTATATGTTACGGAATGAAGTATAGTACACGCTGTATATCTCCTTTATGGCAACCATTAACATATTTTTTGCCTCTCGTATTACCATACAATAGTAGCGAAAATATTATAAATTATGCTCGTAAATCAAGGTGGGTTGAAAGAGAAAAAGAGGGGAAGAGAGAGATAGAGAGATACGTGATACAAGATGAGTCCGCGAGTGGTTAAGAGGGGGAAACGCGGTTCACTCAGTTTGCGTTGTGCCAGCCTCCCGGCTTAACTCCCTCCCTCCTTTTTTTGTTATTCCATCGACACTGAGCACCTTGCTACTGGTCATGGGGTCTCATGAGTCGCAACTAAATCCACATCCTCCAATACCTGGTGCAACTTTGAATTCCTATTTTGTTTCTATTTTCCCTCAAGTTAGACAATTTCCTGAAAATTATAAATAATTATTTTATTCATTAAAAGTGTCCAAAAGAGTAGAAATTATTTTATTCGAAGCTTCTTGCCAGTACAAAAATTGAAAAAAATTGTTCCAACGATTCTAAAATTATTCAAACAATTCTAAGTTATTTTAATGATTAATCGTTATAATAATTTTTTACACAGTAGGGTTCATAAGAATAATTTTTTTTCTAATTTTCGTTGCATTCCAACGATGCAAACTTAAACACCATCGCCTTACACGCCACAATTTTTACCAGATCCTTTTCTCTCCATGCAAGCAAACCAGTAAACTAAATTCACTCGACTCCTAAGCACTTTCCTCCCGCTGTTCGCTGTCACCCGGCGCTTCCACGTGTCGCCCACCTCCCCCTCCTCCTCACCACTCTCAAGTACGAGGAAAACTGAGGCAGTGAGAAATCCTCTGCGCGACCCGCGTAGCCACATCCCCGCGACACGGCGAAAATCCCGCAAGACGTACGTCCCGTCCAATTTTTTTTCCTTCCTCTTATATCTTTTTATTTTCCCCCGAGAAGAATTTTCGCCCGACGTGTTTACACTAAATCCCACGCGATAATTCATCACGATCATCGCCGCCGTCTCTCCGGTAAAAATTTATTCCACCCAGTTTCGCCGGCGGGCTTCGCTTCAATTCCCGCACTTATCAACAGATGGCGACGTCGTTGCGCCTCATCTCCGCGGCACACGATAATTTTTCCTCGAGGCGCTGCCCACAAAGACCCCTTTTTTCCCTCACCACTGTTTACACAAAATCTCGCGACGAGAAAACTATATCCACGTCTGGTAAATGGTGCGGGATGAGCTGTACACGCTGCACATATGCATGTGTCTTACGTATATGGACGTATGTACATGCCAACATATATCTTCGCGCACCTGCTGAGCCAGAAGCGGCGGGAGAATGGAGGAAAGTAATTACAGCCTGTTTGCCTCGGTGCACAATTGTTTCCTCGAGTGGCCAGGGCTCGGAAGGCTTACCAGGAATGAAATAATAAGAAAGACCTGAGTAGTGGATAGGAGTGGTTAGGGAAGTGGGAGAGAAGGAGAGAGACAGAGAGACAAAACTGAGAGGGAGGGGCGAAGGGGGCGCCACTTGAGGAGGAGAGAGGGGAAGGCGCAGAACGCTCGATGGGGGCCACGTGGGAGACAAGAGTGGGGGGAGATGTGGGAAACGCGCTGAGGGAACAATTAGTCATTGTTTCTGTTTAAGAATCCGTTCCCTGGCGAACAGTTCTCTCTGTTACTTTAGCATCGCACGCTTATCTCTCTGTTACTTTATACACACCGTTGCTTCTCTCTCAGCTCCGTCGGTATTGTCACTCTCGATGTGTATCTGTACACGTGTATACACGTGTGGCAGTCTAGGTACTCGATTTGCTAGCAGCAGTAATCCATTCCCCCTCTTTTTTTCTTCTTCGGTTCTTACATAGCTGTACAGGTTGATTCAGAATGTTTTTGTCAGCCGTTGAAGAATGACAGTTTAGCACCTCGGGAACGAAATTATTTAGCCGTTTTTTGTAATTTGCAATATTTATTTATTTATTGAAAATTTGAAAAAAATAGACCAATGGGAACGAGTAAATAAATAAATAAACCAGTAAACCAATGGGAACATAAGTAAACGAATATTTAAAAAATACTGTATATACTATAAAGAAATAGTGTTTTTTAAATATTTAATTCATTTATTTGTCCCCATTGGTTAATTTTTTTTTCTATAGCTTGTAAATAAATAAATATTGCGAATTACGAAAAACGGCTAAGTAACTTTGTTCCCGAGATGGTAAACTATTTTTCCTCAACGGCTGACAAAAACATTCTGAATCATCCTGTATAATTCCTCGTGTTGTCTTTGTCGTACAGTTAGGCACTGGCAGAGGGCGCTTCTGTCGTATTGGAGCCACAGGACTACTCAGCTGTCAGTTTTAAACCGTATAAAGCTTAGCAAACAGATTTCTCTTGTTCTTTTTTTTTCTCTCGCTTTTTCTCTTGTTTATCTATTAATCTCATCGCAGCGAACTAATAATACACCCAGTCGTAATGGTTATACAATACGGCAGCTTTGGTCTGCAATTACGGTGATTACAATGATTTTCTTATCTCGTAACTCGCAGCGTCGACGAGGAACGGTCGTTACGTATGTTTCTCTCTGTGCAACAAATTATTTTGCATCGGCGACGACGGGACTTGGGAAATAAGTGAAGCGTGACAATTAAATAAGCGAGCAAACGTGAAGTGTTTGGTTTTCAACGAGTTTTTACGCGCGGCGGCCGTTTGTCGAGAATTTATTTTTGCGGACTTTTTCTTTTGGGAGGGGCTTTTGCATCCCTGAATTTTCGCACCGTTTCGCTGCGCGAAATTATCAGAACGTTTCGCGCCGCTCTCTTTTTTATTCGATTGTCCGCGTTTGGATATTTTCGCTGTATACATTTTCCGTTCGACGAACGGAAATCGAGGGAGATGATATCTCGCGCAACAACAGCGGTGCCAATGGCCACCGCTTCGACGGTGGTGGGGAAAAAAAGCTGCGGAAGGCGCAACGAACGCTCGAGTGAAGAAAAAATCGTGTTTTCGGGTTTGATTCGCGAAATAATCTCCTCAGCGGACAAGACTTAAAATTTTACATACGATTTCGTCCCATTTCTATCGTATTCATTGCGCAAATATTGACCGAAACTAAACTGATTTAAAACCCTTAAAAAAATAAATTGTCATTTAGGTCGGTAATAAAGGAATCGATAAAATTCATGAAATAAATCATTTTATTAACAGTCTCCAATCAAACTTAATAAAACGTTTCTTTCCCGTTGGAATAAATCAAGAAAATGTTCTTAATAATTCAACAGGTAGTCAACCCTCTCTAGTTAGCCACCCGGTAATATATTATAAATAGAAATTCGCTGAGAGAGAGAGAGCATTGATTCCGGGTATAATTGTGCCGACTGAGATTCAATTTCGCTCGAACTCTCGTGAGAATAATATCGGGAATAATTGTAGTCGGGTTCGCTCGAGACGCCTGGGAATGCATATACATATATACTCATATATATATACACACAGACGCACATTTATATTTATATATATACACATCTTACAGTTACTCCGTTTCCTCTGGCGTTTCCAATTTCAGAATCACTGTATGAATGCGCTTATAAGATGTTGGAAATATTGCAATACGTTCCACAGCGCTGGAGGCAGTTATGCGACTGTGCAACGAAAGCAGCGAGAAAGAGAGAGATAGAAGGGGGAGGGGTGGAGCTGGGGAGGGGGGTCAGAGCTGCTATGGGTGCACCGAGGGAAAAGAATATCCCGTTTCATAAAACAACCCTTGCATATTTATCATATACAAATTGAACCCCTCTCGCTTATTCGCTCCCTGAACGATTATGTCTGTGCATACAGACAATGTGCTTGTATACTGTCCTTCGAGAGAGATAGAATTGACACTGGCTTCGAGGTTCTCAACCGACTTCGAATTAAATTCGAAATGAGACAATTTATAAATGTGAAACGTTTTTTATTATAAAAATAAAATCCTGATATTGCCACTCTAAATAAATTATGACGTTTGTTTGGTTTTTTTTACAAAAATAAAGTCCTGATACTGCAATTGCCACTCTAAATAAATTATTACTTTTTTTTGCCTTTTTTAATTCTTTTGACTGACAGCGAAATAATTAATTGGCGACACGAATTCTCAGAAATAATATTCAATGATTTGGATCTATACAAGTTTTTTTATTACGACTCCGGAATGCCATTGGAGCAATTCTCGTTGAGCAATCGATCATTCGCATATTCAGGGCATGAAATGCCATTCCGAGTCTTGTCTCCTGCAGCTCTGTTTTCTCGGCGAGAAATCGCCAAACAGTCGAATACAGTATTCGTTCACCAATTACATTGCACTCGTAATATACGTTATACTTTCGTTAATGGCCAGCAGGCCGTGACATTTTTTTCTTTTTTTTTTCGTCTTCGTCGGTTCCGCGGATTTCTATCGAGGAAGCGAGCGAGGCTGATGCAGCGTAGATGGAGAGGACGAAGGAGAGCGGAGAAAAACGAAAAAAAGGAGAGTTTATACACTAGAGAGAATCAGCTCGTTAGCGAAATGAGTTCGTCCGCGAGCCAATTAAGTATCGAACCGATCGCCAGGGTTGGACGAGAAGAGTGCCTAACGACCCGCCGGACATTGTACTCATTGTTTGCCAGAAGGGAGGAGGTCCTGCTCGACGTTTTTTTGATTTCCTTTTTTTTTTGCACTTATTTCACCAATCGTGTTTCTCTGCCTCTTTCGCTCTTGATCCTTTTACTCCGAATTACTCGCCATTTTGAGTCGCTGCCGATTTCAATTGATTCGCCTACTGATCCACTGCATCTCGAAATATTTCGTTGAAGTTGAAATATTTCGATCCTTTGGGTTCATTGGAATAATTTTTTTTATTTTAATTCTCGTTGCTTTCCAACGATGCAAACTTCGACATCATCTCCAAACGATGTTTTAGCATTCTCAATTAAAATAACATTCACTCAAAAAATAAATTAATAATAATAATGATAATAATAAAAATAATAATTTGTCGACACAAAAATGTGAATAAAAAAACGATTTAACATCCGTAATCCTGACCAACTCAAATCGAATTGTCGACAGTCAAGACTAAAATAAAATGAGACTATAAATCAATGCCGAATTTTTTCCAAACTCTATCTACATTTCCATGGCAAAACAGTGTTAAAATCGTGTTCGTGTTCACCTGTCTATGTATTTGCGTATGAAAACTCGAAAGATCCCTGGGAAGCGTGCGTAACGGCGAAGAGTTTAATTCACCATCCCAGCAAAATCCGTGCGATTTACACACGCTAATTTGCAACGAAAATTACGTTAATTAACTGTACATCTGTGGCGCGCGTATAGAAGTCTGGGAGCCTCGGCCGTTTATAGTTCCTGCATATAAACACGCAATTGCTGCCTGAATATCTGTACCAAAGCGTGTGGGCAACTTCGTAGTAGTCGTTGTGCGCGCCGTCGCCGTACGGTTTATCGCGTCGTTGCATAACTCTCGTCTACTTTTGCCCCGCATACTCGAACAACCGTAACCCGTCCCCTGCGCACTTTTTCACTTCCCTCAAACAGGAATATTATCAAATTTATCGAATTAGCCGCCGCGCGAAAATTCATTTGCGTACTGCTTTAATGCTCAATGAATAACGCCATGTCTATTGATAAATTATTTCGGGGGGTGTCACTACACAATTCACGCGGACTAATGTATACACGCACTTTGGGGGGGACTATGATTACATAGTGGCTACGAAACGCGCGGGGGATGTATTATCTGTGCGCGACACGTTTGGGGGGTGGGTTTTGGGGGTTAACAGCAGCGAAATCGTACGGGCGTAGAGTCATTGAGCAATTTTGTTGATCTCGTTATTGGCATTTCGAATGAAACATTATTTAAAGGGTCAATTAGACTGTAAGCCTCCCTCTGCACTGCATAACGATAATTATACGCCGAGAGCGTTGGAGAATTAACGGACATGGTTCGTATCGGTCGGTGAGACTCGATTCCGCACGCCGGAGCTGCGATAACATCGCGTTACATCGTGTTTTACCCGTGTAACGGGTGTAGCCACGGCAGTCACTTATGAAAATTGAGTGGACAGATGTCAGAGACCTCAAAACGAAAGACTTTGCAATTTGTGCCGTGAAATCTGTGTCATAACTTGACTGTTATTAGAGGCTATTTGAGAGCGTTGAAATTGGTTGGCTGGAATGTTGAGTCGTTAATTAAGATCATTTACAATGTTTTATCGATTACGGAGATTGGGATCGATTTTTTATTGCATCGTTGGAAAGCAATCAAAATTATAAAAATTATTTTAATGACCCCCAAAGGATTGATTTTTATAATAATTTTTTGGAATCGCTAGAATCATTTTAGAATCGTTAGAATAAATAAATAAAAAGTCGTCGCATTTCAACGATGGAAACTTCAACATAATTTTTTTTTAAGCTGTAGCATTCGATTTAATTTAGTCTCAGTTAAGAACCTTAAAAAATTAGTAATTCTTGAAATAATTCTAAAAAATAATTCTAAAAATAATTCTAAAAATACTTCCACCAAAAATTCTGCCCCTCCCCCAACCTTCACACCAGTAAAAATTTCCAAAAAACGAATTGCATATAAACTTGCAATTCCACTCACCAAACCTGTCTCCGAATAAAATCCTCCATCGCAGTGCTAAATTTCAAGCAAATTTTTTTCCGTTCAACACTGTCTGCTCCGCGCCAGTTTAGCAGTCGCACAGTCTCCGAGAGACACGTATACCTCTGCACGATGTTTAAATGCTATTAAAATTGCATGGCTGGCATTTCTATTTGTAGCGCCGTGAGCTCTTTGGATAACTGAGACCAAGCGCACAGGTGAACATTTACACACACGTGTGACGCATAACGACGAGCATATGAAATATAAATGTATTCGCGGGGAGCCCTTAACGCTCAATTGGTGGCGGTGGTGTCTAGTCGTCGACGAGTCTCGGCGTTGCTTCGGTTTCTGTCTGGCATCTGGCAACAAGCGAGAGAGCGTTGGCCAGACAAAACTGAACGTTCCACTCATTCATTGGAGAGCCATTATTTTCCACTGAGCTTTCGCTCTCTCTCTCTCTCCCAGCCATTCCACTCGTCGACGTTTCGCTTCTCTCGCAGCGACTATTTCTCCCTCTTTATTTTCACGTCTCTATACACACCGACTATTACTCTGACTATTGTTCCTCTCTTGTTCACTGAACGTGGACGACGAAGACGACGACGACGACGACGTCGACGAATACGACGATCCTCCATTTAAGGTAGGTACGTAACCACTTTCTATTCCGCACGGTTTGTGCTCTCGATCTACACGAGAAGCGTAGAACCGATTACCGATCCTTTTTTTTTCTTCTCTTTTGTCGATCCTCGCCGAGGAACTGAACGCGAATAAATAAGCACTTGTCCTCGGAGCTCATCGAGCTGGAAATGGACTCGTTGGTATCGAAGACTCTTCTGTAGGTCTGAATTGCGACTTTCATTGTCGTTTGTGATCTCGAACTCTTTTATTTTGAGTTGCAAGAGACTTTGTGTATTTATCTATCGCATTTGAATCGGAATACTGTCTCGGAATTGGTGGTAAATAAAATTAATTTAAAGAGGAAATAATAAAAAAAAGTTTATCGATACTGAAGGCTGTAATAAAAAAATGGTCGGTATCGAAGGTCCCTGCGATTGAATTGCTTATCATTGTCATTGGCTGCTGAGCAATGTTCGCGATGGCGAAATTTCGTTGCCAAGATCTGATCGGTTCCACGGCTCGTCAGATCTCGTTTCGTCCTGGACACACCGCATCAGCATCACTGGCACAGCCAATTAAACGTCCCGCTTCGTACGGCCAAATAATTTCAATTAAGTGCGAGGCGAAAGTTTAATTAAATCTTGTTTAATAGGCTTAAGAAACTCCTTCGGAGATTGAGGGACCGGAAGTTTGAGTATAATAGGAAGAGGCTCTATGAAATTAAAGGGTCCTGTGCAAACACCCCCCACCCCTTCCACTTCATCCCCTCCACCTCCCTCAGCTTGCACCAACTACCGCTCCCATTACATCGATTTTTTACTTATTTTTCTTCGAAGCTTTTTCACAGTCGCTCAATATCCGCAAACCCAAATTCTGCCACTGATTAAAAATCGACAAATTATTTGCAGCTATAGAATCTTCATTTTTTAGCTGTGTTAAAATAATTAAGATCGAACGAAAATCACCGGAAAAATGGTCCACAAAAAAATTGCCACTGATTGAAAATAGTTGAATTATTTGCATCCATAAAATTTTCATTTCTTGGCTGTGTTAAAATAATTTAAAGCAAACGAAATCACCAGAAAAGTGTTCTACAAAAAACCTCCGATGTCTATTTTTAATTAACCTTCAAGATACAATGTAAATGTCCGCGATGATCATTAATAAAAATTCCAGTGGAATTTTTACCTCCCACTCGACGAAGCAAAAACGAAACTCGTTTTCCATCATCAATGATATGCGTAATTGTTCCTCGCGCCGGTGTCGGTTGCTAAAGAAACGAGACGAGCATTGCTACGACGACGATGAGCGTGAACACGTGCCAATTCGACTGCTGAAAACGCGCGAACCGCGAGAAGGAGGAATAGAAACATTAGTCGGTCGGCCGGGAACATCGGTCGGCTGTGTGCAAAGCGGGGGAGGTGAAAGAGGGTTGGAAGGCCGAAGAGAGGGAAGAGAGAGAAAATCGTTATTTATGTAAATGCTACAAAAGGATACCGTAACGATCCTCGCGGTCGGAGGATTTAATTGGACGGCGAAGAAAGCTGCTCCTGTTCCTTGTGCACCGACTGAGCTATATCTGTGTGTATGCATGAATATATATATGTGTCTGTGAATACCGACAGAGTCGCCGCTGCTGTATCGACGCACCACTACCGATGCCCCAACTGTAGCCGCTGTGGCGATCCATCGATCTCTGCCCGGGGTTAACGATCCAGGCACACATTACAGCAAACTGCAGCGCAAGCAACGAGGACCAAAGCTGCGAGAGCGAAACAGCGTCGAGTGTATCTGGCTTCCTACTTCTATTTTCGTGTATGTGTTCTGCATAAACTTGTGCCATAAATATTCACAGTTACGAATGGGAAGTACACGGACGATCGATCCGTGGTGATCATAGATCACGAAACTGGGACAGATATTATTATCATTATTAATATTATTATTACCATTCTGCATCAATTCACAGAGATATTTAGAAATCTCGAGAAAAATTGTGAATTTCTTTCTTTCGACACAAATTATCATCATTATTAATATTATTATTATTACTATTGTGCATAAATTCACAGAGATATTTACAAATCCCGAAAAAATGAAATTGCGAATTTTTTTCTTTCGACCGAAATTATTATTAATATTATTATTATTATTGTGCATAAATTGTAAATATCTCGAATAAATGAAATAAAATAAATTATAATTAAATTCTGTAAATTTCATTTCGCTCCGAATATTTATTCAAGCATTTTATTCAGGGAGCATCAATCAACTTCCTCCGGACAAATTAATTACAGATTTTCCGGACATGTGCGTTGATTTTTTTTTGCTATTGCGATTTCGAAGGCCGATCGTCCGAACAGCAGCGATACGACGGACAAGTCGATACTTCACGTCTCGCCGATTCGGCTAATCGAAATCGTACACCGCAAACTAGTTTCGGTACTTTGTATACATCCACGTTTGTCGCGTGACTAAAGCCATAAGGGCGTATTTGCCGTTGCACGAGGATACGGGGATAAGTCCTTGTGGCTTCGGTCACGCGATATTACTATAGTTTACTCAACTATGTAAGAGGCAGAGATTGAGTGTGTTATATATGTAGGTGTATATAGATATATGGGAGCATATGGAGGTTAGTTCTGTATATTGGAATACACAAGCAGCGGTGAGCACTTGGCGCGACTGCCGAATCCAATTTCTCCCCGTTTGTCGTGATTGCATAATCGATTATCGTCTCACGAACCGGTTTTCAATCGATTTCGACGCACTCCACTTCGGCGCTCTCGTTCTTTTTTTTTCTTTCCCCCTCCTCGTCGCTCTCCCCTCGCCGAAAGTCCCGATTCTCGCTCTCCCTCCGCGTGACTTTCGCCCGTTTAACTTTTGACTGGGTCTAGGATTTTCGCCTTGTCGTGGGTCATCGTCGCTTGAGGCTCATTCGCTGAGCGTGGGTGTGTGTTTTGCTGCTGGGAGACGAATTTTTAAATCGCGTTTGACCCAATTCGGTGATTCACGACGCGAGACTGAAAGAAGAGACATTTTTTTAGGAAATCGTAAATATATTTCGATTTATGGAATACCATTATTGTTATATATTTTTTTTATTGAATTTTTATTCAGTTTTCCCAAACATTTGATGTGACGATTCAATCGCTGACTCGTCATTATGATTTCTCAGCGACAAAAAGCCACGCGAAAAAAAAAAAATTTTTAACAAATTGTAAATATGTTTCGATTTATGGAATACCATTGTTATATTTTTTTTTATTTTTTTTTTAACTGAAATTTTTTTTTGCCAAACATTTGTGTCGATTTAATCGCTGACTCGTCATTATTATCTCTCGGTTCCAAAAAAAAATCATCGATTCGTTAAATTCTCTTTTCTTCTTCCGTTCACATAATTCACTTCCGCGTCCTTTGTCAGCGCGCCGGTTTTTGTTGCCGCCGCGCGCGACAAACTCGAAGCTACCGGCGAGTCTCGTGCGCGAGCGGAAACGGAGAAACGCGGCAGGGGGGGGGGGGGAATTTACATTCGTAATTTGTATTTTAATCAAGCTACTCAAAACTTTTCGCCGAGCGTGGAGCTAATTTCGAGTTAGCGAACTGGCGAAACTTGTACTTAAATTCGGACCACTGAGGAGCAGTGCGGCGGCGGCTGGCGAATGCTGAGAGAGGAAGTGACTTTAAGAAGTCCCTTGACGATGCATCGTGTGATTTTATAGTCGCCCGCAAATTTGGTGTCTCGTTCAGTCATTTATATTCCAACGTTTTTGCGTTTTTCTCCGCGAATTTTGTATTTTTTGGACTTACAACAGTCCTTTTCGGAATTAGCGGAAATTTGCCGTTGGATAGAATTTTCAATTAAAAAAAAAAAAAAAAAAAAAAAAAAAACGCAAGGGTTTAACCTTCTCCGCATTGTTTCTAACATTTATAAAAAAAGAAGAATAGAAAACGCCTTCAATTCCACGAATAACGAAAACGCGATACAAACGACCCTCGTTTCGCCAATTTCTCCCAAGCCGTTTCTCCTTCCATTGTGTCATCGACACTCCGCTATATATAGTTCCTGATTTACGGCATCTGATGTCCCCGCGAGCTCCAGAATTGCATTAGTATTGTTTCCCTCTTTAATCGGAACTGCGAACCGGTTCTAAATGGACTTTCTAGAGGAATATCTTTGGCCTGCATCAGTTCTGCAACACTGGATAGCCTCGGGAGTGCTGCTGGTTTCTGTGAATAATCGACTTGGTTGTTACTAACGCTGAGAATTAACTGATTTCCTGAAATAGACATGATTTTTACACTTGAGAAATCATTTTTCACCGCTGGAAAAAAAAAACCGCTTGACAACTGCGAAATCGACAAAATAATATAAATTGATGAGGAAACAATTCAATTCAATTCAATTTTTTTTACGAGACTTTCTACTCTGGCATTTTTTTTACAAAAGCTCAACGAAAATAACGAAGAATATATATCAAATTTGACAGGTTATCCGGATACCTGATGAACTGCTTTAAGGATTTGTAGCTAGCTCCAGGATGCGCCATAAATTGCGTACGTTGGCCAGGAACATATATATTATGTAAAATGGAGATTTATACAGATACGTTGGTAGCAACCGTGCGTGCAGTCTCGACGATGGCGAGTAATTACCAGACTCGCGTCGATAAATCATCCTTCCAGTGAATTCCTATACTCCGTCGATAGATGACACTAATTAGAAGTCAGCGACGGTTGAGCACTACCGATTCCCATCTTCTCGTCTTTTATCCCGCTTATTCACTTTCTTGCGGCCAATTTAATTGGCTCACTCTACCTTTCTCGCCGCTCTCTTGCGTCGAGAAAACAACGTCCTCGACTTGATAGTACCCCCCCCTCCCCCCTCGATGAGTATAATGCTCGTTATTCGTGCCTCAATTTAATCCAGACATGCAGTAAATCTGGAATCGAATAAAAAAATCAGCGATAATGGGAAAGAGAAAGCGATTTGTTTAAGAAAAAAATATAAAAAAATTAAAAAATGACGTTCACGTAATATTTTTCGATAAATGAGAGTAGGAAAAAAAAATCGCGAACAGATTGTCTGATTGACTGAGGACATTGCAGTCATATTGAACTCGGTACAAAAAAAATAAAAAATTGTGTTTTCAGATCGAGCGACGGTAAAAGAGAAGAGGGTTTCGATCGAATGCGAAGAATTGTCCACACGCGATACTATATTGTTCATTCTGCGCCGCTCATGTTTATGTTAATCGAAAAAAAGAGAAAAAAAAAATAAAAGAAAAAAAAAGAATCAACCGACAGAAATGAGTCTAACTGCCATGAAACAGCGATAAAAAGCTGCGCGCGAGTGGCGAGCAGAATGGGAGGGAGGGGGGGGGGGGGGGGAGGGACGTTGAATCGAAGGGACAAAGCGAATCGAAGAGATCCTCCGATCTCAGAAACGACGGGACGCGAAATAAATGGAAGGTCGGCGAGGACGAAGCGATCGGGACATAAGGGAAAGCGCAAACTCGACCATTCTCCTCGTCCTTTTGTTTCACTTTGTGCAGAAATGTTTTTTTCATCGCGATGAAATATCTTGGAATGGGGGGTGAACGAGGAAGGGGAACTGTGACACGAACCGCAGCAGCGCGCGACCATTTTTATTTCGACGGTAGTAGAATTTTATGTCGGCTATAAAGCACATGAGGAACGTTCCTTCTCCTATCCCTCTTGTTTGCCTAGTTTCTTCCCTTCCCCTCCTCGCCCTTTGCATCGTTTTTTTTCACATTCATTTATTCACGCCACAAATACACTTACCTGCTTCGGGAACGTGGAATATAGGGAAGATCGATTTCTGGGACATTTCTTTGGTCGTCAACATCAAAGGACGATTAGGATCAAACAGAAAAAATATTGTTAATATTTAAGTAGTAGTTTTTTCAATACTAGAAACAATGACAGCGTAGGGAAGCAACTTCCGATTTTCGACGAAAAAAAAAAAATTCGCTTTTACGAAGTTTTAAAACCCTATCTGATGGGAAATTTTCCGCTGATTCCAAATATAACCGGTTTTTGCCCGAAAACCAACAAATTTGAGGAGAAAAACCCGAAAAACGATTTTTCACTTTTTCCCAAATTTAGCACTTTACTAAAATCGGCGTAATTTTTCTTTGGATCAATATAATCGGGATTTTCTTTTCGCACCCGAAAGAAGACTCTTCAACGAAGAGAATGCCGTGAGGCGGAACGCGATATCTCGATTTTTCGATTTTTTGCAGATTTTTAAAGTTGACCCTCAAAAGTCGCAAATTTTTAGAAGGGGTACCCCTTGCCGTTTTTTTGGCGAAAAAAAAAATTTTCGATTTAACGAAGTTTTAAAACCCTATCCGATGGGAAATTTTCCGCTGATTCCAAATATAACCGGTTTTTGCCCGAAAACCAACAAATTTGAGGAGAAAAACCCGAAAAACGATTTTTCACTTTTTCCCAAATTTAGCACTTTACTAAAATCGGCGTAATTTTTCTTTGGATCAATATAATCGGGATTTTCTTTTCGCATCCGAAAGACGACTCTTCAACGAAGAGAATGCCGCCAGGCGGAACGCGATATCTCGATTTTTTTATTTTTTGCAGATTTTTAAAGTTGACCCTCAAAAATCGCAAATTTTTAGAAGGGGTACCCTTGCCATTTTGGCGAAAATTTCGGCAAAATTTTTTTTTCGTTTTAACTTAGTTTTAAAACCCTTTCCGATGGGAAATTTTCCGCTGATTCCAAAAATCACAGATATTTGCCCGACAAATTAATAATTCTAGGAGAAAATCGTAAAAAACTAAATTTTTTTCTGGCAAACTACCCAATTTCGTGATATTAAACATCAGACTGCTGTCGGTTTCCCAACGACCAATCAGATGCTGAATAAACCGACAATAATGGTTGCTCACTTTTTAATAGAGGATATCATCATATAAAAAATTCTCCAGACTTACAAATAAAGAGCTTCAAGTCATCTGAAATGCTTGAGTCACCTTTAAACGCTATTTCTTTGCAAAAAAAAACGTCTGCTAATTTCTGGGCGTGTGATTTCTGCCACTTAATCCCGCCGTCGCGTCCAGTTCGAAGGTTGTTACTTTTTTGTCTCGCGAGGCAAGAAAGCGGGAATAAGCGAAACGATTGGGCGGGAAGAAACGAGCGAACGAACACAGTCAAGGAGAGACAGACGGACGTTGGTGAACGAAAGAACTAGATGGAATCGGCTGGAAAGCTCGCCCGAAGCTCGGGCCAACTATCTTAGCCCCGGCAGCTTCGAAGCTCGCGCTGATGGAACTCTTAACTTCTGTACCGATCGTAAATTAACCGAGCGTCTAAATTGGACATGAATTTCGCATGAGACTCGTTCCATTATTCAGGGCCCGGTGCAGCAAAAGCAAAAGCAGAAGCCGCGGCTGAGAGGGACCCGACCAGTGGCCCCAACCGGGATGAGAGTCAACTTGACGGCACCGCTGACATTCCTTTCGCATATTGCATGTCAAAGCTCGCGAGCAAACGAGAAACTACCGACTTAAGTCGTTCGTCTCGTCGTACACGAGACACCTGACCCGGATGGACGTGCTCGAAATTTCGCTCGTATTTTTCTGGACCACCACAATTACATTAAGCGACGATCCAACAACAGAAAATTTCAATTAACAATTTTTTTATCGAAGATACAAACATTTATCACGGATGGACGTGCTCGAAATTTCGCTCGAATTTTTCTGGACCACCACAATTACATTAAGCGACGATCCAACAACAGAAAATTTCAATCAACAATTTTTTGTACCGAAGAAACAAACATTTATCGACCAGCCAATAAGCAATTAGCAGGAAATTACTATCTTATTATTTTGACGATTCATTAATTCTTTATCCTCAACTTGTTTTATGTTTTATGTTTCAGGTGAGTCTCGACGTTTGAGCGAAGCCGATGAAATTTTGTAGCCGGGTTGTGCACATTGACTTGATTGGAACCCCTGAAAAATACTATAATAATCGAGGAACGTTTAATAGCTGGAGGTAAGTGTTTCCACAATGTACACCGATACCGTATAATACACTTTCGCAACAGCTCGGAGCTAAATTGTATGCCGTACTTCACGGCGTTTGATCGGAGAACATGCTACACGCGTTACGACCGTCGCTGGTTGGGAGGCCGGCTGAACGAGAGGAAAAAGGGACGAGCAAAGGAGCGACGAGATGCGCGACGAGGGGGGCAGAAAGGGGAAAGGAGGGAGGGAAGAGGCATTAACGTCAATTACTTCCATCAGCGCGAGTAATCAGAAAGTACGGGAGAATAATACTATGGAGAGGGAGAAAATGTGAACGCAACCCGTGCGCCGTTTATACTCGCTCCGTGTGTTTGTCGATGGAGAGAAACGTCAGCAGACGATTCCCCATATGCGCTCAAAGTGCCATAAGACGACGCATGTGAGAAGTGTGTCGAATGCTAATTTACCGTGAATTAAACGGCCGCAAAGTGGCAATGGAAAAAAATGTTTTTACAACCCATACGAAAGATTTGCGATATTCGCTGTGTGACATTTGCCTCGTTGCGTCACGCTTAAAAAATGGTGAAATTATTGGTAATTGCTGAGATTTTATTATGGTTGTAAGTGAAAATTGTCTGAAAGTGGCGATCAGTGGAACAAATGCATTTCCGATAGGAATAGAGAAGAAATATTAATTTATATATTTGTGATGCGGGTTTGTGAAGTCAATTCGGTGAATGACGTTGGATTGGACTGTTAAGTCAGCCAATGACAATGGATTGTATCGTTGCAGTTGGAGGAAGAATCGTCCCAACTTAATGTCATTAATTATACTTAAGGGTGGATAAAAGGGAGGGAAGTTAGAAATGAACAGAGTAGTGATATCTGTTGGAGAATTTCTCCTCCATTCTCTCGGAATGATAAACGAAAGAAGGGGGCGCGGCACTTACCGAACTTACCTCATAACCCACACATAGGTATATAGAAACTTTGCGATATCACTAAAGCTCTGATTTACGAGGTCGGTGCCTGCGTTTTACCGTCGCTTTTCTTCCTCTTTTACGAAACCTAACTTCCGTCACGTCACGTCTGCCACCTCGTCGCGAAATCCGATATATACGTCATAAGAAGGGGACAATATTGCACACAACTTGGATTCCATGAATAAAATATTGCCAGACTTTTGGCACTTTTGGGACAGATATTAAAGTTGGCTTATTTCAAACGACGTTAGTATCCAATTTACGATTTTTCGTCTTATCCACTATTTTTTTTCACAGTAATTTTTTTTACAAAAATGGTATTCCATAGTAAACCATTTGGTTGCTTTTTCCTCAAAATGGTCCGACTCTATGATAAAGTGTCACATTCGCCATGTCGAGAATTCCTAATGTTTATTTAGTGCCCGAGTTTTATAACTAGTTTTCGAGCAGTGTGCACTTCGTTGAAAGCTCGTATAAAAAACGAAGTTTATGCAGCGGTATATCTTTAAATCTTGAAATTACTTTTGTCAAGTAGCATTCGTATTATTCCGCGGTGACCTTTTTGCTGGTATACTAATGGACTTTAGTGAGTGTGGAAACATCTTGGTAAACGAGAATATATTTAGAGCAATAGATCAGTGGTTGTCTTGTATGTACATTGTCTCGCTCTGTGTGTGTAAACGGCATTTTTGCGCACCTAGACAGACATAAATGCAGTATTACTGTTGAAGAACCGATTTTCTACGCGATAGAATTAAGATAAATCGCGTGCAACGCGTTGATTTATGAGCGCGAATCGAGTCCACGAGCACTGACGAGTCTTGAGTTGTAGGTACTTCAACGGGCTTTGTGGTGCGCGCGCATATTCCAACTCTCAGAAAGATGGCCACATCGTTTTCCAACATTTAAACGATCAATTTTCCAAAAGTTACAAACCCAATCCACATTGCTGTAAAATCGCAATAAATCTGCAACGAATGGAATCCACGAACTGGACAATATTCATTTCAAAATGATCATTCAGTATCTCACAATTTCCTGCCATGCGCATCGCAAACAAAAGAAAGGAGAAAAAAACCATCGTAACGTCGAGAAAATTTCAGATAACACCCAATAGTAAATGAAGATATAATAACTTTCATAAAAGTTATTTGGTGAGTGTGGATGGTTGGAAGGAGAGGAGTGAGACGGCCAAGACGAAGGTTGGAGAACTCCATCAACTTTTATTTCTTCGAGAAAGTAACTTCCCCTTTCCCACCCTTCTCCTGCTTATTCCTTCTCGCGTTTTCCCTCACTCTCCCCGTTCCCTTTGCATCCCCCCTCCTCCCCTCCGTTCCTCTCTATGGCTTTTCCTCGTCGCTGTGCCAGTCAGTGTGCGAAACTTTGTTAAGCGACTTGGTTGGAAGTTTAATAATTCCAACGTAGAAGTTTCGGAAGTACGAGCAGGAAAGTGGTAGGAGAAGGAGGAGAAGAAGGAAATGGAGAGAGGGGAGAAGGGAGGAGAAAGACGAGGAGGACAAAAAGGCGTAGAAGGTATAGTAGACGAGATGGTCCAGCGATCGAACGAGCTTACTCGCTCGATCTCTTCCTTTCATCGACTTTGGGACAATATGTTTTCGAAATCAGCTCCTTCAACTCCAACCCCCTCTCTCCTCCATCCCCTCCTCCCTCAGACGATACAAATCTCTCGAAGCCTTCAATTGCGTTGGTCAGGTTATGCCAAGATCTGAACAAATCTGCTTCCAACCCTAAAATCCTCAGAACCAAATCGATGCTGACGATGATCTGCCACGAAATGCATCGATTCGGAAAGGAGGGATGCGAATCTCAATCAGGCATTGTAAACAAGCCAATGGCGAGTCACTAAAGGGACTAACTGCCTGAGGCTGCAATCCAAATCAGATAGCATGATTCTGGCTGTGCTAATCAATGAAGTTGCAAAGGCAGTGGCGATGAAGCGTACATCGAAGAGTAAGGGTAGAGAGGAAAGGGGTTGAAGATTGGTTGGAGAAGTTGAGGGAGTAAGGGAAGCATCCCTAATAATGCATTCCATGGTGGGTGCACATGATTTGGATATAGATAGGACGTGGGAGAGGGGAAGAGCTGCAGGGAACGACAGGAGGAGAGGGAAGAGGACCTAGAGGTGGAGGAGGAAGAGGAGGAGGAGGTCTTGGAAAAGGAGGGATAATATATAGCGCTCCAGATACAATATTTATGTCCCGACGTATTTCACTAGCAGCCCATTATTCATTCGACGGGCATTGAATAAGCATCGGTATCATAGATCCCAACGTCTCTTAAGACTCCCTTCTCGTATATGTTCTCTGCTATTCCTCCATCTCATTCTCATCCTCCTCCCACTACCTCTTCTACCTCTTCTTCTCCTCATCCCAGACGAACTGCATATGAACGACACTGCAGGACTGCACCGCGAGTTAAAACTGCATTCTTCGGTAACGCAGTCCAGGAACCCAAGAGTGAAACTTGCCGGAGTAGTGCTTCAGTCTCAGCCTCTCTCTTTCCCAACCAAGTCCCTATTTCTTACCGCGGGACACGCGAACCCTCTGCTCCTTTATTCCTACGCACGTACAGAGACACAACGGACCGCGAAGTGAAGGCAGTAAAAAGGATGAAGTGAACTCGTGCGGAGACGAAAAAACGGATAAAGAAAATGGTCCTCTCTCACTCAGTATCGGCGTTAGTCTGAACCATGAATCGATCTCCGTGCCTCCCATTTTCCACTCCCAATCTCCCCACTTAAACGACATCTCCGAAGCTCTCAGGTCGTTCCCCCATGCAGAAACACTTTCCGCATTACCCTCCTTCCTATTCATATGCTTCCTATCTTTTATATATCCTTATCTGTGAACTCATCAATGGCTTTTCACTGGAAACCCTAAAAGTAGGATAGGATAGGATACATTATCTAGATCTGAAACGGATCAACGTCTCATCTTTTGCCCTCCCTTCAATTCCCATTATTCATCAACATGGACTACATATGACAAAGCCTTCGGAAAACATTTGGAACACTTTGCGTCATTTACAAAACAGGGACACCTGGAATCGCAGTAAAAGGAAACTTTTTCATTAAGAAGACATCACAAAAATTCTTACGTCTCGAAGGTGTTCATCAGAATTTACTTCATGGATTACCCTTTTCCCTACATTTATCCATTAATTAGGCGTGAAAAAAACCCGAAGTAAGTCGGAAGTCGCTACAAGATGGACACGTCGTTTACTGCCTATAATACCCTTCTATTCGACCGTCTGATAATCCAAATTACTGAGAGAACCACACAAAGGTCCGCCATACACTCCCTATACCTTTCCTCATTCTCGTGTCACGTTGTCCCGTCTCCATCGCTGTATTTCGGCTGGATTCCTGCAATTCCGCAGGTTTCACTTCGGCTTTCCGCAGACTACCCTTTTCATCACCCTTTTCGTTTACCCTGTTACCCTCATCCCTACGATACCCTCTTCTTCCCTTTTCGGCGCAACCGAAAACCCATCCTCACCTCCATTCGTTTCCTCCACTTTCAAGCAAGATCCAACTGCTATTGCATTTGCTCTTGTACTATTTTAATTAGATTATTGCGCTCTCGTAAATTATAATTTCGTCTCTCCCTGCGGGAGAGGTGTCCCCAATATCCCAGTGCGATGAGATTCATGCGGGCGAAGGGAATGGCTACGAATACCAGAGCCAGTGGAATTATCTGCTGTGGAAAGGGGAACGAGAAGACAATGATGAACCGGACATTTCCTTTGATTCAACAGATTTCCAGCAGAGTGTAAAATTGTTGGGGAATGTGATAGATACTACAAGAATTTAATTTGTAGATCTTCCCTGAATTATATCGTTGCCCTTTTTGACATCCGACCAGGATACGGAATTCTTTGATCGTGGAATAGAATATTTCGAACCTTCGGCTCTTCGGGGAAATACAGCCGTCTTTTTTATATTTGTTTGTCTCCCCTTTTGTCTCGTTCTTTGAGAAATCGCTAGAGAACCGGTCTTCGATATTATACTGTAGCGCTCGCCGCCTCGATTATACATACAGTCGGAGGCGAATAGACGTTGAATGTTTCCATCCTTTTTTTTCTCCCATCCTTCTATCCTTTGCCTCTTGTCGTGAATTATACATCGACCCCCCATTCTCATATTTAATTATACAAAAGTGGGTGCGAGAGGCATTCAATACGAGCTCATTATTGTAATAATGTTGCTCGTGTTGACTATCGGGGAAGCATGAAAAAGAAGAGAAAAAAAAAACGAACATTGCATTTATTACTGTTATTAGTAGATCTTTCCACGTGGTAGCTATTATAAGTGTTTTTTCATTTCCTCTCAATAATTCGTATTCATAGCCGCTCGTGGATATAAATGAATTTTATGTATTAACTCGTTCACCTGCTCTCATGTCCGCACCTTTATTTTCAAAGTTTCATATTCTTCGCTCCTATATTTTATGCTCGTCCACCTATATATTTTTTTTATTTCTTCGTTTTTTTTTTCTTCTTATTCTCATTTTTCCTCCATCCTTTCTCGCCGCGCGAGGCGGCCGACTTTCTCGGTTCTATTTTACCGAACGCTCGCGTTAGAGGGAATCGAGAAAGTAGACGTTAAGCTACAACATTTATATTGCTCGTTTGCTCGCGTTGGCTCTTTTGCTCGTAGACAAAAAAGTCCATGCCCGGCCGTTGGGGAATACAGTTACGGACGCCAAAACTGAGGGAGAACGAACGAGGGAGGGACGAAGAGGGGGGCAAAACGAGGCGAGGAAAAAAATTGAAACCGACTAAAGCGCATACATTTTCATTACGAGATACGAGCTAACTTTTTGTTTCAACTACCTTTTTTTTCACTGGTTATACACACGTGGAACAGGAGAGACGAGTCGACAGTCTGAATTCTCCGTCAGGAATAAAGTTGAGCCTCAGGCAACGCGAACGAGCGATCCTTTTCAGATCGCACGAAACTTTGTATCTTATTAATTCGTAAATATTCGCTTTTGTGCCGAGGACGACAATTCGTTGCTTCTCGTCTGGACTTCGTGACGAAACAATTGTCGGTTACTGGCTCCCGGCCAGACGCCTCTTTGAAAATATATATTTCAACTCGATTTCGCGAGACTGTAGACGAATCAACCGCAAATATAACGAAAGACTTATTTTTGCGACTACGGTAATTAGTTTTTAGCCTATTTCAAAGGTCTTGGAGGAGATTTCAGTTGTGTTTCAATGCTCTCAGAAATGGTAAATATGAAAGTAAAATTGCTGGGAATAAAAAGGACTGGAAAATATGTGTAGCATTAATGTAAAATATGGGTACGTTGGTTATACATCGCAGTCGAGGCTCGTTGCCAAAAATATATTAACTGTAACTATAAATCTTAGTAGCTGCAAAAAGAATAGGATTCAAGTATAAGATTTTTTTATCCTACTTGATTCCAAGATTGATCCGGGAAAATATATAGTAAAACGATATAACGAAGCGTGGAAATCCTGCAGTGTCATTTTTCGACAAGTCCGTCATCGCAGACGAGATCGACTTATTGTAACAAGAGACCTCTGTTGGATTAGGTGGCTTCACTTATAAAAGTTTAATGCAATCCCAAGATCTATGGCTCACAAAACTCGACTATATCCTGGATCCACATCTCTTCCTGGACGAGCGGAGGGTCCAACTTTTATTACCTCAATTTCAGTCGAAATTCGTCTCGTCTAAGCCCTGTCTGTCCCCTGCATCACCGTCTTTATCCCGCTGCCCTCTTGTAATTTTGTCGTGCCGCAAATTGATGACCAGCTTTCAAACCAGGAACTGACAAAAAAAACAGAAAAGCTTTCTCCCTTGATCCCATCGACGGAAAACTTGAAGTATTCCAAATCCGCAGCAGTGGTGACTGTGACCAACAGAATGTTATCGCCGAGGGGGAGGGGGTTGAGGGGGGTAGACGTTGCGGCGATGCCAGCGAATGCAGTGGAGTCTGGTCCCGTTTACGAGACCATTTCGAAAACTGCACCTAACTCCGGTTATAAAATGTAAGTTTGATCGTGAAAAGTTATGATACGCCCCTGTGTTTCATTACCGTGGCTAGGCTCGGCCCTTTCAGTGGACTGTTACTGCATAATATTATTCACACGCACATGGCGTTCCATGTCAAAGCGACTTTCATTCGTATCCTAACAATACATTGAAAAATGCATGACCTCATTTATTTGTAAAAAAACGAACGCAGGTTTCCATCACATAATACGTAAAAAAAAATTCTGTAGGTCCGAGGGTTAAATCCAAATCAATTCGACATAAAGTTCCCTATATACGTCATCGTCAGCACCGTTGCCTGGTTTTCCACCATCGGGCGTTCCATGTCAAACCAACTTTCATTCGTGTCCTAACAATACATTGAAAAATGCATGACCTCATTTATTTGTAAAAAATGGTCTGCAGGTTTCCATCACAAACCGTAAAAAAAATTCTGCAAGGCCGAGGGTTAAATCCAAATCAATTCGACATAAAGTTCCCTATATGCGTCATTGTCAGCACAGTTCCCAGGTTTTCCACCATCGGGCGTTCCATGTCAAACCAACTTTCGTTCGTTTCCTAACAATACATTGAAAAATGCATGAACTCATTTATTTGTAAAAAAAGGGTCTGCAGGTTTTCATCACAATACGAAAAAAAAATGCTCCAAGGCCGAGGGTTAAATCCAGATCGATTCGACGTAAAGTGCCCCATATGCGTCATCGTCAGCACCGTTCCCGAGTTTTCCACCAGTCGCACTTTGCCTGCTATCCGCGTAGCTCCCGATTGTAGAGCACATAAGGCTAAAAAGGGTTTGACTTTGCTCACACAAGATTCAATATAGCTTGTGTATGTAGTTAAATAAACGTGTGTGCGTACGTGCGCGAAGGGGATGTGGATAGAGGGACTGGGGGGGGGGAAGGAGCGGAGGGAGAGAAAACGTAATCCCAACAGGAAGATTTATGTCACATCCTGCAACCCCATAAAATCTTCTCGCACGATGTCCTGTAATAGTGCTAACCCTCGCCCCGGGCTCCCCTCTTCTCCGTTCCCGCGTAGCAACACCTACGTTTCTCTCTTCCCTTCCCTTTCCCCTTTTTGCCCTTTTGGCTCTATGACTCCTCACATCTTTTCCCTCTCAGTTTGCCTAACCCAATCGGTCTAAGTATCGGCATACATCACTCCGACTGCCTTCATCGTCCGCTCTGACGTGTTTCTGACTCATTGGAAATTCTTTTGTTCTCCACGGGTCAGCAGTTTCGTGGATGACGTATCAGCAGTTGAGGCTGAAGTCTGACACTTTTGTTGTCAGGTTGTTGGCTGGTAAAAAAAAATATGTAAACGAAAATTGTCGTTGAAAGTATCAAAGAGTCAATTTTCAGTGTTTCTTTGAAAACCTAAAAATATGTCTGTAATAAAGAGGCAAGTGTCCTATAAAATTGAGGAAAAGGAGGAAAAGGTCATGTTTCCTAAATTTGCGAAAACTTGCAAAGGGGGTTCACTGCAATCAGAGAGAAAATAAAATAATACGAATCTTGGTTAAATAGAAAGACGCAGTGGAAGACGACTGCGACAAAGGATTGCGGATTGATCGAGTTCCGAGTGGGGCTTAAGGGGCTCGCCCTTATTTCACTTGAGTTCTCTGACAACATCCCCTATCGTTCCACACCGTTAAATCCAGTGTTTTCGTTCTACTCTACCAGTTTCCTTCTCTAGGATCGTTTGCGCCATCCAAAGTACACTATTCCCGTTACATCCCAATAAAAAATATATATTCCGTCAAAATCCACTATAAATTCACTGTAAATTGAAATTCAATGTAAACTGAAATTCACTGTAAATTGTTTAACTTAATCATTCAATTAAATTTTATTTGTACTAAATATGCAATTCTTGTTTCACACAGGTAATATTTTATTCATTTTGAATGAACAGAATTCAGCTTAATTTAATCGTTGGATTCATTTAATAATTTCTCTGCTGTTTACGCACCGAGTTTTTGGTTCAATTTGTGCAAATATAATTAGTGTGTACTTCATCTGTACAGATTACACGCAGAACGAAGTTCAAAGAACGCGAATTCAGCGGAGTAGACGTTCACTGCACGCGATGCCCCTTTAATGATCGAATTATTACTTCACGTCGATAAAAAGAGTACACGTGTCTGCCGTTCGATGGGGAGCCTTTTATCCACTCAAAAGACTCTGAAAGTGGAGAGGCTGGATAGATATATATACGCCGGGCTACACTGACCCTCGCCGTTTCCGATACCAACGCTCGCGTCCAGAGAGCCACGCTCCAAGTTGTTGTATCAACCCATGTGCACTATATTCTGTATACAAAATTTACAGAATTCTCGGTGTACGACCCCCGACGATAAATCAATTATTCAGAGTAAATAATGAAATTATTCAGCGTTAATAATTCGATTGCCCGGAGCAAATCGAATTGTTTAGAGAAATATGAGAAAATGTTGCCAGTTCTCGTCACGTTTATTTTTTGTACCTTTTAAACTCAATTAGTCATTGAAAATCACTCTTTTTATAACTTCGTGACTTTTATTTTTTATTTTTTATTTTTTTTTATTGTAAAAATGGACTGTAAAAATAGTGTAAGGTGATGCTCGGTACTAGAGTCGAGGATCTGAGCTCTGCGCACTTTGTGTACAAAATGGAGACAAACGATGAGCACTTCAGGGACACAGGGAAATCGAGATAGCCGAGCTACGTGCCACGAGTCACGACTCCAGGAGTTTCCTCGTGTAAATTTGTTTTAACACCCGTCACTACGACGTTCGGCATCGATTCCATTGCGGAAACTCGAGTCGTTTGAAAATTATTCCACAAAAACGAGAATCGCCAAAATTTATGTCTCCAAACTACAGTTTTACTTTTTTTTTTGTTTTGAATAACTTAAATGCAGACGCGACGTTGGAATAACTCGATCGAAGGAGGTCAACCCAGACGCGAGGGCAATTTTGCCTGGGCTTTTGCGGATTTTACAGAAAGTTATACTTTATGCAGCGCGATAATGGCGGCTGCAATATATTACCTTGCGCGATACATATTAAAGGTACGACCCTGCCAGCGAGTATGCATAAGGTAAAGTACGAGATTGGCTGGCCGACGGCCAACCGGGTTACCTTCTCCTCGCCCAACTTTTTCCCCACTTAGTTGTGTATACGTATTAGGCACACGGACACGTATAACGGTTAGGTGCTTAACGAATGTAGTTCTTGTCAGACGAGTCCAATGAAAAACACGATTTGTCTTGGAAAAAGGTTTCATTCAAGCAACTAGATTGACTCAAAACGACACTGCTAATAAATCTGACATAATCGATCGAACGTATGTTCGATTGATTATGATTTGAGAAAAATTTTATAATTTTTCTCAATTTGTTTTGAGAAAAAATGTATAATTTTTCTCAAATACTACATTTTATGCAAATGCGATAATTTCACATTGGAATCCAGTTGAACGAGTCGATGGTAATTATTCTGGGTCATTTTTGCAACTTACTTCGGTTCAAAGCTGAAACCGAGAAATATTATTTGAGAAAAATTGTATAATTTATCTCAAATTTCTCTCAATTTTTCACTTATTTGAGAAAAATTTTATTTTTTTAAATTTTTTTATTGATTTTTATTTGAGAAAAATTGTATAATTTTTCTCAAATACCACATTTTATGCAAATGCGATAATTTCACATTGGAATCCAGTTGAACAAGTCGATGGTAACTATTCTGAGTAATTTTTGCACCCTACTTCGGTTCAAAGCTGAAACCGAGAAATATTAATACCTCCAAATTGCAATCAGGAGCGATACGCTCGGCAAACGGATAATTCGATACGACGATCGTGTCGGGTTCTGGTTCTGGTTCCTCACACACTGAGAGTCTCAATGTGGTTCATCCCACTCAGGCTTCTCGGAGCAGGAACTTTGGGAAATAGAATTAAGACGTATGGGCTCGGGTAAACTTCGAGTTGACAGGGAAACAGAGGGGAAGGCGAGGAGAGGGACCTGCGAGAGAAAGTTGAGCCCGATGTTGTCGGATGCAGAGCAGCCGGTTCAACTGCTGTAAAGTAGAACGTGTCAAATCTCAACTGCAACGAAAATACGGCATTTCGCGTCCCAATTTCAAATCCATCGAAACAGGTTTTTCCATAACTCTGTTCTGACGTTTTCATTTCGCTTTTCAAACGACTCGACAAAATGTCTCAATATCACCGCATTAAAACCTTTAAATATTCCGTACAAGTATTGAATATTTTATATTCTGCGAGGGGTGAAAAAAAATGAGACTGCCAAAAGGATGCAGTGCCAATGTTCGAGAGAAGCTTCTGGCAAGTGGAAAGGGCTTCGTAAATGGGGGAACGAATGATGGACGGTTTTTCATTTACTTCTCTTGACGCCTGTCCCTTTCCCCTCTCTCCCCAACGCAGTAGCATTAATCAGAACTGCCAACTAATATTCCCGCACGGAAGCAACGATAATATTACTATGCAGGAAATTTACATTTTTAAAAGAGGGAACACGAATGTAACTGTTTCTCGTGTAATAAAAAAAACTCGTTATCTCCCCTTTTTCAAATACACCTCTTTGACACATTAAATAATTTTTTTATGTATTACTTTTTATCGCACATTATTAAAAATTACATTATTAAATGTTGAAAAAGATTCGTTGAAAAATATTACAATATGTCAATCAAGCTTCTCGGAAATTAAATTCCGTAATTAATGCATCCATCCATAATAGTCAGCAGTCGCCAAGTTTGTTGGGAAACAATGTCTCAATTATTTCTGCTAATTACGCTCGAGGTTTATTACGATAGGCAGCTTTAATTGGGTCTCCGGTGCGTGCACGCGTCGCTTTTGTACAGAAGCCAAGCCGCACTTTCTTCCACGCTGCTTGTACCGGTTCCACACGGTGAACCTGACCTGCTCACTGCGGCGCTCGGCTATGGTTGAGCCTCTTGCTTGACACTTTAGCAAACCGGTCAGCCTGATCGTGTCGAGACGCGATTACCGATACGCCTCGCCGACGGGTATCTCAGGCCTAACCTGGTCTATTTCAGGTGTTTTTACATTACCGAGCGGGACCAGCACCATCAGCGTCTACTGTTTTCCTCTACGCAACGCACGACCCAAGAGTACCTCATTTACGATCGCTTTATATGCCCTCAACTTTTTTTTTTTTTTTTTTTTTTTTTTTTTTTCGCGTATAATGTTTTACTTGGCAGAAATGTACTATTTAAAGCTTCTCTTTATTAGCACGGAAAACCCGTTTTAACTGCATTAAAATGGAACATAAAAAAATAAAAATAAAAATAGTCAAACGAAGGAAACAGAAATTTATTTTTATTTAAAAAACGATGCAAAATAGTACATTACGATACAAGTGCGAAAAAACTTTTTCTGACGAGTGTGAGTTTGCAGCGCGAGCCGAAGGCGAGTGCTGCAATCACACGAGTCCGAAAAAGGTTTTTCGCACGCGTATCGTACGAAATTTTATTTCACGACGTCGGAAAATGCGGTATTACGCACGCGAAGCGTGCGTAATATCGCGTTTTACGCACGGAGTGACATAAAATGTATTTTTATATAATTATTTGTCTATTATATTTGATGCTGGTTTTTGTTGCTGATATTAATAAGCAACAAATTTATTATTATTATTATTATTATTAATTATTATTTTTTAGGATAATTCTACAAATATAATATTTGCCCGGCGCTGGATGATAAAATATCTCCACTATCGCTAAAAAAAATGTTGTCGCGTGTAAAGGAAGTAATATGAGACCAATACGCGCATTACGGTACAGCTGGAAGCGTCTGGTACCACTCGAGGCTTCTCCGGCTCGTTGGTTATGAGTGCGAGCGAGAGAGCAACTGAAGCAACTGCCTACATGCATCCCATTCGCTCGCCATCGACCTGCAGCCAGAACAGAGGCCCCTCGATGGCGGAGAGTGTCAAGTCGCGAGCTATCGAAAATGGTTTGGCAATAGGTCGCTCGGTTTTACGACCTCATAAATTGCCTGTTATCGGCGTTATTTAACGGCTAACTGCTAATCCGTAAGAGGTAATAGCGACGCGCGCGGGGAAGCTCGGCGAGATTCGACCCCGGCTTTGGTGTTGGTGCCCCGGAACACGTCGCTATACCTGCTTACTATATAAACGTAGTGATCACTGTGCGTGTAATATGGAACGACAACGAAATGACAAAAGGGACGACCGCAATTAGGCGCAACTGGCGAATCGATGCTTTTCCGGCGGTAACGAAAGTTGCGATGGGGGAGAGGAAGAAAACTGGTTGCATTGTGTACAGTGAAACCTCGATTAGCAGGGAATTTAGCTACTTGAATTTCCGAAAAATAGTTAATCAAATATGCATTTCAGGACATTTATTTTATTCAATTTAATTTTTTATTCAATTTTTTATTTACAAGTAGCTTATCCAGCGTTGGAGGAACCTTGCGATTTTTGGCGAAAATTTTTTTTTCGATTTAACGAAGTTTTAAAACCCTATCCGATGGAAAATTTTCCGCTGATTCCAAAAATGACCGGTTTTTGCCCGAAAAATAAAAATTTCGAGGAGAAAAACGCGAAAAACGTTTTTCACTTTTGTCGAATTTTAACGCTTCACTAGAATCGATGTAATTTTTATTTGGACGAATGGAATCTAGATTTTCTTTTTCCGTTCGAAAGATAACTCTTCAAGGAAGAGAATGACGCCTGGCAGAACGCGATATCTCGATTCCTCAATTTTTTGCAAATTTTTAAAGTTGACCCTCATGAATCGAAATTTTTGCAAGGGGTACCCCTTGCCGGTTTTTTAGCGAAAAAAAAAATTTTCGATTTAACGAAGTTTTAAACCCCTATCCGATGGGAAATTTTCCGCTGATTCGAAAAATGACCGCTTTTTGCCCGAAAAATAAAAAATGTTAGGAGAAAATCGCGAAAAACGATTTTTCACTTTTTCCCAATTTTAGCACTTTACTAAAATCGGTGTAATTTTTCTTTGGATCAACATAATCGGGATTTTCTTTTTGCATTCGAAAGAAGACTCTTCAACGAAGAGAATGCCGCCAAGCGGAACGCGATACCTCGATTTTTCGATTTTTTGCAGATTTTTAAAGTTGACCCTCGAAAATCGCAAATTTTTAGAAGGGGTACCCCTTGCGTTTTTTGCGAAAAAAAAAATTTTCGATTTCACAATCTTTAAAAACCCTATCCGATGGGAAATTTTCCGCTGATTCCAAAAATCACAAGTGTTGGTCCAAAAAATCGAAAATTCGGTGAGAAAAACGCAAAAAACGATTTTTTTTTCTGACAAACTGCTAAATTTCGCGACTTGGCGACCTACGACTAATCAGACAACAACGGTTGCTCACAAACTTTTTAATAGAGTATATTTTTGCACAATTCCTCGCGCTAAAATAGTATTTAAATCAGATCACCTCAGCTAATGGAGCCTCGACTATATCCTTACTGCAAAAGCACGAGAGAGACGATTGCGTAGGAAGGTATCCGAGAATTTGTTTCACGTGTGAGCGTTTCACGTTAGGCAAAAGGGTGAAAGAGAAGCAATAGGATGAGAGGAATCCGCTAGTGGCCTCTCGTGAAAGTGGATGGAACTCGTGTGCTCCCTCGCTCGTATCCCTTCGCTCTCGCTTGCCTCACACACACACACATATATATATACACACACATGTACACGGAGAGAAGGATCTGATAAAATTTACCAATGGATCTAGTAAAAATTACCAATGCGCCTGGTAATTGGCCGCCATAGCAGCCATCTAGCGTTAAGTACGAGAACTACGAGAATTTTTACCATATATATGAACATTTTTACCATATTTCGTAGTAAAAATTCTCAATTCCGTGGTAAAAATTCTCAAAGTTCTCGTACTTCTTGATAGATGGCGTCGTGACTCCCCTGTGCCAGAAAATAATGGTACTTTTTACTAGATATATGGTAAAATTTATCAGACCCTTCTCTCCGTGTATATTTCATAGCTATATATATAGATATGCGTTATGCCTCAAGAGGCCCCAGGACAGGATCTCGAGCAATATAGATATGCCCGGTGTATTGTTTATCGGCCAGAACGATTTCAAATCGCGCGCATTAACCTACTTATCGCTATACTTCGCCAACGCCAACCCATTATACACATTACCCGTGTGCACTTCCACCACCGCGAGGCGTCCTCTCCTCGCTGGTCGCGAGAGGCACCACCGATGGGTATTACACTGTATTATTGCCGCGACAAGTACATACGAAAGACGTTCCACATTTTATCTTTATTACGCCTTTTACGGTATATATATAACCGATGTGCGGCCATTACAATATCATCTGAATATTATTATTTTCAGTCGACGTGAGCGCCGTGAGCGCAACGCGAGAGATGGCCTGCTATGATAACGATTACATGGAATATCTATTATTGCTGAAGTATTGAATTAATTAATTGCACGTTCTAGTTGAGACGTAATTACATTTACACTACGGTGAGCAAACAACGGTGATATTATCGTCGCGAGCTGCGGAAAATTTACCGCTTTTGTAATTTACTTTGCAGTAGATTATAGATTTCGTTAGTATTTTTTTTTTTTTTTCATGAAGAAATTGATGTAGAAATTGCGAAATTTCGAAATTATAGAGGAATTATGGTTATTATCAATGGTGCTATTATTGTTATTGAAAATCGGTACAAGCTGCTCTTTTATCATTTTGATTTATAATTTATAATTTGTTTTATAATTTCGAAATAGTTATTATAGTTATTATCAATAATGCTATTATTGTTATTCAGAATTGGTACAAGCTGCTCTTTTATCATTTTGATTTATAATTTATAATTGGATTTATAATTTCGAAATTATAGTTATTATAGTTATTATAATTATTATCAATGGTACTATTATTGTTATTCAGAATTGGTACAAGCTGCTCTTTTATTTTGATTACACAATGCAGCTTTTGTTGTAATTCTATGCGATTTTGTTTTAATGAAATAAATTCCATAAATGGTGATGTTCTTTTTTGCAGAGACCAACCGGAGCTTGGATGCGGCATCAGGTGAGTGAAATCTCCAGCGCAGAGCGTTCATTTAAAATTATCGCAGCGACGAGATGCTGATGCTGCACTAGACTCGATCAGATTGTCCGCCGGCACAATGTAGTCTCGCGATCGGATGACATCACAGACGGAGAAACCACGCGGAGATTCCATGCGCGCGAACATTTGTATTGCGTAACATTTGCATCGACAATCGTAAGTTCCCGTCGGCCGAGGACCGATTCTCTTCCATCGATACACACCGGGTCGTTATTTATTAGATTCTATCTTCCTCGTGTCTTTACCCAACGTTCGCTCGATGCCTGAGAAGCGAATTTATCGTTCGGAGTACGAAGCTCGAGTTAGGACGACACGGTTGTAAGATGTGAGATTCGGTGCGCTGACAAAACTCGAGAGATCGTGTTCTCGTGCTTCGTGTCACACTTTACAGCGAAAATAAATAACCCTTCACCTTCGAACGACCTCAGGTTTCTGTTAGAGCAGCTTTTGCTGTGACTAGTAACAAATCTCGAGGACAGACGTTCGAAAAGAAGGGTCTTTGTTCAGATTTCCATTTTAATAAAAAAAATCCAGGTCTAGGATTTTTGGGGAAAAAAAACGAGGAAAAAAGTATTAAAATTTTCGTGATCCCGATTTGGGAAGTTTCTGACCCGGGAGCCTCATTTATATATCTTAGTACATATAAAATAATAATGTGGCTATTCACAGCCTTTAAAAAAAATCCATTCTGTGTGTTAAATTCCCCACATGAACATTTTTAGCCCACAAAATTTTTTTTTTTTTTTTTTTTTTTTTTTTTTTTTTTTTTTTTTTTTTTTTTCATTCATGAGTCTTCTTCATAAGCTGAAAGTATTGCACCAAAGGTCGGTCAGGTTGGACAGACGTTCGGGCAAAATAAATCCTCCAGGAAATTTGAGGAAAAAAAAAAAAAAAAAAAAAAAAAAACCATCGCGTAGGTTAGCACTCTTTTTCCTGAATCGTTAAAATTCATTACTAACCCGGAAAATTTTCGCTTAGTACTTTACAATTATTTAAAAAAAAACCAAAAAAAGAGTGCCAAAAATAAATCTAAGGGACACGATCCAAAAGGGTGCGAATAGCCACATCGATAAAACAAAACAGCAAAAAGCGCGAGTCCCAGAAAAAAAAAACCTCATCGCGGTCACTTGAATGAAATCGGATTAAACTGCAGAGGCCGAGTGGCGTGTCGCGGCGAAACTTGAGGGTTGTAGTAAGCGCTGCCTGCTTCGCCGGAGAGAATTCCCTTGTCGTCGTTTCCGTCGGCCGGGCTCTCCCGACGGCGATGGCGATAGTTCTCTCCGCCGATCCTCTCTGTGATCCCAAGGCCGGAGGGGGAGGGGGGAGGGGCGGCCGCACCGGGACCCGGAGAGGGCGACACGAGGCGCGTGCTGCGGAAGGCGAGAGCGAACGCGCGCGCTCTCGCGGAAGCTGCTGGATAAGGTCGGCGCGAGTGGAGCGAAGAGAAGACGGAGAGGAGAGAACCCGTTGGGAGGAGAGGAGAGGCCCTTTCGCTCTCGCTTTCTCTCCCTCTGACCACAAGACTGCTACTCTCGACTCGTAGCGTGTTCGCTTCGTGCGGAAGCGGTGGAGAGAAAACGAAAGGAAATGCTGCCACCGCTGCTGGGGTGGCTGCTGCTGCTGCTGCTGCTAGTGCTACTACTGCTGCTGCTCGTGGCTCGTGCTACGCTTACTCGTGCTTCTGCTTTGCTGGCTCTTATACCGAACAGCCTGACTAACACCCTCGCGACAGATCCCACTTGTTGCTCCCTACTTGTCTTTCCTCGTCCGGAGTCTCCACGACCAGAGTCTTCCCCCCCCCCCTCTATTCCCCTCCCCCCCCCCCCCCCCCCCACGTACACGACGTTCTATATATCTCTATACACTCTCCGTGTCGTCTCTCACGCTTCCTCAGTCTTTTCCTTATTTTCGCGGGGTTTCCCTGTCGGGGAAGATAAACAGAGACTTTTGGTGTGAAATGTGCGTCATTTTTAGATAAAAATCATTATACATTTTTTACTTTTTTTTTAAAAGTGTCCTTGGAATGAATTGTTTTTAATTTGTGATATGGAGAGTGGCAAATGGTAGACTTGAATATTGTAGCTTTTGTTATTGATTAATATGATTCAGTTTTTTTTTTTTTTTTTTTTCGAATATAAACAGAGTCTTTGGTTTCCGCGAAATGTGCGTCATTTTTTAGATAAAAATATTTATAGATAATTTTCTTTTACTTTTTTTTTTTAAAGTGTCCTTCAAAAGATTGTTTTTAATTTGTGATATCAAGTGGCAAATAATAGCCTCGATATAATATAATATAATATAACAATAATAATAATTTTAATCAATCACAGAGGCTACGAATAGTAGCCTCGAATATCGTAGCCTCTGTGATTGATTAAAATTATTATTACTATTATGATTATTATTTTAATTTTTTTAACATAAACAGAGTTTGGTTCCTGCGAAGCGTGCGTAATTTTTATACAAAAATATGTATAGATCATTTTTTTTACTTTTTTTTTAAGTGTCCTTAAAAAGATTGGTTTTTAATTTGTGATATCAAGTGGCCTTGAATACGCTTTTGTGATTGATTAAAATGATTGAGTTTTTTATTTTTATTTTTAATAAAACGTTTATTGCGGTATTTACCTATTCGATTTAATTAATTACCACGTTTCTCCGAAAATTCGGTGTTTCGGAGAGCTTCGGAACGTCCCTCGAGCGCCGTTCGGCGATCAGCGGTGCGATACACCGGCTCTCGCATATTCCCCGAGGCTGCTCACACCTGCGCCGCGGTGAAATTCAATAGTGTTCAAACAAAAGGCTGACTCGACCCTCTGGAGTCAGTCTGCACGATGCCGCCGTTTCTACGCGCTGCACAGGACCCATCGAGCCCTCCCGTTCGGCTTCGTCGGGGGTCAAACGCGCTTTCTACTAATATTTAAACAACCGTAATTCGAGTATTCGACGCGGCTTTTAATACCTCCGCGTAAATTATACCTACCTTTAAACAAAATATTTTTTTTCCTCCATTATTCAACGCGTAAACATTTTGTCTGTATAATTATCGGAAATTATCGTGAAAATCATTGAATAAACGTGGCAATTTGTTGCAATTTAGTGCCTTTCAATTTGTAAATGGGAAATTGTTTACTGTACAGAGAAGTAATTTTTTTGGTATTTAATTTTGCTGAATCGCAGTCTGTTATTCATTGTAAAAATTTGTATTGTTGGGTTTAATGGAAATGTGGTGAAATTCAACGACGACGCTCGACAGAATAGAAAAAAAAAAAAAAAAACAAAGACTCTTATTCCTTTCAGTCGCTGTAGCTAAGAAAGTATGAAACACAAGAGCAATTATTTTTCAAGCCGAGCTATTCAAGTTTTTTTTTCTTTTTTGTTATTATAGAACGTGTAACAGTCTCGACGGTCGAAAGTACCAAGTCTGTAGAAGTCGGTGACGTATACTGGAAAGCATGCGACGTGCCACGCCTCTGTGTATTTTGATGAATCGACGCGTTTAATTTCTCTGCGTTTTACAAATAGTTATAAAGATAAATCGATTTTTTCGCCACCCGTGACGAATAAATCGAAGAAAGCGAAAAAAAATTACTTTCTCAACTACTTTTACTTGAAATTCTCATTAAAAAAAACACTGTGTATTGCAACATTCGCTTTAAATTATTCTCAAGCCGCACCAAAAACACGTCGGGTGACTCGACGCAATTCGTGATAAACGACCGTTTTTGTTACCTTTCCGCGAATGACACCAATATTCATTATTTCCACGTCTTTCGCTGCGAGTTATCGACACGTGTCACTGCCGCGGATTATTCCTACGGATAATTGCAGAGAGAGAGAGGCAGAGATATTTCCGGGCCAAGGTTTCTTTTTGTAATGGACAAAAAAAAATACTCAAAGGAGCAGAGAAATGCCAAAAGTGACATTGAAAACTCATACAGCATTTTTTTAAACGCAAAAATTTTATAATTTTAAACAAAATCTCATATCATATAAAAAAAATGTAAAGATCATTTTAAAGATCATTTTAATAAAAAAAATAAATAAAAAAATAACATTAATTACCATATTCCCCACAGACAGTCAGAAATGTCCTCCAACAACCATATTTCGACTTTTTGGCTTTTGGGGTCGCACAGCTAATTCCCCCCCCCCCCTCCCCCTCCCTCCCACCCAAAGAAAACGTCGAATAATACCTTCGGTCCCGGGTCACATTTTCTTATACGAATAGTTACTCGTCGCGAGGGAGACTCCATTCCACTGCAGTTGATGCTTCTGCTTCTGCTTCTGCTTCTGCTGCGCGTGATGCTGATACCCAGGTCGCAACAGCAACAGCAGCAACCGAAGGATGCAAGAAGGGGGTGAGTCCGCTGCGGAAGGACGAGAAGAACCCGAGGAGAGTGGTACACAAAAAGCCGGGGTACTCCGCGGGGTCGCGGTACGTATATAGGTGGGGTACTGTAGGTTCGTACATCAATCCTGACGGGATGATTTACGCGGCGGCCATCAATTCCAGAATAACTCGGTAATAACTCTGCTAAAATATTGCCAGCCGCCGCCGACGCGGCAGGCGCACCCGCTCGTTCCCCTCGTTCTTCTCGTTCACCTCGGCCCCCCCCCCCTCCCCCCTTCCACGGTGCTTCCACCAACCCCCCTGGACCCCCTCCCTCCCCTCCCTCCCCTCACCGAGTGAGTACGAATAGCGCGGAGCCCGCGAGTCCGATTAGATTGAAGCGCGGCCCACGGCCACCGACCCAACGTCGAGTAGAATAATGGAAAAAAATCGCCATGGAAGGGGAATGGGGCTGAACGTGGTTTACGAAATATGACGTCGGCAGTCAACCCACCTACACCCACACAAGGGCTTTTTTTTCAAACCCTCCCCCCCTGGTTCGCGATTCAAAGTTTTATTTCATTACAAAAAAAAAGGCGAATAAAATCCTCGAGAAAATTGTTTTGAGAATATAACAATCATGACAATAATGATGGTTGAGGGGGGGAGGGAGCATACAAAAAAATTCAATTTAACTTGAGATTAAAATGCACGTTTTTTTAGTCTGGGTTTCGCGGTAATAATGCTTTTTTCTTTTTTTTTTTTTTTTGTGAGGTACAAAAAGGTTGTTAACTGGAGAAGGGGTTCCTTTTTTTAGGTGTATAGAGATTGCGTTGCAGTGGTAAGAATTAATTTTGTTAAAGGAATCTGCGTTCAATTTTTGTGATTTTTCTTCAATTTCAATTTATTGTCAGAATCAATTTATTTTTTGGAAGAGTCTGAAATATATCTGATATTTTTTTGTGACTGGGTTAGAAATCAATATATTTTTTTGGAAGAGTCTGAAAAAAATCTGTTTTTTTTTGTGACAGGGTTAAAAAATTGCTGAATTTACTATACAGCGGCGTCGGTGGTTAGAGACTCTCTTACAAACATTGTAATCTCGAAGATGTTCTCGAGTCGAGTAATGGATACTTGGCAGGAGAGATGTTCACTCTTGGCACGTTGCACTTGAGCGCTCGGAGCTCATCCGGCGCGATGCGAGCGAGAGAGTGAAGCTCGCTATAAAACCGCAAATGCCTGCGAAGCGAGAGGGGAAAACGTAGTCCATAGACGGAAATGTTCGCGTAATTTAAGGGTAAATAAATAACGAACGTCTATTTCAGTAATACAATCGCGACATTTTCCATTGATAATTCAAACAACGGAGGGGAGGGGCGCAATCAATTTGTCTACGGATTCGTGCGTAGCGATAATGAACAAACGACCGGATTTCCATAAATGCGCAACGCTCGGCGTAATGCAACGAATTATTAATGAGGCCCAATGGCGAAACATTGTAGCACCTGAGGGTCGAAAAATATATACAAATTGTCGACAGAGATGCTATACGTGTTTTTTTTATCTTTCTTTTTTCTTTCGATGAGCTCGCGGGACGATTATCGCTGTGCACACCGATCGTCCGACAAATTTGTAAAATCAATATTTATCCTTGGTCTTAAAAATACTGTTAATGGATTCTCGTGCAAACATACGACGAGGTCGCTTCGACCTGTCTGGCATCCGGCTTACGGACCCCCCGTGCGCTTTGAACTCCTCAGGCAGCGTTTGCAAGGTTGATTTTCAATCAAAACATCTCGCAATATTATTTATTCCACGCCCGGAGAGACACTTGGAATTAATAACTATAAATGCGTCGAATGAAATTCTATGGAAAAGCCTTTTCAGTTCGAATCTACGAGAAGACTTATTATAAGGAGTTTAAAATTATTTTCTTGAACGAAGGTGAATAGTGTAAAATGATTGACATTTTTTTGAAATTATTAGTATTTTTTTAATGTATTTACCCGTCTTTAAAATAATGACTCCCATTTATTCGAACTGAAAAATGTTTTGAATGAGATTTCATAAAAATATTATTTCACTATTTTTTTGTAGTGACATATTTTAGTACTTTTACGAATTATTTTTATTTCACCATGTGACAATAAATATTCCACATTCCAACAAATATACCATAAAAAAATAAATCCGTCGTAGACGTCGACGAATTAAAATCGAGAAAAATATTTGAGATATCGATCGACATTTCGAATTGAATCGCAATCATTAAAGCGAAATGGCGAGGAGGAAGTCGTATATATCAAAGTATCGAGAGGAGTTTGAGGACCAACTGCCGACGGTAAAACAAAAGTTTTTTAATTCCGCGCGAAGCCAATAGGCAATGGCGGGCGGTGGTCGCCGAGAGAGGTCGTAGAGGGGGGGGGGGGGGGGGGGCGACAGCAGTCGAACATCCGGCGGTTCTTGTCGTTCGACGAGAGCAAACCCAGAGAGAGAAAAAAAGGTCAATGACCGCGGGGACGTGCGAGCCGCTGTTCACATTTCTCTCGACAGACGCGCTTCTCTTCTCGCTCCGCACCACTGTGCTATATTCCACCTGGGAGGAACCAACAGGCTGCACGTCTTCGGACAGAGGGAGAGACAATGTATAGTAGGGGGGAGGAGGGGGGGGAAGAAGATGAGGTCGACATCACCGAGTTGCACCTGTTACACAGTCTGTTATCGATTATTATCTCATGGCCAATTGCAAACGCAAACTTTCGTTGTCAGCTTCTGATATAATATTAACTGTGAGACATTTTGCATCTGTTATGCTGAGAATATATTATTGTTATATTATTTTCGTTAAAAAATTTATGAGAATCAGAAATTGTATTTAAAAATTTGTATGATCTGAATAACTATTTTTATTCAACAGAATAATTTACGAAATTTATTTGCAACGAAGAAAAGTATTATTATTTTCGTTAAAAAATTCATGAGGATCAGAAATTGTATTTAAAAATAAAATTTGATCTAAATAACATTTTTTTATTCAACAGAATAATTCACGAAGTGTATTTGCAACGTAGAAAAATATTATTTTCGTTAAAAAATTCACGAGGATCAGAAATAGTATTTAAAAATACAATTTGTATGATTTAAATAACATTTTTTGTTCGGCGGAATAATTCACGAAGTTTATTTGCAACGAAGAAAAAAAATCGGAATTATTTTTCATGCGCTGTGCGAATTGTAAAGGTGGTAGTAGGAACTGCCCCTCAAGCCGAGAAAGCTTGTACCCTCGACATCTCTATTGCCGTCGGATCGATATCGAAACGTGCGTACAAACCCCACGTGATTTAAACTGCCTGAGTATTGGCGACGATTTCCATCTGTGTGTCTGTGTGTGCGAACGTCGGAGATGGGGGACTCAGAGGGGGAGATGGGGGGGATGCAACAGAGTGAGAGGGTGGACTCATCGAGAATACAAACGACTTTGCTGTTGGGAGAAAACCCGCCCGATCCCCGAGCTGCATGTTTGCACAATCGGGAAATACTGCCTTCCCATTTCTCGCCATTTCAAACGCTCGCCAAAAGAGAGCGAAAATAGTGAATGAGGAAATAAACAAAAAAAAGAAACGCGACGATTTAAATTGCCGAATGCTATTGAAAGGACGGCAACGAATTCGAACGAATATTTTCGAAAACAATGCAAAAGCTAGTCTATACTTTTTTAACAACTTTTCTTACTTTTTTAAATTATAAAAATATTAATATTTTAGATAAAAGATGATTAAAGCAAGACTGAAATAATTGTAGGAATTTTAAATCTGCGACATTTAGCAAATTTTTTTACTTTTTTAAATTAGAAAAATATTTCAGATAAAAAGATGATTAAAGCGAGACTGAAATTATTGTAGGAATTATAAATCTGTCCCATTTAGCAACTTTTCTTACTTTTTTGAATTAGAAAAATATTTCAGATAAAAAGATGATTAAAGCGAGACTGAAATTATTGTGGAATTATAAATCTGTCCTGTTTAGCAACTTTCCTTACTTTTTTAAATTAGAAAAATATTTCAGATAAAAAGATGATTAAAGCGAGACTGAAATTATTGTAGGAATTATAAATCTGTCCCATTTAGTATATTGATAAATCGAACTGGCGGCGATGAAGCAAAAATTAAGCGCTTGTCATGGTTATATATAGACAGTTCTCTATTTCACAAGTCGAACATGACTATATCTGTGCTGTTCCAAACGGAGACCGTTAGATTCGACCTTAGATTCTTTCACCACGCACGCACACAACGGCCTCTCCGCTTATCCATACATTTCGTTTCAAAGTGTGCGAAGGCAAACGTAGAAGGAGTAAAACGGGATTTACAACCCGACAGCCGGAAAAGACTCGTGCTCGAGGATTTAACAGGTGCCTGAACAGTCCATCAGCCATGATATATCCTCTAATTACCTTTCGCGAGTGGCATATGCCAACGCTTTATAAAACCGGATGCGAATTTCTGGATTTATTCTCATTCTCGTGTACCGTTAATTTAATGTGAATTACATTGCATTATTATAGTATTAGGTTATATAAAAATGCGAAATTGCGAACGAGATTTTTTTTCGGACTTTGCCAGAATGTTCTATTTATTACAAAGTCACTTTCACATATTATAATTTTATAATATTTGCTTATCTTTTAAAAAATGTTGACACAAATTATAATGAATTTTTTTAAGAGAGCGAAAGAATAATTATCTCATGAAAATAAATTCGGCAAACACAAAATTTGGGTCGTTTTTGCTTCTGCATTTCGACCTCTAATTGCTGAGGAATCTGCCTGGTTTATTTTATATTCGTGAATGATTTACTGTGAGTACAAAGCAGCGACCGTTAGAACAACCCAAATGTTCCACCGGTTTCTTCCATTCACATTTTTTGACTATTCACCCATAGAAAAGTGTTCCGCGTATCGGTTCTCAGGAATTTATTTGAGAAAAAAAACGGTAACGTTCGAAAAGAAGGTAACGGGCTCGCGATAATAAAATGTGTTTGGCCAACGATTTTTCAAATTGCTTTTTACCCTAAATTAAGGAAACTGATCGTAGCGCAGAAATATACGTTTTCTCGTGGCAGAAAATATTTTTGGAATTTTTGCGGACGTCCAATTCCGCGCAATTTATTTCTCAATATAGCTTAGGAGAAATATGGCTCGGTCGGAAGATGAAAAATTAAGAGAGAGCCGGGGAAAGCACAGCGAGAGTTGGATATACGTGAAATTACAATTTTGTCAATAGTCTCTGCACTCGACAATTTGGGTCAAGGTCGTGTATCATTAAATCGGGATTGGGAACACTGGTAGCATTTTCTGCGAATCTCATAACTCGTGAAGAACTATGATATACCATCTGCAGAAGGGGAGTTACATGTATGGGGCATTTCACGAAAATTGGAACACCCTTAGAGCTCCTTCTAATTCGATTCAATTATTTCACATTTTTTTATACGTTTCAACAAATGTTTTATTTTTATTTAAGAACCTGAAATATTTTTCCGTTCTCAAACAAAACTTCCTCCATCCGTTACAACAATCACCGCACATTTGACGATAATAAAGCACGCGCAAAAAGTAATATCGAGAATATTTGCTCCGACGATTAATTACCAAGAGGATTAAAGCACGTGGATATTTTTTTTAAGCCAGAGGCAACGAACTCGCTAAAACTGTCAGATAAAAAAAATGACGTGTCATCAGCGATGATAAATTACGGTTTCCACGAAAAAAAAAGAAAAAAAAATCCGCGGTCTCAATGAATAATAATTCTTTAGATTATAATCTCGGTGATATATTTTTTTTATAATTCTTTTTTACGATGCTTCAATGTCATATCAGTGGCGCGCGTGTAATGTGCCTACGTCTCGCATGCAAAGCGCAGTTACAAGTGTAATGAAATCTGCCGATGATCAACCGCAAAAGCTCGAGATCGCGGACAAACGCATTCGAGCTCCGCTACGATCCTCTCTACGCTCGGCGATACAGCTGTACACATGGGCGAGTAACTGCGTTACCTCGTTACGGGGTCAATTGGCGTTACTCCAATGCGCTCACGTGGCCTCGCGAATGCACCAGCTGTCGACTCTCGGTCGAACTCTGCGGGGCTTCGTCGATCTAAACTTATCACTCGGAACAGGTTTATTACGTATTTCAATTTTTACTGCATTCCCCACTTTGCACAATAATTTAGTTTCCAAACAATAAAATATTATCTCAATTAAATAAATAAATCTTCGCTACACTGAGAAAAATTAATAGTTATGATTACCAATCGTTGGTCAGAGCTACCAATATTTTAGTAAGTACAACCAATATTTTGGTAGATCTAACCAATAATTGGTAGCCACAACTACTGATTTTTTTCAGTGTATGAAAAATATTATTTTCCATAATAAAATATTTTTAAAATAATAAAAAAATGTATCTGGTCAGAGGTCAACGAAACCAGTTCATTTTCGAACGAAACGCCCCATATATGAACACCTCTCAGTTTCCAACCGTGGGAATTAAAAAACAACTCAATTAAACCCAACTTATTGCATCTGTCCCATTTCTCGATTTATTTCCTTGACTTTCTGGCATTTCCGACGCAAACAAAAAATATATGCATACGTATCTTGTCGATTGAATCGTGTATATATTCGTAATAATAATCTAGCGTATCGCGCTACTGGGTTCTGCCGCTCCGAGAATTATCCGGGTCTCTCTCTCTCGTTGCATTAGCCCATAGATCACTGTGTATATAGCATATATAGCATATAATACAGGAGATAGAAGCGGACACGGAGACGTTACTGCAAACGCGAATGTGTAATAACGTTGGATCATGGTTATTATTGTTCAAGGCGATCGCATGTGATGACTGCAGCAAATCCCTCCTTCCCCCTCCCGCACCTCTTGCCCTCTCTTGCCCCCCCCCCCCCTCCCCCTTCGCTTCCTTAGGCCCCCACCGACAATTCCGTCACTCAGTGCAAACTGTACAGTCCCTATCTCTCCTGCATTATAAACTCTCGTAAATATCTCGCATTACAGTATAAGTGCCAGTAATATACCACTCCTTCGCGGAAATATCGAACGTGCCTATGGAATGTCATATCGTTATCATAAACTCGGCCGAAGACTGTTATCTCTGTTTCGCGAAGTATCTCGAACGTTTTCCGTGAGAAACTCGAACTTTGCACTGCTAACTTTTCCCCGAGGCGCACTTTCCAATTTGCTAAGATGGGGTTTTTTTATTTCTGAATAAATACAATTTATGTTATAATTGCTATTTTATGTTATTGAGTGTAATACCGGTATTTGCGAATTTATTGGTTTTGCTTTCCAACGAGAATGTAATTCAGACTATTTTTTTTTTTTTTTTTTTTTTTTTTGGTAGGAAAAGTTGTAATATTTCGGTCGATGAACTGTTGGCAATTTCAATCTACATTTAAATTACTTATTTCGTAATCGATATCATTATAAGTTCATAATTATAATTTGTAATTAGTTATTTTCATTTGCTGGGAACTTATTAGCGCGACTATTTTGACTTCCGTCAGTTTCCAGTCGAATACCTCCAACAATTGTCACACAAACTCCGTCAACGTGTTCCGGTGTTTTGATAAGAAACTCGCGATCCAGTTGAATTAGTGTAATAATTCGAAGAGCCTGCGAGCTCAAAGCAGACGACTAAATTTGTACAGGCTAATTGACGCAGATGAGCAACACTGGAGTTGTGCATGAGGAGAAGTAGACGTCGAAGTAAAACGTCTGTACGGAACTCGGTGAGAGCGACGAGCGGACAAACGCAGTTTCACATCGAGATTGTAATTATTCAATACCGCACGGGGGTTTCGTCATGCCACGTAACGTAATTGAATAATGACGGGCACGTTTTTGCTCGAGATTGCGCAACGTCACGTTCGCCTCTCCTTCACTCTCCTTTATTCTCCTCTCCTCTCTCTCTCACTTCCTTTCTCACCTTGCTGCTTCAAATTCCTATCCTGGGCAGCAGACTCTCTAACCAAGATTTCGAATCATGTTGACCTTATTGTTCACTCAGTTATAACTCGGAGAGAAAATGAGAAATTGAAAAAGAAATAGCTTCTCAGAATTCTTGGAGAATTTTCTGCATCGATATCAAAGGGCTTCGTTGATTGAATTGGATTCGTGGAACTTGGGGACAGGCGAATAAAACCTTCACCGTCAGATAGATGATCTGACTTCCATATTTTTTCTGCTTTTCACTCCACCGAACGTTGATGTATTTTTTTCCACAAATTCAATTCCTGATACAGAACACTCAGCTTTCATCTCAAATCAAGTGCAACCTAAGAATAGTAGCATTGAATTGAAATTGTCGATTTTTTGGTCCCAATGCTGAGTCTCAGTTGCTACGCCGAAAAACGTTAAAATATTGCAATGGAACCACAACTGTATCGTCTGACTCAGCTTTTTAAGTGGCTTCTGAGTCACAGCTGCGAAAAAAGAATTCTGAGTAATTGATCCAGAAATTGGCAGCAGATGGGTGATAGTCACTTCAACCACAATTTTCGGGGAACCCCTTTCATATTTTTGTTTCTAATATTGCGTCAGACTTTGTGACAATAAAAGCAGTTTGACTCTACTGAAATGACAGAAAAGCACGTGGACTGTTTCTAAGAGCCCCAAAACATGGGACAGCATCTCAAGAAGCAACAAAACTGCCTTTTCTGGCCCCTTCGTAGCTTTCCCAAACTTTTCCAACTGCTCTGTCGTGCAGTTAAAAGTTTTATCATACCACAGATACATCTATAGCCAACCGAGGTTTTGCTTTTATCTGAGTATTTGTTCCTACGAATGACTTTCCGGTTTTGTCATTTCGTGAATCTCGCACAGAACTCGCCCTATACACCTATAAATATATGTTGTATGTCTTGTATGAGAAAATCGATTGACCATTTTCATGGTTGGTATTAGTAAAGTTTCATACCAGTTCGCAACACAACTTCGTAGCATTCACTCGCCAAGATTAGACGAGAGATATTTATCTCTCTGTCCAACTCAATTTTAAAGGCTACAGTGGATGGCTTTCACGTCCATTACAAGCAACCCGGATCAGCGATCCAATAAGTTGTAAGTAGAGTTGCCTCCCTTCGTGTTCTCCACTCCACTCGATTTGTTCGCTTCCCCCCTTTGAATTATTTCGTATCAACATTTATTTTACCTGCTGACAATATTTTTTCCCCATTAAAATCTTGATTATTCGTCAAACAAATAAATTCCGATAACAAATAAATAGCCGGAGCTGTGGAAACCGGTTGCGACGCGAAATCAGATCGTAAATCAGATTGTCCAGTTAAATCCAGGAACTGTGATTGGCGATACGGTAAACGAGAAAGTTTGTAGATTAGTTCGACTCCAATCGACGTCAGCTGATCTGAATCTCGGAGATCAATCAGAAAAAGATTCTTTGTGAAGCGAAAAAAAACTTGATCTGGGCATCGATCTCTGCATCGGTTGAGATCGGATCGAGATCGGTATCGTCGCGGGACTCACTGACGATCTCGAAACGTATGCAAGTAGAACGACGAGATCGACGTTCCTCGTCGACGAGATTTGAGAATCACTGCTGTGCCACAAAGAACTCATCGTCGGACTGAAATGATCGTCGCGAAAATTGCGGCTTAGTTCAGCCTTGGAGCATAATTTATAGTGGCTCGTCGTTAGTACACATGCCATTGCCGTTCATACGTTCATCCAACACTGCACAGCTCCGTTTGTGATGTCTATTCTCACCAATCAATTCACAAAAAAAAATTTTTTAAACGTATGCATCACGCCTCTTATAACCAAATCCATCTTAATAAATATTTCTGAACGTTTCTTTACCACTCAGCTCATAAAAAAAATTACCACGTCGACGTTCTTTATTACACAATACATTTTAATTATTCTTGGCTAATTTATCTGACATGTAAATCTACAGCGACGGATATTAAAAAAATAAAATTAATTTATTTGAGCATTATCAAAGCCCTGATCTGTGGAATAATTTTGCTGTACATACGCCACTCAATTTTACAACTAATAAATATACGGATATATATCACTTCAATTACACAATTCATCTTAATTATTCTCTGATTATAATCTGACGTGTGAATCAACGGCGATTGGTATGAGAAGTGAAACAAAATTAATTTCGTTTATCACTGTCGAGCGTTTCGCTGATATGAGGAATTGTGGGCGAGTGTTACAATTGTTGCGCGAATGAAGTGAGCTAAGAAGGCGGATACACTGTTCGCTTCGCAGGAAAACTTTCCCGCTTTCTTAACCACTTCACTTCTGCCTTTGCGCAACGTTAATAAAGCCATTTTATTTTACGATAACGAAATGTTTTTCTTTTTATTTTTTTAAAGTATTTCGTTGGGTTAAACTGTTTAACGAACTCGAATTAAAATAAATGGGAGGTCGTTGTCGTCATTAAGTTGTCCCACTCATTCGTTGAGGGTATCCACACGTCGAGTCCATCAGTTCAACTCGTCCTAAAAGTTGGGCGAGAGAGCCAAACGCTTGGTAAAAAATTCAAATTCGCTGTTAGGTAATACATACGCCTATATATAATAATCGAAAATTCACTCTAATTACCGTTACATGTAAATACAACGAAGTTTGACTAACGACTGCTGCATACCTACCGCTAATTTATTTCTGTATTCCGATTTTCCCTTAGTCAGCGGAAGATAGAACTGAATCAGCAAGGCAAACATTTAAAGAGCCCTCTCGTCGAGCCAATAAGCGGCGAACCATCAACTCGAGTCTGCTGATTCTACGACGTGGATATACGGTTATTTAGTGAAACTCTCAATTGCCTCGCTTCGCGACGAGACGAGAAATAAAATTTCAACCCAGTTTGGCTGACATTTTTTTGCGGTTGCGAAGTAGAACAGAGCTCAAAGGAAAAACTGAAAATAGAGTTTAACCCATTTTGGGACATTCTTTTGTCTAGATTCATTTTTACCGACAAAGTCTTATTATTATTATCTTACTTTTTTGTCTTTTTGTCTTTGGTACTATTTTTGTTATTAGACTGTTTCCTAACTCAACCAAAAAAATGTTCACCAGTAGCTAAAAAAATCTGACAAAATACGTGGAACGTCCTGTACACGATTATATTATCCAGAATCGTGAATGGTGACACAAGTTATGGTTAAAGACTCGCTCCGTCATCGCGGACATAAAGTCTGAGAGTCGATCATTGGCAGAGCGATCGGAAAGGACTGTTCGAAGCTGCTGACTGCGTCCTTGAAAGGCTCCAAGACTCTCAGCGTCATTACCCAGTCGCGAACCAGCGCAAAATACTTGCTTCTCTCAGGGGAGGAGCGAAATCCATACGCAGGGGTAGGTTAGACGAAGCGAGAAAATGAAACACGAGACTCGACCGATACACAGGCTTTGATTTTAAAACGATCTCTAATGAAATATAATTTGCATATAACTGCAAAAAGTGCAGAAAAACGAAAGTCCAGGGGATATCCCAAGGAGCGAAGGTGGCCATTCACGTGAAGATGAGCGACCGTTCCGCAAACTGGCGAGGGAGGAGGTGAAGGAGGTGAAGGAGGGGGAGGAGGGGGACGAAGAAACGTATTAAAACATCGTAATAACGAAAAATAAGGAACGTAATGAGGGAGGTGCTCCCTTATATCCCCAGGGATAATGACCTAAGTATAAGGTCCGGTCGATGGCCGAGTACACTGCGTAGCAGTATAGTGCATACTCTGTGTATACACACGGCTCGAGAGCATCCCGCGACTCTCGCCGAGCCCTCCAGGACTATCATTATAGCTTGTATCCATCTCTCTGTCCGGGCTTGTTTTTCAGTTTCTTCTGACTTCAGTCTCGAGACTTCGCGATTCCAAGTGTCTACGGTCCTCTCCTCACACTTCTGCAAACGGTTTTATTCTTCCCATTTTTTTTTTACGTAATGCTTAAAATGTGTAAAAAATTGTGGCAATATGATTTAGGTTTCATTTCATTTTAAATGTGTGTTCAAAGAGACATGTTTGGGGATTAGAAAAAAATGACGTTGGTTTTAGGACCAATTTTGACCATCACATTCAAATGAATAAAACACATTTAATGGCATAAAAAAATATCGATTAGATCAACCGGTGAATTTATATGAATTTGATCGAAATGTCAAAATGCTGTTAAGGAGAAAAAATAATTTGAGGAATAAAGTAATAAAAGTGGTCACAATAGGTATAGTGACCATTAATGGTACAAGTACCCTATTAGAAAAGATAACGAAATAGAAATTGACACCTTATCACAAGCATTTATTTTATTTTTTCAAGTCTTTCATTAAATCACAAAAAAGGGTAACCAGTTTCTTCAAGGGTTGATTACTCTTAATACTCACGAGTAATCAGTTATGCTGACGTTGGTTAAAATCAAGTCTGAGGCTAAAATCAAGATCGACCATACAGTGTGTGGGCTGGAAGCTCGTTTGGTCCACCGCGGACCACTATATTGCGATTTCAAGCCCAGCAGTCTGGCCACCTCGAGCGAACTAACTTATCTGACTTAACTAGTTCGTATAACTCGCCTGTGGTCCACTGAAAGAGCAAACGAGACGCACCTAAGAGGAAGATAGTCGAGAAAGAGAAAGAGGGATATGGAGTGAGGAGGGAGAAGAGGGTCTTCGAATGGAGGAGAGGACAAGACTGGGGCAACGCTCTAAACAATCCCGGATTACGAACGGCGGCTTCCCGCACTCTCTGTGTCCCAATTAAGCTGTTTGCCGGTTACCCACTTAGCATCAGCTCTGACTAGCTCGACTACCTAGACATGCATCAACTAGCCCCAACGCTCGAATTAAACAATCCTGCCGAGAACGTCGGAGAACACAGAGCACCAGAAGACACAGACAGTCAGGTTGATTCGAGGCGTGGAAATATCAGGTGGCCAATTCGACTCCATCACCGACCTACTGCAACGTCCGCAACGTCCGCAACGTCCACATTTCGTTCCCAGCTGATGACGACTCTGCTGCTTGAAAATATGAATGTAAAATTGAGTAAAATTCAGTAACGCAATTCGACAAAAACGAGTTATCGAAATGTTTTTACGGCAAATCATTTCCAAGGCAGAAATAAAACGAATGCGGGAGTTCGACGATTGCGAAATATTGATTCCTCACAACGCAACAGCGATTGCCAAACACACATTAATACAAAAATCTCGTTCCGCGCCGGATATTGGTAATCAGCATTGATTTGTAAATCATATTTGCTCGCGATGATAAATTGCCAAAGGCTGCTCATTACTAAACAGCAATAATAACAATATTGATTATAATAATAATGGCTCGAACAATAATGTAATGTGAGATTTGGTTTGATAAAATATTGTTACGAAATTCGGTGGTCGATAAATGAAATGTTGAAAGGCGAGATTAAAAATTCCCGGGATTCCTGATGAAAGACTGATTAGAGCAGACCGGGGCAAAGTGAACCATTGCCTAGAGACTTGAATTAGATTTTTTAATTAATTTTTCGTGACATGATTTTTCCATCTCTGTCCCCTCAACTCTGACGTCAACTTTAGATTGTGGTACTATAAATACGTCTTATCAGTGATGTTACAGTCGCCTAAAAAGATCGGAGTATGTAAGGTCGAGTCACGCGAGCCTTCACCTGATATCTGGGGTCAAACCAATAGCCGAGACCTTCGACGCAGAATGATTTTGTCCCTGTTGAATATTCGCTGGATTTTTGTGACCGACTAATCTCATTTAATCAGAATTTTTTTACTAGAACTAGATAATTTAATTAATTCAAAAAATAATAATGAATCATTGCTTATAAATGATAAAAGCTTGAATTTATATTTTCACTTTTTTTGTCTGTTTCGTTCCATTAATTTTTCTCGTCGCGCGAATCGTTTGGACGATCCGCCTTTCGCACTGATGACTGATGTTCGTGTCTTTTAGCTTGACAAAAAGCTCGTTAATGATTTTTTTTTTTTTTTTTTTTTTTTTGCATGCTGAGGTCAGATTATCCTGCACCTTAATATTATGTCGGATATCGAATTGCGGATAAACCGCGCGAGGAACATTCCACCTGTATATTTAGTAGATTGAATAGTCGGAGATAGTTGGACGTTATCGCGTCGGTCGCCGGTGTTTTCCCGCGCAGCACCTGCTATCTCGGACCGCGCATAGCGTGACCCAACCCGCGGCTGCAGGTCCCCGGCTCTTATCTTTCGCTCATTCATTCGTGACAATTACCTCTTTGCCTCCTTAAAATTGTCTAATGGGACGTTGGAAATTATAGACGAATAAAATCGAACAAAAATCACAAAAGGAAAAAAATCATATTTTATAATTTCATATAAAATCAAATATATTTTTAATCTTTCAGTAAAAATATATTCGTGCTATTCCCCTTTTCTTGGGACCAAAAATGCTATTCCATATTTCCTCATTTCATATAAAAATTGTCTAATGGGATGTTGGAAATTATAGACGAATAAAATCGGACAAAAATCACAAAAGGAAAAAAAAAATCGTGTTTTATATTTCATACAAAATCATCATAAATATATATTTAATCTCACAATGAAAATATATTTGTGCAATTATTCCCCTTTTCTTAGTACGAAAAATGCTGTTCCATATTTCCTCATTTCATCATCGCCGAGTTTGCGCAACTTGTGATTTATAGAGCAGATGACGTGGTTATTCGTGTGGAGGTGCCGCACGTTTTCTCCTCACTCGGCGGAGTGTAATCGATCGAGGTATCGATTGTGAGCGCTGAAACTCGGTGAAAAACGAAAGCAAACGTGCCGGAGCGAAGGCGAAGCGCGTGAATCGGAGGTCGTTTGTGTGTTCCCTCCTTAGTCGGTAGCAGTGGACGGACTCTTGGAGTCTGCGTTGTGTTCGTTTGTACGAACGATAGTGGGGACAGAGTGTGTGTTGGGTTGAAGGCAGAGAGTCAGAGGCAGTCCAAGAGGGGTGGGAGCTTTATCAAGTGGCGCAATTAAGATCGGGAGATCTCCGGGCGCAGCCAATTAAGATTATTTATCTATTCCTAAGGCTAACCGTATCACGAAGCGCGTTCGTAAACACGAATTTGCCTCCGTGTTGGCTGTCGATGCTGCTGCTCTGCTCTGCTGCTACTTCACTGTGAGTTCTCCCATTGGGCTTTGGCTGTACGCTTGAGAATTTAACGTCGTTTACGTCAGCTCGACGCCACTGAAAAGCGAAGTCGAATGAGTTGGAAGAGCTGCAACAATATGGAAAATAATTATGAAAATTGTTGAGCGAGTTTATTAAAAATAAAAAAAAATATCTGGCTTGAAATTCATCCTAGCACACTAATTTTATTTTATTTTATATAGTTTTTCCTAAAACTGAGGACACTTATTTTTATTTTTTTAATAATTAGTTTCGTGTCCAAAAATAAAATAAAGAAAAATAACCACATTATAATTGTCCTTCGAAATCTGCCATAAAATTTTCAATGAAAAATGCATTATTCCATTTCATCGTCATCCTTCCACTAATTTTATTTTATTTTATTTAGTTTTTACTAAGACTATGGACACTCATTTTTATTTTTTATTTTATTTAGTCTTTACTAAGACTATGGATAATTGTCCTTCGAAATCTGCTACAAAATTTTCAATGAAAAATTAATTATTCCATTTCCCCTTCCGCTCGTTTTCAACCCTGCAAACCAATTGTCAAAACATTCGTCGCAATTCTCCCCAAAACAGTTGCCCCCGCTCAGAGATTCGCGAAAAGTAACCACATTCATAGTCTCGTAAATTCAGCTACAAACGATTACAGTGTATGTTGGGAAAAGCGACGCAAATGGCGAAGGGGTAAAAAAGCACAGAAGAAACGCGACGACACAAAAGCCTCGGAGTGAGGGAGAGAAAATCGAGTCCCGAAGCGGAAAGTGCTGCTCGGGGTCGTCCATAGGTTGTTCTGTGACGAGAAAGAGCGGAAGAAAATGAGGAGGGAGGAAGGAGAGGGCAGGAGGGGAGGGGAGGGGGGTGATAGTGGAACGGGACGACCAACACAGAGGACAGAGGAGAGGGAAATAAAGAGCGAGAAAGAAAAAAAGAGAGAGAAAGAGGAGAAACCACGACACAACGGATTTAATATGGAAGCCGAGGAAATTGGATTTAAATAAATTTGAATACTTCTGAAATTAAAGCCCTCCCATGACCGCGTCTACGTGAAAACGTAATAACGTGGTGCGCGCGCGCGCGCGTTTTCTCTCCCCGCTCTTCTCTTCCTCTTCTTCCTCCTTCCTTTCTTCCACTCTCCCTACTCCTCTCCTTCTCCCCGCTCCTTTTTTTTTACTCCTCCTACCGTCCTAGTTCCTCGCTCACAATACCTATCGGTATAACGAGAATATGAACTCTCCGTCCGTTTACATAGGTACGTGTACATATATATTATGTGTATGTGTATGTGTTGTGTGTAGGTGTAGTAAAACGTGGTACTAACACCGTTACAACCTCCACTTACCCCCCTTTATTGTAGGACGTGGCAGCCACCACTTCCGTACATACGCATTCCTCTTCTTCTTCCTCTTCTTATTCTTATTCTTATTTCTCTTCCTACTCTTCTGACTTTGACTCTCATTTCATCCACTGCTCAAATTCGTCAGCGAGATTCACGTCATTTATCTATGATGAAGTTTGCATCTTTGGAATGCAACGAAAATGAAAAAAAAAAAAAAAAAAAAAAAAAAAAAAAAAAAAATCCAATGATTCTAAAATTATTCTAACGATTGTACTTTTCCTCTGACTCTCATTTCATCCACTGCTCAAATTCGTCAGCGAGATTCACGTCATTTATCTATGATTTTGAAGTTTGCATCGGAATGCAACAAAAATGAAAAAAAAAAAAAAAAAAAAAAAAAAAAATTATTCCAATGATTTTTAAATTATTCTAATGATTAAAAAAAATATTTTTATGATTAATCGTTATAATAAATTTTTATACCCACTTCGATCTTTTGGGTTCATAAGAATTTTTTGTTTTTCTAGGGTTAATAAAAGTTGATATTGCTGACGGAAAATACTTATCGACGACTTCAAAGATGTGAAAGTTACGTGTTTTATGATTAATAACTTTTTTTTTTTTAGCGACTAGCAAACATTATGAGCTTTGACGCATTTATGAGGCATAATTACTGCGTGTATAAAACCGGTTACATTATTTTTCCTATACCTACACACTCTCGCGTCTCTGTCTTTATTTGTTCACCATTTTTATCCATCATCAAAATTTACGTCATTCTTTATTCGGGGCACAAGATTATTTTCTGGGATAGCCAAGATGTGGGTTTAGGGTTAGCCTCATTGGAAGCTGATACTATTGTCAAGGTTATCGATGAGTGGGAGGACGTGAAAGTTACGTTTCAGGCTTTTTTTTTTTGCTGTCGTGGATAATGAGTAATAAACATTGTAAGCTTTGACACGTTTGTGGGGCTTAATTATTGTGTGAATGCCCCTTCGTGTATGAAACCGGTTAAATTTTCTTCCATCGCTGTGCAAGTCTCGTGTCTTTGTCCGTCTCTTTCTCCTTCGTTCGTGACTGTCTCTCTCTCTCTTCCCCTCGACCGGTTGCGTGGCACCGATGGTATTTATAATGAAACATGACTAATCTCCTTTCCCCTTCTCTCGGCTACTTCCCCCACTGTTATTCTTTGTCAGCGCCCTCTGCCCCCTGCACAGCCCTCGTCGTGGCCCCCACCGAACCCGAGCAGCAGCAAGCACACCACTCACGGACCTCGTTATCTGGGCCAACGGGAAGAGATACAAGCATTATTTACACGATCTTTCGAGTGTGTATTATTCCTAAAAAACACACAGAGTTCGTTTAGGTTCCAGCGATATGTACACCGAGGTTGGTATTTAATTTTATCGCCTCGGAATCTCCTCCGACTAACGCGAAACGACAGGGCACGTGTTTACATGCACGTTGGGAAATTGTCGACTTTTTTTTTACTCAAAATTTTTTAGAATATTTAGGGCCTGTTTGAAGAAGGAAATGGATTTTTAACTTAATTTTTTAAGCTGTGGGCTAGAAAAAATAATTAATTTTGGTATAATAAAAATATTGAATAAATGATTAATAAATGGGTACTTTAAAATTAGCCACAAATTTTCAGAATTTGTATTCGAGATTTAAAAATTTAATAATAAACCAATTTTCGTGTCGACTTTTATGCTCTCCGTGTGTTAATAACTGATTAATAAATGGGTACATAAAAATTAGCTACAAATTTTCAGAATTTATCTTCACGATTTAAGAATTCAATAATGAACCAATATTCGTGTTGATTTTTATGCTCTCCATATTTCCTATTGGCTGTGGGGTCCCCAAAATAATTCATTTTTATAAAATAAAAATATTGAATAAATGATTAATAAATGGGTACATAAAACTTAGCTACAAATTTTCACAATTTGTCTTCGAGATTTTTATTTAATAATAAACCAATATTCGCGGTGAGTTTTATGCTCTCCGTATTTCCTATTGGCTGAAGGCTACACAAAATAATTAATTTAGGTAAAATAAAAGTATTGAATAAATGATTAATAAATGAGTAAATAAAAATTAGCTACTAATTTTCTGAACTTATCTTCGCGATTTTAATTTAATAATGAACCAATAGTAGTGTTGAGTTTAATGCTCTCCGTGTTTCCTATTGGCCCAGCACAAATGTCAGTCTCTGGCGCTGCGATCGCTGTATACCAAACGCACACAGCCATCCAAAAGAGGGACCTGCTCTCGTCTGCACAGAATCAATTTTTTTTTCTCTTCATTTTCTCTCCGCCAGGTCACTCGTATGATCAAATATTAATTCGGTCTTTCATTGTTATGTGGTCCCATAGACTCTGTGTCGATCCCTCCCGTAAAGATGATCAACATTATGTATTCAATGTGCGGGCTTCGAGGGGTCGGAAAAGTGGTGGATTACATAATTCAGTGAACGTCGAGATGACCCCGCAGCCTCCCTCATCTCCCCCCCCCCTTTCCCCCTTTCTCCCCTTCTACTTGCGCAGTTAGCTCGTGAAGACAGCTCCCGCAGGATTCTCGCGTAAACTGGCGATAGGGATTTGTAGTCGCTGTGCATGCATGCGAAAGCAACTCGAGATTGTCGTCGCTCGCCGCAGCAGCAGCAGCAGCATAGACCGCTGGGACAGCTTTGAACCAATCGCCGCCGCCCGTCAATCGGGTAATCCGTCGCGACCCTGTCAAATCCATCCGGCCCGTTTGCCAAATCCTTCCGACCCTTCGCCCACATCGAGACCCGCACTCGGTCGATCCTGTCGCTTTATATATCCTGCAGCGATAATCATTTTGATCTTACTCGTTCTCGAAGAACACTAAGATTTTTTTTTTTTTTTTTAGAGTTCTGTAATAATTTGTTTACGAGTTTTTTTGTATTTGCTATCATTATTTTGTATGTTGGGACGTTTGCCATCGGATAGGGTCTTCAGACTTTACGAAATCGATTTTTTTTTTTTTCGTTTCGCGTTTTTCTGGTTGAATTTTCGATTTTTCGGGCAAATACCCGTGATTTTTGGAATCAGCGGAAAATTTCACGTCGGATAGGGTTTTCAAACTTTGCGAAATCGAAAATTTTTTTTTCGTCAAATTTTGGGAAAAATGGCAAGGGGTACCCCTTCTAAAAATTTGCGATTTTTGAGGGTCAACTTTAAAAATCTGCAAAAAATTGAAAAATCGAGATATCGCGTTCCGCCTGGCGGCATTCTCTTCCTTGAAGAGTCTTCTTTCGAATGCAAAAAGAAAATCCCGATTATATTGAACCAAACAAAAATGACACCGATTTTAGTAAAGTGCCAAAATTGGGAAAAAGTGAAAAATCGTTTTTCGCATTTTTCTCCTCCAATTTTTTATTTTTCAGGCAAAAACCAATCATATTTGGAATCAGCAGGAAATTTCCCATCGGATAGGGTTTTAAAACTTCGTTAAATCGAAAAATTTTTTTTTCGCCAAAAAAACGGCAAGGTGTACCCCTTCAAAAAATTTGCGATTTTTGAGGGTCGACTTTAAAATTCTGCAAAAAATCGAAAAATCGAGATACCGCATTCCGCCTTGCGTCATTCTCTTCCTTAAAGAGTCTTCTTTCGAATGCAAAAAGAAAATCCCGATTATATTGAACCAAACAAAAATTACACCGATTTTGGTAAAGTGCCAAAATTGGGAAAAAGTGAAAAATCGTTTTTCGCATTTTTCTCCTCCAATTTTTTATTTTTCAGGCAAAAACCAATCATATTTGGAATCAGCAGGAAATTTCCCATCGGATAGGGTTTTAAAACTTCGTTAAATCGAAAATTTTTTTTTTCGCCAAAAAAACGGCAAGGTGTACCCCTTCAAAAAATTTGCGATTTTTGAGGGTCGACTTTAAAATTCTGCAAAAAATCGAAAAATCGAGATACCGCATTCCGCCTTGCGTCATTCTCTTCCTTAAAGAGTCTTCTTTCGAATGCAAAAAGAAAACCCCGATTATATTGAACCAAACAAAAATTACACCGATTTTAGTAAAGTGCCAAAATTGGGAAAAAGTGAAAAATCGTTTTTCGGATTTTTCTCCTCAAATTTTTTATTTTTTGGGAAAAAGCCAATCATATTTAAAATCAGCAGGAAATTTCCCATCGGATAGGGTTTTAAAACTTCGTTAAATCGAAAAAATTTTTTTCGCCAAAAAAACGGCAAAGGTACCCCTCCCAAAAATTTGCAAAAAATTCGCAAGCGGAACGCGCGTCGCCAATATACTTCAGTCGCTTAAACGAGTCCCAAATCAGTCGATTAATCCGCACCAAGATTGAGTCGTTCGCTACAATTCAACCTGGCGAGCATCAACTCAAACCAGCTGTCGCATCACCAGTAACTAGCGGCTAGCCCGGACCCGGCTCGGCGCGCGCGTGGAAAACCAACTACAACGCCAACGAAGAAAGAGACGCGCGACAAACGCTGGTCTCCGATGTTGCGCGGGACGACGACGTCGACGACAACGACACGATCTCCGACAACCCCTCTGACGAGCCCTCCCCACCACCATCAAATTCGTACGTAACCCCTCATACAGCTCCTACCCCTTCCACCTCACCCAACAGTGTTCCCCCACCCTGCCCACCATCGCCCCCCACCAATCGGCCGGCTCGAGCGCTGCCCTCCGCTCATTCCCGCGCCAACCGCCACGAGGAGTGCGCGTCGTATAGTCAGAGAATCGTCGCGCCACGAGACCATACCCACGTTTTTTTCTCGTGCCCTCTTCTGACCATTTGTGCAAAAAAAATCGCCGCGCGCATCGCACATTGCGCAGCATAAAAAAAAAAGTGGTGAAAAATCGCGAGTTGCCTAAAAAAATAGTCCGTCCTTTGCGGACCCTACAAAAAAAAATCGTGATTCCCGTGAGATTTTCTTGTGGATACACAATACACATACACAACACACACAAAACACATACAAAGCAACGTCGCTCGCAACGCGCGCGCATCTGCTTTCGGTCCGATATGTTGCGCCCTCGGAGCGAGTGATCATCGCTACTACGGTTTTTGTAGTTGTTTTTTTTTTTGTTCGGTTGGTTGTTGGTTTTTTTGTATTTTGTATCGACCCTGTGTGAAAAAAGGCTAAGTGTTAAGCGGTGTGTGTAAACCAACGCACGGATTAAGCGTTTATTACGAATAATCGACGAGGAGGAGAGGAGAGGAAGGCCGCCGCTTCAGCCGGAATTTATAACCCCCAAAACCCTGTGACAGTGAACCGGTGCTAAACTGGATTTCATTCTCTCCACGTGCCTGGCTGCGCCGGTAAGTTTCGATCCACGCGCTCTGTTTCTCTCTATTGTGTATTTTTTTTTTTTTATTTTACTGTATGGTAAACATAACCAAAATAAGTTTGACCGAAAATTGGTGCCGCGTGTGCTTTGGGAGGGAGGGGATAGGTGGGGTAAACCTCGTGTAACGAAAATGCGGTGCTGCTGCTGCTGCTGCAGGATTTACTTACCTTGAGGCTGAAGCTCCTCGTTCGGTGCCAGCTCACACGATGCTCTCGATTCTTCCCTCGGCCGCGCAGGTGGCGCCATCTTATCGACTGCGCGAGTGAACTACGACAACGGCTGTTCGGGAACAACGGCGCGCGCGGCATCGTCGCCACGAGCGTTTCGTGAGATGCGCGTTTTGAAAGAGGAGTTGGTAACCGAGGACATTATTAAGGAAAAACGGTGATTCGAATGAGTGTAAATTGTTATTGACGGATCGATCCTGAGATTTTTTAAACGTGGTCGAAGGGATTTTTTATTTTAGGGTTTTTAAGAATTTAGGTATTCATTTAGTATTTTAAATATATTTTAAATATATTTAAATATTTGAATATCGACTTCTAACAAAATGATGCGAAATTAGAAAATGGAACACAGTGACTTTTTTAATGATCGAAAGGCGATTTTATTCGTATCACAATATTTTTTTATTGTAGGGGTTTTAAGAATTGATGTATTCATTTAGTATTTTAAATATATGAGTATTGATTTCTAATAAAAGGATGCAAAATATTCTAAAATGAAACACTGTGACTTTTTTCATTTTTATTATTTTTTTTTTATTTTATTCGTATCGCACTATTTTTTTATTTTAGGGGTTTTAAGAATTCATGTATTCATTTAGTATTTTAAATATATGAATATCGACTTCTAACAAAATGATGCGAAATTACCTAAAAGGGAACACAGTGAATTTTGTAAAATGATCGAACGGATGTGATTTTATTCGAATCGCAATCGTATCAATCTTAAGAGCTTCGATAATATATCAGAGGAATATGAAACGTGTCTTTGTTCGCAATTATTTGCCCCACTAATCTACGTAATATTCAGAGCCATTGGGATTTCCATTAGCGGCGCAACTTCCGTGTTTTTAACGATTATCTTTTTCCTCGTATAAACCGGCGAACACACAAACCGAGTTTGCTGGCGTTTACATTGACGTGCGCGAAGCTCATTGGCTCGTCGTCTCGGACTCTCAATGTTTTCTCGCTCCTGTCCCCCCTCTTCCTCCTTCCTATCCTCGGTGTTATCGTTCGCTCGAACTCGACTCGCCGTTGGTTACCGTTTTGCTTCTATTCGTTGCGCGATGAGCTCTCGTAATTGGTCGCTTCTCGGTTCCAATGTGATCGGCTCGATCGGCAGCCGAACGTCGTCGAGTGCTGCCCAAGTCTCGCGCATGCGTTTTGTAATCTCGACGCAATTCTTTTCTCCTTCGTCGGTTTCACTCAGAAGTTGCCATTGAAACGTTCGAACCGGTAAATCAGCCCTTTTGACGTACATCAATGTCACTGATATTCAAACGCTTAGGAATTAATTCCTAAATTATTTCTGACGGGAAAAAAAATTCTACTAAATTCAGAGTCGACTTTTGGGACTTTTTGAATCCATAAATGAATCCGGTAAAATACACAGAAATTAATTCCTAAATTATTTCTCATGGGGAAACAAATTTTTATAAATTCAGAGTCGACTGTCAGGACTTTTTGAATCCATAAATGAATCCTGTAAATCGTCTCTTCGCACCAACATCAATGTCACTGTTATTCTAACGCACAAAAAATAATTCCTAAATTATTTCTCACGGGAAAAAAAATCTACTAAATTCAGAATCGACTCTCAGAATATTTTAAATCCATAAAATGGTCGTTGTCCCTTTTAGGTACCGAATCATCCACACTACAAAAATCGTTGCACTTATAAATAAGCTGCACTTTGCACATCAATGAAACCATATTATGGAAATGCATATGAAATTTTTTTTTCCCGAACCAAACGTCAATTGGCCGTTTTCGATCGACTACAAAATGGTCGCATCTCTCCCAACTGCATTGTCATCCAGGTCTGGAAGGCTGGAAAATCCTTTGTGCTGCACTTGTGCCTCCTGAGCGATTTCTCTGATAGACCGGCAGCTGTAGGCAAGGGCGCTGCTGTGCAGTTTCTCTAGGTCGTTAGAGCCGGTAAACGGGACACTCCGTTAACGTCTCTTACAAAACGAGACACGCCGATCCTCCCCCTCTTCTCCCCTCCCCCACTGCGCGGCAGCTTCGCGCACGTCCGCCATTGTTTCTTTTATCTGGGATGAGAATCGTAATCGAGAGCCCTTATCGGACTCGCGTGGACCAGTTTCTCCCGCAATTTCCACTTTTTGTTGCCTTTTTTTTGCCCTCCCTCCGTGAGAACTCGCTTTTGCCATTGTCTATTTTTTTTTTTTTTTCCTCGTACAATGAACACTCTGCAAAATCATCGTAGATCGTAGATCGTCCACCGATCGTAGATCATTCGCGCGACTGGCGTTTCATGCAAATTCGAGAATTGACGACTGCAACAATTTGCAAACTGGAGCGCAACGAAATTTAAAATGTAAAATGAAATTCAACAGAAAAAAAAATATCCAGAGATATTGCATAAAATAATTCGCCGACAATTACGAATTCAACGAAAAAATTAGTATCCCGATCGATTATTCGGCGTTAATTGTATTTCCGATCGCAATCCGCGGATACCAATAACGCAAATCCCTCGGCTGGGAAATTACAATTTTAATTAAGAACCGGTTAAAACTTTTTCAATCATTCGCGTCCGGCGTTTCTCGACGTGATTTTTTTTTTTTTTAGAGCTCGTCAGCTTTTTCCGTCGTTATTGCACAACGAAGCGAAACTCCTATCAGCCAATGTCCATATATATATATACGACACATAAAAAAAATACATTCATATATCTGCGTCACTGCTGATTATTACTAACCCGCAGAATGTGTTTTACAAAAGTCTTTGTTTCTTTACCCGAATATATAATAATCCGTCGGCCGAGCACCGAAAATACCGCAGCTCTCTAAAATAATAATATCCCTAAAAAAAAAAATCACATGAGTCGCTGACGCTGGGAACGGAGTGAAAATACGGCGTTTGCTGAAAATCTTCTCGTCGTAAATCGCTAAAGTCTGGTGTTTAGCTCGCAGCTCGCGGTAAACGATCGTTTGACCACGAGCGGCCGGTTTTCAGGGCTCAAAATGCGCCGAGGAAACTCCGTCGTCTCGCTGAGGACGACGAACGCTGTCGTAAAACGCTGTCGGTTCTTTCGTTCGGTCGTCCGGGGCTGTGGGTAAACCGCGCGCGAGCGGCTAACGCACACGATGCATTTATGACTGCGCTCGCCGCGCAGCCGAGACGCGCAGGGTATTATAACCGAGCTAACCTGGCGTTTGTACAGGTAAAACTAGGCGCGTGTACTCGAATTGTATAGTTTTTACCTGGTAGAAAATTTTGAAGCGTTAAATTCGTCCCAAACGAGGCACTGATCAGGCCCGAACGATTATTTTGACGTTTGCATCGTTGGAAAGCTACGGACATTTTTTTTAAGAAATTGTTATAATTATCCCAAAGGATCTTATTGGGTGGAAAAAGTTATTATAATGATTGATCGTTATAATAACTTTTTAGTATTGCTGAAATAATTTTAGAGGCGATGGATTTTTTTTTTTTGCATTCCAACGATGCAATTTTCATCATCATTCCGGACGAGGATGTTACGGCCCTGGCCAGGGCCTGACTAGCGCCGAGTGGATCGTTATGAATTTTCTACGAGACATTTTTGGACTTCGAGCACTCAACTCGGTACATTTGATGGGGAGGGGAGGGGGGCAAAAACTCCGAACGGATATTCCAGTCGTAAAATTAGCAGCGACGTGGGACCTGATTTTTCGTCGGCGGAATTAGGCAAGAAGAGGCGAGAAATATATTCGAGTATAAAATACCGGTTTCAGGGTTAGGCTAGTTTTTGACCGGGAATGAAGGGAGAGGGAGGAGGGGGAGAGAAAAACCACCGGGCCCCGGTGGCCAACGTCGTTAGCCATTGGTCGAAGGGACTTCTGGCCGCGCGGCGGACGACAACCGAGAAAATCGGAGACCCTTTCCAGGTAGAAACATCTGTTCGGGTCTTTTCTCCCTCCTCGAACGATGCCTCTGCAACCCTAAGAAAAACCCAGAAATACCCGCGAGATATTCCCGGGCTTTGTTATTTCACTTTTGGAGACTTTAGAAGACTCTGGGAATCGGCGAACGTTTCGAATGGACAGTAAAATAAATATTCTGAATTTTTATTTTCCTTTTTTCGATACAATAAATGTAATTCAGTAAAATATTTTTTTTTCCTTTTATTGTATATTAAAAATACACGTGGAAAAATTTATATTGCTAAATTCTAGAATAAAGAGAGGATCCTATTATATCATAATTGATATTAATATTTAATTCCGATTACTCGTCAGTAAATAATAAATTGATCCGAGTTGAAACAAATCTCAGACAAGTTTACCGTAAAAATAAATACAGCAACGATTTTAATCCGCTAGTTTTTATTTTTTACGTAACACAGATTAATGGTAAAATTATCGAAGCGAAGGTTTTCTCGTAGAATGTAAATTCCGCGGGCATTAAAAAAATATAGCTTGGAGAGTGCGAAGCGAGAACAGCCGCCGCACGAATGTTAATCCGCTTTGCGCCTGTGACGCGAATTCTTAATGCGCATATATACACGCACTTTCCGCGATACAATAGCGCAGTTTATTGCCCTGTAATTTTCGCAGCGCGTAATACACATGCGCATCGCGCATGCGCGCGAACAATTGCGCTACGTGAGAATCGTGAGCATTTCATTTTCGTAATTACATTCTTCGTCGTCGTTTCTCGGTTCGGACGTTTATATATATTATAACGCAGATGCGGAAGCGTCGGGACGACTCCATCTCGTTCAGACGCTTGAGGCGAATACGACAGATTTTCAGCGTCGCCCATCAACGGAAACACACGATAAACTTTTTAAAGTCTTTCGCTTAAAACACAACTTGAGAGGTTTTACAACGGTTTTCATTTAGAAACTGCCTTCAGCGACAGAAGGTAAACGTCCTGTGTGCAGATCATTATTATACGACAAAGAAGAGGCAGCTGTCATTGGTCCGTCGACATTTTTACGTTTCTTCGCTTACTTTCTTCGATAAATCGCAATTGACCTGAATTTTTCGTTAAACCGATTTACGTGAAAACGCATTATTAATAATTGAATTACGAAAATAATTCCATTTTTATTCGCCAAATTGGCAGATGTCTATATTAAAATTCATTTACTCTTCATTCTCGTAAAAAAATAATTCGTAAAAAGCTGCTTTTCTGAAAAAATAAATAAAAACAAAGAAAACGCGGCCGCCATTGGTCCGTCGACATTTTTACGGTTCTTCGCTGACTTTCTTCGATAAATGGCAATTGGCCCGAATTGTTTCATTACAACCAATTTATGTGAAAACACATTATAAAAAATTAAATTACAAAAAAAATCCATTTTTATTCGCCAAATTGGCAGATTTCTATATTAAAGTTCATTTACTCTTCATTCTCGAAAAAAAAAATAATTCATAAAAAGCTGCTTTTCTGAAAAAATAAATAAAAATAGGTCACTGCGCGTTTGCAGAACAATAATTGACAAATAAATTGCAGCTTGTACCTGGAAAATTACATATTTGTGTGTCAAATCTTATAAAATTTACAAACAGTTATTTGCAATTTGTGTGTCTTTATATATTTACAATGGGACAGTGACGTATTATTAACGAGGTCACGCGAACGAGTCGTTAGTGCCGAGACGTGTGTATCTGTATTAAGCGCTTTTTGTCGCGAGAACTGTAAACAGACGACCGAGCTGAACGATCATGAGCAGCCCGTATCGATTTTTCGTTTTTGCAACGCGTCAGCAATGGAGAGACGCGAGGGAGTTGAGGAGGAGAGCTCGACAAATGTGACTTTCGGCCTCGTTAATTGCGACGAGTGGAGTGAAAGCCGTTGCTAATATTCAACAGACGCTATTGCGAAATATCCGTCCGTACGTAGGTCGCCTTCTCTCCGAGCGCAACGTCTGGTTTCATTTTTTACTTTTCTTTTTTACATTTATTTTTTTTTTCGTTCTCGCAGTTCATTACCGCAGCGAATATACCGGAATTCGCGACTCTTCGGTGCGAATGTTGCAGAACTCTCTCGTTAACACACAGGTCGTATATCGCTCCGGAGAATCGCGCGTAACGAGGAATTAACAATTTGTGCGGCAGTCTATTCTCGATTCTATTAACGATATCGCCGAGCGTTCGTCGTAACACACATACGTAACCGCTATTAGTTCAATCGAACGGATTAAACTTATCGTCCGGTGGGAATTAGATCGCGAAGCCATTTGGCGTTTATCTTATGTAAAAAAGATTAGGTTTTAATCTTGGCTCGAGAAAATTATGTCAGCTGGAAATAAAATCGTGGATTTGAATTTCTGCTGCAATTTCAAATTTTTGAAATTGTAATTTCTAATTTTCGTAAATCGGAATTTTTCGCTGTTTTTTCAGTTAACATTTTATTTTAGCCAACCCTTTTGGCGTTCATTTTATGTAAAAAAAAAGACCAGTCAATTTTATTCCTGGCTCAAGAAAATCATATCAGCTAAAAATAAAATCCTAGAAATAAATTCCTGCTGCAATCCCAAACCCTAATTTCCAATTTTCATAAATCAGAATTTTCTATTTATTTTCGTAGCTAAAATCCGAAATCTATATTTCGAGAGAAAAAATTAGAACCGATGTAGATGAATAAAATATTGCGTCCCTGACCCTCGAAAGGTTATTTCCGTTTCTCGCGAAATTTGGGGAATCGGTTTTTGAATTATTATTCGAGCTTTGGCTATGTCGAGTCGAAGTGGCTTAGAGATGCCCGTTCTTATTACCTCGTCGAGCTCGACTGCTGCAGCGACTGCGCTGCTAGGCACCGAAAACCAGTTTCTCGCCGATTGTAAGTGGGACATGAGAGGAGGCACGCGAGCTGTATAGGCAGCGAGAGGGACGGTGGCCAAGCAGCAGCAGCGCCAGCAGCAGCAGCAGTGCTGTGACTCTTCCCAAGTCCGAGGTAACTTCGCCGCGAACAGGTGTTCGAACAGGAATCGCGCTGTAACGCTTTTAATCCAGCAGTGCTGCTCGCAGAGCTGCGAGAAGTGGACGAGCGAGACGATGAAATAATTCACTTTGGCTACACGGAATAACGAGTGAAATGGCTCACGTGATGCGGCTGAATTAACTCGGCCGTTGTACACCATAAATGAGACTTGGTTTCTCGGATATACCGAGAAAAATGCACCGACGTTTATTATGCAAAATACGTTCCTGAGTACAAAACTGTTTTTACGGTTTCGGACTGACGATAAATAATGAATACAGGGAAATAAATCAATTACGGTACTGACTATTTGTACAGTGGATTTCACTCGACATTTTATTATATTTTTTCCATTGGACTATTTTACACATTTTAATAGTGTAATTTTAGTTTAATGTATTCTGAGTGTATGAACATATATATAATTGCTCTATAAAATAATGAACACAGGCAAATAAATTAATTATGGTACCGGTGAATATTTGTACAGTGGATTTCACTCGACATTTTATTTCTTGTATTTTTTCCATTGGACTATTTTACACATTTTAATAGTGTAATTTTATTTTAATGTATTCCGAGTGTATGAACATATATATAATTGCACTATAAAATAATGAATACAGTCAAATAAATTAATTACAGTATCGGAATATTTGTATCGTGAATTTCAGTCGACATTTTTTTCTCAGTGGACTATTAATACAAATTTTAATATTGTAAGTTTAATGCAATGTATTCTGAGTAGCTGAACATATATAAAATTAACCTCATTAATGAAACGTCTACTAATAATAATAATAACAATAATAATGATAAATAGCCGCAATCTCGTAGGAGCCAATTACGACATAATCCAATTTTGTGTATCAACATAGAACGCAGAGTTATGAGGAAATAACCTCAACTTAGCAACGGTTTAATACGACCCAACAATAATAAGCCTAAACACCGTATTATGTACGATGAACCGAGGAGGAAACACTTTATATTCAAATCGTTGAAGATAATCTTAAAAAAGAAAAAAATGTTATACGTGGTCGATTCTTTCCTCCCTCGGTCGTCTTCTCTCACGCTCTCCTCGTCATCCTACTTGTTATCTTAATAGACCCGTTCCCACACCCCGAATTACGAGAGAACCGTCGTATTTAACCGTTGAGCTCGCGTATATTTCATGGTAAATGCGCTCGAAGATTAGATTTCGAAGTACGTATTACGAGCCCGCGGTCGTGTGGTCTCCGCGGCTATGAAAATGTACGCGTGTATACATATATCGCCCGTGTGTAACCGCGAGTGGTGAATGACGGCGGAAAATTACATGCAGGGAGAGAATAACACATGCGGGTTACGATAATCGTCGGTGGGAACCGTCGAGGTCTTGTCACTCGGTCGTGACTCTTTTTTTTTACCTATTTTTTACGTCGTCACGGTTCGGCTTTATTTTTTGTTCTCTATTCCGAACTTCACCGGACATTCAAATTTTTTTAAATAAAAAATTCCATTCGCAAAAATATTGTCGATCGTGACTCTTTTTTTACGTCGTAACGGTTCGGATTTAATTTTGTTCTCTATTCCGGACTTCGCCGGACATTCAAATTTTTTTAAATAAAAAATTCCATTCGCAAAAATATTGTTCTCTATTCCGGACTTCACCGGTCACTCAATTTTTTTTTTAATAAAAATGTCCATTCGCAAAAATCTTATCGGTCGTGAGTCTTTTTTTTTTACGTCGTCACGGTTAGGATTCAATTCTGTTCTCTATTCCGGACGTCTCCGGTCATTCAATTTTTTTTAATAAAAAATTCCATTGGCAAAAATGATCTGGAATATTTTTTTATTTTTTTTCAATTCTTTATTTGGCACACAAATAATGCAAGAAATTTTCCGTTAGGCAAATGAAGAGGGCAGAGAGACGTTGAAGTTGGCCAGAGACATACACACAACTTTGGGGGAGGTAGGGGGGGAGGGGTTAGAGCTCCGACGTGCAATTTCCGGTTCCAAGTTTCGATCGGAGCCGAGGCAGACGCACGGCCGACAGAAATATGCTTGCTGGAAATTCCAGTTACCTGGGCTCGATTCTTCATTCTCTTTACGAGACAAACGTGAAAGTCGTTTAAAACGAACTTAGAATTTCAACCGGATGTGACGGCAATTTGGGAGGAGGAAAAAAAAAATCCCCGAAATGTGGAGGCTACATTTTACTTCACGCCAGACGAACTCGAGCTAAGCGTGAAAAAAAAAAACGAATATATTGTTTACCCTATTTTTCCTATAAATGATGAAAATCAAGAAAAACCGGAAATGGGCCACTCATCGCTTCCACATTCCCCGCGAGAAATCCCCATTCGATCCAAGGACGCGTCGTCGATTTTCCTTGGCCGCTCCTCTCGCCGCAAACACAGATGCATATTTTCACGTTGAGCAACAGTGGAGAGAAATCGATCAACACTGCGCGGCTCACGACACGTGACGAGAATTCTAATCGCCATGTTTTTTCATCGCGGTCGCGTGTGACCGTCATTTTCAATTCTCATACGTAAACATTACGCTCAGTTAATTGGAGGTGAAAAACGTTTTCTCTTTTTTCCTCAACACAAAATAAAAAAATAAAAAATCGCAACAAATTCAACATTATCCTCAGTTAATTCGAAGTGAAAAACGTTTTCTCTTTTTTCCTCAACACAAAATAAAAAAAAATCGCAACAAATTCAACATTACCCTCAGTTAATTCCAAATAAAAAACGTTTCTCTTTTTTTCCTCAACACATAAAAAAAATAATAAAAAATCGTAACAAATTCAAAAAATAAAAATAGCTAAAGAAATCAAAGTGGAAATTTATCGTGAGCGAGCCGAGATACAACGTCGAGGTTGATGGATACACAGAAGAGGAGAAGCAAAAAAAAAGGCTCAGCAACGAGACAACGACGAGCACAGAAAAGTTGTGTTCCGGTATATCCCCCCTCCTCCCCCTTTCTCCCTCCCCCCTCAGCCAACGAGCTCTCGGCGCTTCGTCGAATAATCTCTTTGTGTGCCTTAGTGACGAGACAATATAAGGGTCGTCGGAGAGACGGGGGCGGCTGCTGCTGCTGCTGCTGCTGCTGCGCGTCAGGTGGAGAGAAAAGCGAAAGAGATGAGTGGAACGTTGAACAAGCAAGAGAGTAAAAGAGAGTGAGAGAGATGGAAAAGAAAAAGATGGATTGAGAAGGTACAAAGGCTCTGCTGCCAGGTGGAGGTGGAAGGGGGGGGGGGAAGGGATGAAGGAGGGGGAGGGGGGAGGGGGAGTCTGTGGCACGATGAAGAAAAAGTTGGATTGGAATTGTTTTCCTTAGTTTAAAGTGGTTCCTTCGCGAGGCAAGGAAAGTCGCCTATAGCTATAGGATAGAGTAGGGGGGAGGGATTCTTACCCCCTCCCCCATCCCTTGGCTGCGTTTCAATCCTATCCCTCCCCCTACATCCCTCTCCCCTCACCTCATACCCCGAAACTTTTGCCAAGCATCGCATTGGCTGAATTAAATGGAATATGAGCTACTCCCCCACCCCCCTTCCTCCCCTTCATCCCCTTCATCCCCTTCATCCCCAACCCCGAGGGAAACATTCTCGAAAGTTCTATCCCGCGAAGTCGGCAGCGAGATACCCGCAGCACACATTGAATGACGTAAAATGTATTTCCTACTTCCGCGTCCTTCGCAGAGTCGGTGGAAATGCTGCGCCGAGGGGTAATCGAGGTTTGGAAGTCGGTCCGAGCGACTCGCACCGTATGCCGTGGCCTTGAGGGGACGGGACGATGCTCCCCTCCCCTCACCATGGACGATATACCTGACTGTGAGGGCAGCTTTGTGCTTTGAAGAGAGTTGAGAACATGCGATGCGTGTAGTAAAGTTTGCATCAGGATAACAGATGATCGGACTGATTGTCGGGAAATTAGTTGCGAATTTTTTTAATTGAATTTTTTATGAGGTATCAGGTAATTTTTTCACGGCAGTTGACTGTAAAATTTATGGATAATGGGGTAGGATTTATTTTTTGTACTTACTTCTCGTAGAAAAATATTGGACCATTGGTCCTTGAAATGAAAAAAAATAGATCCAGTATTTTAGAAATTAGTTGTGAACTTTTTTAATTAATTTTTTTTTAATTATCTATCAGGTAATTATTATTTCACGGCAGTTGACTGTAGAATTTATAGATAATGGGGTAGGATTTTTTTTTTAACTGAATTCTCGTAGAAAAATATTAGAACATTGACCCTTAAAATGAGAAATTAGACCCAGAATTTTTTCGCCTGTTGATAAACGGGATCACTTTGATGGCTTTGTACTTTGATGTACAGAGTCGATTTCGTGAAAAGCTCGTTGAACTTTTCGACAACGGGTCCGAGCAGTTACCCAGAGCAGCGGACCTACTTTAAGGGCGGAAGTGCGGCCGGTTAGCGAGGGGCACGTGCTGCCCCGTAGCCCTCGTTATGTTCTCTTCTCCGGCTAACTCGAAACCAAACTTCGGGATCACGAATCTCTCGTCGTGTGGCGCCTTGACCGGGCAGGTAAATTCCCTCTCTCCCTCATCGCACAGGTCGACAGGTGCTGGCAAAAAAAAGAAAAGAAAAAAAAACAAGGCTGACATCTGGCGTTGAATCCAGTTAGCCGAGGTAAATAAAACGAGTGGCATCGTCAGCCTCCGTTGGATCCAAAGCGAAACGTTTAATTAGATGGCAATAAAAAAAACAAGAATAAATTAAAATAAACAGGAACAAGGAACACACGTGTTTCTCCCATTAGCTGATACATCATTTTTCAAGATCGTGGGAGAAACCGTTGTGTGCACGTAGAAAGAGAAAGACAGTGTGCTCCGGTTGAGTGCTATGTATTATGTATATGTATATGTTTATTATGTATATATAGACGCGCGTAAAAGTGATGAAACGTCGCTTCGAGCCCACGAAAGATCTCCGGGGAGATTGCAAGTTTCGACGACTACTCGGCTGTGTTCGTATAATGCCGGATGGAATCGGGCCTCGTGCATCATGGCGGAGGGATGACTCACCGACTTCCATAGCGTCCGGCGGAGTTACGACCCACGGCCAACAAACGATCGACTTTCAGCTCGAACGTTTTTTTTTCTCGTTCTTTTTTATTTTGGTTTTTTTATTTGGTATTTTTTAATTGGAATTTGCTATTTTTTTACTTGGATTTTTTTGGAAAATAAAAACTGAGTAATCCATTTTGGAGTCGCGATTCGAAAGTAGTTAATTTTGCTTCGAAAAAAATATTCCACGCTCGATCGAATTTCAGCTCGAACTCTTTTTTCTCGTTCTTTCATTTTGGATTTTTTTACTTGGTATTTTTTAATTGGAATTTGGTATTTTTTTACTTGGATTTTGTCGGAAAACAAAAACTGATTTCGAGTGCGATTCGAAAGTAGTTAATTTAGCTTTGAAAAAATATTCCACACTCCCCAAAGTCCAGAAAGACGGACCCAGTGCAAAAATAACGACGCGGCAACACCTGACGTGGCACCTGTACAAATTTCGTGGCAATCTGCAGCTGTTCCCCAACGGAGAATTCGAAAGGGTCGCCCGGTTCCGAGAGAATCTCCAAGCCCCGTCTACAAGGAAGCCGAGGGACCGAGATAAAAAAAAAAGTAGCCCAGAGAACCTCTCTCGGAAAAAGCTTTAATTACGAATGAGCCGCGAGGGCGTTAATTCTTCCCGTGAAAACCTGAGAAACAGTAATTGCTTCGCTTGTTTCCACCAGCGACGATAATTCTTTAAACAATGAAAACTCGATTATGCCAAAAGTGGAATTATACGTATTTTGAACGAAAACTTCGGGATTTTCAAAGTCGAGACGAAGGGACGTCGTCGGAAAGATTGTGGAAAAGTTTTTCAATTGCTCCGAGGGAGCAGAACTGATATTGAAATAAAGTCGGAGGAGAGAGAGAATTCATAGCCAAGTTTGAATGGCCTGACGAAAGAAATAGTGAAGAAAAAGAGGTCGCGGCAGCACTGCTGCTGCTGCCAGTGGCTGAGCTCGAGTCGACCGAGCGGATGGTTGGTGGGGAGGGAGGAATGTAATAATACGTAACGCGCGCTGTGAGCACCGCGCGCTTGCGGGAAATTTCCATCGGCTCTCACCGAATTGCCACTTAAAATTCTTCCGACACAGTTATTTATGTTCCGTCCACTAACTAGCCGTAGAGTCGAGGAGCCCGCGAGAGAGGCACGATTGTACTCCTTCCAGAGCGAAGAATAAAGGAGAAAGAGAACCCAGAGACGAAGAGAGAAGCGAAAGGGCTATTCAGATAGGAACGAAAAAAGGAGGGAACAAAAGGAAAAAAAAGATTGAAAAGAAAGAAAAAGACTGAAAGCGAGTTTATTTCGAATGCTTATCTCCATTACTTTTTGCACACCCTGCAGCCTTTTTGTCTTTGTCTTTGTGCAAGACAAGAAAAAAGACCTGACTGCGACAAAAGCATATTTCCCAGCGACAAATATATATTTTGACCGTAATTTCGCCGTCGAGTTCACTTCGCAAGTGGAGCAAATGTAAGAAGCAGGAATAATTCATAGCACTGAGGAAACGGTTGGGGGAATTAATGGGCCCTTAGGTATTCGAAAAATCGTTCGGGGAGCGGGAGATATATTTTTCCGGCAAGGAGAAGCGACAGCAGGCAAGCTGGGAGGGACCGGCGAGGTACAATGGAGGCCTCTTTTGGGCCCTGACAATTATACAAGGCGCAGGTAGAGGGTTGGGTCTGGTTGGGTTCTGGTTGGGACCGCAGTGATCGTTGGTTGGGTCGGTTGGTTAGCTTATTCCTTGGATATCGGGTGTGCCCGCTTTTGTGTATCCAGAGATATCACTCTTATCGACAAAACAATCAAGTTTTTCATTTTCCTTCATTTGCTATTTTATCATTTTCTTACAATGTACTATTCGTAAATTACACAATAAAAAGCTGACAGTGTACTTTAGTTTCTTCAGCTAATCACATTTGTATGCTCTTAGCATGATTCACACGTGCGGTACATTAATCCATGTCAGTCTTCAATGCGTCATTTATGAGTGTCACACTTTGTTCCATATGACTTTTAATCTCTGCTATACACATTCGCCATATTTTCATTACGATATTTAGACGTCTAACCATGTTCCCTAAAAGCCAGACCAGGTACCCCAAAACCAGAGTCGATCGTCAAGCCAACTCCGACGTCAAACTCAAAGCATCACATTCCACATGTGACATTATTTAGTAATTGAATATGCCCCAGCCATTATGTACGGTTCACCTTCTCTCGCCTCGTAATCAGACCAAAATAATTTAGTCGGTTAATCACTCTCAGCCGCCGCGCGCAGTCTGCCAACTAATTAGGTTCACCGACGAGGCACAAGTGTCGGACGCTTCTGTGGGTTCAATAACGAACCCGGTCTGGGGTATCGTGTTTCGTGTGATACGCCGAGATCCCACGAATCATGGACCCCCCTCAGGGTGAGGGTAGAGAGGGTGCCAAGGGAAGAGCCTCATCTCCTCTCACCTTCCATCACCCCTCTTCCCCTTCTTCCCTCTCCTTTGTGACTCCTTCGTCGAGCCATTTTCCAAAAACACCTCCAGAGCCGGGATTCATCCGTATTCATGAGGATAGGCAGCATAAATCGCCAAGCAGCCTTCATACATTTTTCTTTTTGACCCTCGCCAACCCCCCCTTCCCCAACGTTGCCAAGCAATTCCCGGAGCGTGTAGACACGCGCGTTTGATGAGAGAGGAGACTCACTCCGAGCGTGCGGGTAACAGGGAAACAGAGAAGGGACAACGTATCAAAGGCGATCTCGTCTTTTGGAGTGTTAATTGCAATTAAAAGTATAAAACCGCTTCGAGACATCAAAGGTAGAGTGGTACGAAGGGGAAAGGAGAGGGGAAGGGGTATGCTCCACAGATGGCGTTTGCGCAGGCGCAGTTCCTAATCAACGTCGCGAGTCCTTTTCCACGCTGTTTCAATTCGTCCCTTTCGTCCATGCTGACTATATTGTGAAAGGTTGTTTCAGAAGAGAAAAATGGCTGAGTTGCATGCATTTTCCGTGTTTAAGCGAATGGCACACAAAAGCGTTGACGAAGCGATGAAAGGAGAGTTGAACTTTCGATGGGGGAGGAACGAGGGAAGGATAAGTGGAAACATGAAGATGGAGGGAAGAGGGAAACTTTGGATTGCCTTTGCGCATGCGCAGCTCCTAATCAACGCGGAACCAGTTTATACGACAGTGTTTCAGTGTGGGGAAACCTACAACTTTTAATGGCGCTTGGACTAAACCTGCTTTGATCGAGAAAAGGACAAAAGAAATCGCTACTTCTCGTTTGGGTTGCTAACCTGGACGACAGGTTCAGTGAACACAAAAATGGCGGAGTTGTGAACGTTATCTGCTGTTGCGATGCGATATATTGTGGATGTGAAGGGAGGCATCGAATGGGAGGTGAATTTCAGTCAGAAGGGAATAAAGAATGAAAGGAAACATGGAAAACTCTATGTTTCATCTGCGCATGCGCAGATCCTAACAGACCAGTTTTCCACAATGTTTCAATGGGTTCAGCTTTTCATGACACTTGAACCCTTTAACCGCAAAGACAAAAAAAAAAGAAAAACCCTTCTCACTAAAGTTGAACTGTCTCAGAGAAGAAGGTAGGTTCAACCGAATGTAAAATGGCGGAGTTGCACACATTTTTCGTGTTCAACCGATGGCTACGAAAAGGTAAAGCGAGGTAATGAAAGGAGAGTGAATTTTGGACGGAGAGGAGGGATAACGAATGAGAGGAGACACGCACAAATGGGGAAGGAGGGGGAGGGGGGAGAGGGGGTAGGAAATGGGAAGAAAAGGGATGAAGCGAATTGTTTAAATTTCATTAGAGAGGGAGAATGAATTGCGGGAAGGGGAGGACCTTCATTTTCTTATTGTTACAGCGCTTCTCATCTCTTATTCTGCCTTTTCCAACCCTCCCCTTCCACCCCCCATTCGCTGTGCTCTCACTTCCCGCACTTACATCCACACTCGGGAGAATTACCCGGCTGCGGGGATTCCCCGTCGATGGGCATTTACATTCAGAGTGCTTTGTTAACTCCCTTTTCCCTGGGCTAGGTTCGTCGCTCTCCGCTTTATAACTCGTCGGGGCTCCAACCCTCCTTCCCCCTCCCTTTCCTCCTCTCTCCCTTCCTTCCTCTTCCACTCGATGTATATCTCAGTGCGGATTCTTTGTCTGCGAAAAAAAAACCTTTGCCATGGCGAACTTCGCTGCCTGGATCGACACTCTCCGACCTCAAGGGTCGAAATACTCAACAGGATGACCGAGAATGGAGTCCGGAATGGTCATCCAGTGTCGTGATTTCAATTAACTCGTTTTAATTCCTCGGGGAGAAGAGACACATCCCCTATTTCCCCTCCATTTCTTTTCCTTTTCTGGAAAAATCTTAGTTAAGGTGGTTTAAGAAAAGTGTCATCCTATTTTTTTACATTAATTTAAATTAATACCATAAACCACTTCTCTTTTACTCTACTAATTAAATGGCTAATCCAACTTGGCCCGAATAGCAATTCTGATTTATGCGAAATACGACAACAAAAAAACTGGATGCAAATCGACCCAACGAACAATGTATCCGAGAAAAAAAAAGATTAACTGCTCTCCGTGTCTGTTTAATGGTTGACGATAACGACGATGGAGTCCCCCAATGACCGATTTAGCATTCCCGCGATATACGCTCCACACTCACTCGCCGAGTCGTCTCCATTCACCGGATCTCAGTGTTAAAACACACGGATACTGTATAATGACTGATTGAAATGACTCATTGTGCTCGGAGTGCTGTTGAATTAAATTTCGATTAGCCTCGAACGAACTCCACGTCCGTTGATTTCAGGCCAGAGTTATTATTTTTTTTTTCCTCTCTCTTTTTCAATTTTCTTTTTATTTTTCGTTATCACTCCGTGAATAGCCTTAATTATCGAGCCAATATGCGAATGAATACTCGTAATTACTTCGCGAGAAAAATATTCGCTCGTGCATTACGAAGCCTCGGCACTCTTCGGTTTATATTCCTCTCCCACAATCGATCCGCGCTCTCCTCGGGCGCATTAATTTACGCATTGTCACAGCTCCCCCCCCCACCCCCCTTCGATTCTGTGCGGGGCTTCGAGTATTAATATGCACAATCGGGGCGATTGAATAAATTCGCGGAATTTCATCGGCGAATCGTGAATCACAACCGGGTTACGGAGAAATCAATGACGCGACTCTGCGCAAATTGTTCTGAGTTTGTGAAAGGGAGAAATGGGAATCGCGATTATTCTCACCGGAAGACGATTGGACGATATTTTATACCACAGCTATAATTTCGTGAATTTTGTTCCCAAAGTATTTTTGGTGCCGTTCTGTTGGAAGATAACGTTTTGTATAAATTAAGACATTGCTACTAAAATTTGTGAATTAATTCCCAGGACTTGTATAAATTAAGACATTGCCACAAAAATTTGTGAATAAATTCCCAGGACTTGTATAAATTAAGACATTGCCACAAAAATTTGTGAATAAATTCCCAGGACTTGTATAAATTAAGACATTGCCACAAAAATTCGTGAATAAATTCCCACGACTTGTATAAATTAAGACATTGCCACAAAAATTTGTGAATAAATTCCCAGAACTTGTATAAATTAAGACATTGCCACAAAAATTTGTGAATTAATTCCCAGGACTTGTATAAATTAAGACATTGCCACAAAAATTTGTGAATACATTCCCAGGACTTGTATAAATTAAGACATTGCCACAAAAATTCGTGAATTAATTCCCAGGACTCGTGTGAAGGGAAACACGAACGAAAAGGCGTTTTGTTGTATCGTCGAAATTAAAACGTCTCGGTCAACGGTTTCTCTCTTCCTCCGCACGTCAATCGAGGCGTGACGTGCCTAATGCTGGAATCGACTCGGCTCCCAAGCCGCGAGCCAATCCAGGCCCGAGTTTGTCTAATGTACAACTCGGAACGATGATTCAGCGAGTTCCTGCGTATGTACATAATGATAATAATGTATAGTACATTGTATGTACACGTATAATACATACATACATTGTGCACGTCACATACTTCGGCTGAACCGGATGCGAGCTGCACGTCCAACGCCTATTTCTTTTCCAGAGTCGAGTCACTCGCGCTGTAAAAAATTAATTGACACTTCTTTTTACCTCTAGCAAAAAAAAAGTCCGCAATCCACTTAAACTTAAAAAAAAAATACTGTGTATTATGCAGCTGACATTATCAGAAGATTTAAAGATCCTGTTACAAGCTTTAAAAAAAAATAAAAAAAGTTTAATAATTGGCACAGCTGCAAGTTGAAAAAAAATCCCCCCGGTGATTGAATGATTAATGGAGAGATCTGATGCATTGTAATTAAGGAAACTGAATAACATTTTTTTTCATCGTGCTTTTTTATTTTCTTTTCTTTTTTTTATTAATTATAATACACCCAGATCGAATCGCTTTAATAATCGCTATAATCCCGCCGTGTTCCGATATGCATCGATAACAATCTCTAATCCCGTTGATAATTAATAACCTCCGCCCCGCTGAGGTTTTATAATAAAGCGAGAGTTTCGACGGCGCGAGAGAATCGCGAAACTGGGTTACAAACGCGAGTGAAAGTGAAACGTGCTCAGGGCGAGGTGAAATTTTCGGTGAAATTAATTATTATTCCGCAGTCTCTTTTTTTATTTTTATTTTATTTTTTACTTTGAGAATATTCCCGACCTTGGTTAAATTCTTTCAACTCTGTTTTATGCGTTGTATTATCGGACGTGGCAGCAGCCGCCTCGTCGGGATTTTTATTCCCCGAGATAAATCTATTTATAGGCAACTAAAAGTCAGATGAGAGGGCGATTCGCGTGGGAGGGATAAAAAACGACCCAAGAGAGATATTCGTCCTGCGCAGTTGTAACAATATAATCGCCGTCAGGTGGCGCTCACCAACGTTTTTATTATTTGTCCAGCTGCGGTCGGTTTTGCGAAAAAAATTTATCGCGCCGAGGGATAATAATTAAGGCGATCTATTCCGCTAGCTGATTAACTTTATTATCTGCGCTTTCATCGGACGTTCCTCGCCGCAGGAAACCGGAATACGGAGGCCCACCGGACGGTTCGTCTGTGCTGTTTATTTTTTTTCGCGATTCTTTTTTTATTTTTTTTCTTCCTCATTCTTCACGCGTTCCTCGAGCGGAGGCCACCGTCGCGCAGGAGACTTGAGTCGTAGCTCGTGCGGTCAGTTAACGCTGATAACACGTTGTTAACTCTCTCGTTGATCGCTTACCCACAGCTCGACCCCTCTAATTTATTATAATCGCGAGTCATCGATTATTCCCTCGGTGTCCGCGCGCAATCTCGACTGTTCGATCTATCGAGACGTCGCGTGCAGCATGTCCACTTGTTTTCCGGTGTCGGTGTCCGAGCTGACGGAACGTGGATCGAGGAATGTGACGAAAAGTTTTTTAGTTACAGTAAAAGTATAAATAATCTTCTCTTTAAAAAATTTATAAGTAACGGACCATATTATGTTGAAATTTGCATCGTTAGGAAGCAACGGAAAAAAAAAGAAAAAATTATTCTGATGAACCCAGAACAAAGTATTATACTGAGTATAAAAAATAATTATAACGATTGATCGTTAATAATAATTTTTTAGATTTGCTAGAATAATTATTATGTTGAAGTTTGCATCGTTGGAAAGCAACGAAAATTTAAAAAAATGTATCCTGATGAACCTAAATGATTGTACTGGGATATAAAAAATTATTGTCACGATTGATCGTTAATAATAACGTTTCAGAATCGCTACAATAATTATTATTTTGCAGTTTGCATCATTGGAAAGCAACGAAAATTGAAAAACAAAATTATCCTGATGAACCTAAATTATCGTACTGGGATATAAAAAATTATTATAATGATTGATCGTTATAATAATTTTTCAGAATCGCTAGAATAATTTTAGAATCGTTCGAATTTTTATATTTTTTATTTTAATGATGCAAAATTCAACGTCATCGGACCATTGTCATCGTTTAATTCGCACTGTGATTGGCCGAGCGTTGAAAATACAAAATATGACGAATGTTCGTCGCCTGAATCGAACCTCAGCAGCTGCAAACGAGATAAGATGAGATTCTACGCCACTGCGAAACACGATTTGATGAATGTAAGTTTCGCCTGTCTCCTGCCCAGCCGGCTTCTTCCGACTCTTGTCCGTCTCTCTTTCCCTCTCGTTCTCTCTCCCCGGGACGACTTTCTCCGAAGGATTCGCTCGACCGAGCGTGCAACCCCTCGAGCCAGGCTCGTGGATAATCGATTAATCGAATCTAATGGAATTATAGCAATAGCCTCGCCGAGACAAGAGCGATTTATCATTAAATTTCGCATTCCCACAGCTCGCCTGGCGATATTATCTCGGATCGCTCATTTCTCCGGCATTTTTATTCTAAATTTAAATCCCACGTCACTATCCCATCAGAATTTTTTTTTAAATAAAAAAAAATTTTTACAGAGGGAATTTTTTTTTTAAATAAAAAAAAATTCCCTCTGTAAAAAAAAGTTTCCAGATTTACAACCATTTTCTATCTTGACAAGATTAACGTTCGCTCGATTTCCCCAAACCCAATATTCGTTATCGCCCCAATTAATCATTCGACAATGCAGTCAAAATTCGAGTCGACGCACCTGCTTCGCATTTACAACTCCCAAAGGCCCTTTTTCTGGACTTCCACTTTCGTTTCTTCAATTTATTCACCATATCACAGATAACAATAATCGAAACACTCTCAAAAAAACATTCTAAACCAGCACAAAAAAAAAAAGAAAAAAATATATATTCGTTGGAAATGGGCACGGAAGTGGCTCGATGGAGATAACGAGATCCAAATGAAAGAGCACAGAGAGCGAGGGAGATAAAGACGCTGCGTTCGGTCCAGATAAACTCGCTCTCTCCCTCCCCCCCCCCCCCCCCCCCTTCGATCTCTTCCCGGTCAGAAACGAGAGTCGAGAGAGCGAAGCCTCTATCTGAAGTTCGATCGAGCCCATTTAGTGAGCTAACCCACGCCGTAAGTTATTGCCACGATAACCGAGGCGTAGGAGTCGGTAAACAGGGTATTAACCCCATTTCCAGTCAGTTCTCCAACTCTCTTCCTTTCCTCCTTCTTCCACTCCTCGTCCAACGCAGAATCGGTGACCGCCCTCCTCTCCCCCTTCACTCCCCAGGGGGGAGGTTCCCACCGCGATCGATAATAATTAATAATAAATCGCGGTGCACATTTCGCGTCGCAACTCTTCGTGTGTGGGACACTTTCGCGTCTTTATCGCGCGACTCTAATGATCGTCTCGCGTCGTTATATTCCGTCGTATTTGCATAACGAGGCGAACACCTCTCCTCGACCGATCTATAAATCAGTCGATGGCTGCAGGGGTCAAACTCGGAACCAGTAATCGTTAGACTTGATTTTTTTTTTTTAGGGGTCGATGGGAGAAAAGAGGAAACTTGATTTAATCCCACATAAAAATCCTAAATCGGGGTCACGAAATTTATTTTTTCAAAATATCGTCTTTTAACGCTGAACCCCTTTACCCCTTTTACCCCTGAAAACAACGGTTACAACCCTTTTTTAGTCGATTTAAAAAAAAAAAAAATTTGACAGAACTGTCAAAGTTATCAAGAACAAATGAACTTGGACTCGGTCTGAGAGTCCCAGCCAATCACAGCTCGAATAATTTGCCAACAATGCTTTCTGTTACTCATAAACTTTTTAAAAGAGGGATTATATATATTATATATATGTATTCCCGTGGGACGAGATACAATTTATCGAACAGCGACGTTATTTTTGCCCCCGGCGAGTTCGCGGGGGGGAAAAATGCGCCTGCGGCGACCGGCACGCGACTCGTCCATTATACCCCGCGCAGTGTGTTTCACCTCGGCGCTCTGCGGCTTCCCGGAAGGTGTAATGGACTTGAAAATAAGTGCTATGCAAATTGCTGCAGCCGCTCCGGTCTCTCTCTCTCGTCGTTAGTCGCGTTGCCGAGAGTCGAGAAACGCAGCGAGAAGTGGATGCGTCGAATCGGTCTGTGTGTGTGTACAGGTGTTTGCCAATATTCGATCTTGGCCGGCCAATCGCGAGGCCGTACTCGCTGATTCTGGATTCGACTTCCGGGGAGCGAGGGAATGAGGCTAAGTGATCTCGCAAATAATCCTGGAATCTCGGACCTCGAGTGGTTAGCATGTTTTTTTTTTACACAGAAATATGTGGGTCTTATTTGCGAACGGGAATTTGCGTCGACTGACATCAGTGGATCGCTGCTAAGGTATTTTTGATACGCTAAGTGGGCCGAAAAAATGTGTTATTTTATTTAACATATTTAAATATTTTTTATTAAAAAAAAACTCGCTAGTCATATTCATTCATTTAATAAAAACCTAAGTAAAAAATCAAATAAAAAAATTAGCTTCGGAATCGAACCAACGAAAATGTTCTGTTTTATCGACGCTGTCATCGAGGCTCGTAAATCGCTTTGCGGTTGCGCTGTATGCGAAACGTGGGGAATATGTCGTCTTTAAATGATATTATTGCCGCAGTCCGGAGGCGAACGCTCGGTTGGCCTTCGCGCGGGGGGGTCGTGAGGTTGAGGGGGGGGGGGGGGGGGGGGCAGCAGAGGGGAAGGCGAGACGTCACGGAGAGTAATAGTCGCTTCGCGTGAGTCTATTTACGTGTTCGTATAATTAAATACATAAACTTAAGCTTCGGTTGGACGACGTCGGGTGTAGTGTTACCGCCGAGAGAGCCTCGTGGCGAAGTCGTGGGTACGTTTTGCCCGTCGTACGAGATAATACGAGCGACGTGGTCGCCTCTCTCGCTTCTCTCTCGCGGCTCGTGTATCAAGGCTTTCGAATTGTAATTTTCTAGATAAGACTCTCGATCTTCGCACCTTTCTACTCTTCGCTCCGTCGCTCTTTCACTCATAGTCCACTTGCGGATTTTTCCTTCCCACCTCCTCTGCCTCCTCTTCGTCGCTACTCCGTCTCTCTCGCTCTCGCTCGAGTCTAGTGGGAAGTGATGGAGCTCTCGCGTGAGACTCCTCGGGGCGTTCGTAATTCGCCGTATGTAGTAGCGTATTAACGGCAACCAGGCGAAATACGATGCAGCGATAAATTGTGATAAAGTGATTTTTTTCCTACTTTGTCTTCTTATTTTAGTATCTATCTGTGCCAACATGTTCGGTTCGTGTTCGAAAGTTGCGGAAATATGTTTGCCTGAATATGACGATTTTTTTTTCTTTTTTATAAAAATATTTAAATTTTTTATAAAAATATTAAAAAATATTGTAAAAATAAATGTATTGTCAATTTTACTTTACGTTTACTACTACTAATAAAAAAAATAAAAATTGTACTAAATGAACGGAAAAATCCACTTTTTTTAGTACTCGGATGTCACCGTTTAAACGAGTCGAGTGAAGACGTTGCTGGAATAAATTCTTTGGTCACTGGACGCTGAGCAGAAAGAGTGGAGGGCAGAAGAGGGGAGATCGGAAGAGGGAGGTGGTGGGGGAGGGGGGAGAGCAGAGCTGCTCTGGCCGATTGAGCAATACTGAGCTGCACAGAGCTAATAAACGAGGACGACTGGTACGAGGATTACGACGAGAGCTGCATTGCAATTCGATCCAGATAACGGACCAGGGCGGGGGAGGGAAGGGGGTTGGGGGGAGGGAGGGAGAGGACGTCTCGTCTCTTTGTTTTCTCCCCGCGAGAGGGCATATTGCCCACTTCTGCCTGCTGACAGCGCCACTGACGCAATAATAGTCACTGAACTTTTGTTAAATGTCGTTTCTGGGTCTCTTTCGCCGGTGTCTTGTCAGCCTCTCGCACAAAGGTCGAAAACTCTCCGTTAATATCGGAATGCAGCGCCCTCATTGTGGTTTCGTTTTACGGCTTTGTGTATTGTTATTATTTATTTTTTTTTTACGAGCGCGAATAATATTTGAGATGCAAATAAACGTGGTTCGAGTTGCGTCACGATTCGAACAAAGGGAAATATAATAGAAATTTTATGAAATCGACGCTGAAACTCGATTTCCACGGTCGAAAGCCCGCGTCAATAATTTTAAACGCAAACACCGAAGCCTCTCGCCGAGTTAATCGCCGATATCTGGCTCAAACTCATCCGACGTGTGCGCATGCGCACACGGTCGGGTTATTTGTGCCGCCTTCGAACTTTCACATCCCGTAAATTACGTGTAAATTCGATTTAGAACGTCCCATAAATTTCGAACGTGCGTTAAATTATTTTCGCTTCTTCGTGTGTCGTAAAAGCCTTCCTCGCGCGTCCGCCATTAAGTTTCCTAGCGAGATTACACATTCGCTCGCCGAGTGCAGCGCGAATAATGGAAAATGCTAATAACCGCACTTTTCTCTCACTGGATTAACATATTTATTTCTGTAATGTTTTTTTTTCGACGTTCAAATATTAAGTTCGGATTTGGACGCGAGATTAAATGTTCTCTGTTTTCGAGTGCAACGCGAATAATGAAAGATATTTAAAAAATGTGTTCTCGCTTTATTAACATATTTATTTACACAAAAAAAAATAATTACCATTAATTTTATAGAGTTCATATAATTATTACTCTTATTTAAAAATAAAAAATTAAATGTAGGGTACATTTAAAATTAAATGTAGAATACATTTAATTTTCATATTTACAGAAATTATTCCAGTAAAAAAAAATTATCTTCGTACAGGAAACCGGAGTCAATTTCGTGGCTCGAGGATTTTCAGTGTACATTGAACTCTGTTAACGGAGTTGACCGGCGATGAGGCGAGCGATGACTCACACAGAGTTTAATCTTCAACTTCCGGAGCCAGAAATTTTATTTTTATTTTTTTCGAATGTTTTTTTTCCTCTCGTCCCTTTCGCTCCGTCTTTCGCTGCTCGCAGAGCTCGCGCACGTGCTGATCGCTCTTCTCGGAAAGATTATCATAACTTTCGTCGTTGAGCTCCTCTTAACGTTCCTCGTTCGTCCCCGCGGAGGCCTTCGGGGGGCCCGCGCGATAAAAACCTCCCGGTGAGCAATTCTTCAAACGCATATCCGTTAATGGTCTCGCCCCGGGAGTGGACTTCGCGTGATTGCAGCACTTTCGAGCTAAATAATTATATAGACTGTGCGGACTTATACAACGCAATTGAGATCCAAAGAAAAAAACCAGCGAGACGAACTCGTCGAATGTCAGTAATAAAAATTAAATCCTGATTATGTATACATTTTTTTATTTTTAAATTACAATGAATTTTTTCGAATAAAAAATATAATCGTTTTTATCACAATAATTATCGCACAATCTTTGCTACGGCAATCGAGGAGAATATAATCGACGAAAATAATTTACGTAATTGAGTCGAATGTTCGTTACATTTTTTTACTTTTAAATTACAATGAATTTTTTCGAATAAAAAATATAATCGCTTTTATCACAATAATTATCGCACAATCTTTGCTACGGCAATCGAGGAGAATATAATCGACGATAATAATTCACGTGTATCTCTGCGTCGTTAATTCACCTCTCGCGGTACGAAAGGGAATGCGAGATAAGTGGTGAGAAACAGATTAAAGTATCGTATCGGAATGTCTCTCAGTATTTTTATTATTTTTATTATTGTTGTTATTACGTTCGGTGAGAACCTGAGATTCGATAATTCCTCCGACGCGCCCCTCAAGGGGGGGGAGGGGGGGGGGGGGGCTTTGTTGCGCGGGTGCAGCGAAGCCAACGAGAGCGATAATATCAACTCGGTCGCTCGGCGCACTTATCGATCGACGCTCTCAAGGATTTTCTTGCGTGACGTAAATCGATTGTTTGACTTGTTTAGCTCAGTCAGAAAGAGGAGGGGGGTAATCGCTCCGATGACTAACCTTCTCATGTCAACACCAACCATTTGATAAATAAATTAGACCACACTTTCAAATCCTCAAAACCTCTATTTTCAATCATTTCTCGATCTCTGTTCCATTAAAAATTACAAAAAAATGGGTACTGGATCCGATTTCCATTATCCATTTTTTTAAATTAAATGATGCATTATTTTTACATTAAAAATTTCACAACGCTGTCACCACATTTCCCCCCCCCCCCACAACTAAAATGGAAAAATCTTGTTCCATTTTCCTCTCAACTTTTTTTCTCAGCAAAAATGATCAAAGAGCCAAGCGAAAGAAGCATTAAAAAATGTGGCGAGTGAAAACGCTCGAGAAAAGACCAAAAACTAACATTTTTATGCTTCACTGAACAAAAAAAAATAAAAACAATGCGAGAGACAGACAACACAAAGACGTGGATTTCAGAGTAACGAGAGCTGTCCGTCTCTTTTTGCACGTAAATCTTTTTGCCCGATGTGCATTGCAACTCCGAGTGGTGGGTGGGAGGAGGGAAGGGGAGGGGAGAGAGGGGGAGGGAGGGGAGGGGGCTGGAAGGTAGATGAGCCGAGGCAACGTTAATGGGATTGCGGTCTTTACCGCGGTCGTTGGTCTATCCACAAAGAGCGCAAATGTAGTGAGTAAACAGCTATGGGTGCTGCGCGCGTTGGGCTGCGCTCTCCTCTCGTCGTTTTGCCCCGCGGCGAGGCGAGTAACACGCCTCTCGCGCCGCGCGGCGGCTATTCATGCGTAACCGTAAAGTGCTACTCTTAATGATTATTACCTATCCCAGTGCATAATGCCAGCTTCGTCTATATGCATCCCCGTGTCGTGCCAATTAAAAACCGTTCTCCAATATTACCGTACATTACAATTACGACTGAAACGCATGTTTTTACCCTTTTTTGATTTTTTTATTTTTCCTCCCCCCTCTGATAATTTATGTGCGGGGCTTCGAACATGCAACATTCGATAGCCGAGTTTCGCTCCGACGTTTTCTCTCCTTTAGATTACATATCGTGATGAAAATTATCTGGAAAAAAAAAAAAAAAAAAAAAAAAGAAAAAAAAAGATGGATGGTAAATAATATGTGATTTAAGGCACTCAAATCAGAATGTTGCAGATATTTGTTGCTAAGTGTGTTGCACTTTAATTTGTTGGGGAGAAAAAATATGGTTTACGAGGAAATGTTTTACGTGAGGATGGAGTTGTGATTGATTACTGGGAACGAGAAGAGACGATGGCGAACATTGTTGCATTTGGTGTTACAATGAAGCTTGACGTAAATACGCGAATTCGTCGACAACGCGAAAGTTGATGTATTCTGTGGTGTGTTATCTATGAATAAATCCATTGGATTACGAATTTATGAACTTTGCTGGTCGTCGTCGTCGTCGTCCCTTTTTCCGCACCGTCGAGTCGGATCGATAGACCATTCGCGCAGAGAGAGAGAGATGGGGGATTGAGGCAAACGAGAGACGAAGAGCGGAGAGACGATCTCGCGGTTCGCCTTCGGCTGAGCTGAGCGGGACTGACGTGGACCGAGCCAGGAATGTTTTTAATTTCGTTTTTTTTCGCTAGTTCGACATTTTTTTTACCCATCAAAAGTCACATATTTCATAGCAAAAAAAATTTTCATTTTTTCTGCGTTATTTTTTTAATTTATTTTTTAATGTGATTACAAAAATTCGTACATTCGATTTCCAATCAAAATTCGTTTCCGCAATTATCATCATTATTATCACTATCATTATTATATTTGATTTTTCCAGAAGACGAAATAGAAAGAAAAATCCTATGGAAAAAAATACGTCGAGACATTTTTTTCAATTTTTAAATAATTTGACGCCAAGTCGATCGACTCCTCTGACAGGAAGACTCAATTCCCGCGCATAGACCTCCCGCGTTTCGCCGCAGCAGCGACAACGAGCTCCCTGCGTATCATTCCTACGATATAGACGTATGAACACGCGTTGCGCGTGTCTCTCGGCAACGGAGGACGCACAACGCGATACGGTTATCAGTCGGATAATCGAATGTCGGTTTATAATCCATGAACGCCGCTCTGATTCCGCGGATATCCGATTTCCCAATCGGGTATCCGAATAACCGAATAACGGCGGTGCCATCGACGTTGCCCATTGTGCGCTTGACCACTGCCGTTCCATCCCCTCTCTCCTCTCTCTCTCGTGTTTCTCCCTCTCTCTCACCTATTCCACTCTCCCCCTTCCCCCTTCCCCCCTTTCGTATGGCTCATGTCTCACCATACAACTGCAACAGTCGCATTTTCACTGACCACCCTACAATTTCTCATCCGCTAAAAATGGTAATTTAGTCTCCCAGTTTGAAAAAAAAAAAAAAATTGTTTGCCACAATGAAAAACATTGAAAACATTTTTTTCGATGCTACAGTAAAGCCTCGAATTTTTTTCACATGCGAACATTTTTTTTTAAATTCCAGATGCGTTTAAATTGGCTGAACGATAAATCGATTAATTGGTCAAGCCTCCTAATTAGTTGCCTCGGTAAAAAAAAAAAGTTAATTGACTAAGCGTACTAATTAGTTGCCCCCCCCCCCCCCCCCCCAAAAATTAATTGTTTTACCAATTCGATTGCCAAGCACCGAATTAATCATATAAGTCGATCGGATGAATGTGACTTTTACTAAAACAAAATCGCGATTTTACTGTATCCGTTCGGTCACTTTCGGCGACGTCCGAAGCATCGATCCGCCGATCGACGGTTCTCGATCGTCACTTTCGATGACCGCGACGTCAGGTGCGCTGCGTGCATCGCAGCGCCTCTCTCCTCTCGCCACAGGCGAATGATGCAAAATACACACGCGATCGAGGACGACAGGTGCATCTATATTCATCGCGGCGCATTTGCGACACGGCCGAACTCGCTCGCACGTTTATATCGTCGACGAACGATCGCACCGAGATTATATCCCGATCGTTGTTGCCATTTATCGTCGATTGGTAATCGACTCCTTTTACAATTTAATTACGTCGCGCGCGCGTCTCGTTACGTGTCAATTAAGTTCACGATAAAACGGCTCCTTGCACAATTTTCTTCTTCTGTCCGCGCGTCAAGCTTTTTTTTTTCTCTCGCCAATTGTCATCGCTGACGTTTCAACAAATCGTCGAATCGTTCGAGATGCTCCAGTTTTACATTCTCGTGTTTTCGTCTTTCTGTGAGACTGTTTATGTGGAGTATTATTTCTCTTATCGCGACGTCAGATAGGCGCTTATTGACTCGCGTCTATTGGGGCGCGATAGAAAAAGGAAAAAGTTTCATGTGCGTCGTAATTTATTATTGTTATTTTATTTAATCAATTTCAGTTTTTTTTCTCGTTAATATTTTTTATCATAAATTGTAGGGAGATAACAGAAGTAAACTCCAACAAAATTGAGAATAAAAAAGCAAAGTCAGATTCACTTACCAATAAAAAAATTTGTTAACCAAATATCGCGACTCGGTTTTTTTTTAATGATTTATGTGCATAACCAGGAATGTGCTTCCTAATTTATTATAATTATTTTATTCAATCAAATTAATTTTTTCTCGTCAAAATTTTATCATAAATATCAGAGAGATAACCACACAAAAATAAACTCCAAAATGAAAGAATAAAAGAGCAAAGTCAGATTCACTTAGCAATAAAAAAAAAATCTAGAAACCAAATATCGCGATTTTTTTTTCGTCAGGTGCGAATTTTACGACGAGATCTGCTCGGAGGTTCCAGCAAACGCTGTACGTCAGGCCAATGTATATTTCAGTCACGTCGAGGCTCCAGCGATGATCATAATTCACCCCTTCCAACACGTGAGCGTCACAATACGCGCGCAGCGAGCGTACTGCGGGCGAAAAGGGAGAAGAGAGGGGAAGAGAGAGATACGCCGGGGTCGTGCGCGTCGCCGTTGATAAGCCCCGGGCGCGAAGAATTATGGCCGGCGCGATTCTTACACGATCGCCGCGCGGATGTCTCATCAAAAACCCCCGGAATGCACATATTCCCCTCTGCATTGCACCTTCAGTCAGAAACTGTGCCCGGTCGCCCCGGTTACTCGCTTCCTCGCGCATATTTTCCGCGCGCGCATTAGATGCAACGAGATACACACGTCTAGCGAGCAGAGCAGCACCGCTCCTCCGAACCCTATCGCGTTACTCACTATAAGTGTCACGTTCCGGGGTCGTCACTCGCTCGTCTATTTATCTCCTCGCCCCGTTTACCCGATTCCGCAAAGTGGCCGAGTAACGGTGACGAGATAAATTTATTGGTCGGTTGGACGTTCGACGTTGAGTCCCTGCCTTAAAAAAAAAAAAATGAAAAAAAAAAATGAATAAATAAATGAGTTGGTAAAATGTCTCACATTTTTATTAAAGTGCAGTTAAAATAACTAATGGCTAAAATAGCAAATTTTATATTGATGGTTATTTTAGATTCAGACGTTCATTATTTTTATATTCGCTATTTTAGCCATTTGATATTTTGGAACAAATAAATGAAAAATAAATGAGTGGGTAAAAATCTCACATTTTTCTTAAAGTGCAGTTAAAATAAAGAATAGGTGAAATACTAAATTTCATAAAGATGGCTATTTTAGATTCAGACGTTCATTATTTTTTATTCGCTATTTTAGCCATTCGCTATTTTGACCCCCAGCAGCATTTTTGCCCTAGGTCAAGATTTTTTTAATTTATGAAATCTATTTTTTTTGCAAAAGAAATGCGAAGAAAAAATTCCAGTTACTATTTCTAAATAGGAACTAAAAAATAGGAAGAAAATTACTATTTCGATCGATTATGCAAACTCAATTACGGTGTAAAAACAGCTTTTTTATTTTTATTTTCACGATACCCGACTAACGACGTTTAAACAGGCTATCAAGGTATCCAATTAAATGTAGCACAGAGCAAAGCCGTTATATTCAGTGATTTAAGATCGAGATTACGTGGCGCTGTGGAAATTCCTTGGCCACGATTTTTCATACGCCACCGGCAATTACACGTATTTACCGTCTCTCCGGTGTTTCTGCCTGGGCCTCCGCGCCGAGTGTCTCTGCCAACCGGGCGAGTGGGTGGGACGGAGACGGAGAGACGAGAGAGACTTTCAATCATTGCGAGTCGACGGATTTCGCAAGCTTCAGAATCGGTTCTCGACGTTCGTCGTCGTTCGACTACGTGATCCCTTTTCCCTTACCAAGTTTCTCACGACGAGAACGCGCGCTGAGTTGCGAGCAGCAGCCTTGGCCGGCCTCATTACGCTTTCTATGGTCTAAATACCAGAAGGAGGACCCCATCACGTTGCACCGGTAAAACCGTTTACTCGTCACTCGGTTTGACATCCTTTTCGCGAATATAGAAAAAAAAATGGACCAGATAAAAACACATTTTTGTGGGAGTTGATTCCATCGGTATAATTTTTTTGCAATTTTTTTTTAATATTTCTATGTTTAATTTTATTTTATATTTTATATTTTTATATTTCTTTCATAATTTTTATACTATATTTTTTTTATATTTTTTATATTTGGTGTCAGCATCGCCTGAAAATATTTTCTGGTAAAATTGATGTCAACGAAGCAAAAAAAAATGGTTTCAGATCGACTGTCGTTGAGTCGATGCTTAAGGTTTTTTTTTTTTTTTTTTTTTTCGACGTTTCAACCATGCGGAACATATGGCGTCTTATCGATGTCTCTCAAACTCGCAACTGTCCCACAGTTTTCACAATGACAGCAGTCAACTGGGTTCTTCGACGTTACACTAGTTGCATTATTTATCGAGCATACATTAGCATTTCATGCATCGCGGACGCGGAGTCGACACGAGTCGCCCGAACAGTCTGAATGACTCAAGGGAAACCTAAGGAACCAACGTAAACCATAAAAATGTATACAGCGCAACACTTGCGATAATTTTTACTGCGAGTGACTCACTTTTTGCGATAAGATTCTGTTTCTAAAATAGGTGATAAAAAACATGGCCTAATTTTTTTGAATTATTTTGTTTTCGTAATTTCATCAGTCATTGGTATTAGAAATTTTATTATTTAAAAACTGGGGTTTTACTTTTTCGTTGTAAAAATCCTTTGAGTCACTTTTTGCAATAAGATTCTGTTTCTAAAACACGTGAAAAAAAAAACGGTCTGATTTTGTTGAATTTCGTTTTCGTAATTTTCAGTCATTGGTATCATTGAAATTTTATTTAAAAACTGCGGTTTTTTCGTCGTAAAAATCCTGTTAGGAGTGGCAGGCCGCGATATTCGCATGTAAATGGCCGGGGCTAAAGATAGAACGTCCCGACCGCAGCCTGTTGCAATTTGTTGGACGAGGTTCGTTGAAAAGTGATAAAACCCTGAAAGCCCAGTCGATAATCCGGTGTCGAGGGGGGTTCGTGTCGGAACAATGATTCCCCCTTTTCTGTCGCGCGCCTGTTGCCTTGCATATGCCGGGTCTGTGTTGCAGCAGCATCAGCGATGGGCGATGCTGCTGCTGCTGCTGCTGCTGCTGCCAGCCAATGGACCCGAGCAACATCGTCCGGCACGCCGGGCAAAAGTGGTGTGGAGTCGGCGTATCGCGTCCCAGTTACATCCGCGTTTCGACCGACCGCATTTCACCCGTTTCCGTCGTATATTTTCCAGCTGGTCTTGTTGCAAACTGCTTTTCCAATGGTACAACGAATCCGGGAATTTTTAACGTCAGAGTGACAACTATCAATCGTTTATCCATTCAACTGTATTTTTAGTTACGTGCTTTTTTTTTTTTTTTTAAGAAGAACTGTAATTGTAAAAATGGTGAATGATATGATGCAATTTTTCCTGACAATTCCGTTGCCCGGCAAAAAAAATCGTAAATATCTTCTCGAAGACATAAAACATTTTCCAGCATTCGACTATTTACAGTGACCATTAAATACCCGTAACTACAACTTCGGTAACTGCTAAATTGTGGCTGTCCCGATGCACGACCATAAAACAGTCAATGTGTGCGCGCCTTTTTTTTTAACCCACTATTTATAGTTAACCAATACCAGATGTTTCCCTCGTCGAATAACAGCCCCCCCCCCTTCCCTTCCCCTCCCCCCAGAAGGTGCAGAACTATCCTGTGGAGCTTCCTTTATTATTTATTTCCCGCGTGTATTTCCGTCCCGATTTAACCCGGCGAATCCGCGCGGCATAAATAATTCACGAGACGCGAAAATATATCCGGCGATACTTACCATAGATAATTCTTTCGTGCGCGGTATAAATAATTCTTCGAGCGGTTAAACGACCTCTTCCACGATTCTCACTGTTCCTTCTCCTGGCTAATTTCTCTTCGTGGGCTTTTTCCAGGTATAACAGTACACGAGGCATTAATGTCTCTCTTTCGCGGCTGCATAATCGACACCGCGTGTCTCGAGCCGTGTAGGTTAATAGTCCTCGTCGTTTACCACAAATGTGAAAGAAAAAGAAAAAATAAGAGAAAAAATAAAATAAACATTACGGGTTATACGACTTGACGTAAAATGACGCAGGTGAATTTTCTGTCTTTCTCTGTTTCCTCGTGCAAATTGTTGTTGATAATTTTGGAATTTTTTTTACTCATAAAAACGTCCGTCGGACACGATTTTTGGCGAAAAAAAAATTTTTCAATTTAACGAAGTTTTAAAACCCTATCCGATGGGAAATTTTCCGCTGAGTCCAAATATAACCGGTTTTTACCCGAAAAATAAAAAATTCTAGAAGAAAAAACCGAAAAACGATTTTTCACTTTTTCCCAAATTTGGCACTTTACTAAAATCAGTGTAATTTTTTTTTGGATCAATATAATCGAGATTTTCTTTTCGCATCCGAAAGAAGACTCTTCAACGAAGACAATGCCGCAAGGCGGAACGCGATATCTCGGTTTTTCAATTTTTCACAGAATTTCAAAGTCGACCCTCAAAAATCGCAAATTTTTAGAAGGGGTACCCCTTGCCATTTTTCCCAAAATTTGATGAAAAAAAAATTTTCGATTTCGCAAAGTTTAAAAACCCTATCCGACGTGAAATTTTCCGCTGATTCCAAAAATCACAGCCATTTCCCCAAAAAATAAAAAATTCGTGGAGAAAAGTACAAAAAACTATATTTTTTTCTATCTGCCAAATTTCGCGATATTAAACATCGAACTAGTCAGAGTTGTCAATCGGAACCACCGATAAAGTCATCTGAAGTCCACCCGAGTGTCATGTAAAATCGTGTCACGTGATTGGCGCGTTTACCGCGATTCGGTAAACGGTCCCGGGGCGCGGTTTCGCTTTCGCTACCGTCGGTCGCACCTTCTCGCACGAGTAAACCACACTCGGCAGCAGCAGCAGCAGCAGCAGCAGCGCTGCACCGACTGCGCCGCGAGCGTCGGTTCAACGATCCGACCGAGAGACTTTTCTTCCTCGGCTTCTTGCTGCTCTCCGCTCGTTGCGCCGCCTGTACACATAACGGCGAACGCGCCGGTTGAGTGTTAACTCGGCGAAGGTGAGAATGAACGACGGCCACGCGGTCGCCGCTTCGCCGAGCTCGTCATACTTGACCGCAGTACCACGACTATTTGCATACTCGTTTAAATAAAAAAAATAAAAAATAAAAAACATGTGTATAAATATAAATATACACATTTAAATATGAATTCGAATTTTACATATAATTATCTCGAGTATTTCGTGTGGCAACAGTTCAAAACCGGAGCAGGTCTCAACGACCCGCATATTATTTTAATATTCCGATAAAAGCCGAATTACTTAACAGCTTCACTGCAGTTCCGAGTTTGGGTCTCGAATTTTTTGCATGGCGAAAGAGTCGAGACGCTGAAATAGTGAACAAGTCAACCAAAATAAACGTAACCATTTTTTGTTCTGCACGGGTTCATTTTACAAATTAATTGAATCAGTAGTAAAAAAAAATCAGTGCGAAAATCTATATATTAAAATACATTCAATTCAATAAAAAAATTAGTGTGAAAATATATATATTAAAATAAATTAAAGACAATGAAAAAATCAGTGTGGAAATATATATATTGAAATAAATTAAATTCAATGAAAAAATGCAATAAATAAATTTACAAATTTACAAATTTACAATTAATTTTACAATTTAATTGAATCAGTAGTAAAAAAATCAGTGCGAAAATCTAAATACCAAAATAAATTAAATTCGACAAAAAAATCAGTGTGAAAATCTATATATTAAAGTAAATTAAATTCAATAAAAAATGTAATAAAAAAATTCCACCAAAATCGCTCCACTTCCGCTGGAAATGGTCTCCTCCTCCCATATGCAAAAAAGTTGCGGCTGCTCTCGACGCGCGAATGTTTCCTCGCGTCAAACTCGACGCCTCTCGGTGGTTGCGTCGCCTCTCGCCGAGATTATTGTCACGCCGGGCGCGCGAAGCTCGTTGTGTCACAGCGCAGGCAACGTCCTCGCAGCAGCAGCAGCAGCTGCTGCTGCTGCTCGACCCGCGTGCCTCTCTCGGTCAGCTGTGTCCCCCCTCCCCTCCCCTCCGTGTGAGTCATTCCGCGACCGCTTATTTACGCACGTCGTGAGAGAGTGAGAGAGAGAGAGAGAGAAAGCGAGACCAGCGGAGGCTCGCGAGCCGACATCACGCATGTAATATGCGTACTCGTCGCTTCTTGACCATCTCAACATTCTCTCCCTCGCCTTTCGGCTCTCTCTCGCTCCTTCTCTCTCTCTCCCCTCTCGTGTTGATCAGCGCCGCTCGGCGCGTCGTCGGAATTTAATTAACTCTCGGTCTTGGTCTCCCCTCTCGCTCTTGCTCTCACTCTTCCTGCGATTATACGCACGCCGCTCTCGTCTCGCATTATAATCGAGTAGCAGGCGTTGCTCGATACTTCGCACCTTCCGCCCCGCGATTATCGACTAATTAATGCGGCAATGATTTTTTCTTTTGTGACGAGAATTGTAGCAATCGTTTCCTGGTTGAAAAATTAAATTTCTGGACGATTTTTATTTATCAATAGATTTTTTTTAAATATAAAATAGTTTGAAAAATGTTGCCACTTAATTGCTGAATTTTTTTAATTTTTTATTATTATTATTATTCGTTCTTATTATTATTGTAAATTTATTAATATTATCAATTGTTATCTGGTTGAAAAATAAAATTTCCGGACGATTTTTATTTATCGATAAAATTAGCAAAAATGTATAAAATAATTTGCAGAATGTTACCACTCAATTGCTGAATTTTTTTAATTTTGTATTATTATTGTTATTCAAGGTTCACTTATTTTTAGTATCTTTCTACGAATTTGATTTTTTTTTATTTTTAACTTCAAAAGATATTTCAACGTTAAGACGAAGCGACGGATGTTTCTGTCATTTGACGTTTGACGTTTGACGTTTGACGCTTGACGAGTGACGCCCAGGCGGCTTATCCGCCGTGTGGTCCGTTTGTGTCGTGTTAACGCAGTCAGCGCGCAGATATTCATCGATCGATCGATCGTCATCGAAGTCGTTGCAACAGGCGTCCGTAATCCGGAGCAAGGTCGGAGTCCCCGAAGATTTCTATTCGCGATTAGGATTTATAGACTCGCGTTAATAAATTAATCTCGCTGCGGCGGAAAAAGATTACGAATTTTTCGTCGGTCAGTTGGAAAAAATAAATAGTCTTTTGACATTTTTTTTGTGGGCTTTCCACGCCTAAACCGAAACTTACTCGAATATTATTGTGGACCAAAAGACGTTCGGTGTAATCCGTAAATTCCGGTTTTTCCCCCGGCGCGTTATTTACAAAATTTCAATGCCTCTAAAGCTTCGCCCGAATCGCTTTGAAAGTTACTTTGCCCGCGGATTATACGGGGGCTTTAAATATATCGAACGTTTCGTGCCCAACCGACCTTTAAGAAGGTTCGTCACGCGCCAGGAATTTTCCCCAGTCGCGACACTAAAAATGCTCGGTTCCTTTGTCAGCCCCCGGCTGCTCTCTCGGCCCTCGCGCTCCGCCCATATACATATATATATATAGTCCCCCTGCAGCCGTTGTCCGATCATCTCGAGCGTAGCAGCTCTTTTCAACTAAATTCCAAAGCTGCGCACCTGTCGACGAATTCTTCGATCTCTAAACAAATAAAACAAATTTAATTAGTTCTAAAAATTTATTCGTTTCCCGAGAACTTTTACCGCCCATTTTTTACTATTTTTTTTCTCGCGTATCTCCATTTAAAAAAATAACAATAATTTCCCAAAATCCAATAATTTTTTTCAGTGTCTCTCATACGAAAAAAATACGAATAATCGACGAATTCTTCGATCTCTAAAAAAATAAAACAAATTTAATTAGTTCTTAAAATGTATTCGTTTTCTGAAAACTTTTTTTTGTACGCTCATTATTTTTACTATTTTTTCTCACACATCTCTGTTAAAGAAAAAACAATAATTTTCCAAAATCCAACAATTCTTTCCAGTGTCTCTCATCCAAAAAAAAAAAAATACAAATAATCGAGGGGCGCACCGCGAAAGGCAATCAAATTTCGCAAGGTGTATCGCTGCGCCGCAACCGCGGGCAAAACACTGGCAGCGTCTTTTTTTTCCGTCGTCTACTACTGCTTCTCTCTTTCCGCGCCAATTCGCGTATTGCATGAATTTTTCATGCTACCGCGGAATATTCGTTCCGCGAATATTTCAGCGGTGCAGCTGGTGTCGCAGTGTGTGATGTATGAAATCGAACGAATATGAGAAAATTCCTCCAGCGTTTGGGGAGAGGAGAAGTGCCCCCCCTCCCCCTCTCCCCCTCTATTTGAGAGGAACAATATTTTCGAGGCAAAGGAGGAGGAGCAAGAGGGGGGAAGGGAGGGAGGAGAGGAGAGGAGAGGAGAGGAGAGGAGGGAAGGGGAGGAGGAGAGGAGGAGAGGAGGAGGACGACGAGAGTTGGTCGTCGTTTCTTCTCGCGGTATTTCACAATGTTTTCATTGTGTTCTCTGCATTGCAGAGCCGCGCGTTTACGTACGCACGAGGCACGTAGAAAATTCTTCGCGCCGAACGCGAGCCGAGAGAACGAACGCGCGGCCCCCGCGCAATGCATTGTTCTCGTGTTCCGGCCGACGGCGCGAGCGAGACGCCATAGTTCTAGTCGTCTTCGTCGTGCTCGTGTTCGCGTTGACCGGAGTGCAGCCTCGTTTTCGCCGTTGTCGTCGTCGTTCCGCGTCCCGAATCCGCGGGGACGTCGACTCTCATCCTCCGCTCTTCCGTCACCTTCGACCAAATTCGCACCGAAATTCCGAAATTTAACTGGACTCGAATTTATCGAAAATCACGACCGACGTTTTTTAGGATTTTTATTGTCTAGAATTTTTATGATTTTATGGCTCTCATTTTCGTCGACAGAAAAATTGTTATTTTTTTGGGACAGTTTGCAATTTAACATTTTTTTATTTTTCAAATGACACATTAATTTTTGCAATTGCAATTTTTGCTGATAAGAATTGTTGGCATTTTTTTTACGACCGAAAATATAATTCCGTAAGAAGTCAATTACGCTCCGTTGTAATTGAAACAATAAAACTCAGGGAAAAGAGCGTTCTCGATTTTCCGCGCGAAATTGCACAGAAACAGTCGTCGCACTTTGTACGAGAGGGCGAATTACGCCTCGTTGCGATGGAAATGATCGAACAGCCGCGGAACGTCTAAACGAGGACGAGCTAGAGCTACTATGACGTTTGCGCCACGAGCCAACTTAGTCCAGGTTATAGAGCAAAAAAAAAAGCAGCGAGGGGAAAGCGAAACAGGAAAGAAACATGAAACGAGCGATCAGCGGCAGCAACAGTCGTGTAGGAAAAAAAAAAAAAAAAAAAAAGAAAAGGGGAAAAAATGAAAAGGGAAAAAAAGAAATAAAGGGAAATAAAAGAAAAAGGGAAAAAAAGGAAATCGAAGGAAAGAGTCGCCCGTGGCGAAATAAGAAGGGAAGAAAAGTAATAGCCTCGACAGCGAAGGTTCGCGCGCGCGAGCCCTGCACAGTCGACCACCGCGCTGGAACATAATAGAGATAGAGACGGTAATTTGTGCGTAATTGCGGTAATTCATGTGGCTCGGCATTTCGCTCCGCGCGTCGCGTCCCACCGGGACAGGGGACAGGGACACAGAGAATTACACGACTATACGCAGGTATAACTATGGTATATAACTCCCCGCGTTGCCGTAAACGCGAATATGTATATACGGGCCATTCCGCGCCAAATGAACTCTCACTTCATGTCTTTTTTTTTTTAATAATTATTATGAACTTTGCACCATTGAAATGCAACGAAAATAATTTTTTTTAATTATTCCAACGATTCTAAAAAGATATTTTTATTAATAATCGTTATAATAAATCTTTATACTCAGTACAATTTTTTTGGGTCCGTAAGAATTTTTTTTTCTAATTTTCGCATTTTCACATATTCCAAAAAAATTGACGACCAGAGCGACGATCCAGAGCGACGAATTTTTGTGCTCAATTTAATTTTCGAAAGAATATGTAACTTAGAATTTTTTTTCGCAAGAAAAAGCTTCGCCATTCCGTCGACTCAGCGTGGAATGCCCAATACACATGCGAGCCATGCAATATCGATGCTACGGGGACATTCTTCGATGCTCCGCTATGACATTATATGCGAAACGCACGAGTCGAGAGAACTGAGAAAGGGGTGGATAAGGACAGACATTTCCCTCTCTCTCTTTCGAGCGAGCAAAAGAGTGAAGAGAGAGAAGAGAGAGAAGAGAGACTTGTATGCTCTGCCTTCCTCCATTGTCCACGAAGCGATCCTGCACTTTGCAGGTAATTCAATTCCCAAAGCAGTGAGGGTCTCCCGATACATTTTCGATATCCCTGCCTCAATATATCTATATATATTTCCCATACACATATATATCCATACACATATATATCTATACCCATACACATATATCTATACACACACATACATTTTTTTTTCTTTGCCCAAAGCCATTATACATTTAATAGCCTCTCAGAGTGTTCTCCACCGGTCTCTCGATTGGCCCAACACACATATATATATAGCAGCTACGCACAGCCAATCACAGGTCCCAAAGCTTTAAACGGGGGAACACGCACGTTACGTGCGTAGAATCGGCGAATTCTCTCTCCCCGATCGCCCCGAAACGACAATATAATAGAGAACGAAGGGTTGGGGGGCAATTAGCGTTAGAATAACGATTATTAGAGTGCTCCATGGTCAAGGCATAGGGTAATTAGCATGGTCCGTAATATCCACACAGTCGTAGCGTTGTACTTCGGCTGCTGCTGCAACACTACTCAGACTGCGTTGCACATTGTTATTATTAGAATTACCGACTGAGAGCCTCATTCACTTCTATTTCTTTCATTTTTTATTTTTTTATTTTTTTTATACTGCGGTTACGATTCGAGACGGGACTACTTTTTCGAGTCCGGACATTACTTTTCGCCATTAAAGTGAGTACGCGGAACGTATCAACAGCTGTTCGACCAGCTGTGCATTCCCGAAGAGCTTAGACGCCACTCTGGGAGATATATATCTCTCAGACTTGGAGATTTCTTTGCGATAGCTTCGAAGGTCATTTGTTTAAGCTTCCTGCTATTTTTTAGGTATTTATTTGTATTTTTACTGATGTTTGTGCTGTAAATTTGTGGTTCTGACGTTTTGGGTGGCTTTTGGTTGTTACAGAGAAGCGACAACCTCGACTTGTCACTGAGCGTGCCGCAGCACCATCACCAGTCGTACCATCACCACGACGGCTACAACATGGCTGACCAGGTAAGCTAATTTCTTGCGTCATCATTAAGGGGACTGAACCGCGTATTTTTATAATATTTTTTTTTGCTGCTTTTCTTTTTATGGGTTCAATTTCATTTTATAATATAGACTATAGATAAGAGACCAGGTAAGCAAATTTCTTGGGTCATCATTAAGGGGACTGAACCGCGTTTTTTTATAATAATTTTTTTTGTTGCTTCTTTTTATAATATAGACTAAACATAGGAGAGGTAAGCTACTTTCTCGCGCCACAATTAGAGAGGCTGATCCTTCGCTTAAATAACTAAAAAAAAATGTCTTGCTTTTTCTGATCTTTTTGCCACAAAATTGGCGTCGCGGAGCTAAGAGACGGGAACCGGTTTGCGAAGGGGAATTCACCTGTATTTTTTCGCCACCGCTTCGCCTTAATTTGCGGACGATGGAGGCGGCTGCCCGGCTACGTCCCACGGGAGGTCGTAATCGTACGAGATCGTCTCGCGGCGGGTGACTCGAAATAGGCGAGAACAAGACGAACGTCGCCAGGACACCCGCGTCGGTTTCCGGTTCCGCTCAGCTGCTCGCCGAACCTGCGGCGAGGAGGACACTCGTAGTGATTTTACGCTCTGTGATGATCAATGCGCCGCGGGGTTTCCTCTTTTTTTTTTTCTCTTTCCTATTTATAAAAATCCAGTTAAAAAACGGCAGCAAAACACGAAAACCAAAATTTATTGGTCGTTGATTTTTCTGTTATTTAATTTTATTTCATTTTTATAAATTGAATTTTATTCAATATTTTTTATAAATTTGATTTTATTTAATATTTTCAAAATCGAATTTTATTCTATTTTTATAAATTTGGTTTTATTTGTTATTTTAAAAATTTCGTTTTATTTAATTAAAAAAAAGTTCTCGCAAAACCAGCAAAAAGGTTGACTTTTCGCCATCACCGAAACGGCTCTCAGCTGAAATAAATTTCCAGTCGCTAATTTCTTTCGCGAGCCGCCGGATTTTGATCTTGGAAGACCGAAAGGATCGACTCGCGGTAGCCGCTAATTGCCTATTGCGGATTCGCTCGGAATCCGCATGAATTAAACGTTCCCGCGGGAGTTCGAGGAGCGAGAGGCGACGCGAGTAACGCGCCGCCGGTGGCGCGCCGGGATGACTCATCCCCCCTCCCCTCCCCCTCCCCGCGGCCAAATATGGGACGCGCGTTCAATCGGGCGGCGCGCAATCTATGAGACTGGTAATTGGCAATCTGCAATAAATAACCCCCGGCGGCTATAATTTCATTGTTTTAACGAACGTGCCGCGCGCGCTTCTCTCTCTCTCTCTCTCTCTCTCAACCCGCCGGGGACTTTGAGTGCTAGTAATTTTAGGCTCGATTGTTCGAACCGGTGTATCACATGCAAACTACTGCGCCGACGATTTAATACGCGTAATCGTCTGCCGCGGTAAACGTCGCCCAAAACATATCTTTACCCCCAAATGCTCCGCACTTTCCGCAACGAAGGCTGATGCGACGGTCGACGAGAAACGATTCGAGAAGCCGCCGGCGAATTTGATTACCCGTGATATTATTAATTTGTTTATTATTCATGGGCGCCGAAAATAAGCTCCAGGGTAATTAATTCATTTCGAATCGCGTCATGATTACGCTCGTTGTAATTACAATGTGTTACATTCGATGTAAATAATTGACGTTATCATGCGGCACTGATTCGGACAAAATTTCGCAAATAATAATAATAATAAAATTAATATTAGTGATAAAACAGGATATAATAAATCAAAAATAAATGAGCAATAATTAATTCATTTAAATTACGTGGAATTAATTCATAAATTACGGTGTTGCATGGAAAATGAAAAATTAGTTAATTACATAGAAATTACGTCATTACATAGAAATTACATCAACGTAATATAATAACGAAGAATGAAAGTCGAATAAATAAGCTATTATGGAGAAAATGTATTGCAGCGAAATTCCACTTCCATCTAAAGTGAAGTCATTGACCATTCCGAGGTTATTTTTATATTCTGTCCTGGGTCTGTCAGTGACATCGGCCGCACGATTCGACGTGCGAGGGACATTGGAGTCGCCCTGAGTCGACCGGACGTCCGCAAACGAAGTGCGCGAGTGGTGAACCGTCGCTTTTAACGCCCGGCAGCGTCGCCGGATCGCGCAACACGCGAAGGTGCATAAACTTGTCCGGTGCATCGCGCGCACGATGCTCACGGGACGAGTGAGTCGCGTGTAACTGGCAACGCACGCGAACGTCACATTACGCGTGTTCGCGTAGTCACGTCGTGTTTTCTATTACGCATCTCCATTTCCCTCTGTCTCTCTGTGTATCGACAACGTTGTTTCATTCAGGCTTCGTGTCTGAATCTCAAACGACATAATCAGTTTGGTTTTTTCAATTTATTTTATGTCTTTGAATTATGCAAATAACCTATGTCACATTTTTTTTATTCCCTATAAAGAAAAAAAAAAGTTAATTCTCTAATTTTACTTTTGATCTTTTTATTCTCTATAGAGAATAACAAAATAATTATTGCACCGAAGAAAGTTCATCATTTCAGTAAATAAATAAAAATAAATGAATGAATACCTAAATAAATATTTTCAGGCATCGACAAATAATAAATTCCAATTCCAATAATAAATTCCAACGCAATCCAAACCTGCGAGATTTGTATTGCACAAAAATCATTGTCGCTTTCATTTCACAGTCCATAAGCCAAACGTCCGTTCATTATTCCGCGTTAAAACGATTGCGAATCGCAAAGATCTTTTCTCCCTCGGAAACCGCGTTATTCTCTTTGCCGACTTCTCTCATTTTACGTCTCAAACGGTCCGTCGGTTGGTGCGAGCGTTTTACACTTTGGCCATTTGATGCCCAGCGCCCTTTTAGTGGCGGCGAGGTGTCTATATATATATATATATATATATATACGGTAAAAGCAACGGCTCGTGTATAAAATCGTAGACGTAGTCGTCGCTGTTGTCGTCGAGTCTTCCAAAACCCGTTACAACAAACTATCGGTGGCTATTGTAGCTTTACGGCTGGGTAATGGCGTGCCGGGAATTGCGGGAAATTACACGTTACCCTCGGTACCCTCCCCCCTTCTCCCCCCTCGCAGCTATCCACCCAACCCCACTCACCAAGCTTCCCCCTCTCGACATCCGTCTCACCTTGAGCTTCGCGAACGCGAAAAAAAATCTCTTCGTCGTTTAGCCGTCGGGAGAGACCCTCAGTCGCAAGTCTTTAATTGACACGCGAACAAATTGCGCACAACTTTGAGAACGGTCGAATTAATTCCAAACTTTTCATCCTCTATCGTCGAGACTTTTTTTGTCGGTCGCGCGGATAATTAAGCCGATGAAATTAAATTGCTTTCTCTATTTGTTGAAATATACAAAAATAAAATGATTTTTTCCTAACTTTCGCTTTTTTATTTCAAAACCTTTAATTTATCTTCGAGATTTTTGTTGGTCGTTCGATAATCAAGGCGATTAAATTAAATTGCTTTTTCTATTTTTTTAAATATACAAAAATAAAATGATTTTTTCCTAACTTTCCCTTTTTTATTTCAAAATCTTTAATTTATCTTCGAGATTTTTGTTGGTCGTTCGAATAATCAAGGCGATTAAATTAAATTGCTTTTTTATTTTTTTTTTCAATACGAAAAAATAACATTATTGTTTCCTAACTTCCGCTTTTTTATTTTTCAACTTCTGTATTTCAAAATCTTCAATCTATTCCTTATTGAAAAAAAAAATTAATTTTAATATGTATATATATTTTATTCAAAATATATTTTTTTATTTTGTCTCTGAAGTCCTTTACGCCTGCGAAGTTCCCTCTATCCCGGAGCTTATACGCTTTTCCGTCCATCCGTCCTATCACCCTCGAAATCTCTCTCGAAGTTGGCTTTCCCTCTCTCTCTCTCTCCCTCGCTCTCGACCCCTCTGGCATCGCCCCAGCGTCGGAGATTCGATAACGGATTATTCTATTCTCGGTCCGGCCGTTCCTTTCAATTCTCTCCGCGAGAGTTTCTTTGCCCCGCACGTCGAGAGAGCTCGTAACAGAGCTCTGACGCTGGAGAGCAGGCGGTTATGATGAAAATTGTGAAATGGACCGCCGGACCCGTACAAAGGAACCGAGGGGAGTGGGGCGGGGGTGTCTCGGGGGAGATAAGAACGGAGAGACAGAGAGCTCGATGGGGGATTAGACAATCCGCGAGTGCATATACAATGACGTGTAACAGCATAACAGCTGTCTCCCTCGTTTGCTCGCTGCGCGGCGAAAATTACCAAATGAAACGAGAACAAATTTAGACGACACTTTCGTGTGCGGTTACGTCGGACGCGCGAGAGGCCTCTTTTATCGCCGGGAATTATATCACGCCGAGCTTAAACCGGACAATGAACGTTACACAATGGACGGCGATGTGAAACTTGTCGTTGCGTAATAGGCAAATGGCTAAAAGGAAATTTTAGTCTTCTTTAAATATTAATACGTGGCTGTTTATATAAGTGGCAACGACGTCAATGGCGATGAAGAAATTGAATAATAATAATGATGATGATAATAATAAGGTGCACGATTATTATTAATGAACATGAACCACTGTTTATGCTCGGTTAATGAAACCGGAGATTTTTTTTTTTTTAAGATTCGTTTTACTTTGGTTTATCGCTAAAGAATTTAATCTCTCATATATCCGAGGATTGGTCGACGGTTGTCGTTTTATATACACAGCGACTGACGGTGGTAATGAGGTCGTATTTAAAAATGACAATTGGACAATTAATTAAGGCCTTCCCAGAGCCGCTTGCCCAACGAACGTGTTTTGTCGACTGGGTCATCGTGTCGCGTGCGGCGCGGCGGACAATGCGGGGTCAGTTTTCATCACCGCGACACGCTGCATGTTGCAGGTGGAAGCGGAATCATGTGAAAAACGTTTTATGTTTTTATTTTTCCTCACTTCTTCGAATCGCTCAACTCAGAAATTACGGATACGAAAAAATGAAAAATTAGTTCCTAAATCGAGACAAAAAAAAATTAAATGATAAAAATGATATATAATTCATATATATTTTATATATTTAATTTATTATTTGTATATAATTGAGATTTTGTGATCCAATGATCGAGTTCGAATGGAGGACGACTCCAATGACGTTGTTGACTCTGCGTTAGGAGTAAATACGAATAACGAAAAAAAAAAAAAAAAAAATCAACGAGGAAGGAAGAAAGGAAATCTCGAGACCGGCGGTGCAGTGGAGTTGCATCTGCGCGTCGAGATTGGGGGGAGGGTGGGTGGTCTCCTTGGCCAATGGAAAAAGGGAAAAGCGAGAAAGAAATAAGCGAGCGGAGACCGCACTGAGAGGGGGAGGAGAAACCATCTAAATAATATTTCCTCGCTGAAGTAAGTTGCCGGAGGGGCGGGAGGAGGGGTTGGGTGGGGTGGGAGGGGGTGGGGGTGGTCGGTAGACCCCGGAGCACAAGTTTTAACGAGATGGAGGAACGAGTTTAGTTTTGCGGCCGCACAGAGAGAAAAATGGCGTCTCCTTGCCCACCCAACTACCCCCCACCCCCTCTCCCCCCTCCCTCCCCCCGCCAACCAATACTTTCCGCCGCAAAGGAATTTCCATCCGCAACTTTACCTGTTTCACGTGTCTCTCAGCGACATTCCGTTGATATTCGTTTCTCGAAGTTGACAAACGGTAACGACTAAATTGAATTTTTTTTTCTCTCTTTGTTTACCTGCTTTAATAAAAAAAAAAATAGTTCGCTTTGGCAATAAAAAAGTAATCGCCATTTGGCTTTAGCAAAAACCTTTTTCCATTCTGTAAAAAATAATTGATTCCTTCCTACATTTTTTTTTTTTTTTTTTTTTTTTTTTTTTCATGGAAATAAAAGCAAACATAAAAATGTAATGATTGTGCAAAACCTTTTTCCATTTCTAACAAATAATTAATTCGCCCTACCCATTTTTATTTTTTATTTCACAGAAATAAAAGCAAAGATAAAATTTAATGACTGTGCAAAACCTTTTCCCATTTCTAAAAAATAATTAATTCGCCCTTCCCAATTTTTTTTTTATTTCATAGAAATAAAAGCAAAGATAAAAATGTAATGACTCCGCAGAATCGAGAAGAGAACAAAAAGAGACAATTGAGTGTCAGAATTTTTCTCACGTACTCAGATCCGAGTGCCGACAATTAATTTCATCCACGCCCATACTGTGTTCGTACTGATAATGATAATAGGCCCGAGATAAAGCAGACGGGGGTGAGGGGGGAGCCTCCCTCCCCCCTCGCCGGTTGGCGAGGGAGCTTAAAATACAACCAATCTCGCGTCAGCATCGGACGCTCCGCGTGGAAGTTCGTTATTATGGCTCTCGATAAGACGTTTCCCCGACCAACTTAACGAGGGTTCTCCGCGCTCTGTTATACTTGTGCGTATAATAATCATGATATAATTCTAGTTATACGAGTGGAAGCCATTGGAGAGAGTGGAGAGAGAGAGACGGAAGGGCGAACGAAGTTACAGTCAAAAGGTTTATGTATTTCTCCAAGTGCCGTGAATGGACCTCCGAAGCTTCGCCCAACACAGTTCGAGCACACACAATGAGCGTGCAATCTCGTTGTTCCATCTTTGATATGGAACGCACTAGCCAAGAACAAGAAGTAGAGGTGGAGGAGGAAGAATAAAGAAGAAGGGTAGAGAGGGACGAAAAACGATAACGTCCGGAATCCTCTTAGCGCAGCTGTACTTACGCCTTTTGTCACACGCTCGCAGCGTTATCTCGCTCGAGCCAACGAACCAGATGTCGTTTAACTTTCCGCAAACTTGGGAAAATTGTCGGAGAATCCTCTTTCGTTTCCTCGGCGCCCTTCGGAAGGAGGAGGAGGAAAGATGGACTGGGGGAAGTGGGGAGGCGATTTTTTTGGTGTTTTCGTGTTGGTCAATGTTTACAGAAGAGATGAATTTTTCTGGAGCTTCGAAAATATGAAAGAAAAAAAAATGTATTTTTTTCGAATATTTTCTTTCATATATTAATTTTTTAATATTTAATATTTAATTTTTTAATTCATTTTTAATATATGAAAGAAAATATGTGGAAAAAAGAATACATCTTTTTCTTCTTCATATTTTCAAAGCTCCAGAAATTAATTTCATAGTCAAAAAGTAACTATGAAACTTTCATAGTTAGAAATTAAAAATTGCCCGAATCCTCTTTCATTGTCTTCTTCTTAGAGAGTGACAAAAATTGGAGAAGGAAATAAAAAAAAAGATTTGACGTCTTCACTCCAAAAAATGTTTACACGACCGACATACATAAAAATGTACAGCTTTCGAAACGCGAGCGAAAAAAAAAATTTGAATTTTAAATGAAAAAGAAAATAACGCGTGCCGCAATATCCGTCAGTGTGATATTGCGAATATCGAAACGTCGGCGGGTATTAATATTCCGAACGTCGAGCGCACAACAGATGCTCACTCCTGTGACTCTCGATTAATTGCAGTGTTTCGAAGCGGTTTTTGTATCGCTTCGCGCCGCGCGCGTCTCGATTCCCCCGGCGCCGAATCATCGCCCGGCGGTGTCATTTTTTGCTCTCGCTTTTTTTTTAGCACCGCGTTTTATACACCAAACCCGCAGTGTGGGGGAGGTCAGTGTATCCGGTGACGAGTTTGGGTGTGGGGAATATATATCGGTCGGCGAAATATTCTCGAAAAATGCGGTTCACACCTGTTGACACGAAATACGAGAATCATTTCGGCCTTTATTGCCTTTTTCCGGGATTCATTTTTTGACGGCGGTCGCGTCGAGAAATAAAGTGTCGAAGTGATGTGTAAATGGATGGATTAGAGTTGCGAAAAAATTTGATGCGATTTCTAACACCATTCAATTTTTTTAATCCCACAATAAATACAATGTATAGTACATTTTTTTAATAAATATGTTGACAATAGACTCTGATGCCTCGATTAATATTTTCAAAAATTCAGGATAAATTTACTGAACCGGTTATTTTAAAATACAATTGACAATTGTGACGTTACGAGGATTCATTTTTTGACGGCGGTCGCGTCGAGAAATAAAGTGTCGAAGTGATGTGTAAATGGATGGATTAGAGTTGCGAAAAAATTTGATGCGATTTCTAACACCATTCAATTTTTTTTTTAATCCCACAATAAATATAACGTATAGTACATTTTTTTATAAATATGTTAACAATAGACTCTGATGCCTCGATTAATATTTTCAAAAATTCAGGATAAATTTACTGAACCGGTTATTTTTAAATACAATTGACAATTGTGACGTCACGAACTGACTCGCCAAACGGGATTAACATGCGTGCCCACGTATAATTATTGAAGCCTCATTTGTTATTCAAAGCTTTATAAAAGGTACAAGATAATCTCAGTGCACCAGATTTTTTTAATATTTTTTTTATAGCAATTATGACGTGAAAAAGTGGACTGGACGAGCGAGACTCATATTCTCGCGCGCACCCACTTAATGATTCATGCCTTATTATCCAACCTGCACCGCTAGTTGTTTCCAATGATTCCTATTAATCCGTCAGCGAAGTAACAAACGCGTTCATGCATATACATATATATAGCTACATGCACACGTGTATGTATCGCACGACAGGCTAAAATAACTCTGTGTCCACGGTGAAAAACTGCATCCATTAATTTTCTCTCCTTGCGCCGCGCCGCACAATTGCGCATTATATCCATCGCCTTCTCCAGCTGCCTCGGAAACCAAACAATAGAAACATAAATTCCACGGCGATTATTCATCCATTCAGCGGAGACGCGAGCGATTACGATCGAGTCATTTCAAAATTATTTAATCGCTCGACAAAGAGATCCTCCACTCGTTCTCCGCTCGCCTCTCCTTCCGACGTCTTTCAGTCGAGTTTCTGCCTCGACGAATAATTCACGCAATAGTTGTGTTACGCTTCCTGGACGAGGCACCTGAAATACACTTTAAATAATTGCTTCGGAGTTACACGTCAAAAATGTTGTATGATTTAGAAAAAATAAAATAAAAAATAAAGGCTGTGTTCAAAAAATAAAATAAAAAAAGGTTTTCTTTCACTCGTGAATTTTTTTCTCCCAAATCCGCAAAGATTTCCCTGCATTTCCAGGGCTCTTTTATTTCGAAGATTTTCCAGTGATCCCCTCCCCCTCCCCTTAAGGGCACGAGACGTAGAATATTCCAGAGAGCGCAGACGACTCGCGAGCAAAATAAATTGGCTGTGTGCCTACGAGCATTCTGCTCGTCGTGCCCGACACACAAACACACAGGAATATATTTGTAGAAGGCAGAGTGGTGGGCTTTAGTGGCGGCGGTGGGAGAGACGAGCCGTCGATCAATAGGTAACCCAGGTTTCCATCAAAGGAAAATTCTTGACGCTATTAAATCCAATTTAAAAACTTTTATTTCCTCCGCTCCGACTGGCGGCTCCCTTTTTCACCCCCTCAACCCTCCCCTCAACGGTCTGCGATCGATGTTGCCGTTCTACAACAAAATTATTTCCCCCCCTTAACCCCCTCCTCTCTTTCTCCTCCCTCGCGATACACTGCTTCCCCCGTTTGAGCGACCGCCCGCCGGCAAATACACAACAAGAGAAAGGAGGGAGGAAAAAGCGATGAGAGTAGAAACGGGGAATAAATTGCTAAAAGGATTTTTCAACAATATAACGCTATCTATCATCCGCGTCGGTGGACTCGCGAAGGAGGGGCTCTGGGATTCTTTGATTCCACTTTTATGTTCCTTTCAACCATACACCCCACTATCTCGCTGCAATTGCACCGAGCGACTTACCCTCCGCAATCGCCTCGCCTCTTCCTTCTCCCTCCGCTTTACCCTCCACATCTCCACCCCCTTTCCTTGTCCCTGTCGACTTGTCCACTTTTTTTTTCTTTTATTCTTCAGGATCTTCTAATACGAAGCGATATATTTGTTTCCTCCTTTTGAATCCAAAGAGAGATTGAACTCAGTCAGGGATCACTGATTCTCTCAGTCTTTGAATTTTTGTTCCATTATTCGATGAGAATTTGTGCGGGAAAAAATTGTTCTTTGTACATTGAATGATTTATTTTTTTATTTTTGTAATCGTTGGTTCTCGTTATTGTTATTTTTGTAATTCGGTAATAATGGCATTTTATTGATGGGTTATTGTCCTTCCTGTTGCAGACATTTCACACGCCGAGCTTCGGTGACGAGGACTTCGACATCCCGGCCATACATCCTCACCAGCAGCATCAGCAGCACCAGCAGCAGCAACATCATCAGCAGCAGCAGCACGATCTTCACAATTATCAGTCTCAGGTGACTAACCGGAATCTTCTTACCTCTTTTATCGCTTCGAAAATGTTTGCATCCCCGGATCTTGTCATCTCGTCTTGTATCAGTCCAAATCGTAATACCGATGCATTTGATTGAGGCTTATCAGTGTGTACGCGGCTTTATCTCTGGTATGCGGACCATTCGAGTGGGGGCATTAAAATCTTGTCAGTCATTGACATTGAAACGCTCGGTCGATTTTATCCATCACATAACTTTCCCAAAGTCACTTCATTTGACTCCAAAAATTCGGGAAAAAAAATTCTCCATTTCACTCTTCGATACCTGAAATTTTTTTGGCTTCAATCAAAATTAACTCATCAATGCCTAAAATTCTTTGGCTTCAATCAAAATCAAATCACAATAAAAAAACTTAATTTGTTTTTACGACTTGGAAAGTATTACTATAGACATCGAACGCGATGTGGAAATTCTCCTCCAATGTAGAAACGTCGCCCAGCTTTTCAATATTGCCCAACGGATCAAACGTGACGCAATTCAATCGGTTCTTTGATTTCGTCGACGATTGTTTAGCAGACCTCCGAACGCGTCTGTTGATTGCACCGAAACTTTCGTTTCCACCGTTCAACGCTTCGGGTTTCGTGCGCGCATTGTCCCCCCGCTTCTCTCTTTCTCTCTCTGCCGGTGGAAAGATCCATTCTCGAACGGCCAAAGACAATTTCCATTCGGGCTGCGCGTCTATCGATCTCAGTCATCGCTCGCGTACCCTTCGACGTCGTTGAGACCGATTGAACGCCGCTCGTTCTTGGCCTTTACTCGCGTGTGTCTGTGTGTGTCCATTTTTTTTCTTCTCCTCCTCCTTCTTTTTGTCTTTTTTTTTTCTTCTCCTTCTTTTTGTCTTTTTTTCTTCAACTCCACTATCGCGATATCCTTCATGTCTTATGCATGCTCCAACGTCGCCGGTTCTCTGTCTCCATTTCTCTCTCGCCGTTTTATTTGCTCCCTTTACGTCCGATCGACGATCTCCCCGATCGTGAATATTAAATCTCCCGAACGTCGTTGCATGCATCGACAATATCTCGTCATCCGTTGTTGTATTTCCACTTGTTATACTCGAGGCCGAGCGACTCGACGCCGAGCTCGACACTTCGTCCTTCTATTCATCCTCTGATTTACGACACACGTGAATCTGACGTTTCAAAAGAGACAGAGAAACATGGAATTTTTTTTCAACCCTCCATTCTTTTCTGAAATGTTGTCCTGTAAATTTGGACAAAATACTGATACTGGATTTTTGGGCAATATTGAAAAGCTGGGCGACGTTTATACATTGGAAGAGAATTTCCACATCGCCTTCGAGTCCATAGTAAAATTTTTCAAGAGAGAGAAACATGGATTTTTTTTCCTTTCATTCTTTTCTAAAATATTGTCCTGTAAATTTTGCCAAAATACTGATACTGGATTTTTGGGCAATATTGAAAAGCTGAGCGACGTTTCTACATTGGAAGAGAATTTCCACGTCGCCTTCGAGCCCACAATAAAATTTTCCAAGAGAGAGAAACATTGATAGTTTTTTTCCTTCCATTCTTTTTTCAAATGTTGTCCTGTAAATTTTGCTAAAATACTTATATTGGATTTTTGTTTTCGTTTCAGATGATGCAAAACGCAGGGATGCAATCGCCGGACGGACTGAGCCTCGACCCAGGTGGATATCAGCAGCCGCTTTACCTGCAGCAAGAACAACACACCATGCAACCTATTAGGTGGGTTACCACGAGAGGACAGTCTGCGGAATCTTGTGCGCCTCGTCGGCGACCCCAACGCGATTAACGTCCAGCAGGCCGGAGATCTCTGCCTCGTCTCCGGGATAATTACAGCCCAACTCCAGCTGGGAACGTTAATTAGAGCGCTCCGATCCGTCGTCCAGATTACTGAGGAAGAAAAAAAAAGCTCCTGGTTGACTGACACGCGAGTCAATCGCACGCCGGAAATTTTTTTCTTCTCGTTGCAATCAACACTCACGATTTTCTAATTATCATTGTAACAATTGTCCTCGGAAGACACAAACATTGATCTTAGGCCGATAAAGAGGGACTCTTTTGCGACGTCTGTTGTACTCATCGAGTCGATGAAATTTTTTTCGAATTAATCCGACTCTTGATTCTGCAAAAAAGTTGCGCAACATTTGTACCATTGTGAAAGTACAGAACCGTTGTCAGTCTCGAACAGTGACTTCAAGACTGTTTCTCGATCCGGATCTATTTATTCCTCAATAATAGGCAGCATTGTTCCGCAAACCACAAACGTCTTGTCTCTGTTACCTTCTCAAGGATCGAAAGAGCTACGCAGTCGATTTCAGTGTACATCAAATTACTCGCTGATAACAAACTCGGAATTAATCCTACCCTCGATGCCGCAAACATTGTACAATTCTCGACTCTTGTGATATCATAATTATACAAAGCTGTCAGTCATAAACAGCAGAGGCAGCTATTACTGTTGGGTCAATCCGAGGTTGTATCTATCTATATACATTCCCCTTCGGTAATAGGTTCTACATTGTTCTATAAACCGACAATGTTTTATTCTATTACTCGGCGCCCGAGCATTGTGATGCTTTCTCGCAATTTATCTTTGCGGACAGACACAACGGAGGAACGTTGCTTGGGTTGTTCGGTGTAGATGTTGAGGTGGCAATGGTGGCTCAGTTCCCTAGACGCCTCTGTGCTTTCGCCTCTTTTCTCATACGTCCTCATCTCTTTCGCTGTCTCAGTCGCTCTTCACCTGAATGCATCATATCAATCTGTCTCGCCCCCCTCTCTCTCTTTCGCTCCGGGAACGCAGGGTCGATCGGAGGGATGGGAAGGAAAAGCCCAAGAGGGAACAAAGGAAGATTAACGAGAGCCGCTGCCTCTCTCCGCCCGCTTCCCGACAATCTCTATTACTATTGTTCTCGCTCTCGCCAATAACGCTTCCGCGCAGCAGCAGCAGCAGCAGCATTTCTAAGCTCCGGGAATGCATGTTTCGAAGAAAATCAAGTTGATATTCTCTCCACTCGAGAATATTGCCTTTCAGCTTCTGCGTAACAGTCGCGGGTTTCATCTTCTGCCCACGTCATCCGTCTTCCGACTCCTTGCGCCTTTGTTCGCTGGTTTCTGACGTTGTTAATCATCAATCAAGGGCTTCGATCAACGAGACCGCAGTACTCTTGTCTTGTGTGTGGGTTTTTTTTTTTTTTTTTTTTTTTTTGCTTTGCCTATATTCGGAGCACGGGGGAAAGCCATTTGCCTTCGCCGTTTTCTGAAGTCCTGAGAAAATTACTGGGGGAAAAGGATTGATGCGCTGTTGAGTTGGGAGATGTGGGGAGAGCGAGGCGCTTGTGTTACTTTCGCCTCGCGGAAGCTGTGGTTTTTTTTTTTTTTTTTTTTTTTTTTTTTTTTTTTTTTTTTTTTTTTGAGGTGACATTTTATTAATATTATTCCATCAGGATTATTTATTCAGGATCTTCGAGTTCATCGAGCTCGCATTTTTTATTGGAAGGATCTCAGCAAGATTTTTTAGTCCCAAACCGAAATTATTCTGTCGTCGAAAATCTTTATAATTTTGGATCCTCGAGTTCATTGAACTCGTATTTATTATTCCAAGGATCTGAGCAAGTTTTTTTAATCCCAAACAAAAATCATCCGGTCGGCAAAAATCTTTATATAATTTCCTCGAGTTCATCGCGCTCGCCAATTTTATTCCAAGAGCCTGACGAGCTTTTTCGGTGACTCAGAACTCTCCCCGAACTATTTTAATGAGAATCGCAGAAGCCACGGAGACCATTCGGCGCGCGCGGTAAATAAACTTATCGGGGTCTGTCGGCCACAGAGACGAATGTGCATTTCTTCCTCTCCCGCGGAATGACATAAAGTGCCTCCTTCCTCTCTCGCGCGTCCCTCGGCGAGGAAACGCTCGCGCGGCCAAACAAAGAACGCTCGGCACGAGGTCAGGGCTGATGTCGGCTATGAATCTCGACGTTGGAACCCGGCAGGGAGAGAACCACGACTCCAGCGCCGACGGAGCGAGAGAGTGGAACCTGTTTAGCTGAGCCCAGTAACCCGAGAATCCATCCGACACCCCAGAAACATTAAAATATTTTCCATGATCCATTTACAAAATTCTGGCGAACCAGTAAATTTCCCTCCTAAAACTTAACTGCTCCGTTTTTGCGACAAACATGTTTATGCGTTTGGTCGCTGAGTCTGTTTATCATTCGTGCAAGATTACGCAATTGAAAAAAAAAAAAAAAAAAAAAGAAAAGGAACGGAAACCATTAATCGTCATGAAAACAGTGAATCAGCAAAAATTATGACACCTTATTCAGTAAACATCAGTAGAGTGGATTTCTCTCATAAATTCCTACGGTTTTAATTTGTCTTTGAGTAAACAATTTCATTGAACACAATTTTTATGGCTGAGCTTGTTTATTTTCTGGGCAGGATTATGTATTAAAAAAAAAAATAGGGGACAGTCAATCGGTTTTGAAAACAGTGAATCACTGAATTATTTTCAATCCGTTCTCATGTTACCTGTTTGCGCTTAATCGTCGAACGGGTGGAGTCTACTCCGACTCATTATCCGCACGACAAGCGACAGTCGATTTGCTCCCGGTTCACGTTTGCCTCCGAACGCTTCGCCTCCTCTCCGATTTTCCGTCTTCGACTCTTTGTCCGTTCGTCGCGGCTGTTTTCCTCGATCCCGTCGACGATTTCGCCACTTCCCACCGTCGCACTTATTAGAGCCAATTAGAGTCGATCGTGGCCGCACCGAGAAACGTTGTTGCGCTCTCGGTGCACTTGATCCCACTCTTTCAATGTGCGAACGGCAGAGGCGCGACAAAAATAGCAACCAGAAGAATCTACAAACCATCTTTCACTCCTGCATAAAAAAAAAAAGAAATTCCATAGCTTCAGTACAATTTTTCCATCACTCCAAAAATGAATCCAAAGGACACAAAAAAAAATTCTCTAATTAGCCTGACTCACTTTACCAAACTTTGTAAGCTAATCAGCCGTCAAAAACCTCGATAATCTCGCCCAATCGCAGCTCAAAGTTTCAGGTCAGAGTTGACTCAATTTTTTTTATTATTATTATCGACTCAGCATTGATACGATCTGAGAAGGATCGAGAAAGTCGTAGAAATTGGAAATTTCACTTGGAGTTTGTTTGTTTGTCCGTTTGTCACGTGGGAAATATTCGATTTGGTTATCGGCGGTTCGTCTCGGAGGTTCGAAAGTATCCGGAGAGTCCTGGGCAACGTTCGGCCGACGAGAACCAGGACGAGGTGGTTGGGGGGAGGGGCAAGAGGGGCAAAAGGGGGGCGAAAGGCCCCGCGAGCAATACTCGTTTCTCCGCTGCGCAGTGCGACGGGTCAGGGAGGAGGGGGAGGGGGTGGTCAGGGGGGTCTCGAAAGAGGAGCCAGTGATGTAGAGTGGGTCGTAAATCGTCCAACGCTGACGCAGCTCCGGCTATATCTCAAAAGTTATCCAATTTGTGTTAAAATAGCATTCAGCCGCGATGCTATGCGCGCGCCTCCCTCTCCTCTCCTCTCTCCGCGTTGCGCGCCACTAAACTGTAACGCCTATAGCTCTCTTCTGCCATTTTTTATTATTTTTTCACCCCCTCCCCTTCACACACATACAGAAAGCTACATCATCGATATCTCTGTGCATATCTGTTCCAAGCGATATTATCCACCATTCCAGCGTCAATGTTCAACTTTTTACGACGCACAAATGTTCGAATGAGAAAATTCTGCAGGAGGGAAATAGAGTCAGAAACCAATCTGGCCATTGAGGATTCGTTGGCGAATTCGATTACAGATGCGACGAAGGATCGCACTTTTATCCTTAAAATGTACACTTCGGCAATTTTTTTTTTTTTTTTCGATGACTTCGGTGATCAATTTATTTTTATGAGCGAAGCTGTAGAAAAACTTGCTCGACGCACATGTCGAGTGTAGAGACGACAGTGCAGACGAGAAGAAAAATAACGGTGTGTTTGAACAGGAGTGAAAGGAAAAAAAAAATAAACCTTCAGACGTTTAGTCGAGAGAATCGATATTCCTGTAACGTTGGAAAGAAATAAGAAATAAATAGAAAAATAAGATACATAAATGGAATTCATGAATATTTGGACTCACGTTCGTTTGTTATTGTTACAGCTCGGCGTACACAAGTCCCCCGGGTTCGTACTCGTCGATGAACCCGGCGAGCCAGCAGCACGGAGGTCAACAGCTCCTTCTGCTTCAGCAGCACTCGCAGCACCAGCAGCAGGCTCAGGCCCAGGCTCAGGCCCAGCAGCAACAGGCGCAGGCCCAACAGCAGCAGCAACAGGCCCAGCATCAGCATCAGCAGCAGGTCCAGATGCAGCAGCACATGCAGTACATGCACTCGCAGCAGCAACAGCAGCAGCAGCAGTTGCACTCGCAACAGCAGCAACAGCAGCAGCAGATGCAGTACCGGAGTCCAACGGGCGGCAGTCCGCCGGCGATGCAACCGAACGCGTTACCGGAAAACAACAACACGACCACGAGCGAAGACAGCGACGACAGTACTCCGCATTCGGCGATGGTAAAAATTGCGATTCGATTCAATTCAGAACGGTTGGAACGGTCCCTAAAATCGCGCATAAAATTGTTAAGTTAATTTTGGGAGACAAGTCGAGGAATATAATTCGCTGGGAACTGCGTAAAAATTGCGATTCGATTAAATTCAGAACGGCCAAAACGTCCATAAAATCGCGCAAAAAATTGTAACGCTAATTTTGGGAGACAAGTCGAGGGAAAAATTCGCTGGGAACTGCGTTTCAGTCATAGAATAAGGTTCAGCCTTTGTAGAAAAGGTGTACATTTTTTAATAGGGGGAAAAATCGCTGGGACTCAATTATTCGGTGAACTATATTTTTATATATTTTATATATATTTTTTTAAAAAGGTTTACTATTTGATGAAAAAGGTGCACATTTTCGAATAGAGAAAAAATCGCTGGGCTACAAATATTCGGTTAACTATATTTTTATATATATTTTTTTAAAAAGGTTTACTATTTGATGAAAAAAGGTACACATTTTCGAATAGCGAAAAAAATTCACTGGGAATGAAATATTCGGTGCACTATATTTTTATATATTTTTTAAAAAAGGATTACTATTTGATTGCTATTTTGTCGTGAGTAAATATTTTCCGTAGCTGTTCAAAAATGTCCCACGTTAATCTGCAAACGCCGCTGTGTTATTGTTGCGAAATCGCGATTGCAAAGCCGTCGACTTTATTGCCAAAAAAATAATAGGGCTCCGCGCGACTCAGCTGTTGATTTTTTTTCTTGATTTTTTTGTTTCGTTTCACCGTCGCGCGTTTTATCCTCGCTCGCCGAGGAAAAACCTGAACAGAGGGCGGACGACGATAAATGCCCAGCGTGAATAAATTGACGGAGTTTGAGAGAGATAAAGCGAGTGTGTCTGTTTGTACGCGGGAATGATGTTTGTTTGCGGTGCAAAAAGGTCGACGGCGGCTCTCGCGTACACAACGCGCCCTGCGGTCTCGCGGCTCGGAAACTATAACTATAACGCGAAGGCTGTGTTTACTATATTAAGCGTAAATAAATCGTGGGCCGCCGGAGCGCGGAAACAAGAACGCGAGCTTGAGCTTGAAATATCCAACTTGTTAAAACAAACCGGTGATGTATCTTTGTTCGCCGCTGCTCTCTCGCGAGGCTCGCGTCTCGATGCTTTTTTCGCCGCCGGGATTGGTAAATTGCTGCACTCGGAGATGGATGAAATTCGGCGAGGAAGGTCATTGCGTCAAACGTATATCTTCGCTTAATGCTGTAAAATTGCGCTGAGGGCTTCGAAAGAAATTCGTTATGATTTTTTTTTATTCGAAGAGTCGGTCTACTAAAAATAGCTGTAATTTCGTTCCGATGGATTTTAAGTCACCTTTAATGCACATTTTCTTTCCAATCTACGGAGCTTTCGTATAATGACTCATTAGTTGACCCTTAGATTTTTTTAAATCGTTCAACAAATAATTTTTTTTTTATTCGAAGAGTCAGTCTACTAAAAATAGCTGCAATTTAATTTTCCGACGGATTTTAAGTCACCTTTAATGCACATTTTCTTTGCAATCTATCAAACTTTCGTATAACGATTCATTAGTTGACCTTTACATTATTAAAAATCATTTAATGATTTTTACACACCGTGGAACCTTTTTTCCGGCACAGAATTGTAAAAAATTGTGAAAATCCGGTTACGGGTACAGAGAATGATTTAGCAGCGAGGCCGACGCTCGGCAAAAAGAGTTTTGCGGTGAATCCGACGAAGAGCGACGAGGAACAGCAGCGGCCGTGTACGCAAGTAGCGAGTAGAATCAGTGCGGCTGATTGGCTGAAATCGTTTCAATTACGCGGCAGGCGATTACCCACGCAACGCGTAATGACCCGATGAGGCGTAATGAAGGTCGCGACCTTTCGGTAATGCATCCCTGATGCGCGTGCTCGAGTACACTTTGCGATTCTCTCCTCCGCTAGACGAGTGCGACGGACACACGTCGCGTATCCGTCGCGCTCGTCGATCGGCGGCTACTGGTTTCACTCCCGGGAATCGAGGAAAATATAACCCACCGGTCGACCGACGGTTGTCATTAGTCGCCACCAACGGTGCGGATCATCGAGTAATGGGAAAAAGCGGCAAAGGCGCTCAGAGCTCATTGATGGATTCCCTTCTTAAGCCTTCCGCGACTGCTGCAAATCTCTGTCGACCAATCAGCGTTCGATTCGCTCACTGAAATGCGGAAGTAGCGATAATTCGTTTGTGGATTCGATCAAAGATGCAATTTAAAAAAAAATCAATGTAAAGTGATACTATTCTGCGCGTTTGAAAAATGTAATCTAAAAAAATAAGTACCGCAGTAGCTTTCAATCATTGTCAAATTATCGGCGAAAACAAACCTTCAAAATCCGATTCGCTCACTGAAATGCGGAAGTTGCGATAATTCGTTTGTGGATTCGATTAAAGATGCAATTTAAAAAAAAATGTAAAGTGATACTATTCTACGCGCTTGAAAAATGTAATCTAAAAAAATAAGCAGTAGGTTTCAATCATTGTTAAATTATCGGCGAAAACAAACCTTCGAAGAGGAAGCGAAATAATCAAAGCGATGCAAATAGACAAATCGGAGCGATTCCGATTCCGAAAAGTAATATGAACGGTATCAGAGTCGGATTCGCAGCATTATGATAATAAATCGCGGAAATGGATTCTCGAAACTGTAATTTACGCGGCCATCAATCTCTCTCGCTTCGATTCTCCAGGAGAGGCGATACAATATATTTGCGATGAGAAATTCGCCGGGAATTCGCCCGGAAGAACGGAGAAACATAATACGCGAGAGATTTTCTTCGTTCGCCGGTTGGGCGACGTTGCATTTCCATCTGCGAGCGATGGTTTTAACATGCTAATGCACAGTGACGAGCGAGAGATTATCAAGCGCGGGGAGCAAATGAAATCGCGCGGAGAGAGAGAAAGAGAGAGAGAATCGTGCGGCGGCGGAATGAGCGTCAGTCACTTGTTTTCTCCGGTGAATGATGGATGCGCGAGAGATCGAGGTCGGGCTGAACGTGTCGGGGAGCCATTTCCATTCCGCAGCGACAGGCCAACGTTGCCCCGAGAGTTACGGACAGACAGACACACACGCGAGACTCGGAAACTCCGGCGAAACGTCGCATTTTACAATTTTAATAATCGCAGCGCTGACACGCGGAGCCAAACGGTTTTATCGCTCGACTTGCACCCCCAGCGGGTTTCCAGCGCGAAGCCTATGCGAAATCATCCACTCTATTAATGATGTTGAAGTTTGCATCGTTGGAATACAACGAAAAAAAAAAAAAAAAAAAAAAAAAAAAAAATGGACTGATTGTAATACTATTTTAGCGACTCTAAAAAGTCATTATAACGATCAATCGTTATAATAACTGAAAAACTAAAAAGTCATTATAACGATCAATCGTCATAATAATTTTTTATAATCAATAAGATCCATTGGGTTAATTAGAAATTTTTTTTTTTAATTTCCGATGCTTTCCAACGATGCAAACTTCAACAAAATCCCTATTATAAATTAATCTCCCCGTCAACCTGTGACTAATTTTTTTTTTCCGATTGTTCAACAGTTGGCCGGAATTAAGCGACCATCGCCGGAGCCGGCAGACACGGTAAACAAGAACCAGAAGAAGCCGAAGGCCCAAAAGAAGAAGAAGAAGCGAGATCCGAACGAACCGCAAAAGTGAGTAAAAATCTTTTTCGCTTTCGTCTATTCTGATATTTTGCTACGATTTATTTCTAGATCCGGCAGCCCGACGACCATGACCAGAGTTAGAAAAATAGAGAGAGGTGAAGGAGGGGGGGAAGACTGAGAGACTTCAACGTTTAATTGCGATATTCTCCACGAGTATCGAGTAACGCCCTTTCTTCACGTCCAAGGAAACCCACCTCGAAGCTCTCTGCCTCCTTTTTCTCTTTTTTTCCCTCCGCTGTCTCTCGCCGAGTTATCTGCGAAAGAATTGCGCCGAGAGGAAGAGAAATCGAGAACAAGACGGAGAGGAAACAGTCGATTGTTTCGCTTTAATGGAGTTACAGGATGAGGGAGGGAACGCTGACTGGTGGAGCCTCTCTCTCTCTCTCTCCTGCTTCACCTCCCCCTCGTTTCTCTCCCTCTCCCTCACTCTCACTCCTTCTCTCTCTAAGTTATTACTGCTGTGAATTGGCAATTACCGTTATTGTTGCAACCCCGTAAATGTAGGACATGGGTCCAGCTGCAGGAACAAGCAGCCGCATTACCGCGTTGAAATAGCTGCTATATTTGCGCGTATACATGCGCAGCAACGTGCAGCACCGGTCGGTCGAGGGGAGGGAAAGAAGGAGAGAGACGGGGAGAGAAACTCGCAGCCACTCCAATTCTCCGTGTACACACAATGTATATACACACGTATATTCGGATACATGTATACATAATATACGTATAGTAATAACGGCGCAATAGTTGAGCTAGATTACACCGACTACGGAGCTCGGATTAGCGACGTCTGCGTTTCAACGTCGCTCACGGCTTCTGTGCTCTTCGAACGAGATGGGGAAGACGAATTAAAGCCGACGAGGCGAAAAGTAAATTCGGGGCCTGATTTAATAATTTATTTCGCTATATTAGGACTCTAATTTTTTATTTTATTTCTCTTTGACGAGGCGAAAAGTAAATTCGGGGCCTGATTTAATAATTTATTTCACTATATTCGGACCCTTTTTTATATTTTTTTATTTTTCTTTAGTATTGTTGAGAGCGAGCGAACGTTTTATCGTCTATTCTCCGCGTTTGAGTAATTAATTTGAGTCCGGCGTTTGCTTCACCTGCGAAATTTTGCAATAGTCGGGGAATGTTTCTACCGACGCTGAAACAATTGTTAGACTGTGCCGTTGGAGCTGAGAGGGAGCGCGGAGCCAATGAACGTGAATCGGAGCACCGAGGTTAATAAACGTCGTCGTTGCTGCGCCGATGGAGCGTCGAGAAAACGTTAAATGCCAGTTGCGATAAGGGGCGCGAACGCTACGGCTCTTTGTCCGTTGGCTGAATCAATGGGGTATTACGATGGGAGCGCGATATTGCGTTACGCGCGTTTTGCTTTCATACACACCGTACAATCTTTGTGCGACGGAATAAATTTCCCTTTATTTCACCGATTGATGTTCATCGAATTATCTCACTAACTGATTTTTTTTTTTCCTTACAGACCTGTCTCAGCGTACGCACTTTTCTTCAGGGACACACAGGCGGCGATCAAGGGACAAAATCCGAACGCAAGTTTCGGCGAAGTATCGAAAATCGTTGCGTCAATGTGGGACGCACTCGACACTGAGCACAAGAACGTAAGGACGACGAATTCTAGTCGTAAGGGTTGGGAATCAAAATAACGAATGACCAAAAAGGGAATGGCCAAAATAACGAATTTAAAAATGATGGACGTCTGAATCTAGAATAACCATCATTACGAAATTTGCTATTTTAATCATTCGCTATCTTAATCATTCGCTATTTTAACTGCATTTTAATAAAATGTGGGGTCAAAATACCGAATGATCAAAATAACGAATGGCTAAAATAGCGAATTCTGTAATGATGATCATTCTACATTTAGACGTCCATTATTTTGGCCATTCATTTTTTGGCCATTCGTCATTTTGATCCCCACTTATTTTTAGAAACAAAGTTGTCTACAATTCGCTCTGTAATTATAGTTTTATAATAATTACTGCATTATTATTTAACGTCACCGGCGCGAAGCAAAAATAATGGGAAAATGTATTTAATGCATCGCTAATGTAATTCAGGCTCCTCTTTTCAATATTCACTCCATTTATCGCAACATTTCGATAGAAATGAAATTTATTTTGCATCCATTCAAGAATTCGCTCACGGTTTATAAATACCGCGCGTCATTAGCGTGACATCACAATTGCAGAGCGAATCTCCGCCAGCGTCAAGTTTATTTTTAAAAATAACGGTAGATACCGCAACGCCGATCTCTTCGACGGTTGTTTCTGCGCGAAGACGTCGATATAGTTGTGCGGAAGCCGCGAATAGAACGGAGAAAACGGCGCGAGGTCGGCGGATAAGGGTAAGTGATCTCGCTGGGCGATATCACCGGGAGTGCGCATAACGAGCGCGTGAGAGCCGATAACGCGGCATTATTAATTGGTAATTAGATCTGGCGGAGTTTACGGCCAAACCCGTAAATGTATCGAGCGTATAAATCGTGCAATACTATACGTTGCAATTACCGTCTCCGATAAGTGCAGACAGAGAGAGAAAAAGCGGAAAAGAGAGAGAGAGGGGCAAAGCGCAACACTCAGCCCGGACAATAAATAATAATAGCATTGAACGATAGTGATAATAACAATCGGGAAAAGTATTTATTATCCACTCGCTCGGATCAAATGGAGAGAGCAGTAATTTGCGCCGAGTTGACACAACGAAATTGATTGAAATAAATTACTTTTGTTCGCCCGTTTATTTTTTTTACTGCCAATCGTTGCACCGTGGAAATTGCGAATTAATATTATTTCACGTGGAGTGGGGAAATATAATCGGAGGGTCGAGAGAGGGATGTATTATGCAATGTAAGGACGAAAGTAGAGAGAGTAATTTCGAAGCCGTACCCATCAAACTCAAATTTAACTGTGTATGTTGAGCGCCGGAGCGCGGGGGGCTCGTAACTGTGGATGGAATCTTGATTAAATTCCTCGTTTCAGTTATTCAGAGGAGGGAGGGGACGGGAGGGGAGCACTGCGAGGCGGAGGCCAGGGATTTGGGTTGTGTATTCGCTCGGGCTCGACTCTCGCGCGTGATATTGCTGCCTGCGGCGAACGATAGAGAATCAACTCGCGAGAACGAAGAAAAAGGAGGGAAATTCCGTCGACGACGATTCTTTTTTTTCGTCTCTATCCATTTCTGTAATTTTTTTAGGATTCGTGGCTCGACAAAGTTGCGACGGTTAATTAAACTCGATTTATTTCGGAATGGTGATTATGTATTCTCGGAGTTTGATTCTGATTCGAATAATGGTTTCTCTGAACAGTGCAATGCATTTAAATTTAATTTTTAATGCCTTCTCGATTCCAACAAAATCTCTGTGTTATCAGAATATTTTTTTCCGCAACCGGAAGCGATGAAAATAATTGTTCAATTGAAAACTATCCTTCCTCAAGAATCCATTAAAAAAATTATAATTGGACAACGTCTGTAAGCAAATCAAGAAAACCGTCGGAGTTTGTAAGGAATGCGAATTAGCATTTCTTTTTTTTCCTCGAGGGGAGCTGGAAGTGAAACATTAACAATTTATCGTTGTACTTAGTATTTCCTCCGAGCGGAAAGAGGAGAGAAAAGAAAATAAGAAAAATGGACGCCAACGCGAGGTCCATTCTTGCGTCGTTAGGCGCCTCGGTAAAGCGACTTTTGAGTTGCATTACTCGAGTATGTATGCAGTTCCACTCGAGTTATTCCGCTCCGACGAGCTCGTCTTTCCTCGCTCTATCTAACATATTCTCGTTGTGTTTATTACCGGCTTCTTCCGACTCTGAACTGAGCTCCGTTTGAGCTCCGTTTGAGCTCTTCGGTTGTTACTGTAATACATTTACCTTTGCTGCGTTTACTCTGACTTGGGTATAGTTATTAGCCTTTGCACTCGTTTGACGAGACTTAGACTTCGTTGCGGTAAGATTAGCGCATTGTTTTACATCTTCTTTTGCCTAATTTTTATTTCTCTCTCAACCGGAACTGCCGACTCCATAATCCACTGTAAAAGTAAAACAGAACATTGACTGCAGCACAATTTCACTGCAGAGCAATTTTCTAATCACCGACTGAGAATAAAATTAACCATTTGTGTTCAGATTTTTTTCAGTTAAACATTCAGGTCTAAAATTTGCATGATTATTTTTTGCAGGTGTACAAGAAGAAGACTGAAGCGGCGAAGAAGGAGTACTTGAAGGCCCTCGCAGCGTACAGAGCATCAGTGGTGAGCAAGGGAACGGGCGAGAGTGAACACCAACCTCCGCCGCAGCAGCAACAGCAACAGCAGCAGCAACAGCAGCAACAGCAGCAGCAACAGCCGCAGCAGCCGCAACAACAGGCGCAACAGCAGCAGCAACCCGTCCAATATGGCGGATACGGCGCGTACCCTGGCAATCCAGGACCCGGAAACGTCGCCTACCAAGTCTACAGCCCTCAGCCCCAACCGCCGTCGCCGCAGCAACATCAGCAACAACATCCGCAGCACCAGCAGCACCAACAGCATCAACAACAAATGGCCATCAAGAAATCACCGCATCATCTCGGCGGAATGCAGGGAAACGGTCAGCAGCCGCAGCAACAGGTCCGTAATTACTTAATCATCCGATCCGAAACGATTAATAAACCGGTTAAAGCAGCCGGACATTCGTCTCGGCGATGTCCATCGGCGGTTGGGGAAAAAAATTACCATTCATCGGGTTTCCAGCATAAATTAAAACCCAGCGAATTCGCAGCGGGTTTTTGTTAAGTTAGAGTCACGCGCCAATTATTTTGCATCCAAAGTCCTTTCATCTCTGTGATTATCTCTGTCGTTTACGACTGTTAAACGACCACTAATAACGTCGCCAGTCGTTTGAATTATTAATCATACACTGAAAAGGCTGTACTGATTTTTAGTTTCACGAATCAAAGATTAAAGTGTATTATTTGAGCGTAGAGCGTTTATTCTGTAATTCACTTTCATTGGAAAGAAATAATAAATCAAGTGGAACCAATTGATGAATGCGATATTTTCAGAGAGTTTCAAATGTCGTTCAAGCGCAAATAGCTACCAAAATCCTTTGGCTTTGATTATCTCGTCGCTCAACTCGACGAGTGCAACGACAAAGTCCTCCCCTCGTTTTCGCGCTGCAAAACACCGGTGTACGGACGACTAAACAAGCAATAATGATGTTTCAGGGTATGATGGGGAATCCAATGGCGCCACCGCACATGACGCAGCAGCAACACATGCAGCAACAAGTATCGCAGCAGCAGTACATGCAGCAGGTCAGTGAACTTGCCCTTCGCCTGACGCTGCTAACAGACGCAGTGGCAGCACCAATCGGCTCGACGCTTTGTATATGTGTCCCGAGTAGAGCAGACGACGCACGCAACGCGTATCCAACATGCTGGTCTTTTCTATAATGCGTCTCGGGACGTCTCTTTCGTATTGTAACAGCGAAAGAGAGACAAAAAGGAGAAAGACAGAGAGAAAAATAAAAGGAGAAAGAAGGAGAGAAAAAAAAGGAGACAGAGAGAGAAATAAATAGATGGCAGAGTCGACGGAACGAGCGTTAAACAGCGGGTTGCATTAACGGAGAGATTGCGTTAAATTACGGGGCAATTTTGAAGTCTCCTCCGGACATTAGTCAAAATGGCTGCTAATTATCCTCCGCGCTGTTGTAACGCACAACGAGCAGCGCACTTCGATCTACGGTAACGCGGTTTGCAAACCCCGACAAAAAGTCACGGTCGTCGACGTTAGGTATGCACGACGAGAGAGAGAGGCTAATCTCGGCTCTCCATCGGTTGTCTCGTTGCTGGTGCTGCTGTTCATGGTTTCTCTGTCTTTCTTCTCTGTCTCCGTGCATGAATCTCTCGCTCGGTCGCGCGCGGCGATAATGCGAGGCCGTCGTCGCTTCTTCGAACAACACTTACTTGTGTGTGTATTTGTTATTGCCGGGAGAATAAGGTTTGAGCAGCTAAGCGGTTGTCGAGAGAGTCTTATGGGGTTCGTTGACCGGTGGCGCAGATAACGCGAAAATCGCTGTTCGGGAAGGAAAATTACCGAATTTTTTGTCGTGAATTTAAATCGCGACATCAATCTTAAGATTGCAATGTAACTTTTGCGGATGTACATTTTTTATTAGGAATCTTTTACTTGAGATCAATATTGAGCGGTAATATCGATCATATGAGCCTACATAATAATTCCGGTCATGTGACCGTAAAATACCAGTCACGTGACTGCAATGTTCGCCACTGGCGGACGCAGAGAGAGAGAGAGAGGATTAAGCGGAACAAAAATGACCGACACGAGCGTCGTTGACATTCCCAACAAAGTATTCTCCATTATTTGCTTACGATCCGTCGGAAGTTACTATATAGTGAGTGATTGACCACTTCCGGTTTGCTATTAGCGTCTCGATACAACGGCGAAGAAGTGTTAAAATGTAATAACGCCAACATAACCTCAAATTTTGTTTATCCGGCGTTGCGACTTTGTTACTGTTCAGAGTTTTTTTTTTATTAGGCGAATAAGTTAGCGGATATTGGCAGAACGAATTAGTCTGTAGATTTATTTTATTTATTTTTCGAGTTTTTTTTTTATTAGGCGAATAAGTAAGCGGATATTGGCAGAAAGTAGTCTGTAGATTTCATTTCTTTTTTTTAAATAGTATGTTAATTTTTTTTTTTTGATTTTCAGGTTCCTCAACAAGTGCAGCAAGTTCAAGTGCAGCAACAGATACTGCACATGAGTCCACCTCGCGGAGATTCCTTGTCGAGCCCTCCACCAGTCGGCGGAAGCCTCGGAATGGGAGGTCAGGGCCCGCCGTCCAACTCCTGCATGCGCCATGGGTGTCCTAATCCGGCGGTGGCCAACAGCGAGTGGGAGGACGAGTACTGCAGCAACGAGTGCGTGGCTAGCCACTGCAGGTTTGTGTAAGCATTTTTTTGGTGTTTGTAATCGATTTTGGTAACGTCAGGAATTTTTTTAATTTTTTGCAAGACACTCCGACAAAGAGCTCAAGATTTATCTGGCTCGCGGTATCTGAGTATTGCTTAAAACCATAAAAAAATTAATTGGCTGATTAATCACATGCCTTGAATTTTAATAATGCAACATTTTTGTTATTTTTTAATAGTGTGCTTTGTTTTTTGAGTTTGGTTTGAGTTTGAATGGAAAATAAATAGTAGTATTAAGGAGGAATATTGCAGTTTTTTCAATGAATTTTTTTTTTATTACAGAGACGTGTTTAACAAGTGGGTGTCATCGAATCAAAATTCGCAGCAGAATTTTTCAACGGTGAAGTAAGGCGAGCGAGCGACGAGCGCAGCTGCTTCGAGCCAATGAACGGAAAATTTCGACTACTCGAAGGCCTCGCAGTTTCGGGGCCTGTTGTTGACCCGTTAAGTAAGATAACTTTACACAATACATGTACATAGGTTAGCTAAAAGTGAGAGTTCTGATTCGCTAGGGACAATCACGCATCAAAGCCTGACACGAGACTGGCTCTGAGAACTGCGAATTCAACCAATGTGCCGTTTCGGCAAATGGGCAACCTGACTGTGAATCAAGACACAAATGTTGTTGTTTCGTACGAGAGAGAGGGAGAGAAAGAGAGAACGAAAGAAAGAAAGAAAGAAAGAAAGAAAGAGGGAGTTTAGTTTCTCCGAGTAACTTACAAAGCCTTAATAACTGAAGAAGATGATAAAAAAAAAAGAAAAAAAAACGAAAGAAAAAAATTGTTATTTCCGTCGAGAATTGAGAATCGCACTGAGAGATTCCAACTGCGTATACGTGCATCGTCGTCGCGAGACGTTCGCTGAGAAATTCGCGTGCAACGCGATTGTGTTTTTCCCCGTTGTGCTGTCCTCGCCGAGTCTCGTCCGATTTCAAAATGTCGCGCGAATTTTATCCTCACTGTAAAACACGAAGCAAAAAAAAACACTGTATCTCGACTTGAAAACGCGTATGATATGATTTTTGTTTATCTTCGTTTCCGAAGCTATTCTGAGTAAAACGTTTGTGAATTGATCTGCGTTCTGTTGATTGTCTATCCGATAACCGAAAATAATTCGAATAACGAGTGGAGTACAATAAGCGCGACGATTGGTGGCCAGCGAAATGACGACAATTACGACGACGATGACGACGACAGAGCAAACGAGAATATATAATGCGACTGTACAGACCGGAAATATCATTGCCGGTCGATGCATGTTTCATCTTCAACGTTGAACTAGATACATAAGAGGAAGGACTCCACTATAACAAATATGCATAAAATTCGTAATGTGTATATAATATATATCGCGTAAAAGCAGTAAAAAAAATGTCCGCGACTGAAATACGCACTCGGAAAAAAAAACACGCGACTCGCGGATTCGACATGGACGTCTGGTTGCTCTTATCGCTCGGCCGTGGGTGAATTCGAATTCCAAATATACTGACCCACCCCCGATATCATATTTATTAGCTAGCTAATAGCGACAGAAAAAAACGTCTCACTTTGAACGACAGACAGAAACATCTTTTTACGGATATGAAAAGCGCGATTAAAAAAAAAAGGTCGTCCCTCCCACGATTTGATATTCGTTATGCACGGAGACTCAATCAATCTGATACAACCGTTTGCTGTCACGCAAAGAGCCCCAACTGCTGATCGTCAATTTTAATCCGCGCTGTGTATTGTACAAAACGAGGAAAACTACCCCCAAACGTTTTGCGTTCGAATTTAAGTTTGATTTAAGAGACACGAAGAAGCCTTGGGATTTGAAAGTCAATAATATCTCCCAGCGTAGCAGATGAAGCGATCCGCTTCGACGTCGTCCAGCGGATTCGAGGCCTGTGAGGACATAGAATTAAATTCGTGGCGGAAAGAGCGACGAGGCTCCGGCGTTACTTATTTTTATATTACAGTCAAACGGCACCGAAATCCGTAGGTCGGAAACACCTTAAAACAGCGGTTAAAAAAAACGGTGCACCGTTAAATCGGCAACACAACTCACACACAGTCATGAATTTCACTTTATACGCTTTTCAATGTACGACTTGTGGAGAGAGAAAAAAAAACAGAAACGCAGGAGCTGCGTATTGCAAAACGGCTGAGTCAAGCGGTATTTTTCATTCTCGAGATCGTGCCGAAAAAAATCACGTAATCAGACTTCGGAGGGAGATTCACTGTGGAAAAAAAAGAGACGAGTTGCGAAGATGCTGCGATGGAAACTTGTTGATTCGCGCGTCGACGAGAAGATTTTCGAATAGTTTTTTTGTATCGAAAAGGAGAGAGCGAGAAAAAGTGAGAAGACAGAGAGACGGATGCGTCAATGGCGCGCGAATTTTGTTGGATTTTTCAATTAGTTTATACCTTTATTAATTCGGATATGGGCTCTGAAATGACTACGGAATGTTTTAGCACTAACGCTTAGGATCGTCTCGGTTGCGAACTGCTTTGCGAAGGGAAGCGACAATTTCTACCGTAGAGCGCCCTGGTGAAATTATATATCGTTTTCATTTTTTATTACTCCGCTGTTTTTGATATATTCGGACCCTATTTTAGACCGAGAGGCCGGTCCTACATTTACTTTCGAGACATTCTGTATATGATATAACTATTGAAAGCAACTATATTTTCGCGTTTGCATGAACTTATCCTCGGAAAATGTGAACACGACGATTCGAAAACAAAATTATTAGCACTTACGGCGCAAGCCGCTTTATTACGAATGAAAGAAAACGAGTAACCATTCTCAGATACTTTGCTCGTGTTTTTCCACAATTTCTCGCTCCAATGACACTCCATTATAATCGTTGGAGGGAGAAAATTGTCTCAACATTTCATGCAAACGCGCAGACAGTTCTATTATTTTATTCCTCTTGTTTCTAATATTCTTATGTAAATACATAAAATATATTCTATAGATATTATAGGTTATATAATGTATACATAATCAATATTGTATTATATTGATAACGATTTGTGGTATATTAAAAAATATATATATACACACATATATATATATAGGATAAACAAAAATATAATTATTATTGATTATTGCGTACAAATAAGATATTGGTTATCAACGTTTGCCAGAAGAGCCCCATTACATAATAATGGAGCGAGGCGCATAAGTTATCACGAAGAAGAAAAAAATACAAAATATTACATAAAACGCCCTCCCCGCCCTCTGTTGTTAATGTACAATCCCCCCGACACGAAATCGGCACGATTTTACAGCATTACTCATAATTGCATAAACCTGTAATAAAACGATAAAAAAAAATCAATCTAGACACTATTGAGCATATATAGTAGTAATAGCACTACGCATCAAATGCTAATATGATGGTGATTTGCAATGAATTTATGTTCATTATTATTTGTTTTATGTACAAAGACTTAATTAAACGATTTCAGTCCCAGCAAACGACTTAATCTTGTTGTGCTTTACTATCCTACGGCCAACCTTGATCCTTTCGAATTGGCTTGATTAATTCGTACGACGGATCCGCCTTCGACGGCACCGAGATTACCGAGTCTGTGTAATCGTCCGAGAGGCTTAAGATTACGGACGTAGAACGCAATCTGCGAGCGCAAATCCTAGTTCGGTTCGACATTTTTCAGTGCAGACAGTGCTAATTAAAAAAAAGAATCGCTAAACAAAGAAATTCATCACTCGAAGTGAACGTGATTGGAGGTACAGGTAACTGGGGTTTAATTAAACAACACAGCGCTAACACAATGACTATACTTTTATTTAAAATTAATTTAAGAGGTACATTTATATACATAAAAAATGTATTACCGATATAATAACTACGTAGTTATACGTAACATAGACATTACTTCGTGCTCATGTCTTAACATAGATTTGCATCACTTATTTATTCAATATATTCAATGTAGCTTATTTAACACGAGTAGTGTATCGGTATGCTACGCATGATTTTACCGGAATGTCGTAAGTTTCTGTCGAGGCTGAAGAAGACCCAACGAATTGAATATAATAATTGGTAAGATTTATACCAAAGTGGTCGGTGTGGGGCCCATTGAGTGAATTCTACGTCGACCAAGGAGACAGCAAATCGGTAGGCCTTCTGTTAAATTAGGACGAGAATTCCCTGACGCGTTGCGTCCCTCCTAACGTAATTTCCAATGAGACACACAATATCGTTTTTTTTCTATCTTTCTCCCTTCCTTCATCCGCCACGGGTCTTATTACTGAATAACAACTGCAATTGGACTCACGAACAAGAATTACACGCATCTTCCTCGTTCTTATGAATCATAAATAGTTTAAATATAATATACATTATTTAATTATACGATATAACACTTGTGGCAGAACGTTTTGCACCTAAGGTAAGTGTCCCAATTCATGACCTGGTTTTTTTCGATTTCTTTTTTTTTTGCCGCCCGAATCTCGTTCGGTACTTGAAACTCTGTTTTTTATTTCCAAGGATATCGAATTAATAATAGTTAGGAAGAAAAAAAACATCAGTTCCAAGTGCTGACATTTACGTTGAATTCGACTTGCAGCGAAGTATAGACACTTAGACTGATCACAAAGTTTCATAGCTACGACCCGTTAAATACTTATGACTCGTTATTCAAGCAGTCAGTTACTCGGGCATTAAGGGGGGGGGAGGGTCAATAACGGGGACACGCACCTCGATCATGGTTTACATTTAAAGTGCTTACAAATTCCGCTACTTTCGCTACTTTTACTTAAACGTCGGCACGATGTATACACACATAGGCTTGCGCTTATATATAACGGATCCGTTTATTTTTTTTTACCGTTTTTCGTTTTTTTATATTTTTTTCCCTCTACTTTTCGGATACTTTTCTAGGGCAACATACAACGGACATCTGAGATTCTTGGGGATAGAACAATTATCCGCATCCACAATATACAGTTGTACGATATACATATTTTTTTATATAATAATAATAATATATATGTATATATATAGATATATCTGCTTCTTTTTTTTCTCGTATGTCAAAATCTATAGAAAGTATCTTCTTCTTTTTTTTCATTCGTTTATAATAAATTTCATATATCTTCATTTTTCATAAAATGCATGACACAAAAATAAATGCTTGTATTTTTTTCAATTATATTTTCTCCCCCGTTTAACCCCCCCTCCCCTCCCTGCCCCTCCCCCCAGCTGAGACCCCCAATATACTCTTGATTAACTGTACTTTAATTAACTTTTTACAAAGTATCACAAAAATCGCACCAGCCTTTGTTCGCAGCAGAAAACCGAGTCGTCGATGAGAGATAAGGAGAATATATATAAGCGACAACGTCTGAAAGGTTCGAACGCTCGCTTTCGCCGTTGATTCGCCAACGGAAAACGGCGACCGACTTGCCATTATTTTTCTCACGACAGAGACAGCCAAGCGAACGATCTCCGCCGAGTGTGCTTAGCGTTTGAACTGTTATCAAATCGACTGGGACACAAAATTTTCCTCGGTCACAAAACCTGGAAAATTATCAAACGCGTGTCAAACGCGCTTCGCCAGCCTCGCAATATTTCTCTCATTACAACCGCGTCCCGCGAGTAAAAAAAAACAAAAAAAAACAATAAAGGATACACGTGAGAATTTCCGCTGCTTGGGAATAAGCACAGTTAGAATGTTTTAAGCGCGAGTTCACTATCCTGGAGCAAACAAAGCGCCAGTGTCCAGCACAACGCGTACAACGCATCGCCCCTCCGAGCATTCGATGCCCGAGGAGCGAGTAAACCTATAATGCTACTAGTGTCTTTTATAAACCTCAACATTCGCACAACTCTTAGAACATATCCGTCGGGGGCCGCGTGCAATCTGTACAACATCTGTGCTCTCTTATATTTCGCGTGCCTTCCCAATTTGCCAAATTTGGGGCCCGAAAAGCCGGCGAATAGTAACGTCGCGGATAATCGAAGCGTTTCCGCATTCCCGACACGCTTCGATTTTCCGCGAGGAGACACTTTACGCGACTCGCGAATTTTTTTCGTTGGTCCGTTCGTTAGGAGTGCTTCGAGTGTTTTTTTTTTTTCAATCAGGTCTCCTCGGATCATTCGTTGTGCTTTTAAGCTTAAGACACAGATTAAATCAGATACCTGTTGAACGTAGCTCTCTTCGACGCGCGATCAGGCGCTTTTTTTCTCTCGGCTTTAACAGCGGCCAAACACTAACGTCCGCACGGATTTTCATTTTTTTTTCGTCATCGTCTCACGATGGAAAATGGCTAAAGTTGTCCGGAAATTCAATTATCATCTCTGTATACACAATTCGACGCGACTGTCAAGTCGCGTTTGTTGAGCCCCCGCGGACAGCAATTTTTCGCGGAGGGAAAACACATTGTACAATTTTTTCGTTTCTCTTTTCTTCTGCAAAATTTCGATTCTCCCGTGAATCAATTTTTATCGCCGGATGTCGGAGATCGTCTGCGCGACGTCGAACATCCAGAGGCTTCTTCGATCTCATCCTCGCTCTTTTTTTATATACTTAACAATCTAAGAGTACGGTTTGCGAAACGATATTCGTCGTACTCAGAGTACATCGAGTATCAATTATTTTCGTTGCGTCGACCATCGCGACGAAAACACCTTTGGGTTTCTTCTCGCCCGAGCTTTTTTCGTATCGATTTTACGAGTGTGCTCCGTGGCTCCGTCGGCTGCTTTTGGCCGCGCCTTTCTCGTCGATCCGCGTCCGCCGACACCGGCGGAACTTTCTCTCGTAGTGGGAAGTTTAATCAAACGATCGCTCAAATCGTGGCGCCAATTTGCCTTCACTTGGCCTCGTCCTGCTCCATCGGCTCCTCCGAAACTTCTCGGGAATGTTCTGGCGTTATTCTGTAATGAACGAAACGTTTGCGTTAAGAGACCCGCGAAATTCTTGAACGGAACTACAATTAAAAAATAATGCGAGAATACTCACGAAAGATTGGTGGGTTGTTGCATAGAGAGCGAAGCCATTGCGGATACAGTGTCTATTTCGTCGTGTTCCTTCTGACTCGCCTTCAAAGCGCTCATCCCCACCGTGTGCGCCGCCAGTTTGACGCACGGCCAGTGCGACATCTGAAATAAATAATAAAGTCCAATAAATACGTCAGTCAGACGCGAATTTCATTTTTCCGAATAAACGCTGTTTCACCGAAAAATTTTACCGACGAATTTTTTTTTTTTTTTTTTTTTTTTTTTTTTCTGATTCTACGTCTGATTCTAGAATGGCTATCATTACGGAATTCACTATTTAAGCCATTCGTTATTTTGGTCATTCGCTATTTTCACCCCCACCCCTTTTATGGTTCTCGCAAAGATAATTAATGTCATTTGGCATTTTTATCCGATGGATATTTCTCAAAAAAGCTCACCTGAATGGCGATGGTTTTCTGTAGCGTGTCGATGGCGTTTTGACAAGGTATCTTCGTGAGTTCCTCGTCGCGAAGCGGACTGGGTTCGTCCCCAAGAAGCGCCCGAACGCATTCCTGAGCGGAGTCGCAGATCGCCGCGAGATCGTAGCCGCCCTCGAGAGCGAGGACGACCTTTCCGTCCGCTAGCTCGAGAAGCTGCTGCGTCATGTGACCGAAGCACGCGGGGCTGACTTTGTAGCCGCCGAGAGGCGCTGGATGACCGATCGCGGCGTCAAAACCGGCGGAAACGATCACCACGTCGGGTCCAAATTCCTTCGCTATCGGCATGACGATCGTTCGGAAAGCTGCGAGATACTCAGCATCGCCCATTGGCGGATTGAGACCGCCGGACCAGGAGACGTTGACGTTGTAGCCGAGACCTTCGCCGGCTCCGCACTCAGTCGGTCCACCGGTTCCTGGGAAAAAATTCCCATCGTCGTGCCTGTGTATCGACAGATACAGGACTCGGGGATCGTCGTAGAACATCTGTTGAGTGCCGTTTCCGTGATGAACGTCCTGGAAAAAAATAACGAGACGCATTCGTAAATAGGATAAAATATAACAGCGGAAAATTCGACGATTTTTCAACATAAACTGGTGAATTAAATTGCTTACCCAGTCCAAAATCATAATCTTCCTCGTGTCCAGTTTCTGCTGGAGAAGCTTCGCCGCTATCGCGACGGAATTGAAGAAACAGAAGCCCATTGCCTGATTCATCTCGGCGTGATGACCTGGAGGTCGAACGACCGCGAAGCCGTTCTTGATGTCGCCCATGGCTGCTTTGAAGGCAAGATCGACGACGCAGCCGACGGCCATTCGCGCGGCGGGGGCTGTGTGAAGCTCGTTCCACGTTGTGTCGGAGTCGACGCCGACTCCGCCGCAAGGTAGCCTCACGAAGCTCTTAATCGGCAACTGAGAGAGCTTGGACATGTCCAATTTCTGACGGTTCAGAGGATTCGTTCCTGTGAAGATAAAAAACAACCACGTTAAATCGAAATTTCTTTGCAATCTTCACTAAGAGAACTCGTTTTAGAACAGTTTTAGTGACTGTTCAGTGATTATTATCACTGAATATGAACTATGAAAATGGTCACAATATATATTGCAACCATTTTCATAGTTGCAATAAATATTTTAGGACAGATTTTTTTTATTTGCTTTAACTTTAATAATATAGCTCCAGCAGCTATAGTCCCTTCATTTCCGTAACCATTAATTTTTGTACGTTGTATTATATAAATGTAGTAGTGTGTTTGTTGTGTTATAAAAAAAAATCACTAAAAACCTTACCGAACAAGAGCGCATGGGCCTCGCTGTGACACGTCTGAATCTCCTCTAGAGTAGCCTTCCTCGATCGCACGCGATCGCATCGCTGCAACAATCCCGTCTCCGAAAGCCTCGCCCAGACGCTCTGCAACCTTCCGCCGTGCTCCGGGTGTCCCCGGACAGTCTCGCCGCAGACGCAGGCGTGCTTCAGCATCAGCGGATCGTAGGCCAGGCCTGTAGTCGGCCGGTGCGGCGAGCCACGGGTAAACACGTCCCCGCCGGTGCTCTGAGGTCCTTATTCACACAAGCCGAATTATTCGTCATGGGTCTCGCTCAGAAAACGGAATCGGAGGGACAAACGCATCGATTTTACGAAAGGTCGAATCGACTTTGCTCCGCCAACGAAATAGAAATCGGAAGCGCGAAGGGTAATTTGCAATAGGAACGAAACGTTCGATTCTGCCGAAGCAGGAATCGACGTTCGATGGGTCGAAATCGACTTTGCTCCTCCGACGGAATAGAAATCGAAGGGCAATTCGCGATATGAACGATACGCTCAATGCGCAGGTCGCGCGAACGTCGATTCCGCCGAAGCAAAAATCGACGTTCAATGCCTCAGCGAAGTGTTCGTCAGGGACTCAAAAAATTCGTGCGGAGCGGCGCTGAGCATACCTAAGTGGACGAGAGGACTCGAGAGCGCCCTGGAAAGTGGTCGCGCCGTCTGCGACGATCTGCTCGGTACGTAGGCCGGCGACTCGGCGACCTGGAGCGTGTGACGCATCATCAGATCCCTCTGCTGCTGGAGAAATTGCTCCCGGTCGCGTTGCTGCTTCGACATCTCGCTCTCCTCCGGCAGCTGCTGTTGCTGCTGCTGAGGCTGCTGCTGCGGCTGCTGTGGCTGTTGCTGTTGCTGCTGCTGATCCTTTTTGCCGGTGAGATCGATCACCTCGGACTCCTCGCTCTCGGCCGCCTCGTCCAGCTGATTCGCCTGACCGCTTCGCGAGCCAACGCGCGTCAACACCGTCTGACGTATCTGCTGCTTCAGATAGTTGTGAGCCTGTTGCTGATCGTGGAGCTGCTTCTCCGCGAGATATTCTTCGTAGTGAGTCGGCGGGGCGATCATGCCGCCCTGGAGCATCGGATGGCCGAGCGGCAGCGGCGCTGATTGCGTTCTGCCTGTGAAAATTTGAGGGAGGGACGTTAGTAGGGTCGGTGAGGTGAAGGGTGGGAAGGGCGTTCGTTGCGCGCTGCGATTTGGAAGCGACGTTTGCGTCGGTTGAGAGAATGGAAGCTTCGATGTTTCTGGGCTTATTTTTTATTTTTATTTTTTTATTTGTGTACCTTTTCGAAAGGGAAAGGCAGACGAAGGATGGCTTCCAAAAACGAGCGAGGCAGCGAACGGAATATTGTTGTAGGAAAATGAAAGAGTGAACATACTACCTAAAGGCCGGTGACCAGCCTTATGCAGTCTCGCGTGTGCCACTTGTGTGTCGGTTATCGGCGAGCCGTACATCGTGCTGTGTCGGCCGCCCTGTTGCTCCAGATTTTGCATTTGCTTGTGAATGTAAGCCGGCTCGCCCTCGATCACAGTCAGGGATGGGTAGAAGGGCAACGTGCCCGGCAACATCTGACCCGTCAGCGGCATTCCCAGTCTCGCTGTGAACGCGGCTCGGACCTCGGCCTCGGAGACTGGTGCCAGTTTCGTGCCACTCTGGAAAAATGTATGGAAATATCGTTAATAATGATTGAAATTAATTTAAAAAATATTAATATGTTGATATAATATTGCAGTACACATATAAGATGCAGTTTTACATGTAACATGGCAGTTCGATGTTTAATATCGCGAAATTTGGCAGGTTGGCAGAAAAAAATATAGTTTTTTGCGTTTTTCTCCTCGAATTTTTTATTTTTCGGGCAGACACCTGTGATTTTTGGAATCAGCGGAAAATTTCCCATCGGATAGGGTTTTTAAACTTTGCGAAATCGAAAATTTTTTTTTCGTCAAATTTTGGGAAAAATGGCAAGGGGTACCCCTTCTAAAAATTTGCGATTTTTGAGGGTCAAATTTAAAAATCTGCGAAAAATCGAAAAATCGAGATATCGCATTCCGCCTGGCGGCATTTTCTTCGTTGAAGAGTTTTCTTTCGAATGCAAAAAGAAAATCTCGATTATATTGATCCAAAGAAAAATGACACCGATTTTAGTAAAGTGCCAAAATTGGGAAAAAGTGAAAAATCGTTTTTCGCATTTTTCTCCTCAAATTTTTTATTTGTCGGGCAAAAACCTATCATATTTGGAATCAGCGGAAAATTTCCCATTGGATAGGGTTTTAAAACTTCGTTAAATCGAAAAAAAAAATTTTCGCCAAAAAATCGACAAGAATCCTTCATCATTCTTCCTAGTAAATAAAATAGTCTGTGATTGAATTACCGAGGATGAACTGGATGGTACGTGGGGTATGCCCAACGAAATATTTGGCATGGACGGCGAACTGAAGAGCGACAGATCCGAGAGGCTTCCCTGCTGGCTACTGCTCGTCAGTGGACCGCCGTACCGCGTGTTTTCGCTCTCCTGGAAACGCAAACAACAGTTAACATTGCAACGAGCCCTCGAGGCGAAAATTTCTGAGGATAAGTGAATTCCAACATGTCTCTCACCTCCTGAATCGGTGTGTTGCTTCCAGCTGTCGGACTCGCTTGCGAATTGTTCACCGTCGGCGGCGAATTAGGCCCAGACTCAGGATTGCTGCCGGAATCTAGAAAACATTCCCCGAGTCACGGTTAGCGACGAACGATTCGAGAATTTCCATCGAGATGCTACTGCAAACAACCTCGTTAAACCGACGACAAAATAATGTCCGCCGAGATCTCAATCTCCGAATTTTTACCGGCCCCGTGCAACGGTAATTAGATAATAACGATAATTACGATAAACGATAAAATATCGGATATACATCGGGAATATCGGATCACTCTGTAACATCGTGTCTATTCGATATATAGATCAACGAAAAAAAAAAAGCTCAACGTGTATGTTAATAATCTCTTTTCATGCGGTTACTTGACACTGGCAAAATTCAATTCAACAGTCAATTAATAAAAAATAAAAATAAAAAATGAAACAAAAAATAAAAACAGGTGCAACAGATGTAAACTTAACGGCCAATGAGGTTTTCGTAATTTTCTAATCGAAGAGTATAAATATTTAATTTATGAAATACACAAGGAACAAATCATCGTATGGGAAAAATAAAAACAAGATTTTTTTTTAGATTTTTTTTTTTTTCGCAGCGGATTCGTTCGGATAGAAAATTCCGAACGATCGAATCGCGCGATTGTCGCTGTAGATAGATAAGGGTAATTAGTATAGGACGTACTTGCTAGGAGTGACTTCCGCTTGAGATGCGACAGTAGTCGATCCTTCCGGCGGGCCGTAAGGGGTGAGTTTCGGGACGCTGCCAGGTTCCGCTCCATCACACGCTGCTTTAGTCGCACCTTCAGCAGGTTCGGCTCCGAGGCTGGCCAATTCAGCCGGTGTTAGTCATCATACCAAAATTACGAATACACCAGTCGTGCGACACGACTGTCACACACACACGCAAAAAAAAAGAGAAACAACGCACACGCGAAACGCACAAACCGTATTTATAATTCGAAAAAAAAAAAAAATCAGATAAGCGATTCGGCGATCGATCGACGTCCTTCTTTATCTTCTGCCAATCGAGATTCGTATCGAGTATTCGTATTTATCGCCAGAAATGACTTTGCACAAAATAATAATCAATAACAAAAAAAATTAAATTTCCTTTTTGGATGACACAAAATGTAGCAGCAATTTATTATAAAGACGAAGGACGTCGCTGGGCCACTCTTTGGATTAAGGGCATTTGCTTTGGCACTCTCCAAAATCTCCAAAAAATTCAGAACGCGTTTTTGGCAGAGTATTCGGGTAATCAGTGCAAAAATCACAATCGCGTACTCGCATCGCCATAACTCTCATAAAATACCTCTTCTCTATTTTTTTAATTTTTTAAGCAATATTTTAATTCATTTTTTTTAGGAGTTTGGCGACGCCAGATTCATGCTTTAGTAGGCGGTTTGTTTTCTACTGAATACAAAATATTCGACAACAAAAGTCGCACACGGTTAATCTAATTTTTTTCTCAGTCTCTATTCACCTGTCTTTCTGAGTGGAAAGTCATCGCCGAATTTTTCCTGCAGCAGTTGCGGCATTCGATAGGGATGAGCGGCGTTTCCGGTGCTTCCGGACTCCGTTTGCGGTTGAAGCCTGCAAAAAAAAAAGGTTGTAATTACGACGAATCTGTGTGGCTGTGGTTTATTGTGGAGAAAGAGAGAGGAAAGGGGAAATATCATTCTCGTGCACCAGACGGCTCGGTGCTAAATGGATAACTGGGCCAGGTTGTGCTATTATCGTTGTGTGTCGACGGCACCGACGTCGCGCGTCGCGCACAGCGACCGACGAAATCGCTGAGTACAGAGTTCTATTAAAGCGCCGAGCGTTATAATTCGCGAATCCTCGATTCTTCATCGCTTGCGTCAAACATTGATAAGACGGTCCCCGACCCCCGCGCGACGACTGTCGGATGCGCTCAATTTAACTCATAAAGCAATTCGCGCGAGGCGCTCGGTTGATTAACGCGATTACGATCGAACACGGGCTCGTCGATTATCAACAGATTATTCGTTAAATCGGTAAGTGAACTTTTGAATGCTCGCGACTTGTGTCGGTTCAATTCGTTCATCGAGCGTCTGTCATTCGAAGGGGCCTGTCGCGCTGATTTCCTGAGAGGCGTGATTAATTTTTTTTATCGGTGACGAAAAATCGCGCGAAATATTCCACGCGGAGGTGTTTCGATCGTGTAGAAAAAATGATTGTGTTCCAGGATTGTGAAAAATCGACTGCTTTACTATAGGATTTGTATCGATCGACCAAATGGATCTGTGTACAAAAAAAATTGTATTCTAGGATTGAAAAAATCTACTGCTTTATAGGATAAGTATCGATCGACCGAATGGATCTCGCGAACCCGTTTCCCATTGGCCACACGTGTCTCGCGAGGCCCGCGCCTCGACCTCCCCTTCTGTCGTATACACAAACGATACGCGATCGCTGCACGCATTTTATAGCGCACCGCGAGCTCTCCGAGCACACAGGATCGTTACCGACACATTACCCGAGACGAAATCGCGCCCGCGGCCAGAACGATCGATCGTTACGCCGATTTGAGCCGTAAACGCCGCGCGCTCGAATCGTATTATCGTAAAACTACATTTTTTCGTTACACGGTTACTGACACGATTCACACTCGAGATAATATTGTACAACGTCAGTTCAATTGGGGAAAATGTTTATGCGCGATAACGCGGGTCGTTAAGTCGCTAATACGAACGGGACGCTGGTAAATCAGTCTCGCCACTTGATTTTCGCGTAGTCGGATCTGACAGTGGTTTACTATTTTGATTTTTTTCCTGTCATTAAAAATAACTTAAAAAAACGATCTGACAGTGGTTTACTATTTTTATAAAAAAAAAAAAAAAACGATCTGAGAGTGGTTTACTATTTTCATTTTTTCCTTTTCATTGAAAATAACTAAAAAAAAAAACGATCTGACAGTGGTTTACTATTTTGATTTTTTTCCTGTTCATTGAATATCACCTAAAAACGATCAAGACTAATTATTTGTACCCTGAACATTAAAAAGACGTACAATTTATTCCCACGGTATGTGACCCTTCCTTTACGAACATAATTATCACTATTACATTAAATACTCTCGCGATGACAATCGATGTGTGTACGGAAGGGGAACCCTTAAATGGCTCGCTGGACGGGGGCTGACCGAGCCAAAGCCGCGGAATACCCGGGAAGAATACGTGTTGCGAGGCACGTAGGCCACGATGAAAATTCTGCAGCGTGGCGATCCTCGCAAGTTCGAAGAGAGCCTCCCGAGTACGAGGAAAGAAGGAGGAGTAAAAAGGAGAGACGTCAGTCGGCGGTGCTCCGTTGAATTTCAATCGCGTCGGGGCGCTTGACCAAACCCGCCGCGCCGCTCGCTTCCTGTTTTACGGCTGGTGCATATCCACGTTCGCCCCAGGAGCGACTATCGATCGCGCGCGCGAGAAGTCGCCGCGCGTGTGCCCCACTACCCTTTACTCTATACCGCAATCTCGGTAACCTTTTCATGGCCACAGCCAAGCGGAGCTCTCGTCGCTGTCGTCGTAGTCGTGGTAGTTATAACGCTCGGTGCACGGTTACTATTCGGCGCCCGGAAATTCACCGATTGGCTTCGCTCCAATTAGACAAATCTCCGACCGGACGGTTAGGGACGAAAGCCGAGTTTGCAATTTCCCCGCGCGACGATATTTGAGACGTGATTTCGTTGCCGAGGGCGAGTTTCGCGGCAATTAATCTCGCAGTCCCTTTCCTTGACGTCTTTGATTATGAAGTTTGGATCGTTGGAATGCAAAGAAAATAAAAAAAATTATTCCAAGGATTCTAAAATTATTCTAAGGATTGTAAAAAAGTTATTTTTATGATTAATCGTTATAATAACTTTTTATACCCAATACAATCTTTTGGGTTCATAAGAATAATTTTTTTTTTTTCTAATTTTCGTTGCATTCCAACGATGCAAATTTTAACACCATCAACTCCGAGCGTTAGGGGAAAAATTCGACTCCAGGTTTCCTCGCAAAATCCATGGGGATTTTCATGAGGGTCCAAATTCTCGTCGTCCGGACTCACCAGCTTCTGTAGCCGGGCGTTCCTGGCCCAGCGCCGTTCGCCGCGACCGCCGCTTCCCTCTGCATCTTCTGCACGAGGAAACTCTGCAATAAAATAAAAAAAGAATCATTAGAAACGAATAAAAATTAATTTATCAAATTGTGGATGTCCTTTTAATAATTAATAATTACCCTAACACGCTGCTTGACCTCCGTCGACGCATTTGCACTGTGATCCTGCTTATCCTTCTTCCTCAGGGCTTCCAGTCTCTCCTTCTCCTTCATCTGTTCCTCCAACTGTTTCTGCTGCTCCCAGACCTGCGAAATATAATTAAAATATGATTAAAAAAAAGGAAGGCAAGGCGTTAAAAATATGGGCAGTCTTCTGTCAGTCGTGGCGACAATGGCGAGACTTTATCTCACCGCTGAATATACGAAGAACGGTATTATTATGTTTTTTACGGAAACTAGTTTTGTTAATTATTTGCGTTATGAGAAGTATCGTTGTTAAACTATCTACGTACGCTCGCGCGCAGGCAGAGTGGCAGAGAGCCTCTGTTTTACGATCAGCCATTCACTAGCTCGAGATAAGCCCTCCGGAGAGTTCGGTTTACGACGGCAGATAACATGGGGAGGGGGGGCCTTATCAACCGGCCGGAATCTAAACAAGCACTTATACTATCTTTAGCCCGTTGACGCGGCTCCGAACCTTCCCTTCCTCCTTTGCAACAATAAAACTCCGTTGCTCGACGCGAGACGCGGAGGAATTTCGTTTTTCCGGACATCCGTCCCCCACCTTTTCAACCGACAACTTTCGACATCATTTTCCCTCCCCCTTCGCGCGAAAAAGTAACGCTGGAAAAAATATTAAGACGCAATTAATCAACTGATTATTTTCAATTATTACAAATGTCTGAACTGTTAAAAAAAATTTGTTACATTTTCGTCTCGATAAAAAAACGGGGGACGCTGGAAAAAAATACCAAGGCGCAATTAATCAATTTCAATTAATAAAAAAATCATTTCCAATTGATAAAAAATTTGTGAACTGTAGAAAAAAAAATCTGTTACAGTTTTGGTTCGATAAAAAAAATCGCCGCGTCATTTGCTTCCCGTCCGCGGATGTCAGCGACCTGTCCGGGGCGAAATGAATCGGAGCGGTCGTATCGCTGAGATTCCTTCGCGTGTTCGATTGCCTCAGCGAAGGAGTGAAAGAAGAGAGACAAGGACAGAGAATCTCGAGGCTCTCACAGCTGTGGCCGGGATACTCGGGCGCTCGTCTCGTGTCTGACCATTCCGTACTTTTCCACTGGCCGAGAACGTTATACACAACTCCCAACACTGCGGCAATGTTGCTTTATTCTATTCGTGTAATCCATCGTCAAACGCTGTGGCAACAAAGCCATCGATCCATCGATCGCGTTTCATATGCAAAAAGGTGTCCCCTGACTAATAATCTCCCGCGACAAATATAATGCTCGGATTTTTCAATGCTCGGTGATAAAAGTCCCTCGGCTCGCGCGACAGACGCTCGTCGTCTGTCCTCTGTTCCCGATCTCCGCTTTTAGCCTCGTCGCGTGAATTATAAAGCATACTCCGGGGGGAGAATTGTGAAAGATGCATTGTCGGTGGTCGCACTCGACAACTGAAATATGTCCGATTCGCGTTGGGTCATTTTTGGCCAATGAATTCGATCGAAAGTATCGATTGAAGAAAATTGGAGCATTTTGCGATGGAAGTAAAATATGAAATTAGTCAACGCTATTTTTAATACACTGAGATCATTGATTTTAAATAACAATTATGATAATAATAATAAATATAATAATAAAAAATATTATCATTAATATTTGCTGATTATTTTTATTACGATAATCACTGTTACTGTTATTATTATTATTTTCTTATGGTGTCGAAATGTCTATGAGAAAAATTTGAAAGTCACGCGCACAGCGAGAATGACTTAGCGGAAAGATTCCACCTTACACAAACGGCCTTACTTTTCTCGCCTGGGAGATTAATTCTCGCGCACGAGAATTTCATTCCCTCCTCCGCGACGTGTTATTTTTGTTACGAAGTCGAGACTTCGGTAAAACGCGAGCAATGTAGTAACCAACTATTTCCACAATTTTTTTTCCCTGGATGACTCAGCCCCCTTCGCGAAATGTCACGAGAACTATCGACTTCGAGGAATATATTTAACTCGCGGCGGTTGATACTCGGTGCGCGAAAAAAAAAAAAAAATGTTCCTCCGGACTCGAGTGGTGGTTTTAACTATATATAGGTCCGCGTATATAGTCGTACGGATATATAGGATATATAGGTACACGTATGTATTCTATATACGAGAGCGGAGCACAATGAGAGAGACTCGGACGACGTTCTCGATACAACCGAGAACGTCGCGCGTATCATTGGCATTGCAAATAAGCGGCAGCCGCAGCTCTCGGCGAGTTTCGCCGCGCGCGGCGATTTCCACTCGCGGCGTTGCCCGAGGCGCGACCGAGACGATTAAGTAGGGCCCGGAGCGGCCGCCGCACAAGACACAACGTTTGAATAGCGACGTTGGCGAGATCTTGAAAATTAATCGAGCCAATCGTCGTCGCGAGACGCATTTTGCAGGAGCTGCGCGATTCTCATCCCTTTTCTCCGCATTAAATGACATATTTTTATTTAATTCACCGTTGCTCTTCTTTTTTTATATTTTTTTTATTTATTAATTTTTTTTCAATTTTTTTGCTCGCAATTTGCGAGATTTAATGTTGTGAGATGTGACCAAAATGTCGGTCACAGTTAACGATATATCGGATTATTTATTGTGAGAAAATGACATATTTTTATTTGATTCACCGTTCCTCTTCTTTTTTATTTTTTTTTTATTTATTTCATTTATTTTTTTCAAATTTTCTGCTCGCAATTTGCGAGATTTAATATTGTGAGATGCGACCAAAATGTCGGTCACAGTTATATCAATATCTCGGATTATTTATTGTGAGACCAGAGATTGGCTATCGCGACGTCTCTCATTTTTCCCGGTGCACGCAATTCCGCGACGCAGGCTCAGTGAACCTCGTCCGCCGTCGCACGTGCCAAACGCGTTGCGTTATCTTCGTCCATTATATGTATATACCATACTATATAGATGTATATCTATAGGTGGACGCCCGAGGTGAAAGTTACCCGGGTAGCCCAATTCCTCCCGCTGGAAAAGTTTCCGCGTCGCGGTAACGGGAATCAAAAGCGTGATCGCAAATTTATTCACACATCGCAGACGGTCCGAATTATAAATTATTCTGTATGAATTATCCTGATTCGCCGGACATTATTTTTATTTCCTGCATTTTGAATCTCTATTCCTATACATGCATAATAAAAATATCTATCTATCTTTTTTTTATTTTTATTTTTTTTATTATTTTTATTTACATGCGCTTTCCATAAATTCGAATATCGATTAAGTGTAAAATTCTCGACCGCGTATAATTGTTTTATTTTAATTTCAATTTTAAATTAGCTCGTTAACTGTTAATTTTTTTTTACAAGTAATCGATTCTTTTACGCATCATTAAATTTTTTTTTTATTGATCTATATTCGCTCGTTTCAGCTCCGTCGTAATTTCTCGCGTTCTCCTCGTTAAATAAGTCATAAACCGCCGCGAAAACAATGGACAACTACCGCGCGTGCGCTCAAGGATCAAACGCGCGTCGCAAAGCACGTGGCGAGGAAAAAAAACGATATCGCGACATTTCCATAGACGAGACATTGTATCGATGCAAAGCAGATAGCAGGGATCGAGTGCACTCGCGAACGACGAGACGCGCGACGTCTCTTCATTGATCGCTAAACGACACTGCCAGGCCGCGCGACCGGCTATAACACACCGCGCGTTACACGGTGTCAATAACCCGCAGCGTCACGACCGGCTCGAGCGTCGAACGGTGTCGTCAATGTTTATCGCCGGATAAACGCGATTTTACGGCGAGTTTCGCTGCAGCGACATATTCGAGATAATTTGAATTTTGACAATTCTCAAATAAATTCGATTCTGTACATCTAATTTTTTTTCCCGGTGAAAAAAAATTCAAAAACAATTTACGAGATAGTTGATAGTAAGATAACCAACATCCGTTTCTTTGAACCGGAAAAAAATCACAGCATCGATGATTTATTTTTTATTAGAGATGATTTGAATGACATTTCAAAAATAAATCCGATTCCTTTAATCTGATTTTTTTCCCTGGTGAAAAAAATGTAAAAGCTCTTCACGAGATAATGGACTAAAAATACAAGAAAAATACAAGATAACTAATCCTTGTCTTTGAAGCGGAAAAAATCACAGCGTCGATGATTTTTTTTTTTTTTATTGAAGATAGTTTGAATTTTGACATTTCAAAAATAAATCCGATTCTTTGAATCTGATTTTTTTTTGCCTGGTGAAAAAAATTCGAAAAACACTTCACGAGATACCGGACTAAAAATACAAGATAACAAACATCCGTTTCTTTGAAGCGGAAAAAAAAATCGCATCGATAACTTTTTTTTTCATCCACTTTTACACCGAGCGTCAAGGACACCGGGTAACCGCGTCCGTTTACCTGGATTGTCGTGTGTATCGCGTGTCCGCGAATAAAAAAAAAATATATATGTGCCACCCACGAGCGCGGAGTGATTGACACACAGCAGCGGCGGCGGCCCACCATCGGCAGTGGCAACAGCCACCGAGCTGCTTCGCCAATCGATAACCTTTGAGCCTCCGGTGGGTTCTATTAATAGATGACGCGGAGAACAGCCGACGGGGGGCAAGAGCAACGAGCGAAATAGGAGCAACGACGAGGAGCCGACTCGGCGGTTTGCATCGCGCGCGGCCCACGTGAATGGCTCTCGAAACGAGCTGGGCGTACCTGTCAAAATCCGCACCAACCAATTGGGAACGAATCTGGGACCCGATTTATAGGACCATATTATTTTTATTTTTTTTTAATTTGGTTTACAGTAATTATTTCGTGATTCGTAGTCGCAGAAAAAAAATTGGAATTGAATTAAAGGGATTTTTAAAAGCTGCTAGGCTAAACCTTTAAAAGGGTAAATCGCAACTAAAAACCCTTGTTTAGTTGATTAAAAAAAAAATGTTGTCGAACAATTTGTCAGAAATCGTAGATCTGGCCGCCGGGCCAAAAACTGCCCAAATAGGGGTCACCGTAGATTAAACAGTGCTGCAGCGCTCATCACGACAAACTGTAGGACTTTTTTGAATATTTAATTCTTATTTACTTTTTATTTTAATAAACGGACCCCCGTAGACCAGCAGACGCACCTGGAAGGTGCGGCAGGTTCTGTTCTCTACCTCCTTCTGTTTTCACAAGTTTTCGCTGCTTCAGCGAAGCGACAATTTGAATACTAAATTTTGTACGTAATTATTTATCGAGCAATCGCCCATCGCTCTGGTGATTTAATGAGATCAGAATTAAACTTTGAACAGATGTCATTGGCACTCAGAATACGAGAAAAAAAAAGTGTATATGTATATTTGTGGATTTAGATACGAAAGAAGGCGTGAAATGAGCGAATCGAGATGCATACGTCACATGTTTATAATTAGATTAGCATATTGAAATTATGAAATTAGTCGAATGAAAAAATCATTTTTACGTTTGAGTAAAATAAAAAAAAGAATCTTATTCAAACATATTCCGAATGGCGAACATTTTTTTTTTTTTTTTTTACTAGACTGACAAGCGGATTTTATTTTATTTTAGCGAGTGTTTTATTTTAAGTCGACGCATTCTGCGACGTTGAATTGCATGTTTTCACTGTCGCGCGATATGTTTTTTTCGCCGCTCGGTAAACACACGGAGCGTCATCGCAATTGACGCGCAAATGATACGATAAATCGAAAATCAAGAGTTACGATGACTCGGCAAACTATTTCTGACGCTCGCGCCGCCGTATCCGCATTTATACGCTTACGCATTGGCGATAATTCCGCGCGACTCGCGAGAGACAGAGACGGAGCTATGCGAGATAAAGGCAAAGACTTACGTGGCGATTGTACTATGACGATACGACTCTACGATTTTAGACGACAAAAAAGGAAAAAAAAACACGCTCCGAATGTCAAAGGCGACAGCCGACTACGTGCTGCTCCGTTTGTAAGCGATATCAGCCGCTACGTAACTATACAAAGTGCAACTTCGAGCGAAATTAACCAGATTGCGGAAACCGAGTCGATTAGATTAATCAAATTAATTGTAGACTCGCCATGGTGAAAAAAAATGCTCATCTGGCTGAGGATTTATCACCAACGAATTATAATTTCAATAAAAAAAATGTAGATAACGGAAATTAAATAAATTGCTCGAAATAAAAAATGTGATTATTGAAGATAATTTTTATTACGTGAAAAAAATAATTGGGGTGGAAAAGATGAATTAAAAAATATTGAAATAAATTGGGAAAACAGAAATTGCCACTTCATTTTGCATTGAGCTGAAAAATTCCGGAAATTAAATAAATTGCTCAATATAAAAACTGCGATTACTGAAAATTATTTTTCATGTGAAAAAAATAGTTGCGGTGACAAAGATGAATTTAAAAAAATATAAAAATAAATTGGGAAAACAGAAATTGCCACTTCATTTTGCATTGAGCTGAAAAATTCCGGAAATTAAATAAATAGCTCAATATAAAAACTGCGATTACTAAAGATTATTTTTATTACGTGAAAAAAAATAATTGCGGTGAAAAAGATGATTTAAAGAAATATCAAAATAAATTCTGAAAACAGAAATTGCTACTTCATTTTGCATTGAGCTTTACTTAAAAAATGCTCGCAATTCCAGCGGATCGTTGGCCAACCAGATAGTCTCGTCGCTTCGCGCTATTCATAGTGGCGGTAAATAAAAAAATTAGGGACGCCCGCGCTGCGCACGTATAACTCAGTGGGAGGCTCGCTCGCCGCTCTAAACTGCTATCTAAGTCGGGTCGAATCGTCTCATCGGACTAAAGCATTCGAGACACGGAGCCACGCGAAGAATCTGCCCGCGCGAAATTCAATTAAACTCCGCGTCGTCGCGAAATGTGACTCATCGCAGAGTTCGCGAGTTACACAAGTCAATTGACGTTTTTTTCTTTCTAAAAAAAAAATCGTCCACTTTACTCCGTGTTGACGCAGCGCGACAATTGGGCTTCTGGAATCGCGAGCTTCTGTAACCCGAACTGACTCTCTGAGTCACCTGAAATATTTTCTCATCTGTCGCGATTGAAAAAGTCGAAGAAAAAAACTAGTAATAATAATACCTTCAATTGATGCATCTGCTGCTCGTGAATTTCGGCGAGCTGTCTTTCCTGGGCGTGGAACTGCTGCCTGAGGATCTGCTGTTGAAGCTGGTGATGCTGCTGTAGCTGGAACAAAACCCAGATACCTCAAGGGTAATGTTCTACTTTTTGGGAACATTGGGAATTCGTAGTCTCTCTCACTTTTACCATTCATTCCATTTTTTATAACATTTTTTTATCACATAAACCAAACATACTTAAAAAAAATAAATTAAACTTTAATTAAAAATTGTATTCAAAATTCTAATTTAATTCCTTCAATTTTAATTAAATTTTGTGTAAATTTTAGAATTTTTTTTTTCGCTTAACAACGTTTGTGATAAAATTAGCATTGCAACCAGTAAACTTCGCCTTTGAGTCGTGAGAGAGAGAAAGAGAGAAAGAAAGGAAGTAGTGGGCAGTATGTGTGTACGTGAGCTTTTGCCAAGTGGATCTAACAATTGGGTACGTCCGCACAGGAATTACAAAGAGCAGAGCGAGAGAGGGTAGGCGACTGCTCCTGCGCCAGCGAGACGCTGCTGCTGCCCCGCCGTACACGTGATTACCGTATTGATACGCGACACTGATATGTACACACTCGGTACACACATGCGTTTGCTCTCTCCAGTCGTGCGACTCCTGGTTCGTACCGGTTAACAGCTGGAAGCCGCCGACTGAATTCGACCGAAACTACATCGGTCTAGACGACGCGACCTGCGTCGCTGAATTATTTCGCAAAAATTAAATCGAATCTTTTTTGCCATATACGATTAACGAAGGCTAAGAATAATCAACGAAACTACTAAAAAAAATCAAAATTTCATACCTATCAATATTTATATTTAAAAAAAGTATTTATATTGGAAAATTATTATTTACTATTTTTTTCGCAATATTTTATATACATAATTCATAGCATTTTCTGAATCCTAAATATTTTTCCCGTAAGTAAATCAAGCATTTATTTTGGAAAATTATTATTTAATATTTCTCCGCAAAATTCTATACATAATTGATAGCATTTTCTGGACCCGAAATATTTTTCCCGTGAGTAAATCGCGTTTTCACTGTAGCCACGCGATTAGTATAGTGTCAACGCGTCTACGAATGACCCCCGAATTATTTCAAGCATTTATTTTCAAAAATTATTATTTAATAAATTTCCGCAATATTTTACACATAATTCATAGCATTTTCTGGACCCGAAATATATTTTTCCCGTCAGTAAATCGCAATTCCACTGTAGCCACGCAAATAGTACAGTGTCAACGCGACTAAGTGTAACGTCCAGAAATTCGCGCGAATTATTTTCGCGAAACGCGAAACGCGAGCAGCGACTTCGGCTCTCGAGACTCGGACTTTCCGTGCGCCGCGGCGATGCAGTTGTGCAAACGCAAGTGGCGTGTGCGTCGCGCATATGCAGCGGAGAAAGCGTATTTACAGCGACACGCGATAACGAGGGTCAGAACAGAGAGAAAGACAGCCAAACTGACATTCATTAATTTCCTTTGCTCCGTTTCGATGCCAGAAGCGACTTTGGGCAGCGCACGAAATTTCCGCAGCGGTCGCCGGTTTTTCCCGCAGTCGATTTTATTTTACACGCTGCGGAGTTTGGCGCAAGTGTCGTCCGTCAGACGGACAGCCACACGCAAAGTGCAGAAATTCCTGGAGCCGAAGCTTCGAAATCGGTGCGAGCGAAGGTTTGTGTGTCGCGGAGCCTACGTTCGATCGATCGACCGCCCTCTCTGTGTGTCGTATTTATGTGTGGAAAGGACGGAGCGAGTGTTGTGTACAGTCAGAAAACCGGCGCGCGCGATGCCTGAAGGGATCGGCCGACGCCGGCGCCGACGCCGAGCGAGAGACTCGAGGACGATTTAACGGGTGACCTTGAACTTGCGCGCGCCGCGCGAAACGTTAGCGATATTCTATCGGAGCCGCCGGGCGAGGCAGGGAGGTGGTGGTGGGGGAGGAGGGAGGGGGGAGGAGGGAACTCTCGGAGCGATCGAAGTCGAGTTCTCATGAAAACTGCGGCACAACGGAACGTGGGCGGGGCGTGATGGCACAGTATTTTTTTTTTACATGGAAAATTAATTTTAATTTTTTTTTGGGAATTGAAATTTATTTTTGGAGCAATGAGGAGAAGGTCCAGCCTTAAGGTTTGGTTTTATTGAAGGAAGCCAACAGCCAAAATTCTGTCAAGATTTTTTTTCGAATTTTCATTTTTTTTTTGCCAATTAAAATTGATTTTTGTATCAATAGAAGAACCAGCCTTAAGGTCCGGTTTTATTGAAGGAAGCTAACAGCCAAAATTCTGTCAAGTTTTTTTTACCAAATTTTCATTTTTTTTTTTTTGGCAATTGAAATTGACCTTAAGGTCCGGTTTTATTAAAGGAAGCCAACAACCAAAATTCTGTCAGGCTTTTTTTCTAATTTTTAAGAATGATTTTTTTTTATTTTTAATATATTTTAGGCGCCGGTTTGTGGATGTTCTACCGTTCGCTCAGCTGTCTGGGCGATAAAAGTAGAGAACTCGGTGACGATACAACTCAGCAAACACCACCGACGATGAGACGCAAGACGCCGCAGTTGCAGGTAGATACAACCGACCTACTTTCGCTCTTCTTGTCTTATCGAAAAATCGTCTCGTTCGCCTTTTCCCCCTCTCCCCTCTCTCTGAGACAATAATAATCGCAGTTCTTAACGTGACAATCGTCGGTCGACTAATTCTCATCATCTGCACAGGTGCACAAGACCAGTCAATGTTTTCTCTGTCTCGTTACATTGAGAATATTAAAAAAAAAAAAAAAAAAAAAAAAAAGAATAATAATGAATGAACCCACATTAATTTATTAGCTTTAAGAACCAAGGAAATAAACCCCAATCCAAAAATCTTAATAAAAAATGTATCAATTCACAAAAAGAAATAAAAAATAATAAAAAATTATAGCTCCTCAGCGTTTATTCGTCTCGATCGCTAAATCCATCGTCAAAATCTCAGCGTGCCCCAGAAACCGTAATCTCTCTTTCGTAATCGCCTTTCTTTCTCACTCCAAGGCTACGAGATTTAAACCTACCGTAAATATACTCAGGTTTTAAATTTTTCTAAGCGTATTTAATTTTTTTTTTTTTTTTTCGTTTTTTTTAAATTGTTTATTATAGGTAAGAAAGTAAATTGCTACATTACCTCGAGCAGCTTCTGCTGAAAGATCCGGCCCTCGTGGCTCGTCGGATCGGCGGCGGTGGCGTGATAAGCGCCGGACGTGAGGGTGGCCGTTGCGCCGCCGCCAGCCCCGGCGCCGAGATCCCGCGGCCGCGACATCGGCGAGCCCGGCGTGTCCCTGGCCATGTCTACACACACGAGACACATGTCCGATAAGCTCGAGCCCGGGGATATAAACAGGGGTGCGTGGCCGCCCGTACCGTGCACGTTTCGCGTTCCGTACGGACTGAACGCGCTTCCGTGCTCTAACGAAACCTTCATTGTCTCTTGTCGGCTTCACAAAAAAAAAAAAAAAAAAAAAAAAAAATGCTAACAAATGTTCGACCCTTTTCTTCGGCCCACAACTTAATTTTTCACGAATTCTTTTTATTATTACTCCGTTATTATTATTATCAGCTGGTTATCATCTCTCTTGCAATGTCATTTGTCCAATTATAAAAACGATTTTTCGACGTCGCAGACATTCCTCGGCTGATTTATTTTTTAGGTTTTTCTTATCGTCTTCAGACGAAAAAAGAAAAATTTAATAAAAAATATTCGACGCTTTTCTCAGGTCCGCAATTTTATTTTTCACGAATTTTTTTTATTATTATTATTATTATCTGCTAGTTATCATCTCACTCGCAGAGTCAGTTTTCCAACTATAAAAATGATTTTTCGACGTCGCGGACATTCCTATTTAATTATTTATTTTTTTATTTTTTAGGTTTTTCGTCGCGAGAATTTTTCAGGACATGCAATGTATTTGAAATCAGCGACAAGACACCGAACTGGCGGGACGCGCGTAGATTTATCGCCGAAACGTCGATCGGGCGTCGCGGCGCGTATTTCATAACCGACTTGTGGCTTATCGCGCAGCGATTACGGCGATTTTATTTTCTCGTCGTCGCACGTGGCGCTTAAACACAACGACTGGGAGTCCCGGAATCTTTTGACGGTCAATTCTTCTACTTCCACTCGGTTTTTCCAACGTTGCGTTTTTGTGGTCGAATTTTCTTCGTAGTCGCTTTTCCAGTTCGCGTTTCGAGCTTTGAAACGTTGACCGCAGCGAAAAACAGTATTGCCACTCTTTTCTCAGGACAAGAAAAAAAAATAAACAGCGGTTAGCTCCGTTTTTTGGAGCAGTCCAAGGAAACCATTTCTTGCCTCGTCTTTTGACGCTCAGCGTCGTCGGAAAAAAACTGAGGAGCTTGAACCGAAGTTCAGTGGAGGAAAAAAAAACCGAAGCTTCCAATTCAGTCCAGTTGGTCACTCGTTTCTCGTCGATGATACGTAAACATCAACAGAATGAAGAAGCGCGAAAAAAAAGCGTCGCTTTATCTCGAATCCGGTTGGTAACGGTTTTTTTTCTTCTTCTTCTTCTTCCCTCCGCTTCACCGACCGTCGATAAACGTAAACAACAACAACGCGTCGAGTGCGCGTGCGCGAAGTGGGGGGAAAGGGAAGAGCGACGACGACGGCGACGACGACGAGCGATGAAAACGACTTTTTGCCGCTCACTTTGCGAAACCTTGTGGCGCGATAGTCACCGACTAAATTTAGATCACTCGAGAGATCGAGTGGAAGGAGACGGAGATACAGAGGCGGTGAGACTCGAATGAAACGACGAAGCGGAGATCAACAGACGCGAGGACGTCGTACGTTCGAAGTCAACTCGCGAGCAGAATATCTTCGGCGGGGGAAAATTGTCGCCGGTCGTTGAGACGATTGCAGCGCTTGAATTGCGTTTCCTTTGGTTCGATGCGAAGTGTTCAATGAATTTTCTTCTGCTCGTCGCACGAATCACAAAAATCCTTTTATTGCTTCCTGGGAATTTTTCGAATGTTCGCACAAAATAATTCCACACTTCCAGTTTTTTTTTTTTTTTTTAATTATAATAAAAACCCTGGTTTATTATTTTCGGCGTTTTGTGACGATTTTCGGAGTAGAAAAAATCGGCAGAAGCAGCAGGTTGATTGTTATTATTATTATCGTCGCTGTCGACCAATAAAAATCCTGCAACTCACTTTTTATTCCAATCAAGAATTTATTTTTTTATTTTATTTTATTTTTTATATTTTGCTCTGGAGTCACTGAAAAAATCACTGTCAGAGTATTTTCAGCGTATCGGAAATCGCGCGTCAGGAGTCAACGCGAGACTCGCGCTGGACGACGACGTTTATTATACGACGCGAGACACTCGCGTGCGCGCGACGAGAGCGGCGTTACGACTGCGAGAGCCCGTCGGACGTCGCCAGCTGATAATTCTTTGTAAATAATTCCTGGAAGCGCGGTGGAGGTGACGGTTTGCGTCGGTAGTGGGGACGACGACGACGACGACGACGCGTCGACGGGTTCGTCGCGTTCCCCGCGCGACCACCGAGAGAAGAGGAAACCGCGTTGTGCCCCCTCCGACATGTGCGCTGGTGGGGGAGGAGGACAAGTGGAGGGGGAAATACACGCGCGATAAATGATTTTTTTTTCTATTTTTTATGACATTGCCTGGGCTTTCTAACAATAATCTCGGTGGTTGCAATCGACTTGCGAAATATTTTTGTTTCGATTTTTTAATTCGCGGAGATGAGACACAAATTTTTATTATAATTTTTTTAATGAATTTTAGGGATGGGAAAAATTGATTGAATTACAGGTTTGGTTTTGGCGATTTCACTTAGCCTCGGACAACTCGCGAATTTTCGCAGTTGTTGGCCCTGGGTCAATTCGCACGTTTCAGGACGAGAGAATCCTGACGCATAGGCGCGCAATAATAGCAACGGAAACGCGGAGGCGCTAATTTCGCGGCGCTCTGCGATCACCGACGTTGCACGTGAAACGCTGCTCCGTTCATATACGATTTTTCGCTTCAACTTTGAGAGAAAAAAAAACCAATAATAACGATTTATGATTTTTTTTAACGAAGCGGTCGACCGAAAAACCCGGAAATTTAATTTGTGTCTGAAGAGCCAATCACTGGAAAAACGCCGAACCGCAATTTTTTGTTCCCCGTCTCATCTCCGAATCCACGTCGAGTGGGTTTAAATGAAAAACATCAATTCCCGAATTTTCCCACGTGTCAAACGTGACGAAAAAAATAATTGAAACGTCCGATTCCTCCGCCGCGAACAAATATCTTCGACCTCTGTGTGCGACCTCTGCGGTCGGTCTCCGAATGCGTTGGATTCCCTGGAAAATTGCTTCTTGCCTCAGCCGCTTCGAAGGACCATTAAAACAGGCGACAGATTCTCCTCTATTTTTTTTTACGGCCAACAGTCGAACCCCCATTATCTGCGGTTAGGTTGTCAATATATTCACGAATTCCATCCGAGCTGCCGATTTTTTTATTCCAGCTGAACGAGCGTTGTCAATTTCTTCAGCGACAACTCAATTTCATCTCCGATACAAAATATATTTTTCGCAAATTCGTTTATCTCGAATTTGTCAATTTTTCTGCGGTTCAATCGACTGTTTTTTTTTTTTTTTTTTTTTTCTGTATCAGTTCGTTTGCTGAATTCGTCGATCGGTTCGTTCGTTAAATTCACGTCGATCGGTTCCTTCGTTAAAAACGCGTCGATCTCACTCAGATCGTTCGTTGAATATGTCGACCGGTAGCCTTTTGCCGGTTGCCTTTGATCGCTTTCGTCGTCCACGTGGAATATCGAACAGGAATGCCGAAGTTATCGGTCGGGTTATGCGCTCGCCGCCGTTTATCCGTCGTCGCTGCTCGTGACGCGTCCACCGCTCGTTTTACAACCCACCGCGAATCGCCCCCCTCCCCCCCTTTCCCCTCCCCCTCCATCGACCGCTGCAGGCGGCATTTGCGCCGGATACGATAATTCGATAAGAAATCAGCGAGGAATGTCGCGCGGTATTTTTATCCGCGCGCGAAAACACAGCGGGCAATTTATTTTTCAAACTGGAAAAGAGAGGCGCGACGCGCGTCGGTATCTTTGCGAAATTGATCGGGATATTTAATCGAGGCCGTTTCTTCTCGGAACAAACGCGACACGTGTGCATTTTTATACTCGGCCGATATAGTTGTGTTGTGTTTGTGTGTCTTTTTTTTAACTTATTTTTAATCCAGTCATTTATGTTATCTGATACTTCCGACTTTTCTGAGAAATTGACGCGCGATTGAAATATCCGCGGAATTTGGTGAAACGGGTTTATCGGTTTTTATTTAATTGGGCGAATTTTTTGCAGAATTTAATTCTTGTGATTGATTTAAATGTGTATTTTTATTCAAATATTTTTTTTTAATTGAGCGAATTTTGTACAGAATTTAATTCCTGCGATTGATTAAAATTTTTAATTTTAATTTTTATTTTTTTATCAATTAATACAAATGTGACTCACCCTTTTGGGGCAGGTGGGTAAAGGCAGACGTGATTTCGACGTTCCTATAGCCCACGTCTTCTGAAACAGATTAATAATCGAACGATTAAAAAAAAAGTCTCCAATTGTGCAGCAGAAAAGTGCGAATAATGACATTCGAAAGTCATCCGCGTGTAAAAAAATGTCTATTCGAAGGACACTGCGCCGATCTCGTGACAAATTGTTGCGCGAACGTTGCGTCACGATTCGCAAACGATAAGGAGAGACGACGTGCGCCGTGGCGTTATCTCGGCGCTCTCGCTGAGAAGACGACGCCGGAGGAGCGAAAATTGCGTGATAACGATTCGGTCGAGAAAAAAAAATCGCGGCGGATCCCCCGTTGGGGATTTTCTGCCGCGCGCGATTTTCCAACGACTCTTCGAGTGGTGGAAAAACCGAACTCGGGATTCGCGAAATGCAATCTATTTTTTTTTGTGCTCAGAAGAAAACACGATCGTTGTCAACAATTTCAAAACAAACGTCGTCGAGTGAGGGAAAAAAATAGTACCACACCTACAAAGCATTAATGTGGTAGGAAATAATAATAAAACAATTCAAGAAAATGGTTTCATTCTTCCATATATTTTTTATTTTTTTTTGTGTGTTTGTGAGCGAAATAAATAGTACCACACCTACAAAACATTAATATGGTAAATAATAATAATAATAATAAAAATACAAGAAACTGGTTTCATTCTTCCACCTATTTTAAAAATTTTTTTGTGTTTGTGAGCGAAATAAATAGTACCAAACCTAAAAAACATTAATATGGTAAGAAATAATAATAATAAAATACTAAAAAATGGTTTCATTCTTTCGTCTATTTTTTTTTGTAGATGAAAACATCTAAGGTAAATATAAAAAAAATTCAACCAGTTTCGTCGATCGAAAGACGCGTGGACGGAGGTTCAATCCGCGACTGCGTCGTCGTTTATTTCCCCTCGCGAGTATATTTATATATCCGCGCGAGGTTCCTCGACATTAGCGTTATATCGACGCGCAGTTGTTCAACGAGAACCGGTTGGTTATTAATTTCAATCCGGTCCCCGCGAGTATCGCGAGTATCGCGTCCGCAGCGCGCGTATTATCGTTGCGCATGCGCGCGGATAAGGAACGGAGAAAAAAGGGCAGTTATAGTTATGCGTCTGCGCGGCGAGATCGCCGAGCGTTCGGCACAAAGTCATCCGGGCGCTATTTTAAGACCGAAGGTTGACGTAGTTAATAAAAAAAAAAGAGGCGAGGAAAAAAAATACACGACATATCGGTACATTAATCGTCGCGGCCTTCGCGCGGAACTTACGAGCACGCAAATAGCGTTTTTTTTTTTTTTTTCAACGTCGACTTCTCGCGTCGAGGATTAATCGACGATTCGTCGACGCGAAGCGTTAGAAACGAGCGGCGAAATTTATGCGCTCGGTGAGTCAATTTTTCCGCCTCGGTTGTCGCTTCACAATTGCGTTTGTATTTTTTTTTCCCATGTTCAATTGTATTTATCGGAATTTCCGAATGTGCGAATTTTTTAATACAAAGTGCAACACAATTCACGTGTTCGGTGATAACATTTTTCTGCAGCAATCGTTCATTTTAGAAACGAGCGGCGAAATTTATGCGCTCGGTGAGTCAATTTTTCCGCCTCGGTTGTCGCTTCACAATTGCATTTGTATTTTTTTTTTTTTCCCAAGTTCAATTGTTTTTATTGGAATTTCCGAATGTGCGAATTTTTTAATGCAAAGTGCAACACAATTCACGTGTTCGGTGATAACATTTTTCTGCAGCAATCGTTCATTTTTTTTTCACCACCTTCGGATGTACCTTTCGGTGTTTGACTATTCGATAATAAAATTTTGCAAAAATAATCGAATATTTAAACAACTGCGAGACGAGCGCGAAAAAAAAAATCGTCAAACTGTTTCAACATTACGCGAAACGTCGTCGCGGGTGAATTTACATTGCGTTTCGGTTGTTACCGAACGCTGTGAGGTAATTCAACGCTTTTAATTCCAAAGTCAACAGAGGCGGCGAAGTCAATAAATAAATTATCAAAGCCCCGCTGGGGTCTCGTGGGACACGCGGCGGCGGCGGCGTCTCCGACTGAAAAGTCGGAGGAATCAAATAAATTTTCGAATTAATTCGGCACACAGCCGCCGACGAAATAATCGTCGACGCGAGTGTTTTGACGACGGATATCGGACGCGGTGACCTTGAGACCGGCGCTGCTACTAATATCAAAGTTTCGACCTTGAATCCAATTGGTTATAACAATTCAGGCGCTGCTGCGCTTGTCGGGCGATATACACACAATATTTATGTATGTATATATATGTGAGCATATATATTGAGAGCGAGCGAGACGAAAAAGAGGACGAGTCGAGGCGACTGGTTCTCGGATTCGGGGAAATAAAATAAAGCCGAATTTGTCATTCATTCGGTATTCAGGTATTTTCAGTGCTCGCGACAGGTTGGAGGTTGCATTTTCGTGGGTCGAGTCAATAGAATCGGAGCGAAAAAAATCGCACACTATATTCAGTTTTTTTTTAGAAACGTCACTGAGTCAATTATTAAATTGGTTTCACTAAAATACATTTGCGTCATTTAAATATAAAAAAAATCCAATAGAATCGATAGAATAGGAGCGAAAAAAAATTGGACACTGTATCTATATATATTTTTGTAGCAGAATCGTCACAGAACCAATTATTAAATTGGCTCAGTCATGAATTTTTAATCACGTGACCATTTCGCCTGATGGCTAAACAAAGCCAATATCACATTACTAAAATATACTCGCGTCATTTAAATAAAAAAAAATTCCAATAGAATCGATAGAATTGGAGCGAAAAAAATCGGACACTGTATCTATATATATTTTTGTAGCAGAATCGTCACTGAACCAATTATTAAATTGGCTCATTCATGAATTTTTAATCACGTGACCATTTCGCCTGATGGCTAAACAAAGCCAATATCACATCACTAAAATATACTCGCGTCATTTACATATAAAAAAAATTCCAATAGAATCGATAGAATTGGAGCGAAAAAAATTGGACACCATATCTATATATATTTTTGTAGCAGAATCGTCACTGAACCAATTATTAAATTGGCTCAGTCATGAATTTTTAATCACGTGACCGTTTTGCCTGATCTCCCAACAAAGAAAATGTCACATTACTAAAATACATTCGCGTCATTAAAAAATAAAAAATAAATGTTGCAAGTCTTGAACATTTCGGAAATTCGTGCGAGTCATGAATTCTCGACCACGTGACAAGTCTGACCCGCGCGCGCTTTGTCAGGCGGCGAGTCACTCGGCCAGGAACGCAGAGACTGAGACCAAGAGAGCAGAATGGAGGGGATAGAGGCGCAGAGGGGGGAGGGGTAAGGGGGGGAAGGGACAGAGCAGCGCGTGGAAACGTTCGGCAGCGTTGGAAACGATCATCGGGGCACTTTATTCCCCGATAGAATCATAGTTCTAAAAATAGGTCCGTTCGCCGGCGACAAAGGTGTCCAACCAACGAGAGTCGTGAGACGAGAACAGAAGTCACAACACAACAAGCAGCGCCAACGAGAGGCGTTCGCAGGCGGCAACAGCGACTGCCACGCTTCTCCCCAGCCGCTGGAATGCTCCACAGGCGGTTCCCCGGCTAAAATATATATATGTATTACGCGCACGCGCAATGTGTACGGTATCTGCGTGTGAGATAACTCGCTCAAAATATATATAACATCGAATGCGAGCAAAAGACGGTCTCGCGACCGGACGTTAAAAAATGTGCAAATTCATCTATATTCGACTGGACAAGTTTTTTTATTCCCCTTCACAGGTCTCTTTATCTCTCCCACGTGCGACGCGATAACGATAATTGCACGAGTCGAAAAAAAAAGAGTCGTTAAAATAATCTGGGATCGCGAAGTATTTTTTGCAGGTAAAATATTGTCACTGAGTTGACAGCAATATTTCTGTCGGAGGTTTTAGCGGATTTTTTTATTACTGGAATTAATCGTGTTATTTTAATTCAATTTATTGTGTGAAATAAAAAAAAAGTTATATGCAATGTAAAAATGTTTGGCGTTTTTTTTTTTTTTTTTTTTTTTGCAAAATTGGATCAATGTCAGCGAAACGTCGTTTGGCGAAAATTGAATTGACGTCCAATTTTCGCCAAACGAAAAGCTGCGTCGTCATTTTTTCCATTCCCCTCAGTCGTCTCTCTCTCTCTCTCTTTTTCGTAGACCAAGAATAGAGTGAAAGAAATTTAAAAAAATTGTGTTATTTTGATTCAATATATTGTGTGAAATAAAAAATGTTATCTGCAATGTAAAAATTTCTAGCGTTTTTGTTTGGCAAAATTGGAGCTTCCGATGTATCAATATCATCAAAACGTCGTTTCGCAAAAATTGGATTGACGTCCCAATCTGTGTCGCCATTTTTCCCCATTCCCCTCAATCGTCGCCATCTCTCTCTCTCTCTCTCTCTCTCTTTTGTAGACCAAAAATAGAGTGAAAGCCGGGAAACCTGCAACGGCTCTGCGATAAAGGCCGTAAAAGTTGCGAGGCGCCGAAAAAAATTTGACGACCGAACGAACGGGTCGTGTCTCGGCTGCGGCGACGGCGGCGGCGGCGGCAGCTTCGGACGCGCCCACACGGCTGAAGAAAATTGACCGGCCGAGCGAGCGAGCAAGAGGGAGAGACAGAGAGAGACAGAGACGAGGCGTAACCGAGTAGGTGAGTGAGTAGAGCGCGGAGGTCAGTGCACGCCGCATTCCTTCGAGTCAAGTCCAAGGCTACGAGGGCTCGGAGCGCGCGCGCGCGCGCGAGCGATCCGAGCAGCGCCCGCAGGGGAAGAAGAGGGAGAAGAAGACGAAGAAGAACCGAAGAAGAGGGTCCCGCCGTTAGTTCTCCTGCTCGATTCTCGTTCGTGATTCTCCGCTCTTCGTCCTCGTCCGCCGAAGCCGCTGCCGCTGCCGTCGACTCTTTGGCTCGGCGCGTTCTCGGCGACTCCTCCTCGCGTGCAGCAGCAGCAGCAGCAGCAGCAGCGCAGCGAGACTGCGGCGAGTCTGGTCGGCGGACGCGACTTTTGCGCCTCCGGCGAACGCGAGGACCCGCCACGCGGACGGTCGACGTTCGGGAGGCCCTCCTTTCGCCTCCTTTCGCCTCTTTTCGTTTGGCTAGAGCTCACGAATTTTCTGGATGCGAATTTCTTCGGTCTGATGAAATATTCCGAATAGATGACAAGATTTGGAATTTTTTTATTATTTTTATTCTTTATTAAGAAATTTGTGAGGAACCTGTTGATTTATTCAGCCTTCGATTGGTCATTGGTCAGTTTGAGGGAAAAAAAATCGTTTTTTGCATTTTTCTCCACGAATTTTTGATTTTTTGGGAGAATAGCTGTCGTTTTTGGAATCAGCGGGAAATTTCCCATCGGATAGGGTTTTTAAACTTTGCGAAATCAAAAATTTTTTTTTCGTCAAATTTTGGGAAAAATGGCAAGGGGTACCCCTTCTAAAAATTTGCGATTTTTGTGGGTCAACTTTAAAAATCTGCAAAAAATTGAAAAATTGAGATATCGCGTTCCGTGTGGCGGCGTTCTCTTCGTTGAAGAGTCTTCTTTCGAATGCAAAAAGAAAATCCCGATTATATTGACCCAAAGATAAATTACACCGATTTTCGTAGAGTGCCAAAATTGGGAAAAAGTGAAAAATCGTTTTTCGCGTTTTTCTCCTAAAATTTTTTATTTTTCGGGCAAAAACCGGTCATATTTGGAATCAGCGGAAAATTTCCCATCGGATAGGGTTTTAAAACTTCGTTAAATCGAAAAAAAAAATTTTCGCCAAAAAAAAGGCACCTCCTACGCTGTCTAACCTTTAAATTATCTTTATAATTATTATTAAAACTAAACTGAATTGGAAATTATTCTGTTATCATAAAATTCCTATCCGTTCCTATCCCGATCACGATTAGCCTCGAAGGATTCTCGCGGCAGAAGATATGACGAATGAACGTCGGTGTTACGCAGTGCAATTTATTTCACGTTTTTTTTTTTTTTCCTCTTTATATATTTCAAATATTTATTTTTAGATGGCAGCCGGTGTGTTGTATCACTGAAGAAAATGAGTCGCTTGTCGCATTTCTCACGCGCCTCGCGTCAGCAATGAGCTACGCGAATGGCCGTGTGTATCGCGCGGCGGCGGCGGCGCTGCGGTTATATACGAAACACGTAGGGTACCCCAACCGACCGCGCGGCACTGTAGCAGCTTATATTGCGCATTATTTACGACCTTTGCCGCGTGCGCTAGGCGGTTTTGCCTCGCTCTCGTCGCACGGGGCATCGGACTCTTTGCCCGTCATCCGGCGTCACCATTATCTTATTTTCCGTCCGTTCGCTTCTCTCTCCTCTCGGCCACCAGCAAACATAGCCTCGACTTCGCATTGTTCGTATTTTCATTAATAAAAATCAATATTTGCATTTTTTATTTTTATCAAATTTTTTATTGTTCGGGTAAACAATGTTTGCTTTTGATTATGTTGAAATTTGCATCGTTGGAATACAACGAAAATAAAAAAAAAAAAATTATTCCAACGACTCTAAAATTATTCTAACATTTCTAAAAATTTATTTTTATGATCGTTGAAGAATCGTTATAGTATAATTTTTTTTTCTAATTTTCATTGCATTCCAACCATGCAAACTTCAACACCGATTTTCGGAATCAGTGAGAAATTTGCTATCGGATGGAATTTTCAAATTTTACGAAATCGTAATTTTTTTTTACAAAAAAAAACGCGAGGTGGGCGAATTTTGCGATTTTTGCGTAGGCCAAAAAATTCGTCGAGAGAGACACCGTTAAAAAGAGGGAAGAAAAAAACGCGCGCGGGGAAGATAAAAGGAATCCCGAAGCGGAATGTATAGCGGGACGAGACGGGACGCGCGTGCGGGCAAAATTGCCACGTAGGGGTTACGAGTTTTCCTGGAAGCGACGTCGACGGCGGCGCGATGGTCCCACGTCCCGATGATTGATATTACGACATTCCTCGGACTCTCCGAGCGGGCGCATCTCGCGTATCTCGCGCGGATCTCCCGCGGTTGCGCGTGCGCGCACCTGCATAATTCCGGTCGCGCGGTGTGCGCGCGCAAATTCCGGCGAGCGACGGTCCGCGCGAATGAAAAATCGGCGACGCTCGCTCCAAGCGCCGCGCCATCATTGGGTGAACGTTGAAACTCACTGAGAATAATTTCTGAGGACGCTACAATGTTTCCTACATCTTTGGACATTTTTATATAGTAAAGGAAAAATCATTTGGTGAGCTAGAGCCATTTTTTATTTTTTATTTTTTTTTATTAAATTTATGAATCAAATTTCCAGTAATATAAATTCGCGTCGGAAGATAAGAAGAGTGGAAGCCTCCAAATGCATTTGGTGAGCTAAACCCAATTTTTTTTTTTAACTCATGAATCAAATTTCCAGTACTATAAATTCGCGGCGGAAGATAAAAAGAATGAAAGCCTCCAAATGCATTTGGTGATCTAGAACCAATTTTTTTTTTTTTTTTTTTTTCTTCATTACTCATGAATCAAATTTCCAGTACTATAAATTCGCGTCGGAAGATAAAAAGAATGGAAGCCTCCAAATGCATTTGGTGATCTAGAACCAATTTTTTTTTTTTTTAACTCATGAATCAAATTTCCAGTACTATAAATTCGCGTCAGAAGATAAGAAGAATGGAAGCCTCGAAATGCACGTGAAATGCGTTCTCTAACAAAAAGAGGGGGAGGGGGGTTAATAAATATGATTTGATTTGACAAATTGCAACGTACAGATATACGTTAAGGTCGCGAAAATACAGTTCCGTATTAGACAAAACCAGATCCGCGATTCCCGAGGCTTCTCCCCCCCCCCCCCCTCCCCCCCCCCCCCGAGTCTCTGCGCCACGCCGCAAATTCAATAATGCACGAAGCGGGGGGAGGGGGAGGGGGCGAACACGCTTAGCAGGGATTGGTGGTTATTCTGGGATATTCGCGCGCCAGGGGTTGTCGACACACGTAGCAGGTATATAAGACACAGACGGACGGATGGACGGACGGATGCAGCGGCAACGGTGAGGGGAGCCCCCCCCCCCCTCCCCCCCTCGAACGAACCCGGTGCGCTGTAATGAAGTTACGTGAATAATAAATCGGCGCGCGCGACGGATTCGCGACGTCGACGAGAATAATACTCCGTGGCTATGGATCCGCGATAACCGCTGCGCATAACGACACACGAAGCGGATGGTTACGGCAAAAAGTGAGACTCACTGGAAATTTCAGGCGACGTTTCGTCGTCCTCGAATGGTTTCAGCGAGGAAAACATCGCTTTGCGGCCACGGAACAATTTTGGAAATTATTTTGATATAAAAAAAATGTGCATACGCGAACGTGGAACGAAAAATACAATTGCGTCTTTTAAACGTCAGAATTCAGTGTCTAGGATATGGTGAATAAAGCCAGAAGGACTTCATTATACACGGAGAGAAAAAATGTGGGAAAAATCGCTATACTTATGTGGCAGTTGAGAAGCATTCCGGAATTTTGACGATTTTTCCCTAACTCGTGGACATATACAATACATTTTCTATCGCATATTCCTACAAGTATAGGAAAAATCGCCAGAATTCCGGAATGTTTCTCAATTGCCAAATAAGTATAGAGATTATTCCCATATTTTTCTCTCAGTGTACTCATTCGTCGACATGGAACATTTTTGGAAATTATTTTGTTATCATAAATGCTGTATATCCGGACAAGGGACGTAAAATACAATGGCGTCTTTTAAACGTCAGAAATCAGAAGGACTCATTATACTCATTTGCCGACATAGAAAATTTTTGGAAATTATTTCATTATCATAAATGTTGTAAATCCGGACACGTGACGTAAAATACAATTGCGTCTTTCAAACGTCAGAATTCAGCGTCTCGAACCGCGAATAAAGCCAGAAGGACTCATTACTCACTCTCGGTGCGATCGGTGGCCGCGATAATATCCCAATAAATCACGAGTAACGCGACACCGTCTGAGGCCGCGTGGCCGGCGTCGATATACTACGCGGGAATCGCGTGGGTGCCGATCGAGTGACAGAAACCGCGCGCGCGTTCGGGTCGCTCGAGTAGGAGAGTAGACACGAGGCGGAGAGATCCGATATTCGCGCGGAACTGAAACAGCCTCGCGCCGAACAACAACGACGGTACATGCATATTGCACGGTCTACGGAGCGCGAGGACTCGAACAGTGTCCAAGCACAAAAAAAAAAAAATCATGGCGCGCGTTGGGTGACTCACGCTCAACGCGCGATTTCGCTCACGTGTCCCGAGCGACGCCCGCGGGGCCTATAATAATTATGATTCTTATACACGCGCGGCGACTAACTCGATTATATCGCCGAGTGTAAATAAACTTCGCCGGCGGAATTATCGGACGTCGATTTGGACACGATCGACAGTCAATAACGATTTCGTTTATTTTCATTTTGTGCATTTCCTCCCTCTTCTCCCCCTTTTCAGTGTGCCACTTCGAGCACTTTCGCTCGAGTTTCGCCGCACGAGTCGTGTTAATTGTCGGCTAAGTGCGAAAAATGTCGTCGCTATCGGCGCCGACGGAGATTTAACGATTTATCGATTGTTATCACGTCGAAAACACCTGCCGCGAGTGCCATTTTCGTCCGGCGCGTAACGACTGTTTATTGTGGCGGACCTGGCGTGTCGCTGACTTGGGAGCAACAGTCATTTTCCGGTTCTGTGCTGCGGGAATGTTCGGGCGACCGGTTTTATGCTCGGCGAGGGATATTTGGCCATTTTTTTATTTTTTTTATCAATGCAGAAACACGTCGATTTATTTGTCATTTGTTTTGCAAACACAATAATATTTTTTAAAATAATAATAATGTTCGCCGATCCCCACAAATTTTTTATCAATCGCCTATTGAGACATTTATTTATACCATGAATTAATTAATTCGTGTATTTTTTTTTAATTGAGAAGAGGACAACAAAGGTCCACCGATTAGCTGTACACAACGATGCGCTCCGAGTGCGAAGATAAATGCACTTTGGGACACCGAGAGTCTCATTGCTGCCGCAATGAGACCGACGAGGAGCGTCGCGTCTTTCCAAGTGCGAGTGCACGCAACGACGACAATTAGGGCCCACATTAATTAATGTAATTGTACGCCGGGAGAGAGAGAGAGAGAAAACGAGAGAGTAGAACCTCCCACAAAGCGTCGTCCGGATGTTCGCACTTAAACCCCATACGCCCCGTCCCGTCGAGCCGCCCACCACTTTCGCGCTGCTCGACGGTGATGAATCCTACGGTGCGAATTCCCCACTGCGGCAAATTTGTCTAAGCACAAAATACTATTAAAAAAAATTAAAAACGAATCGAAACTCAAATAGAAAAGAATTTTTTTGGCAGAGCTCCGCGCGAAATAATATTTTTACGCGCCATAATATCGCACACTGCAATGCGTAATAATAGTAATAATAATATCCCGGCGAGAATAAGGCGAGAGCTACCGGGTATATCATTTTCTCAACGAGTACATAATACCTACTTGAATTTCCAGTCTAGTTATTTAGCACACTTAAGAAACACGAGCGAGTTCGTCGCTTGTGTGAGTCGCGTGCAAACGCAATGTGTCAGTGTGGCTGCTGCTGCTGCAGAGCTCACGACAAACGGAAACGTGCTCGACGGTCGGAGGCTTCTGTCTGACGTTCTGTCTGCTGTATCTCGGCGTTCGACTGTACAGCGTAAGTGCCGTAAGTGCACAGCACACAGAGATGGAAAAAACGACGAAAAGAGAGATAGCGTTGCACGTCTCTCGGGGCGACCGAACGATTTATCGCGCTATGTCCGCTCGACGAGTGTACCGACCGTCGGTACAGGTTGTGCCAAGAGTCTCCGACTTCCGGAAAAGACGGAAAAGTAGCCGCTGGCCGAGACGAAGCCACTCACAAAATTTCAGCGCTCTACGCCCAACAGTTTTTAAATGAGAAGCGATCAAAGGCGAGCCAATCGCGGGGCTCGGGTTTCCCGCGCAAAGCGCTCATTGGTCGCGCCTGGCGCCATCTATCGCTGCGATTGGTCGACTTCAAACGCTCGCCACTGCCAAACTATTGATAGCAGGATGCTGAAATTTTGTGAGTATGTTCAGCTGGTCAACTTCTTTCGTCTCGACGAGTTTCATTGATTTTGGGTCACCCTGTATAAAACGCGGAGCGCAGCAACGTCAGCCAGCAGCTACTATACACAATTTTCTCGTGGCAGTCGTGTATTAATATTATTGCAGTGCACTCGCGTATATATTTCGCTCGCGGGGCATCGACGCATAGGGGCTTCGGGAGTTCGAGTGAAACCATTTAACGTTCGGTAGCGCAGCTCGGTAAAACGATCGGCCAAGCTCGCGTGTCTCTCTCGCGTGGGCAGAGAGAGAGCCACGCGCGAGTGCTGCTCCAACGGCAGCGCGGCACGAGATCGAGTGTACCTACGATTCTCTCTCGGTTCCTCGTAGGTAATTGATAGCTCTTACACGTACTCGCGTCATGCTTATATAATCCGCAGCATCAGCGGACCAGTCGCGAAGACGCAGTCGCTTCTCCCGTTTGACTCCTCCTCGGCTTTTATTCGCTGCAAACGCACTCCTCACTATGGCTACAGGCTATTCCGTGTCACCTGCAAATTTTCGTTTGCAAACCGCGACCTTTCCTTATTTTTTCACAGTTGCAAAATCGCCAGATGCTGATCAAAATGCATGTGGATTATCGTACAAATTTTTTAATCAACAAATAAAATGCATCGTCGCATTATCGGTGCATTTTTATCGCGTGAACTGCGCACGGATAAGATTATTCGCGAGATACGAGATCCTCGCGGCTATTTTTGGTCGCGACAAAAGCGATACGTAAAACTCTCCATCGTCGAATCGTGCAGCAAAATCTCTCGCGTGCGCGGATATTAGCTCGGTGCAGCCGCTTCCCGCAGCCGCCTCGGTGCGCGTTCTATTTGCGGATTCTCTCGTGACAATCGCCGCGGCGGCTGCGTCGCTTCTTGCACAGCGGCTCCGTTATCGGTTTTGGTTGCAGCCATCTCTGTCGGTGTCGTCCGATAACTCGTGTCCGCCGCCGAGAGAGAAAAGGACACAGAATGAAAGAGAGAGAGAATAGAGAGAGCGTCAATAAATGTCTTCAAGATTTCACATCCCGGACAAGAATTGAATCCTCGCCGTTTCACCGATCGAGATACAAACGCGATTAAAAAAATATTTGCCGACCTTTTCGCATCCGGCGATACGAAAATTCGATCAATCTCAATCGGTCGATTCTCGCTGTTTATTTATTCTGCTTTTGCGACAAAAATCTTTATGCACAATTATATCTTACAGGAAAATGATGCATCGTTGGAATGCAACGAAAATAAAAATTATTCCAACGATTCTAAAGTTATTTTTATGATTAATCGCTATAATAACCTTTTTACACCCATTTCGCTATTTTGGCTTCATAATAACTTTTTTTTCCTAATTTTCAGGCAGGAAATTTTTTTTTTTTCAGCGATTGAAAGACGCTGTTTGAGCTGCGGTGATGCATCGAATTCCGCGAAGGAAATAAAGCGGAGAGGAAGGCAGATATAGTGGCCAACCCCGATCGGGACGCAGTAGTGGAGAGCTGACTGAGAGGGGAATTCGCGTCCGAGGGCCGACACCGAGTGGGAAGTGTCTCGCGCCCACGCGGCGAGCACCAACCGCGAATATACACGAGGCGCCGTGTGCTTAAACGCGCCCAGCGTCTCGGCCCAAGTGCCGGTTTCCACTGTAAACCGATGACCGGCTGCGATAGACCAGACGCGAAACTGACCAGTTCACTATTGTTTCGATCCGCTGCGTGGGCGCAGCTCCGATTGAACATCGAAGGACTGCGTAACATTTATTTACAATATACGAAAAAATTACTGACCTACACTAACAATTTTTTTAATCAATTTTTGTGTACCTAAAATATCCGCTAAACCCAGAAAAATTATTTTTGCATTTTTATATTTAGAGACAAATGAGACAAATTCGACATTTCAAAAGTCGCGTTCGGATTGAATATTGGACTGCGTAACATTTATTTACAAATATGCGGAAAAATAATTACTGACCTACACCAACGATTTTTTTTTATCAATTTTTGTGTACCTAAAATCCGCTGAAGCCAGAAAAATTATTTTTGCATTTTTTTATATTTAGAGACAAATGAGACGAATTCGACATTTCAAAAAACGCGTTCGGATTGAATATTGAACTGCGTAACATTTATTTACAAATATGCGAAAAAATAATTACTGATCTACACTAACGATTTTTTTTAATCAATTTTTGCGTACCTAAAATCCGCTGAAGCCAGAAAAATTATTATTTTTCATAGAGGCAAATGAGACAAATTCGATATTTCGAAAACCGATAATTGCACGCGGACGGTAAATAGGAGGGACCCCACCCGATTTCGTGCGCCATTTGTAATCTATCTAATCGATCGGTATCCCCGAGGGAGCATCGTCGTCGTACCGGCGAGGATCCTTCGGTCCCTTTTTCCGCGAAGACGCTTTTATCGTAACGCGCCATCTAACGTGGAGGGCTTCGGAGGCTGCGGAATAAAGGAGTGCGAGGAGGAAGGAGACGAACATATACACATATATGTATATCTATATGTGTGTACATATATACGAGAAGAGGCACCGCCGTCGAGACCGAGAACGTCGTATATTTTTTTTTTCTTCCCTTTTTATCTCATTTTTATTTTCGTACTCGTTGGCTTATTTTTTCGGCGCCGGCGATCTTCCGTCTTTCTCTCTTTAGGGAGGCGGGTTCGTGGCTATATTCCAGCGCGAATGGGGTACGTAAAATAAAAAATAAAAAAATATAAAAAATAAAAAGAGAAGTCAAGATGAGCTCCGAACTGCAGCGAAGACGGAGAAGAAAAGTTGGGTGAGGAGAAGCAGCTAAAAGGGGAGAAGAGAAGACGCAGAAGAAGAAGAAGAAGAAGAAGGAGAAGCCGGTGTTACACGACACAGATAGTGGTGAGAATTTCGTAACACCAGCATAGCACAGTATCAAGCCACTGGTTACCACGAAGAAGACGACGAACACGACGAAGACGACCGACGACGCCGTCGACTCCGCGCCTCTTCGCTTTCGTCCGCGGCTTTGTCTCTCTTTGTGACGGATTTAGCCGTTCGCGGCCTAAAAATACCAGCGCCGGTGGCTAGAAGCGAACGAGCTTATTTCAGTCTCGGGACTTCCACGTGTTTAGAAACACTTCGGCCGCCGCGCGCGCGGCCGCTCTCAACTTCTCACTTCGAGTTTCGCGGCTCCGCGAATATGCGACGCCGACTCTCGGCAATCCGGAAAATCCATAAAATCGCGGTTTTGGCTGACTCGGATGCTGCGGTTTTTTTTCCTAATTTTAGCACTGGTCAAAGTAGCGTTGTATTTTTGTCTCCTTCAATTATAAATCTTTGGAAAAAAATTGATTATTGATTTGACCAACTTGAAGCTGCAAAACAAAAATTAATTTGATACCCTCCCAATTTTTTTTCCTTCGCTAACAAATCTTTTTGATACGCTGACAAATTTTTTAACCGACCCAACAAATCCTTATTGAATTACTAACTATTTTAGGGTCACAATAAAAGATTCTATTAATAAAAAAAAAATCCCAGGTCTAACGAAAGTATTTTTCTCCCAATCGATATATGTTGAGTCAACAACGAAGTCGTGAACTATTCGCCGGTGCATCGATTATAGTTGTACCAATTAGTCTCACAGTGTCGACTTGGTGCACAGCGAGCGCGATTCACGGAGGGCCAAAAGGGTTAGAGGGTCAAATATAAACCGAGAGAGTGTGGATACACACACACGCATGTGTGTTGACTATGAAAGTATGTGTGCGAGGCGAGTGTGTGGCAAAAGCTTGTATTTCTGGCGTTCGGCCGATTTCTAAGATTAGCCGGGATGGGATCTATATATAGCTTGACATTTGTGTATGCCTGCGGCTCTTGAAACGCGCTCGGGCGGATCAGTCGTTGCTGCGGCCGAGCAACGCTGCCTCGCGAAAGTCATGTCTTTCGGATCACCGTCCACATGACACAGGTATTTCCGAGCTAGGAAAATCCACCGATCGCCCTTTGTATTTCGGGAAAATTACCGAACTGTGAAAAACGAAAATGGAAAGAAAAAAAAATTCCTGCCTTATCGACTTCATAGCCCAATTTTTGTCATCCCAAATTGTGTTCTGGATTCGATGCAAAGTTATTTCAGAGTGAATCGATAGATTTTCTGGGGAGTTTATAATTCACTCCTCGAGCAAACCGAGGCACCGAAAAATGGCTACTGGAATATTGTCCCGGATCGTTAAGTCGATTAACGGACGGTAATTCGGACGTTTCGTAGTCAGCCGCAAAAAAGCTGTGAATTGAAATATTTAAAGAAGTCCTGATTTATCGAACACAGACGCTTTTGTCGGCTGCGCCAATTCTCACTGCATCCACAATTGCAGTAGCTGCTGCATATTTTTATCTCGTACTTTTTGAACTTTTCTTGCAAGCTGTGAAATATTCAGTAGGAGCTTTGGGATCTCGTTCGAATAAATTCGCACATTCAATTCAATACACAAACGCGACGTATATAAAAAAATGTTATTTTTTCTTTCCTTTTAATTCCTCCAAAAATTAAGCTCAATTTTTTAATTTGCAGTATTTTGATTATAACGTATCTAATGTACTGATCAATAAAATATCCGTTATCATAAATTCAGAAATTTTTAATCGATAAAAAAAAAATCAGCAGTCCTCAATGAAGTGATGACCACAGATTTCCTGACGGAAAAATCACTAAAAATCTACGACAGCGAAGCTTTCGTCTTTGTCTTTTAATATACAAATGTGACGTGAATAAAAAAATGTTATTCCTTCCCTTTTAATTCCTGAAAAAATTAGAAGGCCCAATTTTTTACCTTGCAGCATTTTAATTACAACGCATCTAATGTACTGATCTATAAAATATCCGTTATCATAAATTCAAACATTTTTAATCAATAAAAAAAACCTGCAGTCCCAATGAAGTGATGACCACAGATTTCCTGACGGAAAAATCACTGACAATCTACGCCAACGACGCTTTCGTCTTGTGCAACGAAAAGAATCGAAGGACAAGCGACTGCCGAGTCTGTTATCGCGACTCCAGTGCCTTTCGCACAGTGAGAGAGATAAAATATGTAGTTAAATCGGGCGAATGGTGACCGTCGAGCGGATGCGACCGTTCACCGGGTATATAGTTTTATCCGATTGTGCAACCGCGGACATCGCGGTCTCTTCGTCGTCGTCGTCGTCGGAGACGATGCAGCACACGCGCGACTCGTTACGCTCTCGAAATAGAGTTGATAATCGTCGCTCGGTTTTTGCCTCGTTCCTTCCTCCCATTTTTTTTTCTCATATCATCGTCATCGTTATTATTATTCCTCCTCTCCTCGTTCTCCGAGCGCCATTTTTCCTCCTCTCGAGCACATTTTGTCCGTCGCCTCTTCGTCGGCGGCGATCGAAGTGCATCCACGGCGTTAATATCCGTGCACCGTCAGATCTAGATACCGCGACTCGCACCAAACGAGTTTCATCCACCATTTTTTATTTTTTATTTATATTTTTTTTACGTTCTCTTATCTCGACCATTCCTTCCTCGCCTCTTTCTTCGGACGTGGAGCTGAGATATCGTTCCAATAATAGACGCCGAGCGACCGAGGCTTTTAATAAACCATTGCAGTTGGGAAAACTGCGCAACGCTCGAGGCTCTCTCGACAATCGGCATCCGGAGTCCGATGAATATTGTTCAATGAAACCAACCGAGAAGCGTTGGAATGTAAGACAATTAAAAGAAACAGATTTTTTTTTTGTTACACAAGACTCAATACTTATTCTGAATGAGAAAGAATGTGAATTGTAATTGCAGAGCCACTGGGAAAAAAAATGTGGACTGCATTTTCAGAATGCAAGAAATAATCTCGAGATTCTGGTATTGTGGGTCGTTGGAGAATTGATTTTAATGAATTGTAAAAATAGCGCAATTAGCTGTAATGAAAACGTCTCGTTTCCTGCCTTCCTGACGGTTTTTTTTTTTTTTTTTTTTAATTTTATTTATTCGAGAGGCGAATGCATCTATTAATAATTCGGCGAACAATTGGCCGTCAATGTCGCGACTGCAGAGTTTCACTCTGACTGTACTTCCGTTTCATTGAAGTGAAGTCGACCATTCAACTCCACAATTGTAATAATTTTTTTTTTTTCGTATAAAATACGTACCTAATTGATTTGGGCGGTGCATATTGTAGGTGGTACCATAGTCCAGGGCCATATGACCCTCGTCCAGGCGCGCGAAATTATCCCGTAGAAACGAATTATTTTCCCGCGAAACATCCAATATTTTCCCAGGCACCAATCACCGAAACCAAACTCGTCCACAAAATTCACTCGCGAATATTTCCCAAGAGAACCAAACCGACGATCAAAACCTCAGTATTTTCCCTACCAAAAGTATCGATTATTTCATTAATAATAAATTCAACAAAAAATTCACACCCACTAAATCACCGCACAGAATCAGCAATCAGCTGACGACACTTTGTCTTAATCACAGTTGCACTCGTCGCTCATTTCGCTTGATTCCAATGATCGAAGTTTTGTTATCTAAATGGAAGAAAAATAGAGAGACAAAATTATTAGCATAAATTTCAGCGTTGAGATTTTGTGGAAGCTTCGCCGAGGTTTTTGAGAACGATGATGATTTTCATTTGTCGGTGAATTTTTGTTTACACCCACGAATCTCTGTTTGGAGGTACAAACGAGCTGCCGGAATGTCGAAGGCGAGGAGAACACGAGGAACGTAGGACGCGCGCGTTCGGTCGTCGTTTCGCTCGTTGTCATCGTCGTTGTCGGCTGTGTCGGCCGATGGAAGCGGCAGACACGAGACGAGCGAGGAACAGACGCGTCGGGTCGCGTCACGCAGTGTCCGACGCCGCTTGCCTCGCGCACGTTGAAATACGGGCCAAAGGGAAAGACCAACGACCGCGTAATGGGTCTAGCGATGACGAGGGCACTGGGTTAACTCGCAGCGTCTGGTTGACTATTTTTTTTCCTGACGCTTCGAGTTCCAAGCGGTTCACCGATATTTTTGCAACTTTTGCGTCGTTGCAATTCAACTTCCACAGTGAAATCATTGACCAATGGTCAATGGATCAGAATCAAAAACCGAGATTTTTCTTCGGGATTTTTATTTTTTATTTTAATAAATAAAAAATCCATTCCCACTTATCGCAGATCCAGTTTTGCGTTTCAGGGACAAAAGCGAGAAATAAATATCCATTGCCGGAAAAAACGTCCATCGATTTATCGCCGCAACGAAAAAACCGATTTTTATTCGGCAAAAATAAAAAAAAAATGTTAATAAATTTAAAAAATGTTCCCAATTATCGCAGACCCACAATTTGCGTTTTGCTTCGGAGATAAAAGTCGAAATTCGAACGATTTTTCGCCGCGACGACAGAACCGATTTTTATTCGACAAAAATTTAGAAAAAATGTTAATAAATAAATAAAATATTCCCACTTATCGCAAACCCAAAATTTCGCGTTTTGCTTCGGAGACAAAAGTCGAACTTCGAACGATTTTGCCGTCGCGACCACAAAACCGATTTTCTCAAAAAGCTCTGATTGATGATTTACGCCGCAAATTAAGTGAAGAGCCGACCTCGTTCTCCACAAAATTCGGATGTTAATTGTTTGTCGCGCGGAGTCGAAGAGCGAGAAAAAGAGGAACGAGAGAGTGAGAAAGATGGAAGGCGAGTCTATTTGAAAGTCAAAACACATGTCTCGCGGTTTACTCGCTCGAAAACCGCTCGGCATTGTGCGGCTCGCGCATCTCTCGCGCTGCTCGGGCTCGAGACATGTGTTTCGGTGGGCACAACGCGCGTGTCTGGACGCGAGGAGTCCTCCCGCTCTTCGCTTCTATTTTCATCTCGCGCGGCCTCAAGTTCTCATCGACCCCAATCTCGCTCTTTCTTCTCCTCGCTTTTTTTTTTTGTTCTCTTTTTATTTTTATATTTTTTCACACACAAAGAGATAAGAAACGGTTCTCGCGGTGCTTTATTTACAGCCCGCGAACCGATATTAACCGGTGGAGAGAACCGGCTTTTGGGTTTCGTCGTCAGCGACGAATGTTTTCAGTGGACGCGATGAGGCTGACGTCGCCGAAACGATAATATCGTAAATCCGGCGAATTTTTCGGCGAGTCTTCGACCATAAGTTTCGCTGTTCTACCTTTAAAATGCGGGTGGCATTTTTTTTTTTTTTTTTTTTTTTTTTGCGGAATTGTATCGCTCGAATCGCGAGTCATTGACACTGTGACGCAATTTTTGTGACCTGTCGTCACTCTCAAACCGCAGACTCAGCCAAAATATGACGAAATGTCGACTAGGAACATTTTTGGGAAAGTGTTGCAAATCCTGATTTTGCAACATTTGACTTGCAATCATTCTTGCCAACATTTTTTTCCAAGCCTGGAAACTTACTCAGGATTCGCTGCATTTGGATTGCAGACTCGGCGCGAATGTTTCTCTCGGTTAAAAATATTCCAATATTTTTATTGCTCGAGAGAATTTTTTTTCCTCGTCGCAAAATCTCGGAATTGTTATTCATTCATTCAGCCAAAGCCGTCTGGCTAGATGCATTGTATTTATCGTCGCGAGGATTAGCGGTAAGAAGGATAACCAACACCCGACGAGATTCGTGTCCCCAATGCAGTTGTGGTGCCATTATCATTCGTTCCGCGGTGCAAAATTTCGATTCCAGGGTTAATTGATACCAGGCGAATTTTCCTTCGGCCTCAGTTTGTCAAAAGTGTCGACTGCGACACGTGTAGCGTCGACTTTCGACACAGTCAACGTTTCTCGCCGGAATAGTGATAAATATAGAGCTCCGGGGTCGGTTTGGGTCGTCGAAAAAAAAAAAAAAAAATCAGCCGAGTCCGAGTCACCAAAAACCTCAGTCGTTGGTAAAACCCATCGACCGCAAAAACTGAAAATGAAATTCTCTACTCTATGAAATAAAATACCAATTTATTTTTAATGCTCCTTTTGCAATTTTTTTTAATGCTCCAATGTCCAATGTTGACTCAAATGACCTTTTCCTATATTGATGATGATAAACCAGTCGCGGTAGGGCAAACGATAACTATACGTTCGATGTGTGCGAATGTTGTGTCAGTTCAGCGACTGACTTCGTGTCACCCCCGCAATTCTCTTTCTCGAATCCCGCCTCCTATGCACTGGGTGCATTATTATTGTCGGTAAAACCGTGCAATCGCGCTACGTGTACATTCGCAATACGTTCGAAGACGTATGCACGCGCTTAGAGCCGGAGGCGAGTAAGGAGATAAGGTAGGGTTGGGTTTTCGGATCAGTCCTATAGATGACCTCGTGACGTGGTCTTTAGTCTCGGCGATCGAAGTGCAGAGTTCGGGAAGCGCTCGGAGAGCAATATTGACGGGACTGGTGTACGATCGAATATGTGCGAGTCGCGGTGTCGGTTTTACGCCATTTATTTTACGCCGCGGGTCACACGTAGAAAAATTGGCAGACCTAACCACTGACATCTTAAAAAAAAGTTTCAGTCCACATAATTATTTTTCTCCTGCACTATCATTGGCTTTGGTGTTATGGTCTCAATGATGTTGAAGTTTGCATTATTGGTATGCAGCGAAAAAAAAAAAAAAAGATTTCAACGATTCTAAAAGAATTATTCTAATGATTAATCTTTTGGGTTCATAAGAATTTTTTTTTCTAATTTTCGTTGCATTTCAACGATGCAAACATCAACTCCATTGATTTCAGGTGTTTGTAAAAAAAAAAAAAAATCATTAGAACAAATCCTCGAATCTGACACAGAAAGATCATCGACACTATTAAAAAAAAAAAAAAAAAATACACGTCTGGCTTATTCCGATAAGCGACCAATTCCGCGTACCACAGATTACAAAGTTTCTTCGATGGAGGTCCTCCTGACCTACTATCAGTGTCTCCGATGAGAATACGCGAAACTAATCTGAAATCGGACAATGACACGATAAGCCGGACCCCGACGACGAATCGCGTACGAAAGTTTCGTCTCTTTCCGAGCCGCCGGTCACTTAGTGGAAAATAACGTCTCGCCTTCTCCTTCGCTCTTATAGCGAAACCCACTTTGTCCTCCTTCGCTCGTCGGCCTTTTATTCGGCAGTAAAATATAAACCGAATCGACAGTCGAGAAGGCTTAAAACAGCCGAGAGGCGCCGAACTAGGCGTGACGTGCTTTTTTTTTCGTCGGTTTCACGTGGCTCGAATTTTTTTTTTTTCGCTACGGCGCCGCCTTTCACTAATTGGTCCATAAATCTATAAATACCGAACGCACAATGCGCCGTCGGCTTCAGCCGCGGAATAATCGCGCGCGACGTTGCGACACCGTTGACCCTTCGAAGGTCACGCGGCGCGTCTCTTCCAATACCCGTCCAAATAAAGATATGTTAATCTCCCAGTCCGCGAGACGACGACGACGTCGACGGCGCAAGGCTGCACTCGACTCCGGTGTATATTTATATGCAAAATCGACAAGTGCCGCGCGACGCGTTCCCGTAATGCAAACACGGAATAATTATTCGCGCGGAGATATATAGAATTAAAAAAAAAATTAAAATAACACAGAAATCGCGTAATCTCATTAATCAAATCGACGAAGCCTCATCCGGATTCCAGTCTGGCGTGTCGCAACTGCGATTTCCGAAGGCCGCGACCGAAAATTCGAAGCTGGCGCTGAATCACTTCGAGAATCGCTGCATCGACGTTCGCCGGAGCTGTTTAGCCGATTGCAGCGCAGACACCGGTCGAGCGAGTTCCTCGAGAGAAGTTCTTGCAGTGCAGAACCCCCGCCATTTTGTTTTTTTTTTTTTCGTAAGATAATTACTAGGAACCCAGAATAAAAAAATGGTCGTCGCTCAGTTGGTTTTTTCCACTGATAACTCAGCGTCCAGAACTTTGAATTCCGTTGTCATCGAAACTCGAATGAAGAATTGGGATTCTCGTCCAATAAAAATAGGGTAGATGTACCATTTTGGCCACTTTAGGCCCGATTGTGGCCACCACATTCAAAAGAATAAAAAAAAAATTTAATTGCATAAAAAAAAACTTCGGATAGGCCATTCAGTCAATTTATATGAATTCTTAAAAAAAAATCAACGTCAATTCTTATAAAAAAAATCAACGTAAATTCTTATATGAATTCTTTAAAAAAGTAGTAAAATTAATAGGTGAAAAAAAATTGAAGAATAAAATAATAAAAACGGCCACAATAGGTACAGTCAATCGGCCACTAATGGTACATCTACCCTAAATCCCTTTGAACGCCGTCCGAGATTTCCGCATCGTTCGATCATTGTACAATGATCAAAAAGCGCAGTCGCCGGCCTTTCGGTATTTCGCTGTCGATTTTACGAGGGGAAAGTCCGCGCGCGAATCGAGCGTTAAACCGGACATTAGCCTCTGTCATCATTGTGTAGCCTCGTGGCTGTGTTTATATATACCTATATATAATATGTATATAGATATACACACACATATTACGTATATGTAGCGCGTTCGTTTTATTCGTACAACGTGAAAGCACACACGACTCTATAATTCAGGCGTCGGGTGTTCATCATAAAATTCGAGCCGAGCGTGGTTCGTTCGTCGTTAAACGCGCGTGGCCGAATCGATATCGGGAATGCTGTTGTGTGCCGCCGCGCCACAAACCCGTCACGCTCTCTCAGAGCTCGTGCGCGGCTAGAGCGGAAAACTCGCCGCGGCGAACGCGAGTCGACGTTACAGACGTCGCGTTAGCACACTCGCTACTGTCTCGCGCGTAGAATGGCTCCTGATAACAGCGCCGTTCGACTCTATAGACCCCCCGATGAATTTTAATCGAACCTCGTGAACGCGTCCCAAGAGCCGCGAGTTAATTCACCGGCCGTTTGCGATTATTTCACCCTGCGCTCTTTTCTTCCTTCACTCTCGGCAGCAGCCACACAACGCGGCATTATCGTCACTCTTTCACCCTTGACATTTCCTCGCGCGCAGAATCGTGCAGCGAGGGGGAAAAAAATGCACAGCGAAGAAAAATAAAAGACTTTCCGAACTCTCTGCGTTTTGCTTTATGAGAGTTGAGGGAGAGTCTACCGACTGATCGGATTTGTGGCAGACGTCAAAGTAATTGATTTAGGTATACGTCGATCGATCGATCAATTGGACAATGTGAACTGATCGTTCGGACGAGCCAACTGATTAGTCGGCAGAGGCGATTGACTTGTGTCTGCTGATTAGTTCGTCAAACTGATTGTGATTTATGGTAAATGAATGATCATCGGGTTCGAACTGATTAGTGTATCCAACCAATCGGTACAGGCCAACTGATCAGTCGAGAAGACCAACTCGACACAATTTAGTGCGCACATGCATAAAAACATTTTGTTTTTTTAAGGGATCGTCACAGTGTGACCCTCCGAAAAATCAATGATTTTCGCGAATTTTTTTTGTTAAGTTCTAATGAACTAATTGGTCTGGTTTTTTTTAAATAAATAAGTACATTCTTGAAGAATACAAAATGATTTTTTTATCTGCATTTCTTTAATGTATAATAATGACATAAATTGTTTAAATAGCTCGTGTAAAAAAAAGGTCCTGCATTATGTCCACGATTGCGGCCGCAATTTTGATCTGAACCAAAAATTTCCAAAAGATTATTCACACTGTGACGATCCCTTAACAAAGGGTCGAACTGATTAGTATATCCAACCAATCAGTACAGGCCAACTGATCAGTCAAAAAGACCAACTCGACACTATTTAGTGCGCACATAATTGCAAAAAACATGTTTCTTTATTTTTTATAAAGAACTGATTTCGCAGAAAGAGCCGTTTGCGCGCCGAAGCGGCAGAAGCGTCGTCGTCCACCGCAATCGGGGGCAGAGAGCAGAGCACAACAGGTGTTCCCGGCATAGCTCGTTCCCTCGGTCCGTTTTAACGACCCACCGACGTCGACGAGCGCTCGGAGAGCCGCACAGTGTGCGACAACTGCTCGACTACGACGACGTCTGGTGGTGGTGGTGGTGGCGATGGCGGTGGTGGAGGTGGCGGAGAGGAGGAGGAGAGAGAGGGCATCAAGAGCACACGAGGAAACTCACGCGAGCGCGTCGACCTCGTCGCAACGCGCGCGATCGTCGTCGCAGTCGGTTCGGTCGTTTCTCTCGTAACGTTCGGACGCGCAATTCCCACGAAAGGTCTCTGCCTCTCCGTCCATCTCTGTCATTCCCTCCTTCTCCTTCTCTCTCTTTAGCTCTTCGCTTTTTCTCTCTCCGCGGTTGCGAACTCTCGTCTCGCTTGCTCCCGCCTCTCTCGCGCCGAGAGTTATACGAATAAATTCTCGATCCCCGCGAGGCTCCCGTTGCCGCTAAGTATGCCAAATAGACATATAGCGAGGCCCCCACACAAGTCGCACGAATACACAAACACGCAATGTATGGTCGAGCGATTCGCCTGTGTGTGGAGAGACGCTCGCTGCGCACAAACCGCTACGCTTATAGCGGTCGCGGATCCAGCAACGTGCACATTTTTGCAGTACTTTGCATTTATACACTGCGCGCGTGGCTCTCGTTTGCGAATGGTGTTGAAGTTTGCATCGTTGGACACCAACGAAAGAAAAAAAAAAAATTATTCTACTGAACCCAAAAGGATCGTACTGGTTATAAAAATTTATTATAACGATTGATCGTTATAATGACCTTTTAAATTCGTTAGAATAATTTTAGGACCGTTTGAATAATTTTATTTTTTTATTTTCGTTGTATTCCAACGATGCAAACTTCAGCAACATGTTTGTGACGAAACTGCGAATTTTTTCGCGCAGGAAAAATAATTCGTGCTTGGAGGACGAAAGGCGTAAGAGAGAGGAGGAAGATTCGAGTGGCAAGTTGGAATCTGCTAACGATTTAATTAGCAGTCAGACCAGATTGTCGGTTGTAACCGACAATCGGTTCATTCCGACTCTTCAATCATCCAAAGCGTGATCCAAGCTCTTCCCCTTCTCCAGTCTTCCATTTTTCCTGATCGAGACCCAAAAGTCACGTCAATTACAGCCGAGTCAGCAGACACTGAGAAAAATTCAGGGGACACCATCATTTGGCAGTCTGTTTAATTATTTATAGTTGCGGGAACCATAAAAGCATTGTTGTCGTCTCAGGCAACCTCAATTCACGTCAATTCAGCCGAAAGTCACGTCAATTCAGCCGAGTCAGCAGACACTGAGAAAAATTCAGGGGACACCATCATTTGGCAGTAGGTTTCATTATTTATAGTTGCGGGAACCATAAAAGCATTGTTGTCGTCTCAGGCAACCTCAATTCACGTCAATTCAGCTGAAAGTCACGTCAATTACAGCAGAGTCAGCAGACACTGAGAAAAATTCAGGGGACACCATCATTTGGCAGTCTGTTTAATTATTTATAGTTGCGGGAACCATAAAAGCATTGTTGTCGTTTTAGGCAACCATTTTTCTGAGTGGACTCATTCAATTTTCGCGCATCCATGTTTTCCGGCGCCAGTTTCAGGGGGGAGGGGGGGGGCAACCCGCTCGGTACTTTTCCTCGGTGCGAGCGAGAAGCTCGGCGCACGAAACAAATGGCGGCTCTCGCTCTTCGGATCCTCCCAAGACGTCGTTTCTGTCTCTATATCCTCTTCGAAAGCTCTCTTTTCTCCCGGATCTCCTTTTGTCCCAGCGTCTTCTTGTTCTCAAAACTCGCGGCGAAGCTTCCATCGGCTACACTATTTATTTTTTAAAATCTTTCACCATACGATTCTCCATCGCACTTTACCTCGGCGTCAAGTCGAGTCTGCGCATTTCACGAATCACTCTCCCGCCCCCGTCGGTAATAAACCCGCGCGCTCTCGCGGCGAGAAGATTAGCGCTGCGATGGATCGCTCCGAGAGATCTCGCAGGGTGATATTCCAATGAGCAGCGGCGGCAGCAGCAGCAACAGCAGCAGCAGCGTCAACCGCCTCCCATTCTCGCCCACGACGAGAAACTCCGCTTGTCAGCCTCAACGCGGCAACAGAATCGGCGAAGGCGAAGTTACAAATATTAAAAAAAAAAAACAGCACCTAAATATCGCACTATCGTCAAATCGAAAAACACGCACACTATTAAAAAAAAAAAAAACTGTTGTGTTTTTCCCACTCCACTCCACTCGAGTGTCGCGTCGATCGATTGTTTTGGTCTTAGAGCTGTGTTTCCGACGAAACGATCGAACACTTCGCGCGTTTTATATTTTCGTGAATCCGAAGTTGATGGAGGATAAATGAGAATCAACGAAATGTCGTTCGTTGATTGTTTACGCGTTAACTCGGTTTTCGGATTTGAGAGCAGTGTTCGCGACACAGCTTTCCGCGTATCCGCCGATGGCCCGACGACCAAGCAGCGGGAATATCGTATCGTGGCAGCTGGTACGCGTGACGAACGTGAACTGGCGGAGTGGCCGCCGTGCGTCTATCGTGTGGACCTTTCGCGCCGCTCGCGCCGCGCTGCGCGCGACGCTCGCGCCGCCGCCGATGCCGGCGCCGCAGCGCGGCCGAACGGAGGAACCCGAGGCTGGCCCCGGCCCGACGGTCTATTTTTAAACACGCGCGCATTGTTACGTCCACGCTCGAGACTCGACGACTCTCCGGCTCTCTGCGGCTACGCTACGCACTCGGCCATCTCTCTCTCTCTCTGTCCTCCCTCCTCTCCCCTTTAGAGTCATCCACTGCGCGCGGATTTTTGCACAGATATTTCTCGTTTGTTGGCAATTTATCGCTGTGTTTTTATCCTCGGAATTTGTTATTTTGTTTACGCTCCGCGAGCGTAGTTTTTTGGCAATTTTTTTAGGTGGGTTTTTCTTTTTTGTGGATGGGGATTATTATGGTGAGATGTGGCAAGAGTAGCACAAAACAGGCAAATAATGTTTTTTGGGCTGAATTTATTTTTTGTGGCCACAAATATTATGGTGAGATGTGGCAAGAGTAGCAAAAAACAGGCAAGTAATGTTTTTTGGACTGAATTTTTTTTTGTGGCCACGAATATTATGGTGAGATTTGGCAAGAGTAGCATTAAACAGGCAAATAATGTTTTTTGGACTGATTACTTTTTTTTTTTTTATGACCACGAATATTATGGTGAGATGTGGCAAGAGTAGCAAAAAACAGGCCGAAAAATGTTTTTGGTCTGAATTTTTTTTTGTGGCCACGAATATTATGGTGAGATGTGTCAAGAAGAGCAAAAAAACAGGCAAAAAATGTGGCTTGGACATGGACAGCTTGTTTTTCCATGAGATTCTAACGAGCGTGAGAATTTGAAGAGATATCTTGGGAGACGCGTGGTGCTTTTAATTTCGAAAGAATCGTAACGTAAAATCGTCACTGGGACGAGGTTGTTGACACATAAGCACGCGTCCCGTCGCTTCCGGGATACGGAATTTTTCGCGGAGGCGCGAGCCTAGGAGGGGGAGGGGGGGGGGCGTCTTGTTTACTCGCACGACCGTCCGACTCAAGGCGCTCGACCGTCCGTCCATCGGCTCAAGGACACTTTCGTTGACGCGAGAGAAGTCTCCGGTGTCTCGTCTTCCTCCTTTTCGCACTTTTACTGCGGATGAAGTACTACGGAACATCCCCACCAGGACCCGACCAGGCGCCACTCTAGTCGAAAATAATAAAGCAATTGGTGAAAATGTCGCTCGGGGTTCATTTGTGACGCACTCGGCGATGCATTTTTTTTTTTTTGTGGTTGCAGAAAAGGGGGAAATGTTAATGAGATTGATAGTCGTGATTAGGAATATGTGACGAACACTGACGCACATTGGCTAAGAATCGCGCAACGCAGACACAATTCGCGATTTGCACTAAACAATGCTTGACCCGAAGACAATTGGTGTCTGCTGCAAAAATAGCGAATGGCGCGCGCGGTGCATAAGCGCCGTGGTAATTATAACGACGGCGTTATGTGCGAAGGCACATAACGTCGCGAATTCCGTTACGGACTCTGGCGCCATTGTGAGAGGGTCGAGTGCGTACAGTATTAGCTGGGAACGATTACGACATTACGGGCCGATGCTATAAATTGAATTTCGCACATTTCTCGGTTATGGAAATAAATTGACGGCGACGGAAGTTACGAACCGCGTCGAGAGTTGGGAGTTTCCGATTGCAGTTATAACTAATTTCCACCGAGTCAACCTCCAATACTGCAATTCTCTATTAAAAAGTTTGTGAGCAACCATTGTTGTCGATTTATTCGGCCTCTGATTGGTCGTTGGGAAACAACGGGAGTTTGATGTTTAATATTGCGAAATTTGGCAGTTGGGCAGAAAAAAATATAGTTTTTTGCGTTTTTCTCCTCGAATTTTCGATTTTTCGGGCAAACACCTGTCGTTTTTGGAATCAGCGGGAAATTTCCCATCGGATAGGGTTTTAAAACTTCGTTAAATCGAAAATTTTTTTTTCGCCAAAAAACGCAAGGGGTACCCCTTCTAAAAATTTGCGATTTTTGAGGGTCAACTTTAAAAATCTGCAAAAAATCGAAAAATCGAGATATCGCGTTCCGCCTGGCGGCATTCTCTTCGTTGAAGAGTCTTCTTTCGAATGAAAAAAGAAAATCCCGATTATATCAATCCAAAGAAAAATTACATCGATTTTAGTAAAGTGCAAAAATTGGGAAAAAGTAAAAAATCGTTTTTCGCATTTTTCTCCTACAATTTTTTATTTTTCGGGCAAAAGCCGGTCATATTTGGAATCAGCGGGAAATTTCCCATCGGATAGGGTTTTAAAATTTCGTTAAATCGAAATTTTTTTTTTTCGCCAAAAAAACGGCAAGGGGTACCCCTTCTAAAAATTTGCGATTTTTGAGGGTCAACTTTAAAAATCTGCAAAAAATCGAAAAATCGAGATATCGCGTTCCGCCTGGCGGCATTCTCTTCGTTGAAGAGTTTTCTTTCGAACGCAAAAAGAAAATCCTGATTATATCAATCCAAAGAAAAATTACACCGATTTTAGTAAAGTGCCAAAATTGGGAAAAAGTAAAAAATCGTTTTTCGCATTTTTCTCCTCAAATTTTTTATTTTTCGGGCAAAAACCGGTCATATTTGAAATCAGCGGGAAATTTCCCATCGGATAGGGTTTTAAAACTTCGTTAAATCGAAAAAAAAATTTTTCGCCAAAAAAAGGGCAAGAGGTCGCCCTAACGAAAAAATGTTTTTTTTTTACATCAAGCCGCAATGCTCCACTGGACTTAAAAGTACCAACCACTGTTTACGCGTCGGCAAACGCAATCACACTGAAATTTGCCGAAAAAAAATCCCTCGCCTCGCTATCGCGAATCCGTGGGTCGCACTGCATCGTCGGTCCGAGCACAGCACTGCTTCCAGGAATTTCGTTATCGCTCGGCGCAGCAGCGCAGAGCCCTTTGTGTGTTTCACTCCCGCGCTGCGGGATTCTCCGAACCTAACGGACGCGGTTAGAGCGCTCGGCGGTCGCGCTGAATCCGCGCGACGCCTAACGAGCCGTAGCCAATCGCACGAATCCAAACTGCGTTGCATCGCATTGTCCGCTGAACTTTCGGCCGCCTCTTACAATGTCATTGAGAAGAAACCAAAAAAAAAAAAAATTCAAAACAAAAACGAAGTAGGTAACCAACAGTTGCGGATTGGACTTTGGGCGCCACGAATTCTAACCAAGTCCCTGTGTTGTGTGATATACAGGGTGATTCAGAATGTTTTTGTCAGCCGTCAAAGAATGACAGTTTAGCACCTCGTGAACGAAATTATTTAGCCGTTTCTTGTAATTCGCAATATTTATTTATTTATTGAAAATTTGAAAAAATAGACCAATGGGAATAAATAAATAAATAAATAAACCAGTAGACCAATGGGAACATAAATAAACGTATATTAAAAAAATACTATAAATACTATAAATGAATAGAATTTTTTAAATATTTATTCATTTATTTGTCCCCATTGGTTAATTTTTGTTCTAATGCTTGTGAATAAATAAATATTCCGAATTACGAAAAACGGCTTAGTAACTTTGTTCCCGAGATGGTAAACTATTTTTCCTCAATGGCTGACAAAAACATTCTGAATCACCCTGTATACATGTTGTGTGATATATACATGTTGTGATATATACATGTTGGATTATAAACAACGTCAGCAGCAGAAGCAGCAGCAGTGTTAGTAGGAAGCGACGTCCTCTCATCGATCAGAATACGTCTCAATGGCAAGAATAGCTGCAAGGTTGCCATTCTCTTTCTCCCTTCCCCACTCCTCCTCCCCCTCCTCCCTCCCTCCTCATCGTTCCCGCGCCCCGCCCTCCTCTTTCACTCGACGCTAGCTCGCTCTCTGCCCATTACCCTTTCAAGCCCATCTACCATCGCCGCAACGCTGCTGCTGCTCCCTCAATCTTCTCCCGCGTCCCGCGCATCGATCCATTTAATTTAGCGACTAAGAGCTGCGACTAAACCGCCCACGTAAACCCCCTCAGTTCGGGCGTCCGTCGAGCGACTAATTGTCGTCGACATTAGGGATGACATTAGGCATTAATATTCCGAATAATGCGAAGCTCGAAAAATTCTCGTCTCGATTGATTGGTGATGATGTTAAAATTTGCATTGAAATGCAACAAAAATAAAAAAATAAATTATTCCACGAACCCAAAATATTGTATTTCGTATAAAATGTTATTATAACGATTAATCGTCATAATAACTTAGAATCGGTCGAATAATTTTAGAATCTGGAATAATTATGTTTTAATTTTCGTTGCATTTCAATGATGCAAATTTCAATTATCATCGGTCGTGAATGCGAAAAATCATCAATCATGCGAAAAATTCTCTCGTCTCGATTGACCGGTCGAGATGATGGTAAAGTTTGAATCGGAATGCAACGAAAATAAAAAAACAAATTATTCCAATGAACCCAAAATATAGTACTTCGTAGAAAATGTTATTATAACGATTAATCGTTATAATAATAACTTAGAATCGGTCGAATAATTTTAGAATCTGGAATAATTATTTTTTAAATTTTTGTTGCATACCGATGATGCAAATTTCAATTATCATTGGAGCGGGAAATTATTAATTCGCTCGGTGAGTATTTTTACCCTTAACCAATTGATAAGTGTCCAGCGATTTGCAACAGCAGCGATTAGTCAGATCTGCCCCAAAAAAAAAGATCTTCCAGTTTAGCTGTTTTGCGATATTTTTACACTGCTTAAAAAACCCGTAACGGTGTCTTTAATATTCCGCCGTGTTTTCTCGCGGTTCAATTCCGACGAGTTTTACGCGTCCGTGGCTATCCGCGCTCGGTCACGTAGCGCATAAAATATGTTAAGTCACTCGTTGCCGGCATGTAGAAAACATTTATATCGCGTGGCTCGTAGCTGCTGCTGCTGCTGCTGCTGCCGGACCCTCTCTCGATAACCGGGCGGTTATGTTGTGTACACACAAACCGGGGGGCGGCCTCTGCGGCTCGTGTGTACGTTTTGTCGGGTACGAAAGTCGAGCGGGGGAACGCCGAGGGGCAAACGGGGCAGGAAAAACCTCGTCGCAGTCGTCGGCAGTCGTCACGGATCTATTTATAACTCGCCGCTCGATATGATATACTGGTTTTATTTTTAGCGACTTACCTACCTGCCGCCGCCACGGAACCCTCTCCGACGCTCCGGACGTCCCCGGTGCGTTGCGCGAGTATCCCAACGGCTCTGCGCAAACGTCCGAACGTCCGCGACGACAGCGCCAATCATCGTCGCCACGGCGCACCCGCGTTTTCTCAGTTATGTTAAAATTTGCATCGTTGGAAAGCAACGGGAAAAAAAAAAAAAAAAAAAAATAAAAAATCTAATGAATCCAAAAGATGGAACTGGGTTTAAAAAGTTATCGTAACGATTAATCGTATTATTAATCGTTACGATAATTAATAATACGATTAATCGTTACGATAACTTTTTTAACCCAGTGCGATCTTTTGGATTCATTAGATTTTTTTTTTATTTTTTTAATAACGATTAATCGTATTATTAATCGTTACGATAATTAATAATACGATTAATCGTTACGATAATTTTTAATAATACGATTAATCGTTACGATGATTTTTTAATAATACGATTAATCGTATTATTAATCGTAATAATAACCTTTCAGAAACGTCAGAATAATTTTGGAGTCGTTGGAATATTTTTTTATTTTTTATTTTCGTTGCATTCCAACGATGCAAACTTCAACATCATTTTTGTCAGCTATCCCAGACGGCTGTTATGCGACTTGTTGGAAACCATCTTGTGACTTACCTGCAACAAAAAATAGGCTCAATGTGAAAATTAGAAAAAAATACAGGCGATAAATATAAAAGTGGCTATAATTCGTAAATAAAGGCGAATTTTCATTGAACGAATTATTTGCGAGGAAGTCGCAAGCTTCCAGCTCGACTTTCGCGGTGTCTGTCTCAGCGTGAGGCCCTCCCAACCGAGTCTTATAAATACCCGCTTCGAAAAAAAGCCCCTTTCGCGAACTTCAGTTTTTTATGCTCGTTTTTTTCTCGCTGTTTTTACGACTTCGTCTATTTACGGATGCGGAAAGTGAGCGAAGCCGCGGCGACGAATACGAATTTAAAGGCTTATTCTTTATTCAGACTGGACTCTCCGGGGCCGGGGTCGGAGGCCTATTTTTTCCGCTGCGTCTCGTGTCAGATCGGGATGCTATTTTTACGCGTCGCGGATACAAAGTTTTTTTTAATCACGTTTTTTTTGTTGCAGCATTGACGTTTAATTGCCGAGTAAAAAAAATTGGCGGAGATGCAGCCGCAGTTTCAAGGCGAAAAAACAAATTCGTGACGCTCGATGGGAGGGGAACCGATAAATTTTCGACTTGGCGGAAGCGTAAACAATTGTCTCCCATTTCACACGTTTTGAGTGGGCGACGTCGACGACGTCGAAGACGTGACGACTGTCGCGCAAAAATTTCGCCGAGGCCGCGAAAACTCATTCATCGCTTTTTCCGCCCAAAGAATGACAAAGATAGCGACATAAGGAGAGAGAGAAGGAGAAACGAAGCACATGTGTAGACCAATAAGCGTCGCCTGTGAAAAATAGAGAAAGGGATATATCGCAAAACGAGACTCGCGGGTTACAAAAATATGGGACGAAGAGGTGGAGGGGAGGGGTCGACGTGGAGGGGGAAGCGACGAAATAGAGCGAAAAGGAGAGAAAGAAAGCGAAGATACGTCAAAAATAGTGGCGACCGGTTCGAAAATACCGAGTTCTAAAAATACGGACGAAAATAAACGGCCACACGCGTTAAAACGCGCGCATTAATATTCCCTCGCACTTTTTCTCTCTTTTTTTCAGTGCTTTGCAGTTACTACGCTATGCAATGCGTTTCTCGCCTTCGATGCGATTCGAACGCAGAGCTAATTTATGTTAATCGCGATTAAAAGTGCATCGTTGTAATAGATTTATTTTCGATCGGCGGTCGGAGAGATGGGAGGAAATGGGGGGGAGGGGAGGGAGACGTAGTTTTATTTGGGGACCTCAGGCAGAGGAATTTCGTCGGTACTAATAACTCGTTTTACACCCTGCGTCCCGATTCCGGAATGTAGGTCACCAGAGGTCACACTAAGTATTGCTCATCGCTTTGTCATCTCTCGACAACGATCCTGGAAATTTTTTTCCTCATTGCTTTAGCGCCGATCGATGATTCGTCATTCATCCCTTTTTTTCGCGGATTAAAAAATTCGAGGATTTTTTCCTGTTACTTCGTATTATTATTATTATAGATAAAATTGGTGCTGAAATCGTCAGAAGGCAAAAAAAAACCTTAGACGTTGGATTAAAAAATTTGAGGATTTTTTCCGATGTTCACTTTGCATTATTATTATTATGGATAAAATTCACCCTTCGTCAGAAGGCAAAAAAACCTTAGACGTTGCTGCGGATTGTATTTTATTTATTAATTACGAGCATTTTTTTTCTAATGTTCAATTTGCATTATTATTATTATGGATAAAATTCGCCTTTCGCCGGACGGCAAAAAAACCTTAGACTGCGGATTGTATTTTATTATTGAGAAGTCCGTCCGACTAATCTATTTTTGTTAAACAAAGCCGCCTCTTGACCTTTAAAGTTCAGGTTCGAGAAGTAATGTCTCGGGGTCCTCGTAAAAATTATACGATCCGCGAGAGGACCAAAGCGTCTCCGGAGTCGACTCTTGCGTCTCATCGCAGCCGCTGGTTTGGCCTGTCGCGGGCGTCTTTGGTCCGCGTAGCGAGCACCAAAGGGACTCGTCGCTAATAGTCGCGACGGTGGCGAGGAACCCGCGCCGAGGCACTAATCACGCTCTAGCCAGCGCAATGTGGCGTTACCGCGTCTGTAGTATATAAATAGTGGACCATTATTTCGAGAGAGTCGGTGAGAAGACGCGTCTTAAGGGCGAGGACGAAATTAGCGCTACCGAAATAATTCGCGCGGCTATTTCGTTACATCAGGTTGGATAATTTTTTATTTTTTTACTTAGCATCAATTTGCCTTCGGTAATCATTTGGAAGTGTCAATAAGATTGACATAATTCCAATATGGTTTCATTTAGTGGTGCAATAATAATAAAATAGTTTTCATTTAGTGGTTAGAAAAATAAATTATTATAACCCAATTTTGCATTGCTATTTATTTATCTTTTTCGCCTTCAGTCTCAAAGCCATCGCCGAAAGCCTCGAACCAGATTTCTCAATAATTCTTAGCGACTGGACGATGACCACGTGACTCTCGTCGCGCGTCTTTGAAGAAAATCCACATATCGATTAGATCTAAAGATGCGAATATTGTGCAATCGATATATCGATTAGATCTAAAGATACGAATATTGTGCAATCGACATGTCGATTAGATCTAAAACACGAATATTGTGCAACCAGCTTCGAGTTTCCGAGCTTTTCGCGGGAATTGCATTTATGTATCTGGATCGTGGCGCGAGCGAGATTCGCGTCGGGACTTCTCGCCTCGCGCGTTGCTCGTCGTCGTTGTCGTCGCGCTGACTCGACGAGAGGCGGCGTCGAGAAGAGGGAAGAAAAATCGAAGAAGAGAGCGAAAGTCGGCGCTGGGTGGCGCCACGCACGGCGGCGCCGCGTCACTGAGTCAGAGGCGGCGAAACCCGCGCCGTCGTTGTCATCCGAGAGGATCCAGGAATCACCGCGCCACGCATCAGACGAGTGTGGGAGTCACCGGCGTCGCCGCGGCAGCGAGTGTCACTCGGCCTCAGTCACAATTTTCATCAAGTCCGAGGACGAACTAATAATAATAATCATTTTATTGAGGATTTTGAACAGAAATACAACGGAACTCGAAATACATTTTTTTAATTTTTTTTTTGCAGTATCGACGTATCCGCAATTTAAAAAAATTCCAGGCGGCTGAAGCAGCATTCCTTGTTTACTATATTAATAGTAATTTTGTTAAGCATTTTGAACAGAAATACAACAGAAGAACCTGAAGTACATTTTTTATTTTTTTTTTTTCCTACAATATCGACGTATCCGCAATTAAAAAAAATCCCAGGCGACCAAGTCAGCCTTCTGCCTTCCTTATTTACAGCCGTTTACATCCCTCAGTAAATCCACCGTCACAGGAAAAGATCCACTATATAGCTAACATCACCAACGATGAGGAAAACGCGACGATGGTGGCAAGTTCTCTGCCACCATCGTCAACCATCGTCACGGCTCATCGGCTCTGGCGCGGATCAGCCTCGGCTAACTCGTTTATACATACACGCGCGAATTTATACATATGCACATATATCCATATAAATATAAACACCTATATATATACAAACATAATGTATAAATAGATATAAAAATAGCTACACATGTATATAGCTAGACCAACATGCGCTAAATGTGTGTACCATACGCATATATATAATACACAAATCTATATACACATTTATGTATTATATATATATATATATGTCGAGAAAGAGAAGCGGGGTCGTTATATTAATAGAGCTGCCGCAGGTTTTCGTGGGAGGAGCGGATCGCTCGTCTTTCTCACACGCGCGGGGGAGGGGGGAGGGGGAGGAGAGGGGGAGGGGGAGGGGAGCGCGGTAACCGGGGCTATAAATAGATTTGCAACCGTTCTATCCGAGCGGACCTCCGCACCCTTTTCCACCGTTCGCAGCGGCGGCTGCGCGTTCGTCCGTCCGCCATCGCAGTCGTCGCTGCTGCTGCTGTTGCTGCTCCTCTCTCTAGGGTGACCTTTGCGCGCGGAGCGAGCGACGACGACTTTCCTTCTCGCATCCCTGTCTCTCTCCTCCCCCTCCTCCCTCTCCTCCCTCTCCTCTGCCTCGTCGCGCTTTTTTTAGAATCACTCAGACACACACAAACAACGCAAACACTGTTATCGGTGCTCGCCCTTCTTTCGGTTTCCACCTTCTGAAGTTGTAGGTGCAGAGCAGCAGCAGCAGCAGAGGTAGACAGCAGTGAGCGGCTAGAGTGTACATTTGTCTCGCGCCTGTCCAGGGCGTCGCCGGGCGAATCTGGGTTATGTTTACAATTTTCTGGTCGTCGGCGCCGAGTGTCCAGCTTCGAGAACCACGTGGTCGGGGATATTCATTGGGGCAATGGGTTGTAGGATTGGTGGAATCGGATTTGCGCGGTTGTTGCAGGAGAGTTGATAATAATAATAATAGTGGGGATAATAATTGTATGGATGTGGTTGGGAGATGGTCAGGGTTGGTTGGAAGGATTGTGCGGAAATGCATTTGCATCTGCGACTCTCTCATTTAGAAACATATTCGGGGTACTTACATACACGCTTACGGACACTTACAGACACTTGGAATATTTGCAAACATACTTACAGACACTTAGAATATTTTCAAAGACACTTACAGATAATAACGTTTTTTATACCCAATGCGATGCTTTGGGTTCATCAGAATAATTGTTATTTTATTATTTTTTTATTTTTTTTATAACGATTAATCGTTATAATAACTTTTTAGAATCGTTAGAATTTACATATATATTTTTTTTCGTTGCATTCCGATGCAAATGATGCAAACTGCAACATCATCACTAAGAGCACTTAGCAACACTATCACAGACACTCATCACACTTACAGACTCTCACAGAGCCAGATGTTAAAAAAAAGATGGCAGAACTCTCGGTCAATCATTCGCCCGTCCCATTCATCGTTGCGGATCGGGCCACGAGACGCGGCGCGACGATTGAAGACAACAAGTAACACACCGCAAAGGAGCATATAAGATCCACAATGGCCGCGTGCCGTCGGATCGATAAGCGGTTCGATTGGGGCGACTCGTGTCGTCTCGCAACAAAAATAGTCTGGGGGGGTTGCGCCCAACTTTCTTTTTTCGTATACCAAAGTCGGCTGCCAAGTGCTATTTATCATCATCAAGGTTCCCGCGCGTCGTCCGCGCGCGCTTCGTCGTTCGATCGTAAAAATTCGCTCGAGCGCGACCGGACACTGCTATACCGACGCAGGCGAATTATAACAGCGCTGTACGTTGGAATATTATTTATACGTGAATTACACGTCGCGCGGGGCTTCGCCGTCGACGTATTACGCTCCTCGCCAGGGCTTCCCGGATTGCCACAACGGCTTTAGCTAAATATTTCAATGCTCGTCGGCGTCGTCGTGAAAATAAGTCGTTGGACTTTACACGTGTAAAGGCTTTTACACGTGTAAACTTTGGACGTGTAAAGTCCAACGACTTAATTCATTTTATTTAATTTTAATTTAATTTTATTCGTGCTGGGAAATATTTTTATTAATTGGCGAAATATTTCAGTAGCATCGATAATATATTTTCTTGACCTAAGGATTGAACACTTTTTTTTTTTTTTTTTTTTTTAAAGCGTTAAGAATAGTTTTACGTAATTACTAATTTGCTCGTGGCTCGAATTTTCATCCGAGCTTCGTTCATTCGCTGCTACTGCTGCTACTGATGCGTCTTATACGTCTCAGCCACGAGGTGGGGGAAGGTAAGGGGAATTTACGTCTTCTCCCGGGGCCGCGAGATAAACCACACGCGGATGATTGGCATTGATAAATCCGAGCGAAGCCACCCGCCGTCAGCCGTCAGTCAAGCCTGAAATTTGGCAGGACGCGGTTGCGCCACTGCCGTGGCAAACGCGAAACGCTTCTTCACCGTCTTCTTCGGCTTCTACTTCGTCTTCTTCTTCTACTTCTTTGTCCTCCTTCTCTGCGTCCCCTGACCTCTTCGTTTTGTAATAATTTCGCAACTTTTATTTCAATAATTAGGTCGAGGGTCAGCCAGCGTAGGACTCTTGCCGTTTTTTTGGCGAAAAAAAAAAAATTCGATTTAACGAAGTTTTAAAACCCTATCCGATGGGAAATTTCCCGCTGATTCCAAATATGACCGGTTTTTGCCCGAAAACTAAAAAATTGGAGGAGAAAAATGCGAAAAACGATTTTTCACTTTTTCCCAATTTTGGCACTTTACTAAAATCAGTGTAATTTTTCTTTGGATCAATATAATCGGGATTTTCTTTTTGCATTCGAAAGAAGACTCTTCAACGAAGAGAATGCAGCGAGGCGGAAAGCGATATCTCGATTTTTCGATTTTTTGCAGATTTTTAAAGTTGACCCTCAAGAATCGCAAGTTTTTTGAAGGGGTACCCCTTGCCGTTTTTTTGGCGAAAAAAAAAATTTTCGATTTAACGAAGTTTTAAAACCCTATCCGATGGGAAATTTCCCGCTGATTCCAAATATGACCGGTTTTTGCCCGAAAAATAAAAAATTGGAGGAGAAAAATGCGAAAAACGATTTTTCACTTTTTCCTAATTTTTGCACTTTACGAAAATCGGTGTAATTTTTCTTTGGATCAATATAATCGGGATTTTCTTTTTGCATTCGAAAGAAAACTCTTCAACGAACAGAACGCTGCCAAACGGAACACGATATCTCGATTTTTCGATTTTTTGCAGATTTTTAAAGTTGACCCTCAAAAATCGCAAATTTTTAGAAGGGGTACCCCTTGCGTTTTTTGGCGAAAAAAAAATTTTTGATTTAACGAAGTTTAAAAACCCTATCTGATGGGAAATTTTCCGCTGATTCCAAAAACGACAGGTGTTTGCCCGAAAAATCGAAAATTCGAGGAGAAAAACGCGAAAAACGATTTTTTTTCTGACAAAAAAATGCTTTTTTGGTGGAATGATTTTGGTTCATCAATGTTTACCAACACTGGTCACCATTTGGCCTTCACCAGAGTCAAGAAAAAAAGGGTACATATTGCACCTCGAATTTTGCACGGCTGGAGCTTATTCAGCCTTCGAATGCTCCGCTGCTCTTCGCATAACTATATCGCACTCATAACAAAATTAAAGCGGTCGTCACAATGCGAATCCGCCTTCGCCCCCCGACGAAATAGAATTGGCTCGAAACCAGCGTCAGGACTCGAATAGAATTGAGCTATATGAATCTCCTCCGTTTCTTCTTCGCCTCGTTACGGGTTTTCACTCCCCGTCTGCTCCTTTTTTCCTTAGCGCCTCTCTTCGGCCTTCGCTTCGTCTTCTTCGCCTTCGTCGCGATTCTCGTCGGTTGCTCCGCCCCGAACCCCTCGACGGCTTCGCTTGTATATGATGTAACGTCTCTGTAAACGTCCGAGTCCCACCGGACGGCGGCGCTTTGTCACCTCGTTGCCGCTGCTTCGATGCTCTCGCCGCTCCCGACGCGGCCCGATAAATCTTCGAGCCATAATTCAAGTGTCTGCCACCCAGAGGGCCAAAGATCACCGGAGGTACATCACTCCTCGGGTCTTCCTCTCTCGCTCTGTGTTCTGAAATTGCGTTTTAAATGAAAACAGGATAAATTCCTAATTATTATTGATAAACACTTTACTTTTATTTTATAATTCTAACTTGAAAAGAATTCTTTTTTTTGTCGCTGCGCGAAAACCAAGGTTTTTTCCATGGAAAAGCAATTATTGATTTCGAAGCGATAATTTTTATTTTTTTTACTCATCCAAATTATTTTTCCCCCCTCGAGAAGCATCCTCAATGTGATCCAATTAACCCGGCATATTGATGGCTCGCTTCCCCTTGTTCCGGCTGGATAATGCTCCAGTTAGATAGTTCACAGCGAGAGCGCGGGCTTCCCCGGAGCTTCGCAACGACTTTGACCGAGTTGCGCGCGGCTGATGGCTGGCTGGGCCGGCGAAACGGGGATGCGAAGATCGCGCGAGTTCGGCCGGGCGCGGACGTGTTCCGGTTTACTGTGTAATGGAATTATATGGGTTTTCCGTACAGGATATTCCCGATACAGGACATTCCGCGCCAAATCAACTCGCGTCTCATCTATTTCGTTCACTATTTTTTTTTTTTTTTTTCATACCATTTTCCGAACTTCAACATGCAAAAATTTTTCAAATGAAAAAAAAATGTTGGGTAAAAATTTAGAAAAATGTAAACAATGCAGTTCAGCTGCGTTTTTGGAGCTGGCGGCGATTGAGGCCCCTCAGAGCCGCCGCCGGCTCGCCAAAAGACGGGCCCAGAGCCAAGAAGACGCCTCCGCCGCCGCCGCGGCACGAAATTCGATTCGAAGAAACCCGGCGCGGAATCTTGAGCGCGGAATTTCGTGGCGCTCGCGCGGTCGCCGCTTGCCAAATGCACGCGGGGACGACGGAACACGAGTCCCGCGTCTTCGGCGTGCAACAAGGCGACACACGCGGGACGCGGAGTCGTCAATTGAAAATTTCTCGGGAAAACGTCGAGTGTACGAGAATAAATTCGTTTGGGTTGAAAATAGCCTGAGGCTATTTTCCACGTTGCGCGTGAATTTATTAAATCTCAATCTTTCGAAAAATACATTGTTAAAAAAATATCCATTGGCGAAGAGTGTAAAAAAAATGTAAAAAATAGTCATTGCAATTGGAGGCTCAAATTATGAAGTTAGATTGTAATAAAATTGGCAACTAATTAAATTGATGGTAAAATAATTGGATCTCGGTTCTCAGCAAGTTACGAATTTATAAATATACACATATAGTTGATGTAAAAAAAATGTGAAAAAAGTCATTGCAATTGTAGGCAAAAATGATGAAATTAGATTGAAATAAAATTGCCAAATAATGAAATTGATGGTAAAATAACTGGATCTCGGTTCTCAACAAGTTAGAAATATATAAATAAACATATATACTCGATGTAAAAAATGTAAAAAAAATTCATTGCACTAGGAGGAAAAAATTATGAAATTAGATTGAAATAAAATTGGCAAATAAATAAATTTATGGTGAAATAATTGGATCTCGGTACTCGCCGAATTCAGAATATATAAATATATGTATGTATAGTCGATTCATCAGTGACACACAGAGCTGCTTCGCGCGAGCGAACATGTAGCGTTCTATAGGCGGACAAACGCGGCTCTCGCGCTCAGCCGAGTGCGGCGACGACGGCGGCGGCGGATTCGTGCGATCCCGCAACCCTCCCCCTCTGTCCCTGTGTCCGTGAACGAACGCGCGCGCGCGCCCGGAATGCGGCAAATTCCCGCGCGCTGATTCTCCGCTCTCGTCCCCTGTCCCCTCCCCCACCTCTCGCTGCTTCCCTTCCACCCACGCGAATACGCCGAATGCGCAAAGATCGGCTCGGTGCTCGAAAAATACATTATTCCGCGTGCGACTCGCGCGCGACGAACGCGTGAAAAATATTCCGAACATCGGTGATGCTCGGAATTGCTCGGAATAGCTGTACGTAATTTTGCGGTCTGGTAAAAAAAAACGGCTGATAAAAATTTCCTACAAAAATCGAGCAAAAATGGAGCGGAAGGGTTGAACGTGTCTTTTTGCTTTTTTCGTATAATCGATACTCCTCTTTTTCTGAGCTCGAATCTGTGCAAATTTCAATGGCCAAGACGACCGACATTTAATTTCTGCCCCAGAAATAATTTTTTTATCTCAGCTTTTTTTATTTATTTTTTATCAATGCTTTACACGTCTCTAGTTTTAACATTAAATGTATTAATATAAAAAAAAAAAAAAATACGTTTTACATTGCAATAAAAAAAAAAAAAAAAAAATCTTTCTTGCTCGCATTCTGATCTGATTCCTATATCCTCCTCCCAATGCTCCCAATTGATTGCACCCAATATAATTCTTCGCCAGCGGGAAAAAGAGATTCCTCGTCGCCTTCGCCTTCGCTTATTTTGCTCCGGCAATGAGGAAGCCAATCCGCCGCTCATCTCGCCGGCGCGGCAGTAATAGCCGGCGCGCGAGTTTACGCGTGTCTACCAGCGTGGAACTCGTCGTCGCGTCCTGTGCGAAACGAGACGAGATGCACTCGACGCCTAGAGCGTGCGCATCTTTTCCACAAAGAGGCTCGTTCATCGCCGGCCGCGCGCTGCGCGCAAATAGAATTTCCGTAGGTAGGTAGCGACGGCGGTGGCGCGCGGAATTGCTGATACTTCACGAGAGCAGCGTCGTCACGCTCGATCGTCGGCTCTCGCAGTCGGCGCGGCGCGACTCACCTATATCGTCTGTCTTCGTCTTCTTCTGTCCTCTTTGTCTCTTTCCTTCGCTCTGTCTTCGTCTCTTTCTCTCTTTCCCTCTTTTGCTCTGTCTTCGTCTCTTTTACTCTTTCCCTCTTTTGCTCTCTCTCTCTCTCTCCTTTTCTCTCATTCTCGCTTTCTCAATCTCTAAGTCTCTCTCTCCTCTCCTTTTCTTTCTCTCCTTCTCGACCCCCCCCCCCCTCCCCCCTCTTTCTATTCGCACTCTCTCTCTCCCTCCCCCTCTCTCTCTCGTTCGATATATACCTGCCTGCTCTCCGCTCGCTATTAATAGCGAGCATAATAGTGTTGTAACTCGATTAAAGGTATAGGCAACGAGCGAGAAGCGCGCACGCGAGTTTCGCGTCTCACCTCCCAACGAGAAAGCCCTCTGAAATTCCGCGCGCGACGCGCTCGATAATTTCCACTCGAACGAATTAAATATACGAGGGTGGCACATGTCTATATATCCTATATATACCCCCACAGACACACAGACATACACATTTCCCACCCAAGCATATATAATACCTACGTACATATATATACCCATATCACGTGAGGGATGGGGTCAATTAAAAATAAATTCCGATAAAACTGTAAACGCACCCGCTCGGTCGATTTTCCCCAGCGTGGAAATTCGCAAAAATAAAGTCAGGAAAAAAATCGATGGACTCGCTGTTGCGGTACACTGATTATAAAAAATAGCGATGAAAAAAATAGAAAATAAAAAAAATCCGCAAGGCCGCGCGTGGGAAACGTTTGAGGCGTGGCGCGTGCGTCGTGCGTGCGCTTCGGCTCGTCCGCTCGTCAAACCTTGACCTTTAAAATCACGAAAAATCGTGTACGCGCGATATTCGACGCGGCGAGCGACGGTGGTCAAGCTCTCTGCTCTCGTGCACCGCGCTCACGCATCCCTCTGGCCGATATAACACCCTCGGGTTCTTTTTTCATTTTTTTTTTTCATACCACTCACGTTTTTTTTTTCACTCGTGAAACCTCGACAGCGATATCGCGTTTACGATCTCGCTCGCGCGGATTGCGGGCGACATTCAGATTACGCTTTTTCGACGTTAATTATTATTTCCAGCCACTGGCGCCTTGAGGTTGAGGCTTAGGACTTGCGGACACGAAAATAGGGGAAATTTCGTGACATTTTTTTTATTCGCTACATTTTATTTACTTCAATTATTATTACTATTATTATTATTATTAATCAATTTTATAAAATAATAAAATATAATATTGATAACATATTTTATTGTAATATAATAATAATAATAATAATAAAAATTTTATTTTACTTTATTATTATTATTATTCGTCAATTTTTTAATATTTTTTTCTAAATTTAAAAACAAAAGAAACCTTTCCAAAATGATTTGCGACGAATATTCGTTTCACCGGCGGATAATTAAAAAAAATATATCGCCAGCGAAAAGTTCGTATGCATAAATTTATCGCGCAAAGTTTTTGCTCCGTTCGAACATTGCCGGCGATAATGGAAGTATCGACATGTGCGGGACTGTATTATTGACAACCGTAAACGACCGTCGGAGCGAAATATATATTTATACAAAAATATCGCCAGACTCGTATCCGCGCGACTCGTGTCGCGCGCGTGTCTGTGTTTGCGTCTGCTCGCGGTGGACTCTGTGGTCAACAGCGACGACAGCGACGCTGGAGGAGAAACGTCGTATGCCCGGGGTCGAGGGTGGGGGAGGGAGGAGGGGGAGGAGGGGGAGGGTGGCCCGAGCGCGCCAGGAGGCACGAGAGAGTGTTATATAAATAGAAGCGGTCAATGCTGCTATGGGAACACTAGAGTAAGAGGGGGGAGGGTGGGAGGGGGACAAAGAGGGGGGGGGGGGGGTGAGGAGGGAAGAAGCGAAGTTGCTTTCCTAGCGCCGGCAAATTCACCAGCATTTTCTCCCTCCCCCAGGTTCTCAACACCCGATTCGCTGTTTTCCACCCTCGCCATCCTTCGACATCCAACCCCCCCTCCCCTCCCCCCTCCACCCACCCCTTCCCTCCTTCTAACAGTTGTAACTCGGCCGAGTGGACGTACGTTAATTTTCCCGACCGCAAATTCATTCCGGAAAACGAGTTCCGTAACTTCCGCAATTTCCCGCGGAGATTGAAGACGTTTTTTTTTTTTCTGTGAACATTTTTCCTGGAGGTGGAAATGCTGTAAACGTTTTCCGGTTGTAGCAGAAATTGGTTGGTCAGTTTCTGATTTCGAAACTTTTATTTTCACTGCTGGGACTCGTTGACATATTTTTGAGACAATTTTTCGAGTGAATGAGAAAAATTGTTGCTTGAATTTTCCAACGAATTCTCCTCGAATTTTCCATTAGAGTGCATTTCGAATGATGGAGAATATAATAATAATAATATTATCACCCCTGTCGCAGGAAGCCAGACGTTCGTCGCAAGGTGCTTCCTACTAAAGTTACAATGAGAAAAAAAAAGAAAAAAAGAAGAATAACATAAAACCGAAGCAAAAGTGAGCGAAAGATAAATGAAATACGAGAATCCCAACGGCACTGATGGCGCTTCGACGAATCCAATTTCCAGTTTCCCTCGCAATCCAACATTTTTTTTTTACAATTGAAAAAAAAATGATTATATTCAAATTTACATCATTGGAAAGCAACGAAAATCATTTAAAAAAATTATTCTAATGAACCCAAAGGATCATATTGGGTATAAAATATTATTACAACGATTGATCGTTACAACAAATTTAGAGAATCGCTAGAATAATAAAAAAAAATCGCTAGGCTCTTTTTTTTGCACTTTTGATTGCATTCCAACGATGCAAACTTTAACGTCATAAAAAATGAGCAAATAAAAAGGGGTAAAAAAAATTCTAGCTGAAGGTTCTTTAATGTCATAAAAAATAAGCAAATAAAAAGGGGGTAAAAAAAAATCCTAGCTGAAGGTTCGGACTTTACTTGCGGTTTGTGGAGGGGGGAAAAAAGTCTTGAAGGGTTCGTTAGCGTGAGGGAAGGAAAACTGCTGATCGAAATTAGTCGAGAAATTATAGCTCCACCTCCGCAATCCAACTCGGCGCCCGGGGTGACCGAGAGCTTCTTTTCTAGCCGCGACACGAGCAGCACGTGCTGTGTTTACTCCTGTTCCTTTCTCTTTCTCTCGCTTTCTCCCTCTCCATTCCCCTCTCACCCCTTCTCCTTCCCTTACCGCCCCCTCTTTGCCGTCGATCGAGAGCCCGAAGGCCGCGGCAGCGGCGGCGGTAGCAGCGAGTCTATCGATCGAATCCTCGCAGAAGTACCGCACCACCTCGGCGGCCACCTTCAGGCCTTCGAGCTTGGGGAAAGGGGGGAGGGAGGAGTTATAGTTACTTAGCCGAACGTCGCAACTGTTTTCTCCGCAGACCCCAAGACGCTTGTTTTGCTCCCCGCTTTTTTTTGCTTCGTCGCTTCATCGCCGAGCAACTCAGCGATTGGTCGAGGCGTCTCATTGGATGAGAAGTGCAGGGAAAAAGCTCGGTCATTTTTGTAGAAATATCTTGGAAGACTTTTACCAGTCGTTTGAGGAGCTTCTGTCATTTCTTTTTACACTTAAATTCTCACGCCTCTTAAATCCTCTCCGAGACTTGTCTGAAGATCAATGAAAATATGTATTAAAAAAAGGTTAATAAATGTATAAAATGTAGACTGAGTAAAAAAAATTCCGACTCGACCTCAATTTTTTTGTAAAAATATCTCGGAAGAGTTTTAATAGTCGTTTGAGGAGCTTCTGTCATTTTTTTTTACACTTCAATTCCTACGCCTCTTAAATCCTCTTCGAGGCTTATCTGAAGATCAGTAAAAATATTGTTATGGATGACCGAAATTAAATCCGTTACAATATGTATTAAAAAAAGATTAATAAATGTATAAAATATGAAATGAATAAAAAAAATTCCGACTCAATTTTCACACTTCAATTCCTACGCCTCTTAAATCCTCTTCGAGACTTATCCGAAGATCAAAAACATGTATTAAAAAAACATTAATAAATGTATAAAATATGAAATGAATAAAAAAAAATTCTCAACCTCCGTCGTTCCGATTGCCTTCCCACGTTTTATTTCCTCCCGCTTCGACGTCGCCTCGCGAAAGGTGTTGAAGCTGTAATGAGCTGTCGCAATTTCGAGCTCCGCCAGGTAGCGCGCGTTTAATGCGCAACGGCAGCTGCATGTGCCGTGGCAGTTAACCGCGGCGTACAAAGTGAGCTCGCTAGAGTAGTAGTCCCGCAGATAGAGAGAGAAGAGGCGAGCAGACATAGAAAGGGGCAATTCCGAAATAGATTTCACACCCGAGTATCGCGGATACAGAGTAACGACTGCGCTGTTCTCGCTCACAACCGACGGAGTCTGCGAGCGGAGAGTACATTGACCGCTAAAGCCCGAGGAAGCGTTCGCTCGGGTGTCGGATCCGGCGTTGTTGTTATATGCGCAGCGCAGAAACCGACCACCGCTTCCGTCGGTCCACCGATTGTAACGACGGTCGAAATAAACGGCTGGATAATAAATAACATTTATAATCGGTTCGTTATACACACCATCCCCTCCCCCCCGGGTCCCTTCCCCCTCTTTTCAGCTATATATGGGGACTCTGGTTACGCCTTCGAATTATATCGAATTCTCGTTACGCTTTCGTTATGCAATCAAATGTATTGTAATATAATTATGTGCCATATTCCCCTAATTCGCCGCCGCGAGAATCGTATGGAAATACGTTTGGGTTGTTGGGGTGCGAATGTTGCGTAACTTTCGGGGTAACTATCGCGGCGAAGAGAAATACGAAGGGGAGGGGGGTGATGATTAAATGAGTGAGGTTTGCGCGTAAATCGTATTTGTTATCGTATAACAGGTAATGACAAATGGGGACAGGATGATAAAGCTGCAGCTGTTTTGCCTCAGAGCTTCAGACTCTTCGTCGCTTTCGTCACGAAATAGTCTCCACCCCTTCATTACTCCTCACTCAAGTTGCCCCTTCCGCTGCAGTGATACGCGTGACCTTGACTCTCCTTCCAAGGACCGACGCACCACGTGGCGAACCGACTGCCAACAGACGTTGGGGATTACGTTATCGCGTTTGTTTGGGTTTGGCTTTTTTTGTTGGCATTTTTGGATTCAGGTGTGTTGAAATAAATTCCGAGGTGGGTGTGGATATTTTGGTGCAGTAATAAATTGATACATTAAATAGATAAATTAAATTCATTTGCAGGATTTTTCATTTTTATTATTATAGAGAATCCTTAATCCTTTGTAAAATTAATAAAATTATAAATTGAATAGATAAATGAAAGTAAATTTATTTGTAGGATTTTTAATTTTATTATTATTAAGAATCCTTAATCCTTTGTTTGAATTACAATTTTTATCGCGCAATTGTTGCGACGTTGGATTCGGATTTCCCTGACTGATGTCACTTTTATGTCCGAGGAGGGGAAACGAATTTGTGGATGCGGTTTGAGAAGCCGGAAACGGGCGGAATGAAGTAGCGAAATAATTCATCGAAACGATCAATCCGCGCGTCGAGACTTGGCGATCGCCTCGAGGAGAAAGAGAAAGAGAGAGAGCGACAAAGTCAAGCCCAATTGACTCCCCGCGTTCGGCTCGTATGCCAGAATGATAATTAGGTAAAATCGTAAATCGGCCGAAAAAACACCTGTTAAACGCGTGGACAGCTGGCGCCCGTCCAACCGCACTTCGGCCAACTGGCGCGAGGAGGCGCGTTGCTTGCTTCTCAATTAATAGCAGCGCGCGCCGCTTCTGCCGCGCAGCGAGAAAATTCTCGTTGGGGGCGAGCGAAACGCTTTCTCGTCTGTCGTTGCAACAAATTGGCGCGCAACTTTCGTTCCTTGCAAAATTTTGCCTCATTTTAATTTTTTTTCCGATTTTACTACCAATTTTTATCGCGACTTTCGCAATTTTCATAGCGAGACAAGCATTTCACAGCGTTGGCTTAGAGAGAGCAATGCGAATGTGAGAAAATGATGGAGAGCAAGAAATTCGAACGGTTGGGTTATAGACGATTTGTTTTACAGCTGTCTTTATTCCGCAACAACCCAGTTAGCTTATTATCGTTGGGTTCGCTCGCCAATCGAATCGCCGATCGTACAGTCTACGTTCTCACGTTTTGCCGACGCCGGAAACCCAACGCATTCCGGCTTTTTAAGGCGATTCGTTGCGCCGACAAATTAATTTTCAAACATAAATAGAAAAAGGTAAAATCTGATAAATATGGACATTGTACGTGAAATATATTCCATATATTATGACGTTGAAGTTTGAATCGTTGGAATGCAACGAAAAGAAATGTTAAAAATTATTTCCACGATTCTAAAATTATTTTAGCGATTCTAAAAAGTTAACGATCAACCATTGTAATAAATTTGTATACTCAGTACAATCCTTTGGATTCATTAAAATATATATTTTTTTATTTTCGTTACTTTCCAACGATGCAAACTCCAACATAATCATACATTTCTATGCAATTTTAGTGCAGAACAAAATCTGTACACTGACAAAAATTATTAGTTGCGATTACCAATCATCGTTTCTATCTATCAAAATATTGGTTGCAGTTACTAAAATATTGGTAGCTCTGACCAACGATTGGTAATAACAACTATTAATTTTTCTCAGTATCCGTCAAATGTATTTCAACAATATTTCTATCTTCGTTAGGGTCGCTCGACGACCCAAACGTTCGACCGAAAATAACGCTGGTGGAATCGGACGAAGGTGATCCACAATTGGGGAACTTCGATTGTGACACTCTCCTCGTCGTCGGTGGACACAGGAGTAACGAGCGACAGCGACCGACGCGCGAGAACGGGAGACTCTAACGATCGTCCGGGCTTCTATAATTGTATCTGCCGTGGAAACTTGAGACCCAGACCGACACCCGATGACCGCGCGTCGAGTGCAACGAAATACCGCGTGGCGTCGCTCGCGCCGCGGCCTCAGAGACGCGTTAATAGGAAAACTCGATACCGCCGCGCTCAGCGGGAGTCCAATTAATATATAAATTTTCTCGCCGATCGTTATCGCCCGGTCTGTTGTTTATTGAAAATAAATATCGCGCGCCGCCGCAGCGATAAAACGACGAAAATAGACGTTTTATCTTTTGCGGAAGTTTCCAATCTCCCTTTGGGGATGAAGCAGACGACAACAAAAAGTAAAGTAAAGAAGTTAAAGAAGGAAACAAAAGTTTAGCTGTATCAATCCACTCGGTGCACGCAGGAATATATATCTTTATTGACCGAAGAGGTGGATGCGTGAGATAAGAAAATGGCGAGCGTCTCGAACGGTTGGGAGATCTTGTTTACCTTGTGATAAGTTGCGACGAGAATAACTCGTTCGAGAGACGAGAAAAATGGCAAAAAGTCTACATTAAAAAAAAAAAAAAAAAAAAAAAAAATCGTAACTCCTATTTACGCGGATTTTGGCCTCAGGGCCTGGCCAAAGATTTCTAACACAAGGAAAAAAACATTTGTGTCAAAAATTTTGTGTAATTGGTGAAAGAAATTTGGTGTGACTGGTGAACGGCCAATCTATTTTTTTTTTTTTTTTTTTTTTAGTTGAAACCTGGTTCAATGGTCGAGTGCTTTTAGATTTTGGATGATTTGAGATATGAAAACGATCTCAGTTCGCAAGTCGCAAATTCTATCCCTGAAGACACTGGTTGCAACCCTTTTTTTTCAAAAGATTAGAATTTATTTTTAAAAATCTTCATTCTGCATTTTTTAATTAAAAAAATCTTTTTTTTTTTTCAAAATCAATTAAAGAAGGGTTGAAACCAGTGTCTTCAGGGATAGAATTTGCGAACTGAGCTCGTTTTCATAGTCCAAAATCTAAAATCCCTTGACCAATAAAACACATTTCAACTAAAAAAAAAAAAATAGATAAGCAGTTCAGTAGCAACTACAAACGACTCGCGCGGCCGGCAAAGATCCGCCGCTTATATCGGCGCCCATCAGCCGCAAGGAGAAACAATAAAAGCGGCATTGTGTAAATAATACGAGCGACCGCGCGGGTGAGGTAAATGCGCAAACATATATCGCGGGCGAGGGTATGCATAATATAATGGCTCGCTCGGCGCGCATAACCAACTCCTCGTTCTATTTATAAATCCTACGGATATACCCCCGGCCGTGTTTTACCGTGTTCGCGTCGTCGTAGTCGTTCGTCGTCGGCGGCTTATTGTAAAACGTTGCGTAACCGCCCCGTTGTGTAACGACATAATAATCCACGTATGCATCGTACGAGAGAAGACTGCGATCAGCGGCAATAGATATCGGCAAGTACGGCAGCAGGTGGCGGCTGCTTGTTTATGTGTACATGTGGCAACATACAGAGAGAGAGTCGTTCGATGCTGAACGAGGGGAGAGCCAGGTTAGTCGACTAGGATAACGAGGGACTCGAGGGTTGATGAACCCGCAGAATCGCGTCCTCCTCCTTTTTCTCTCCCTTCTATTCGCTCCTCGGATGTACCGTATTTTGGTAAACGGTACTCCGATTCGGAACACGAACAACAGTTTACTTTTTGCGTAACGTCGCTATTCCGAGCTTTCGATATTATGTCGGTCGTCGATAAGCGCGACGATCGGAATTAGCCGAATACCGGAGAATTATTTTATTATTAATTTCGTTACGAGTCGCTGGAGGGGAATTGGATAACAGCGGCGCTTATGTGAATTGGATTTGCGAAATGAGACGATGGATACGTTACGAATTGGATGACCAATGGGATTTTTTTTTGTCAAAATGAGAATTCAAAAGAGTCTCGACGTTTTAATTTTTTTGAAGCTTTCGCTGAAGATAAATAAATATTCAGAGCTTCGAGACATGAATTTTCAAAAAGAACGGAAAAAGATTGAAGTTGGGTACATTACGAGTTGGATGACCAGTGGGAATTTTTTTCCAAAATGAGATTTCAAAAACGTCTCTACGATTTATTTTTTCGAAGCTTTCGCTGAAAATAAAAAAGTAAATGTTCAGATCTTCCAGAAACGAATTTTCAAAAAGAACGGAAGAAGATTGGTCATTGAAGGCATTGAAGTTGGCTGACAGTGGATAGCGACCCACAATAAAAAAATGGCAGTGCCTTTGCGACACGCCAATAGCCTCTTCGGATCCGCTTTCCGTCGGTCCACCGCCGTTTCCTCCGCTGCAGAATTTTATCGAGCGAACAGTTTGTCGAGATTCTCGTCTTCAGGTCCCTTCGGCTCTTTGCGAAGTCACCGAATCCTGAAGAAATGTCTGAGCGCGATGACAGGCGTCCTGGCGACTTGCGGATCGTTGCTGTATCTCCTGGACAGATCTGTAAAGGCGACTGTCGCCGAAGCCAAACCACCGCATTACCCATGGTCCATGAATGGCGTTTTATCATCGCTGGATCACCGAAGCATCAGACGCGGTTGGCACGTTTTCCGCAGCGTTTGCGCCACCTGTCACAGTCTCCATTTCTTCACCTTCAAGGACCTCGTCGACGTTGCCTTCACCGACGAAGAGATGAGAGCCATCGCCGCTGAATACGAAGTCACGAGACCTGCGAAAATTACATAATTTTTATTTACTCGTCGATTGATTTTTTTATAAGGTCACGAACCCGTTTTTCCAGGTCGACGATGGTCCCGACGACGAGGGCAATTATTTCAAACGACCGGCGAAGCTCCACGATAAGATTCCACCGCCGTTTCCGAACGAGGAAGCCGCGAGAGTGGCCAACAATGGCGCTTTGCCGGTCGATCTGAGTTTCATCGTCAACGCAAGACACTCGGGACAGAATTATTTGTTCTCGTTGCTTACCGGTTATTGTGAGGCACCTGCTGGTGTTGAATTGGCTGAGGGACAATTGTTCAATGCTTATTTTCCTGGCGGAGCGATTTCTATGCCTGAGGTGGGTCTTTCCAATTTTTTTTAGCAATTTTTTTCGTGTTGAGATTTTTTAATTTTTAGTGTTGATATTCTTCATTTTTTTTCGTTTTGATATTTTCCATTTTTTTCGTGTTGATATTCTTCATTTTTTTTTGTGTTGATATGCTTCATTCATTTTTTTCGTGCTGCAAAAAAACAGATGATTCAAGACGGCGTCGTCGATTACGAGGATGGAACACCTGCGAGCCGTTCGCAAATAGCCAAGGACGTCGTGGAGTTTCTCACGTGGACGGCGAACCAGGAGTGGGACGCCAGGAAAGTGACATGCATGAAGGGCGTCGGCATTTGCGCCATTCTTTTGGCTTTCGTCGCCCACATGAACAGAGCGAGATGGTCGACCGTGAAGAATCGCATCATCGCCTATGTTCCCAAACAGAAATAACCGCTGATTGATTGTCAAATCGCGCGTCGCTGCATTCGCAGTATTAGAAAATATAGGAAAATTTCTAAAATATACAGTGGAACCTTTGGAGAACCTCGATCAAGGTAAAAAAAATCTTCACCATGAAGTATCAACCAATTTTTTCATAGTTGCACATTGACGGTCACAAATGGTAATGCACATCTATATAGTTGCACAATGACGGTCAGAAATGGTCACTGACGGTCACTGAACATCTCTACCGATGAGCCGACAAATTCTATTATCACAGCCAACAAAACAAACTCTAGGAAACAGCGACGACGACAAAATGCGGAAATTCTTATAAATCGTAACACCAGACGCGTTGGACCATTTCTCAAGTCCGTCGACAGCCAACAAGCCGCGAAATCTTGTCGAAGCCAGTGTCGAAGTTGTAGTTGGGCGTCGTTGAACAGGACAACCGTACTCCGACTTCCCCCGCGCCAGGTTCGGACCAGAACACACCGAGAAAGACACGTCAAAGATTTCCGACGAAGTTTCCACCGTCGAAACCAACGATCCACCTACGACGATCATCCCACTTATCATCCACTCCGTCGCTGTTTACAATTTTCATTGAGACTCGCGGCGATCCGGGCAAACGAAAATAATCGGTGCGTTCAATCGACGCGCAGCTATTTTCCTCTCCTCCGATGATACACGAGGAAGCTGCGAGGAACGCCGCCGGAATTGGCGGTGGGAATTTCGTAACCCGTCCTTGACGTTATTCCCGAAGCGGACTATAAATAGTTTCGGGTAATGGTAACAAACATTAACGACGACGAACGTCTCTTATGAGTCGTTAACTCCGGGATGACCGGCAGTGGTTGCCGCCGCCGACGCCGTCGCTGTTTCGTTCTGTTGGTTCCCTCGACGCTTGGTGCGCCATTCTATTTTTGTATGGACCCGCGCACCTCGCTTCTTCGCGTTACTTCTGACTTGGAGACTCTCTTCCTCGCACGCGATTTATTTCTAGTCGTCCTAGGCCACCACCCCCGCCGAGTCTCTGCATATTTGTTGTCTCTCACCACCGCAGCTTTTTTTTTCTTTCATCAAGCACTCAAAATGGCCGCCGGGCCGAAAACCGTCCAAATCGGGGTCACGAAATTTATTTTTTCAAAATATCGACTTTTAACCTATACCATCGTTCTCAAGTTGCATATTCTACCCCTGAAAACACTGGTTACAACCCTTTTTTAGTTGATTTTGAAAAAAAAAAAAAATTTGGCCGAACTGTCAAAATTATCAAGGACAAATGACCCTGGACTCGGTCTGAGAGTCCCAGCCAATCACAGCTCGAATACTTTGCTAACAATGCTTTCCGTTACTCATGAAAAAAAGAGGAACAATTTAAAAGAGAGATAATTTTATTTATTTATTTAATGCAATGATTGAACTTCAAGCGTCCGATCCAAAAGCGCAAGAATGCAGAAATGATTCTCCACGTGGGAAATATTTCAAGTAAAATAACTGATAACCATTGAACCTCTGAAAATGATTTACGACGTAAATAAGCAAAACGAGCGTATTTCAAACTGACGAACGAGACTTCGAAACGCGAATTCGCCGAGTTGGGTCAACACGACTCGAGCAAACCTACAGAGAGAGAGGAAGTTGCATTTCTTTCTCGCAGAATTGTCGGTGCAAATGCTGCGACCGGCTGTGTGTGCGCTTCCCGAAATAGTCGAAACCCCCTCCGAGAGGCGTTTGTACACCAGGTACGCGATATTGACAATCGTTCGGCGGACGGAGACCGAAATACCGAGAGTCCCGACAGTCAGAAATTATTTGTCAACGAATTCCCGGGTTCTCGTCGTGTGTACAACCGGAATTGTACCACTCGCACATCAATCAAAATTTCGCGCATTGTCGGAGAGAAAACCGCCGTTTTGACCTCGCAGTGAAATATGCGATAGTTGTGGCGAGCGACAAACCGGCGGTGAAATTTACATTTCCACCGATGTTTTTGGCAACCAATCGGCTGGCAAGCTTTATAAGCTCGCGACACTCTTACGTTGCGTCAGCCGTGAAATTTTAGGTGTCGCGGGTGTTCCGACATCTCCGCGAAATTAAATATCCGCATTTCCTTGACGCGAAATTAAATTACGAATTTTTGGGGAATTAAATGCGAATTTGCGATTATTCGTATTAAAAAAATAATGTGGGAGCAAAAACGGAACTATCAAAGTATTTTTAAGACGTAGCAAAAGTTGAATGTCGATCAGACTCCAAAAATGGAACGAATCGATGACATTGATTCATCGACAGCCGATTGAAAAGCTCCTTTCCTCAGTTATATCCCTCTCAGAATTTTTTTCAGAATTTTTTTTCCCGACAGAAATAAGTTGCTCATCGCCCACCCAATTTTATCCGCCCAAAAAAAAAACTAATATAATCAATCAAATTGATTCACTAACAGCCGAGTCAGAAGCTCCTTTCATCCTCCTTTTTATCGCTTCGAGACTCGAGAACAAATAGTTTCCAAGCGACAAAATTTAATCCACCCCCGTTTTTATGATGGCTAAACGATCCGAAATAAAAGTAAATTTCTGTGAAACGAATTTACGGTTAATCGGGCGCTTCGCGCCTGTTTCTCGGGGTGAGCGTGAAATATGAATGGCGGACAGAAATTCGCTTCTGTCGCGAGCGATAGTCACTCGTCGCTCTCTTTCTCTCTCTCTTAGCTTCTATCTCTGTCTCCGTCGTCCGCCCGCGCATTAAATAAGCCAGGCAAGTACAGCGCGTTTATTTTCGAACCCTGGCACGACACTTCCGATTAATAATAGTCGGGCCTCTGCGTCTCCGCGCGTCCTTCCTCCGAAGAGAGGCGGAAAGAGGCGGCGAGGGCGGCGGTCACGAAGAGACAATATTGTATATTGTCGCAGAGTCGGCAAGATGCCGACCCGTGGGAGTTTCTCTCCCTCTGTCTGCCTCTCCAACTCCGTTTACACACACACAGAGCCAATATGTGTCGTAACAATTCTCTGTCGATATCTCAAAGTCGATCCTGCGCATCTTCTGTCCATATTTCTTTCCTCTCATTCGCCTTCGAGACGGCTCTTCAATTTCCTCGGCAAACTTAGAGACCGATCTATATTTTTTTTCTCAGCGAAGACTCTCGTTTTCGGTCGAATTTATTGGCTGCTGACGATGGCTGAATGAACCGGATTGTAGTGCTGATTGAACCGGTTCGAAGGCTGAACTGAAGAAGTCTCCAAGACTCATTGACCATGAGACAAGTTTCCACGGAAATTTTCGTCGTCGTCGTTGTCGGGCCAATATACTTCAGAGTCCATCGTCTGGGCAGCGGAAATATTGTCTTCATTCATGTGGACGGTCGCCAGATTCCAAACAGCCTTCCCTTCGATGCGGAGCAACTTTCACTGAACCATTTTCACCGGACAATCTGGAAGCAAAATCTCAATCATCGTTTGCACATTTTTTTATTCGCTAAGTATTTTCATTATTATTTTACCTTTTCCATTCAGCACTGAGAAAAAAATCTGGTATTTATAGACTACTGATCCAGGGTGACAAATATTTTTATAAATCTGGAAGCAAATCTCAATAATCATCGTTTGCACATTTTTTAATTCCCTATGTATTTTTATTATTATTTTACCTTTTCCATTCTGCACTGAGAAAAAAATCTTTATAGACAGTATTTATAGACAGTACAAAGTGACTGAAAAATATTTCGTATGGCAACTGTAAGAAAATGATATAATTACCATGACTCTAAAAATAATCGCACGAATTAATTTAATTAATATCGCCACTTCATCAGGAATAACACTTTCATTGAGTATTGACTAAGACTTGGGACTTTTATACCTGCACAAAACCCGCGAACGTTGCCAGGACAATATTCATTCATGTGGAGGGATGCCAATCGAGCGCGCTGAAAATCCTTCTAATTTGAGCGCCAGCCTGCAGACCGCAGGGTGTCGTCACTCTTCGCCGTCGCGGAGCGATCGGGAGGCAGTCGCGGATTTGTTGTGCTGTTACGTGTACGACAAACGAGCGAACGCCTCGGCTTCCGCAGCCTTTGCTTCGAGACGCGAAACGGTGGGAGGAAAAACCAGCTGCCGAAGAACCGCAACTTCATTCATAACAACAATGATAACAATAATAACAGCATGTTTTTCCGCCGGTGGTAATTTGAGACGACACGAGCTCTTCAATTGACGCGCAAACACCTTCGTCTCGCAGCTTGAAAAATTGATTGACTTGTGTATTCGTTTACACAGTAAACCGGATAAGTCATGAATAAAAAAAATGATGTGTCAAATAAATAAAACACGTGGATTGAATGAACTTGACTTTGGATTCGTGTAAAAAAATTCATTCATAAGATTAACATTTTTCCTGTTGCTCCAATTTGACACAAAACGAGCAAACGAATCGTCGCTCAAACATCGTTTGACTCCTGCATCGCTTAAAAAAATAACGAATGTGTCTCGCGTAGGTAAACCTTAAACACGTGGAAAAAAATGATGAAACGCTTCAGACGCGTGGGTCGACTGAACTTGACTTTGATACCCGTGAAAGAGAGGCCTCAGAGGGTTGAGACGAGAGGCGAAGAAAACAACATCCGGTTGACTTTGGCACCCAAACCTCACAACTGTAAAACACATCAGTTCGTACAAACTTCTCCGATTCTCACTTTTCAAAGCTTTCACCCATTTTTCTTCCTCCGCTAAATTTTGCCATCCCTCGACATGACAATTGTGATCCGAATGAGCAAAATACTGTCAGATCTGATCCTCTTAATTCCGAAGGAATTTTCGACCAGCGCCATTTGTCATGTTTTCTGCGTTGCCTGGATTAAAACCAGCCCTGGAATATCTGGATCGAGAGATCCGAGGGAAGGTTGAGTGAGCCGACGGCAAAACGCTGTAATAGACACACACATGGCGATATCTAAAAATAGGATTGGCAATCGGCGCACATGCACTCGAGCTGCACGATCGTGCATCATCCTCCTCGCTGCTCCCTCCTCCACTCCTCCACTCCTCCCCTCTGTCATTCCATCTCCGTTTCTCTCTCCGTCGACATCGACACCGTCACCGCCGAGCGATGCGACTCTCTCGTCCTTCTCATTATGCATCCCCGTCTCTGCATTATTCAATGCTCGCTTGCATCAGCGGTGCAATATCGACTCTCGTCGCAGTCTATTCCAGCGCGTAACCGCCGCACCAGGCGACCACGTGTTAACTCCGTTTTCTTCGGCGGCTCACACTGAGAAAAAAAATTAAATCCAACAAAAGGGAGGGGATCAAAATAACGAATAACGTCTTTCCTTAAAAAATGTAAAAAAAAATTGGCTGATAATTAGCTTGGTAAATGGTTCGGTAAATGGGCGACCAAGTTTATTGGCCGAGGCGAATTAAACCCGTCGACTCAGCCGATAAATCGGTCCAGCCAACCAGTTTGCTTCGCCTGTTTAACCAATTATTTGTATTTTTCACAAACGAGCAATCGCATTATTAAATCGAGTACGAAGCTGACAATTAGCTCGGTAAACGTGCGACCAAATTTACCGGCTGAACCAGCTGATGCCTCCAGTCCAGCCGATAAATCGGCACCAACCAGTTTCGTTGGCTTCTGACTGATTATTTTTACTTTCGCGCAGCGTTATTTTGTCAAGTGGCCGCTAATTTATATTTATTAGCGGCTCGCGCAAATAATTATCCTAATTAATAACGATAATAACAACAGTAACGCGCGGACGATAAACGATAATGAGGAGTCGAAACTCCATCGGCGAACCCGGCACGTGTCCCCCCTCCCCCCTTTTCTCGTCTCTCAACTCCGATGCTTCGCACTATCGTTTGTCGTGCGTTATCGTCGTTTTTTTTTCTTCCTCTTAATCTTCTACAATTAATATCGAGCGGCGTCGTATCTTCGGTTTGCTCGGTACTTTTGCATTCTTACGTAATTGCCTCTTCGCAATGAGAGGCGATCGTAAATCGCATTCCGACGATACTTTATTTTTCTATGCTCGATGCAACAGAGGCGGTCGCGATAATTGCAGACGAGTTGGAATAATATATACGAATAAATACGGAGACGCGTTAATTTGCAACGAAAGCGATATCCTCGCGTCTGGATCTCTGAGGTTATACTTGAAAATTTCACAGATATCCACAGGCGAATTTATTCATTCAACGACATCGACGGAGTATAACAGACGTCGCGACCGATGAAACCGCGCACGACTTTGCCGATATCCTGCCGAACAATTGGCGAAATTGTCGATGAGCGGCCAGTTCTGATCAAGGAGACGCGATAAGATCGATGATACGATTGTCTATGCATTGACCTGCCGAAAATAGATGGTTTACATTGAGAATAATCGGGCTACTCGGATTTCCACTCTCGCGGGTCGTGAATATTAATGCAGACTCTTTCGGACTATGTGAAAATTTAGGAAAATTAAACTGAAGGCTAAAAATATAATTTTTGTGAAACAAACAATTTCTCTCAACATTTTTGGCCCTAAAAATGAATGTGTGAAAATTCAGGGAAATTTAACACCAGCCTAAAAATATAATTTTTGGGAAACGAACAATTTCTCTCTTAACATTTTTGGCCCCAAAAGGGACTGTGTGAAAATTCAGCAAAATTTAACTAACGCCTAAAAATATATTTTTTGTAAAACAAACAATTTCTCTCTTCACATTTTTGTCCCCAAAAAATTAAAACGCAAGATTTAGTGCTAATTTTTTTTTCTCTTCAGCTGGAATCATTTTGTCCCAAAATTTGCGTTTGAGATTCGTTCAACTTTCCGCAATCTCCTCAGAAATGCGAAACCAGCGAACGAAAAGACGAGGAGAAATAATTGATAGATACGGCGGATCATTATGAATCGAAAATAGATTCGCCGATGCGGCGTTCGCTATGTACATCGAATGTTCGCCGCCGGCTGGCGAAAGGAGTATATAAGTGATGTACGTGACAGTGGAAGACAGGGACAGAGGAAGAGAGAGGGAGAGAGAGAGGGGGAGGGAGAAGGAGGGATATGAACGCCGTGTGGGGCGATCGAAGGAAGGAAGCGAGCAAAACGGGCGAAGCCTCGACCGAACGAGCGAGAGAGCGACGGATAGTGCAGGAAAGTGCACGCTCTATTAATACGTAAGGCCGTGTACGCCCGCGCGCGCGCATCGTCAGCGCCGCGACGGCCAATGTGCACCGCGACGAGGCGCAAAGTGCAAAGGCGATCGGATCCGCGCAGCTCGCGCCCAACGCACGCCTGGCTGTTCTATTTCTAGCGCACCCGAAGCTCCGAACACTCCGAGTCGTGCGCGGGAGGTGTCTGTTTTGCAAACAAAAAACGAAAGATGGTTAAATGACAGGAAACAAAAAATAAAATAAATGTCATTTTGGAGTCAATAAATGTACCTTATTATGTAAATAATAAACTGTCATAAACGTCGTTCCTACACTTTTTAAAATAAAATAAAAAATAAATATGATTTTGGAGTTAATAAATGTATCTTACTATGTAAATAATAAACGATGTAATAAATATCGTTCCTACACTTTTTTTATCGGTTAGACGACTGTGTAAACCACTTCACTTTTTTTTTCAGTTTTGGTACTTCACTAAAATCGATGTAATTTTTTTGGTTGGCAGAAAATTGTCTGATAAATTGTCTTTGAGGGTCAAAGTTGACTCCCAAAAATTGCAAATTTTTAGAAGGGGTACCCCTTGCGTTTTTTTCGGGGAAAAAAAATTGTTCGATTTCGCAGAGTTTAAAAAGCTTCAAGACATTTTGTAATAGAGAATTTTAGTAACGACGATTTTTTTTAAATTAGTGAATATATATTTTTTGAATGACTCACCTTTAGCCGTAATTGAAGTCGTCGGTGGGTGCTTACTGGACATGGTCCTATCGCTGATGCCTCGGAACTCCACCGCGCACTGCATTTACTACCACCCGCCCCCTCCTCGGTACCGTCCACACACACACACCGACACTCGGTCACTTTCCTCCTCGCGGGTCACATGCGGCCCCGGAAATTACTGCAACAGAATAAATAAACACACCGGTCAAGCCTCTCGTTATGATCGCAATTCCAGTGGTTCGAAGTGAGCTCGATACTTCTTTCCTTTTCCAAGTCTTATAATGACTAACAATTCGAAGCCGGAAGGGGAGGCAAAAACTGCGTTAATTCCCGCAAATTTACCATCGGTGGGTACATTTTTCTGTGTGATAATTACTGCTCTCGTTACAAAGTCTCAACTCCCTCAAACAAAATTTAAAAAAATATAAAAAACCATATCCAATAATAGCAACGAGAATTCGAGAAACAGAATCAGTTCCTGCATTTTTCTTCTGAAGATGCTCAGATTCGTAACCTTGAAAAGCAATATAATTCAGCGGAATAAAAAAATAAAAAGTCAGATCCAATTTTTTTTTAACCAAGTAAAAAATCGATCCATTAATAGCAACGAAAATTCGAGAAACAGAATCAATTCCTGCGTTTTTCTTCTGAAGATGCTCAGATTCGCAACCTTGAGAAGCGATATAATTCCACGAAATAAAAAAAAAAGTAACCAGGGCAACAGGTAGGAAGAACTCAGCAGACGGAAACTGATCTGCACAATCCGTCCGCGCCTTGGGAATAAAACCGTCAGACAGTGGGTCGACATCTTTCTACCTCATCCGTAGTTCCACTCGTAATTAGGAACGAAAAAAAAAAAAAAAGAAAATAAAAATAAAAAGGCGAAACACGTGTCGGAGCTTCCGATGATGCATCGGGGTTCCACTTGGCACCGTCCGACACTAGGAAGTCCACGCTTGTCATCTGGACGTATTTATAGCTACGGTCTACCGATTGAAGGCACCAGTGGCAGTTGTATAGTAAAGCGGCAGTAGTAACAGCAGCCTCGACAATCGTCGGTCGCTACGGTCAAGTGGACCGTCCGTAAGAATTATCGGACGAAGCGGAAAAAAAGAAAAATCATAACTCGCAGACAGTTCGAGTCTGGAGTATCTTTTTTCCACGCTTTTTATTTTGTCTCGTCGTAGAAAAAAAAAAGACGAATCGAGCGGAGGCACAAAAATACAGACTGGAAGGTCGGACTCGGCTGTATATTAATGTGTAACAGAAGACGCGACAGAGATCGCAGCTACGAGGTGACCCACTTGGTGCGCCGGATTATATTCGCTAAAATAGATCTCGTCGCGTTAGCCGCGGAGAAAGAGAGAGGAGGCTGAACGAAAGCGTCGTCCCGGTTCTCCCGATGATTGTCGGGGACTTCCCTGGCCTATTTATGCGCCCGCTGCCGACAATTCGGACGTCGTGTCGCGCGTGTTGCGGTTGACCGAACGGATCATCCCTTCTTCCTCTTCTTCCTCCTCTTTCTCCTCCTCTAACTCGGATTTCTCACGCGCAAAGTAAGTGGAAACCTACGCTGATGCAAATTACAGACAGTATTATGCAATCAGTTCACGCGTGGATTAAAAACATCAGCGATTCGTCCAAGGTTATTAAAAAAGTTAAATAAATAAATAAAAAAGTACCGTTTGATGCTCTACACACTGAAAAAAAATTAATAGTTGCGATTACCAATATTTTGGTAGATTGAAGCAATGATTGGTAATCGCAATTACTAATTTTTCTCAGAGCATCTCAAAATACTTTAAAAAAACGTGACTCTGAAAACACTGCAAAAGGGCGCAGTCATTATACTGTTCCAACAGGTATTTAGTCAGTGGTCGATGAATTTTTTTTTTTTTTTTTTCCCACCGACGTTGCGTGGTAACTTAGTCGCGTTACTCGCGTATAAATACGGAACACGAGGTAAACATGTTTTTGTCTGTAAATAGGTCGGAAATCGTCGCTCGAACGTTTAGTCACGGAAACTGAGAACAATCGTTGCGATCATCGTGTGACACTCGAACCAAAGGTCTCAAAACAAATCGCCCATTGCCCAAATTTAGCTGACAAGCAAAATTCCTTTGCAAAAATTTCGATTCATGAGGGTCAACTTTAAAAATTTGCAAAAAATTAAGGAATCGTGACATCGCGTTCTGCCAGGCGTCATTCTCTTCCTTGAAGAGTTATCTTTCGAGTGGAAAAAGAAAATCTAGATTCCATCCGTCCAAATCGAAATTACATCGATTCTAGTGAAGCGTTAAAATTCGACAAAAGTGAAGAACATTTTTCGCGTTTTTCTCCTCAAAATTTTTATTTTTCGGGCAAATACCGGTCATATTTGGAATCAGCGAAAAATTTCCCATCGGATAGAGTTTTTAAACTAGCCGGAATCGAAAAAAAAAATTTCGCCAAAAAAACAGCAACGTCTCATCCCCTCTTATCGAACGGGTCTCATCCCCTCTTATCCAACGTTTAACAACTCGTAACAAGAATTGAAAAAAAATCGTCCCACGTGACTAAACACTCGATGGCATAAATCAACCGAACTCTCATCACCTACTCGCGGCTTACGATCGTCCTCCAGTTGCGCGAGTGCAGAGGTGCCGCGGTTTCGTCTATTTTAAGCCTCATCCCCGCCTCGCGCCTCTCTTCGCGCGTAACGAGACTCTCGGCCGAGCGCAACAACAACGTCCAGCCCAATGTCAAGGAAAAACCGCGGCCAGACGCGCGCGACCCCCGCTTTGTGATCGATATATGTAACTAACCGCGATCGACCGTTAAAAAAAATATATATCTGAAACAAAAAACGCGACACAATGCATTATGGATCTCGCGGATACAAAAACACGCGTCGCATTGTGTGCTCGCCTTGACTCGCTCGACGATTCGTTCTCATTTATAATGCATCAATGGAAAGACCTCGGGCCTCGGGGATACTCGCGAGGCTCCCGCGCGCGTCCATTGACAAACAATGGAAAATCGGTGCGCACACGAATCGCTCTTTTCCCCCTTCCTTGCTACGATTTTTCACGTGAATATGTTCCACTGGTTATTCGGTGGGATGGCAGAGCCGGAAACGAGCGATAAAGTCCTAACACAGCCGAAAGACTATTTATTTGATTCCTACGTATGCCCTTCTTCAGGCTTTTACGTTTTTTTTTTTTCCCCAACTCCCCTTATTATGATATTGAAATTTGCATCGTTGGAATGCAACGAAAATAAAGAAATAAAAAATTATTCCAATGATTCTAAAATCATTCTAACGACTTAAAAAAATTATTCTAATGATTAATCGTTATAATAACTTTTTATATCCAGTACAATATTTTGGGTTCGTACGAATAATTTTTATTTTCTATTTTCGTTGCATTCCAACGATGCAAACTTCAATACCATCCCTTATTTTTCCCACTCCCCTTCATCCCCTTCCATTTATTGAGTCCCCCCAAAGTGTTCCCCGCAGCCACTTTTTCCTAATGCACTACTGTATCGCATTTACACTCCGAGCATATGAAAACTGCGGAAAACCTGTGCCGATACAGGTGACTATATTTTTACTGACTTTTTGCTGTATGAGAATACATCGGAGTCAGAAAAACTGCCTCCCGCTCAACAGTTAAGCAAATTAGTGCGTGGATAAGCGGTCACCCATCCAAGTACTGACCGCGAGTCAAGCTGCTTAACTTCGGAGACCGCCGAAGCAACACACAAACCGCGCGCCCACTGACATCGGTTCACAGCCGAAAGACTAATTACACGAGGGTCTTATCACTGTCTGATCAACAAAAGCCAAAAATGTGAACACTGTAACCACTAAAATAAAAATAACATTGGTTTTCATAAAAATAACATTCTTCGGTGGCATTCGCATTCGCCCTGCCGTTGTCAAGTGGTCGCGGCGAATCGTGAGGAGAGGGGAGAGGGAGGCTGCCGCTGGGCAGGCGAATGGTGAGGGAGGAGGGCGTCTCGCGGGGAGAGAGGGGGGAAAGGGGAGTGAGAGGTCTTACCTCACACGAGTCGCGAAGATTGGCGCGAAAGAGTCACTGAAGCGGCTCTCCCTGATCGCCCTCCGAGCTCGTTCGATCGCTCCCTTCAAAATTTTACCCTCGCTACTCTCACACGACACGAAAATTATATCACGTGACCGTAGAACTCGAAAATCGAAAATAACAACTGCAACAATAACAACAACTAAGCGGAATCCGCTTCACACGCGCACGAAAGCTGCTCTCTCGGCGATTCGGTCGCCGCGACGCTGATTCTCAGGCGTCGCGAACTGATCGCGCGCGAAACGCGTTTCGACCTGCACTGCTCGTGTCCTTTGTTTATGTCCTTTTTCACTGAGAAACGAGAGGCCCGAACGCTCCGCGAACACGACGACGACGACGACGCGCGCGGCTCATCAGTGGTGGTTGTACTACAGGCGCGATCGGCGCACCAGCGCAAAAACAATGCGATCGCGCTGCTACCTCGACGCCGAGTCTCGCAACTATTCGCCGTCGTCATGCGAAGCGGCGGCGGCGGCGGCAGCGGCCGTTGCCGCCGAATTCGAGCAGCAGCGCCGATCGCGGGCGACGCTGTTCGTGTCTGTTCTGTGTGCAAGATGGTTGGGAGGAGAAGCGGAGTTCCGCGTATCTCGCGGCCGTTTTGCCGCCCCGACGCGTTGAGGGTGGCGCGCATGCGTTCGACTCTTCTATCTATGAAGAGAGTGGTGCAGGTCCCCTCCGTGGGACGAGTCATTTAGGCTAAAAAAAAAAAAAAAAAAAAAAAAAAAAAAAAAAAAAAAAAAAAAAAAAAAGACGGCTATCTAAGCAAGTCGACGGCTCTTGGAAAAGCGGAGAGACCAGAATCCTACAGAGCCAGAATCCTATCAAATGATATGAAGAATGAAACTAAAATGTCGCTCTCTTATGCATCGAGTAGGTACTCCGGAGGTAACTCCGCGCGCAGGGTATCGAAATAAACAATGTACAGCTGTTATCACGCATCTTGCGATGATTACCGGCGGCGGTGATCGTTTGTGTCGCAGAAATCCGCGAATCGCCGTTAGCTCTGTTTCATTTGATGGATGCGGTCGGTTTAACTGCAAAGATGTAGTCATAAGCTTACCCGCTTGCTTCCTGCGCTGCGCCAACGTCTTAGGTCACTGCGTTGATGCATTCGCGAAATAGGAAAACAATATGGAGACGTTCGCACTGTGGCACCTGCGTTGCGCTTCGAACGCGGGAGCTGCATGATCGAAGCTCGGTAAGAACGTTATCACGCGGCTGCCATTTTGCAAATGGTGGAGATAATTATTTGGCGCTGGGAGCAGAACCAGTGGCGCCCTCTATGAGCATCAGATCACATTTTTGGGGACTTTTTGATCGTCCGTTGGCGGCAGCACTGTCGCATTCGATTGGCGGGCGGAGCGCTGGCGTCGCCGCGCGCTGATTGGTTGGTTGCCAAGGCGCGGCCTCTGATTGGGTGGTGGGTTTTAGAATACAATTTTGAATGAAATCTCGACGGTCGCGTCGTCAACCGCCACCAACTGCCGCCCATTCTACGCCGAGGAACGACGCACCGGTCACTCTCGTTGCCTCGACGTTTGTTTCTTCGTAGTAACAATCTTTAATAGTAATAAATAGTATCACTCAAAATAGTAACAATCTTTAATTAACTAGTCCCGAACTGCGAGAAAATATAAAATATGTCACCGACGGATACAGTGTTTTGTTTTTGAGTCATCGTTGTGCATCATCACAGACGCCGTCGATTCACGTGTCACTGATAGACGTAAATAAAATAAAAAAATCAAGGTTAGTTGTTGCTCCGGAAAATTTTCGTTTTGCTGCATGAGAAAATTCGATATTTCGAGGATTTTTGGATATTGGATATCACTGTTTTTGCGGTGGGACGTCGTCTGAAATATGTGACGCGTAAGACACTCGACGCAATAGAAACGCATTACCTGTTTACAATATCGCACTTTTTACAGAAATGTAAAAAAGGCGCACTATAATAATAATAACAATAATAATAATTTTTTCATAATTTTCTCCGCAGATGGAATCTCGGTTACCAAAGCCAAGGACGTTGATGATGAAAAAGACGCCAAGCGTGCCCGAAGTGAGTTCGGCATCGATAAAGATGCCCGATGTGAGTTCAGCATCAAGAACGATGCCCGAAGTGAGTTCGGAATCATTGAGGATGCCCGAACCGGCGCCTCCACCACAGCCGACGAGTATTCAGGCAACCAGCGGTTTGAAGACTATCGGCAAGTCCAAAAGTACCCTCAACATAAACGCCAAGTCCAACGAGAACAAACCGCCGACAAAACCGCTGCTGACGAGATCTCACACAACGGTTTCCATAGCACGAACAGCAAATTCAAAGGTTGCGGTCAAACGGTTGGGAACGACGAGCAGTGCGATCGAGGCGAAGAGGCCGAACATTCGACCAGTCGTCAAACCCGCAGCGACGCAGAGAGGCGTCGGAAGGGTGGTAGGTGCGACCACAGGAAAAGCTGTCGGAACAGCTGCCGCAGGAGTAGCGAAAGCTGCGCCAAAACCAAGCAAATGGGATCTAAAAGGTCGCCTCGAGCTCGCAACTACAGAACTTTCGAGTCTCCGAGAAAAGCACAAAAAATGTTCGCAGCTCGAAAGCATCGTCGACGAACTTCGTGAACAGGAAACAGCCACGACGATAAAACTCGAGCAGCTCGAAACAGCGAACGCCAGTCTTTCCGAAGAGCTCCAAGTCGCGAAAAAGGACTTCACCGATATCCTCGGCAAGCATGAAACCCTCAAAACCGAGCTTCAGGTGTCCCAAGAATCTTACAAAGAGGTAGCAGCGGCTCTGAAAAAATGCGAAGAGACTTGTGAATCGCAGAAGAAAACTCTCTCCGAGCACGCAGCGAAGGTGCTAAATCTGGAGCGAAATCTCGACGAGGAGAAGCAGACGAACGAGGAACTCTCGGACAAGGTCAAAGAACTGCAGTCGCTCGTTCATCAGATGGACAAGGATCGTCGGTTGCTGCATAACGCGATTCAAGAGCTCAAAGGCAACATCCGAGTTTTCTGCAGAGTGCGACCTAAGATTCCGAAGGAGGCGTCGAAGGCGCAGTGCACAATCAATTTTATAGACGAAAATACGATAGAAGTCGGCCGCGCCGATGCTTCGGACGCTGGAAGCAAATTGCGCGGCGCTAAACAGGAATTCGCCTTCGACAAAGTCTTCCCTCCGTCGGCTTCGCAAGCCGAAGTCTTTGAAGAGCTTTCGCTCCTCGTTCAATCCGCTCTCGAAGGATACAACGTCTGCGTCTTCGCTTACGGACAAACTGGCTCCGGAAAAACTTACACAATGGAAGGCGGACGAAGCACCGAATCCGAGGGAATGATTCCTCGCACCGTTCGCCATATTTTCGAAGAGATGAAGCAATTCGAGCTCCTCGGATGGCAGTATCGAATCGAAGCGAGCTTCCTCGAAATTTACAACGAACACATCGTCGATCTTCTGGATTCTCAACAAAAGAGCCACGAAATTCGAATGGCTGATAGCAAAGGTCACGATTTGTATGTTTCGAATCTTCAGGTCGAGGAGATTCATAATCCGGAGGAGCTGCATCATTGTCTGCAGACTGCGCAGCAAAATCGAGCGGTCGCTGCGACTTTTGCCAACGAACGGTCTTCTCGATCGCATTCGGTGGCGAGAATTAGATTGATTGGGACTCATGCGGAGAAGGATGAGATGTCGATCGGTAATCTGAATCTCGTTGATCTTGCGGGTTCGGAAAGGTTGAAGGGAGAGGAGGCTGCGAGGACTACAGAGACGAAAAATATCAACAAATCGCTGGCGAATCTTGGCAACGTTATTTTGGCGTTGCTTAAAAAGCAGGATCACGTTCCGTATAGGAATTCGAAACTTACGCATCTGCTGATGCCATCGCTTGGAGGAAATTCGAAGACTCTTATGTTACTGAACGTTTCGCCGTTGGACGAATGTTACAACGAGACTCTGAATTCTCTGCGCTTCGCGAGCAACGTTAACAGCTGCAAAACAGGGAATGTAAAGCGATCGAGGCAAATAATGCATAATAACGCGTAAACGAATTGGGGGAATTTGTACATTCGACTTTTTTTCCCCTTGAGCCTGGAGAATACAATTTGATGCAGCCTTCGGCCTGGAGGATATAATTTGATTGAGCGGAATTTTGAATAATTTGTTTTGTTTCAAAATCTGACCGACGCGACGAGGATAGTACAAAGTTGATGGGCCGAGGGTCTTTCGACGTTGCGGATAGAAACCGTGGCGCTCGTATTTTTTATACCTTGACTGTGGAGCAGTAAAATAGGCCAAAGTAACAATGTTTTTTATATGAAACTGGCGAATGAAAAATTTCGAACTAAAGCAGTGGGCGATCTTCCTTTTCTTTTTCTGTGTGACTGCGACTCGAGATTGTCGTAACCGATTGATTCGTGATTAGGTTATCGTTTTATCACGTTTTTTTATTATATAGATACTGATTTTTATACCACAGTTTGCCTTGTATTGAATTTTAATTGTTACGAAATGTCCAATCGTCACAAAAAAATGATATCACGCTGCGCGCGGATCAAAAACGTTGTTAAGATTCAAAGGAGACTCCTTGAATTTTTCTCGCGTTTCGGAAAATGTTGAAACAGCAGTTTTGTTTGGTTTATATAGGAAAAAAAAATGTAAGAGTTCCTCAACCGGAGTTGCCTTGATTAGTCGGCGTACAGAGTGTGACGCGCAAATAGCGGTATAATATTTTTATATATTTGATACGACTCGACGTGCGAGCTTATTTTTATTCTTCTTTCCTCTCACTGACTGACACGGAATACAAATATGAATCGTACATATCATATATTAAAAAAATGTAAATTCCGTATTCTTATAAATCGGTCAGCTGCTGTACTTGTGCTAAATAAAAAAAATTATAAAATCTCAACCGAAATTGTGGTAAAGTTCTTTCGAAAAAATATTTCCAACGCGATTCAGGAAAAGGATTCAGGAGGCGCGGCTGTTGTGTTTTAGTCGTAGTAAAAAATTCTTGAATGCTGGCGATGAGGTAATAATTCTCGTTCGATTTTCTCCGATTTTTGGCGAATCGGTGAAATTTCCGGGCGAAGGATTTCGCGTTAGAAAGGAGTCGAATGCGCTGGAACATTTTCTCGTCTTTCCCAAATACTCTTCGACCGCGAGGTCGATTTTTCGCACGCTTCGCGTCGAAGTGCTCGCGTCCATCAAATAAACCGAAGCCGAAGCTTTGACAACGCAATGCGATTCCTTTTTCTCGCCATTCGCCAATCTCAGAGTCCTGCGACTCGTGATTCGAAATCGACCAAACAGTCCGCGTTCGACGGCGAAAAATTTTCCATATTCGGTCAAACGATTTTTCGCCTGCAGCATCGCCGGAAGATTCGCTTTCCTCGCAACGCAGCTTCGTCTCTGCGTGCTCTTCGACTCAGAAAATCGTTGCTCGGCGTTGGACAAAATTTTCGCATGCCACTGAATCGCCGGATTAATCACCAACCTCGCCGGAACCGATTTTCTACCGATTGGTCGCACAGCCCTCGAATTTCTTGACTTCTCGATTTTTACAAAATTTGTAATCGGTACGACGGAATTTTTTGGTTCGTTTGCAGTGGGAATTTTTGTATCTCTTTTCGAGTCGCCAGAGATCGTCGCTCGATCGGCGGTTTTTCTGAGCCGTGGATCGGCGCAGAATACAATCAGCAGCAGAATCGCCAGAGCGTAAGTTCCGCCTGAAGTGGAGATGCACAAAATTTTCCACAGACGTGGCCAGAAAGGAGAGGAAGATGAAACTTGCGCTTCAGGATCCTCGATCGGTACGATTTTCGAGACGTTTTTCCTTTCTCCAGTAATTTTTAATAACCAGCCTGGAATAAAAAAGCCTCCTTAAAGTAACAATATATTTTTTTTTTTAAGGTTCACGTCGGTCTCACCTCCAGTCAAGGAATCCTGGGAGTGAAGGACGTCAACGATGCACAGCACAGCCCACAGACCCAGTCCCAGGCTCGTCAGGACATCCCAGCGAACATACGTCGACGATTTGAGCTCCAAATTCCCCTCCTCCGTTGATTCCGATGATCCGATAATTTTTCCCAATTTTTTTCCAACATTTGACTCCGATGATCCGATAATTTTTCGCAATTTTTTTCCATCATTTGACTCCGATGATTCGATAATTTTTCCCAAATTTTTTTTATCATTTGAATCCGATGATTCGATAATTTTTCCCAATTTTTTTCCATCATTCGACGATCCGCTAATTCGCTCCAAATTTTCCAAGACCCTCGTCTCATCCTCGTCGACCGAATTCCCAAATTCCTCGCCAGCGTCGACCTCCTCGTGAAATATCTCAACCGATTCCTCGTCAAAATCGACGTAGCAACCAGCGTCTCGATACTCTCTTCCGCTCGATTCAGTCTCATCCGCAGAATCGTCCGACGACGATTTCAATTCCGAGCGATCGGTCTCGCTCGCTCTGTTCCAAAATTCGTTCACGGACGATGACATTCCACGCGAGCCGATTTCCCCATCGTCCATAACGCGGGAACCAATCGTTCCTTTGTTATTTTCAATGCTAAGAAAAAATTCATTTGACGTTTTGATTCCAGTCGTCTGCGTCAACGGGAAACGTCATCTATCGTCTGACAGAAGTTCGATGATCCAAGGAGCCGAAGACGAGACTCGGCGGACTTGGATCGGCGGGAAAAAAATGATGACTGGACGAAGGCTCGACGAAATTCGGTAATGGGCCTCGCTGTGTGTCTCACGAGAATCCAGAAGATGAACGAGGATCTGAGGACCGTCAACAGTCTCCACAAGTTGAGCGAAATGTCAGGGAAAAAAGCGAAACCCTGCAATTGCGCTCATCACAGATCCGCGTCCGGATCCGCGTCGAGATCTCGTCCCGAAAAACGTGGCTGTCGCGGCGCTGACAAAAACATGCGATGCCCTGAACGACCTCGTCCGACGATCTGTCTGTGTCCTCAGTCTGACAGTGAGTTGCCGAATTTTTACTCCAAATGATACAAAAATTAAAAAAATAATTAAATAATTAATAATTAAAAAATAGTCTGACAGTGAGTTACCGAATTTTTACTCCAAATTATATAATAATTAAAAAATTAAAAAGCACTGAGCCTTTCAAAAACATCTTTTTTTTTTCAGATCAAAGTACAATAGACGATCAAGGTGTCGACGGAGATCTCAGTTGCCGTTCGAAGGGACCGGAACATCCGGTAGGAAAAACACGTTTAATTCTAGCGATAGAAAAAATGGAAGCACGACGAGAAATGCAGTACATTTCGAACCAGGTGATGGAAACGAGCAGTCGGAAGGAGCCAAGAGAGCCGCAGTGGCGATTCAGACCACTGATCTGGGAGGAAGGATGAAGGCTGAGGATATTGAGCAAATGTACAAGGTTTCTGAGCGATGTCCGACGAGAAAGCAGCAGCGGCGATGATTTTTTTATTTTTTTTTACTGTTGCGATGATTTTTCTTTTTATCTTTTTTCAATGTAATACAAAACCCGACGACTTTCCAGGATTTGGATTGCGAGAGGAGACGCAATCGCGAGCTGGAAGAGAAATTAGAGGAGATGAAATGTTGCATCAAGTGTCTGAAGGACGAAGCTGAGCAGCGGACTAATTGCCTGAAGGATTCGCTGGAGAAGGCGAAAAGTCGAGCGAGTCTTGCAGCGCGATCCAGAAATTTGGCAATGGACCTGGCGAAGCAGTCGAGAGACCAAACTGACCTGGTAAAGGCGAGCAGAGACGACGTCCTTAAGCGGATAAACGCCGTCAAAGGCGACAACAGCAGACTGCAGTGCGAATGCCAGGAACTGCGGACCAAATTGCAATCCATATCGGAGAACGAGGCGAAGATGTGATTTATTTTTCTTTATTCCAATTTATTAATCAGATTATATTCTAATTTATTAATCAGATATTTGTATTCTAATTTATTAATCAGATTATATTCTAATTTATTTATCTATTATTTTAAGGTACGCGGAAGTGGACGACAAAGTCAACAGGATGAGATGCGCCGCAAAGCAGAAGGAAATGGCTCTGGCGAGCGAGAAATCCGAGCTCGAGAAGACTGTCTCCGAGCTGGCGAGTCACGTGAAGATACAGAAGAAACGGATCTGCGAGCTGACGTCGATCTGCGCGAAGCAACGGGAAGCGCTGCAGAATAGCGAGAACTGCGTCTCGTCGAAGGTCGCACAGCTGTCTGAAGCGGAGAGCAGGATTCAGTCGATGGACTGCGAATGCAGAAAGCTGAGGGAGGAGATGGAGGGCATGAAATGTTGCTTAAAAAGAGAGACGGAGGCCCGCGAAAATATGCAGACGGAATTCGAAGAACGACGAGACAATTGCAACTGCGAGCTGCAGATCAAGGATAAAATAATTGCGGATCAGGTGGAGACGATAAAAAAATTGCGGAAGGTAAAGATTAATCAATCAAATTATTCTATATAATACAATTTAATAAAGAAAAAATGATTTAGGGAGGATAATTTTTTTGCAGCTGTTGCAGGACAGTGAAAAAATGGCCCACCAAGCAGCCAGAGAGTTCGAATCACTCAGATCCGAACTGCACTGCCTCAAACAGAGCAACAGATCCCTAAGAGCTGCTCTAGAAGACGCAGAGGCTCAGTTAGCGAGCGGCGGTGACTCTGACTGCTGCGAACGTTGTCGGATTCTCGAAGAACGCGTCGACGATCTCGCCGAGCAGAAAAGAAAGACTCTTGCAGCTGCTAAATTCGCTGCTGAGAAGCTGAGGAATACTACGGCCGAGTATCAGAGGCTTCTTGATGCTGAGAAGAAGCAGCACAGATATGTGGCTGATTTGGTTCGCCAGAAGGAAACGGAGATCGATCTGCTGAAGAGGGAACTTTTGCATCAGGATGCAATTCGATGCCGACGAACGGACGATTATTACGTCGTGCCGTGAAAATAAAAGGAAGAAAAATCTTGTGGACAGTATAGAGAAATTCGGTTTTCGAAAAATCGAGCGAGAATTCGCGGCTCGGTCGGTAAAGAAGACGCGCACGTGATTTGGTCGCTGCGGTCGCTGCGATCGCGCAGCCCGCCACCAATTTGATCAATGAAATCACATTGTTTGTGTAATCGGCGTCAATAAACCGACGATTTGTTATTCGCACGACGCACGAACGGTTTTTTCTTTCGAGAATGTCGAATAAAGCTCTGCTCGAGATTGACGATTCGATCATCCGTAAAAATTTGTTGCTCACGGTGAGACCAACGCCGATTTTTTCGCCGGCCGCTTTGTTTAGCATTTGTAGGTTAAGATTGCGTCTATTGGGGATGAATTATTGCAGGAGAAGAAGAAGGAAGATGAGGAGCTTGACAATTTGCTGCAGAGCTTTGAGAAACCAGAACCGCCTTCCGTGATTTTTCGTCCTTTGCCTGGTAAATTAGGGAGAAGGAAAAAAAAATGTATCTTTGGATGATCGAGAATCTGGAATTTGGGAATATTTTCAGGCAGCTGCATTAAATGCAAGACTGAGAATGGCGAAAAAGTTTTTATCAATATCTGCCACACGACGGAAATTCCGGCGCCGGAAGATTTGTCGGAGGAAAAATTCTATGAAGTGCTGAACGAAGAGGCGCCGACTTGGTGCATTCCGATGAGCGTCGGACACGAAAGATTCGAGAACGACAAAGGTTCACTTCAGATATTTTGCTTGAGGTCTACAATGGATTTTTGGATGGTTAAACGTAATTTTTGTGTTGTTTGCAGGTGGAGCAAAATGTCTGACTTACGACGTTGCCTTGAATACAAAATTCTACGAGAAATGCCAGGCTAAGAAGGCTTTCTGGACATTCACGATACTCACAGTGATCACTGCGGTTGGGGAGAAACACGAAAGGCCCATAAAGGGCGAAGGTTACGTCGTCCTAAAAAATAGAAAGGTGAATGATTAATTTCCTAATGAAAAATATTGTCCTCAGTGAGGATTAATTTTAATTTTTTGAATTTGCAGGTAATGGGAACCCTTCACGATCACAGAGCTCAAAAGCGAGAACCAAAAAAGCCGCCTGTATGGAAACCGCTGATCGAAGAGCTGCCGAGTTCTTCCGGAAAATCGGCAAAGTCGATCGTCAAAGAAATTGCGGAAAAACCCAAATCGGTCGGCGATCCGAAATATGTGATTCTGCGTAAGCCAAAAGAGGGAGAAGCCAAAGAACTGATCGCCTATTTCCAACTTCCGAGCAGGGTGAGCATTTTTTCGCGTTCGCTTTGAGTGAGCATTAAATGGAAATTTAGTTATCCACGATTTTTATATTTTCAGCATCGCATAAAAGACATCAGAGTCGACGTTTGCGAGGATCGCATCATCGTCGAGGCACCGAGAACGGATTATCTCGTCGATGTATTCCTGCCCTACACTTTGGATCAGGAAAACGTAACAGCGGTGATGGATCAACACTTAAACGTGAGGATAAATTTTGTTTCACGATTTAATTACGGTTCTGATAAAAAAAATGAAAAAAATAAAATAAAAAATCTTAAACTGTATAAATTTCAGGTACTCCGCCTGAATATTCCTGTGATATGAGGACAAAAAGTAACAAGCCCACGAAATCCAAAAGGAAAAACTAATTCGTAACTTTATTTTATGTGTTTGTCTTAGCCTTCTACTATCTATAATAAATTAAACATAGCAACGACCTAGCGTCCTGTGATGTTGGAACTAAATCGCTCCGCGACCGGTACAACCCGTTTTGACTTAGATATATTTTTCATAATTCGCCTGTACGAAGGAACACAGGATTTTGTGCGCTCGACACGCATTACACATTCCGACCTACTAAGTCTTCACTTATACGTCAAACAAACGATATGTACAGTGACTATTGCGATTTATAGTCTTTTGATATAGCAGTACTGTGTATATATATATTATATACAATTATTGTAGATATATAAAGCAAACTGCGAGCAGTTTATTCGGTAATGCAAGTCATAGAAAGTTTTGCTGTGTTTTTGAAGGGGCGTTCGACTAATGGATCCAAGTAGAGTTTTCTCCTCGAGAAGTATTCGCCGAATTGTAAAATTTTTGGCAAACGCTTCTCCAACGAATTATACAACGGAATCGCTACGTTTTCGTTTTTTTCTATAAACTAGATTCGTCCCGTTTTACGTTTACATATAAATAACTTAAATTCCCCGAAATGTTTGGTTTACATTTCCGTATAAAAAGTCGGCCTCTCGATGCCGAGTATCGTAAAAACGTTAGGCAGTAGGTAGACAGTGTTGAAACCGATCATGAAGCAACTGATGTACTTGTAGACTAAGTCGACGAGAACTTTGTTCTTGTTGTCCAGCGAATTTTCGCTCTTTATGAGCTCCTTTGAATTTACTCGAAGTATGGCACACATTGTCGCGTAGCTGAGCGTTTTCGAAAGCGCTTTGGTGGCGATTATGCAACTGAAGCCGATCACCGTCCGGAGAATAGTTCGACCGAGCATCGGATACGACAGCCAAATGATGTTGTACGGCGGTGGAAGGTAAAACGCGGACAGCGCTCCGGTTTTGTAGTTGAGCCACGCCCCAACGTGAACGCCGGTAGTCACCGATACAACCATCGCCGTGTCGCCTCTGTCATGAAAAATAATCAGACGTATTTTATTATCGTATCATTAGCCTACCGTGTCGTATCTTTTACGAGGCAAACGTTTTGCACCTGTTTCCTCTTATCTATTTTTATCTCAGCAATAAATCGTTTGGAAAATCATCTCTGCGCATTTATGCGCAGCCAGTTTTTGTTCCTTTCTTTTTTTTTTTTTTTTTTTTTTTTGTAATGGAATAAAGACTTGCCTCGTGGGCGTCCATCTGTCGCTGCAGGGATAATAAACTATCGTCGCAAAGCTGATAGCGATGAGGAACGCGAGAGCCCAGCTCTCCGTGAGAAAGTAATGATCCATATAATCGACTAATGGCACTAATGGCATCATCAGAAGAATCGCCAGTGCGAGTCCGGCAACGACGTCGAGCACCGTGTGCATACCCAGATATAATCTGCTCGTCGACACGAGGAGACACCTGAAAATAACGTGGATTGTGAAATTTTTTTCGGATCAATTATAAGAGTGTCCACGAGGTAGAGATTAGGGTGATAATCTAATACTCTGATTAGGAATAGTCGATAAGCGAGATAAAATGAAAATTCGTGAGCTCACGAAACTCACCACAAAGTGGCTATCGTCCATCCTATGGAAAGAGGATAGATATATCTGTTCATGGTGAAAAGCACAACGCTAAAAGGAATGGAAATGCCGATCATTGCATGAGTCGATGGCATTCCATATTCCTGGGACCATTTGCTCTGTAATCGGGCAGCTGGTGGACAAGCCGGACGAGGCCAGCAAATAATGTCCTTCAGTCCTTGACCTGTTAAAAATGTCATACATTAATAAAAAGATACAATTTATTAATCTATTGCTCTGAGACAAATGGATTGTAAAAATTTAAAAAGTACTAATAGACACCTATAGAAATAGACAAAAATTGCATATATCCTATCCTGATTCGATCTGGAATCTGGATCCAGGCAGTTTTTGTCCGTTTCTATCGGAATCTATCAGCTTCAATTTTTACGATAGAGGAGAATACAATTCTCACCGATAGTCATGATTATTGCCCAGACCAAAACGACTCTGCGTCCAACTGCGCCATCGATATTCCAGAACCAAAACGGTATAAACACCGAGTAAAAAGTCTCATCCCCCAATTCAGTTCCAAAAAGGAACAAATAGTACCAGAAACGATTCTCGATGGTATAATTCATCGATTTTGCTTCCTTCGAGCTATCCTCGCTATCTTCGCTCTTCTCCGTCTTCTCTCTTCCAGCGCCTCCGTTGGATTCTCCAACGCAGGAGGCAAATCCATTGCTCTTGATCTTCGATTCTCTCTCCGACCTTGCGTCCTCCTTGCGACCTTGTTCCTCCTGGCGTATCCTGACGCCAAAAGCCTCCTGGATCCTCGCCACGAGTCGAGGCTCCTTCAGGTACTCGACAGCCTCGGAGAACGTCATTTTTCGTCTTCTTCTTCCTCCTCCTCCTCTACATCCGATCGCCGGACCGCGTGTCAACGGGCATCTTGGACTCTGGAGCGCCTATAGAAATTGTGCGACAATAGACGGTTGAGTAGAGAGGCGAAAGAGGCGGGTTTGGACCATTGACCCCGGATAACGTCCACAAAATTAAAAGGGGGAACCGAGTGTCTGGCCGAGGCCGACGAGCGCACGTGCGAAAACTATCCTAAGAGACAAATTATAAAATTCGACTTACCTGCCGATCGCCCGGCGAACGCTCGACTCGCGGAGCGAAACGCGCGCAGTTTCATTCGATGCTAAGTGCGACGGATTAATCTGGACTCGTTGCGTAGGTGAAAAAAAAAAATGCGCGCTCGATGTTTGACAGTCGACGGATTATTTTGACGTCTGCAGGCGCAGTAAGCAGCAATAGCAGCAATAACCGCACCGCGCAGCACTGCAGTTATACGCAACCGCGGCACCGCAGTTTCACGCGTCTCACGCGCTACTATATCGCCCGACAGCGGCGATAGGCACCGCTGCCCTGGCGCAGAACTCACTGTACACTGGAACCTCTCATAACGTACATTGGAAAATGGAGGGGCACGTATCAGCGCTGTGATTGGACGATTTCGAGTGAGGGAGTAAGACGCACTAACGTTTCGCGTTCCTGATTGGCTCTTCACTTAGCGTACGTTCCCCGCATTTCGTACGCTATGAGAGGTTCCACTGTACCTCGATTTTTACCACCACCGCCGATGATCGGACCTCTTTATCTCGCGAACGAGTTTAAGGAGGTCCAGTCGTATAGTATTCATTTTGCATAAATTCGAGAAAAATGAGAAAGAATTACGAATACTTCTTGATGATATAAAAATCTGAAAAAATGCATGCACATCAAAGGTACTGAAAAGATTAATTTTGCATAATAATAATTGCAAAATGTTATTAACAAATTGATGAAAAAAAAAATTGTTGCACAAATTTCTCGGATACGCAAATTTTTTATCAATGAAAATGCTTCGTTTATTTTTCTGAGCACGTATGAATTTTTTCAGATTTTTAAGTTCACTTTGAATTTTGTATGAAAAAAAACGCAAATATCAAATTGAACTTAAAGATCTCAAAAAATTCATACGTACTCAGAAACATAATAGAAGCATTTTCATTAAAAAAAAAATTCGGGTTTCCGAGAAATTTGTTGAACAATTTTTTTTTTTTTTTTCATCAATTTGTTAATAACATTTTGCAATTATTATTATGCAAAATTAATCTTCTAAGTACCTTTAATGTGCATGAATTTTTTTAGATTTTTATACCATCAAGAAGTGGTTGCAATTATTACTCGTTTTTCTCGAATTTATGCGAAATGGACTCTATATGACTGTACCTCCTTAAGCAATGTTTGGTCGTTCGGAGAACTTTTTTTTCCAGTCTCGCGTCGATTTCCTGTCACCCGATACGGCGGCACAATCGAAACGCAGTAATTCGTCTTCGCTATCGCGCATTAAAACTTCTCCGTCATGATCTCGAATTCTAGAGAAGGATTTTGCTGGAGAAAAATTTGAGGCTGTTTTTTTTTTTTTTTCATTGTTTTTACTCAATGCATCTTGGAGATGAGACTCGAGTCATCAGTAATTGAGGAATTGTTCTATAATAAATTAGATTTTACAAGACTTTGTTTATTTTTCTTACTTTTTTTCGTTCTCGTCTATTTCATGAAATCTAACTACCGTTTATTTTCAACTATTCGCGTTTAACGTTTAGCTTTAGCCACAATGATTTTTCTTTTTTTCTTGTTTTTCTTATTTTGCCGGTACATCTGTTGATCTAACGTTTGAAGGTGGATCTTCATTTATTATGCGCGGAGTGATAATTAATCGGCGATGAGAAACAAAAATTATTTTACTTTTTTTTTACTAAGTGCTAGTCGACAATTCCACGCCTGCTCGACAAATTACAAAGCATTTGGTTTGTCTCTGTTGTTGTTTTGTGTTGAGAGTCAATTAATGTACCGATAGATCGTACTTAACATCAATAAAGTGGACATTATTGGGACGACAATTATCCAATCAGTACGAAAATCATATTTCAAAGATATAAAATTGAATAATCGGTGCGACGCGTACAATTCATATTCGTTTAAACTAACATCGTTAACCGTGTTACATGATTATCATCGTTCTCATTTTTTATCGTTCTCTCGACTGTCGTCCACGGTGGATGTTCCACGAATTTATGGATGAAAAAAATGGAGATATAACAAAAATACAGATCTTTCTGTTACTTTTTTTTTTATCAATCTCGCTTCTCTCGTCCGCCTTTTGATACACTTCCCGACTGCAGAAATCGCTTTACGTGGACTAGTCGCTGATTAAATTTATCGTGAATCCCTCTGCTTCGAGAATTCTCGCAATTCAACAATTGATGTTCCGTTAGAGGAGAGCAACGACCACTTTGGAATGAAACGTCGACTCGGACCTGATCGTTATCATCGGGAAACGCTTTTTCGGTGGTTCGTCCACTATTTGTCTTTTGCAATACGATTACAATACATCGTTAGGCCTCAATGGAATTGTTCCATTAATTTTTAATCCGATTGGAGGAAAAAAAAAATTATCGGAACAGACAAAACATCGACAAGTCGAGTCATCGACATATCATCGTTCGTTTATTGATCCAGTCAGTTTTCGAAGAGGAACAAAATTTCATGACGACGAAGAGACGCGCGGAGCCGGCGCTCTTCGACAATATTTTTCGTCGCGTTTTACATCCAACGTGTGTCTATTACATTTCGCGTTAATAAAAAAAAAGAAGAAACAAAAAAGACAACGCAGCGATGCGTGAATTACACTATCGGCGGGTGGCGTCGTTGCACCTTCTATGTTCTCTTGTCCTCGTAACCGCGCCCACGAATAAATATTTCTTACGTATATTGGGGAGAAAAAAATATTTCTCCCGTATAAAGGGAGAAAAAATATATTTCTCCCGTATAAAGGGAGAAACAATATTTCTCCCGTATAAAGGGAGAAAAAAGATAAAGTGACAATGACGGGGGGGAGGGTGAGGGTCGGGAAAATGCGCCATAAGTGTTACACCTTAACGATAATCGTACCGACAAAACGATTGAGTGCAACTTTGTCGAAGATGCGGCCGCTCGTTGCTTTCCTCAACGCGAAAAGCAGAATCAATTTTTCGTCGTACTCTATCTCCGCGGCTCCGCGATAATGCAATGATCGATGGTGATCTCTGTTTTTGTTCGTACAAACGTTGTTCATTGCCGCTAATCATTTTCGCGGGGAAAGAAGAAAAATTCGCGTTTCCTTTCCTTGGTTTTTGTTTTATCCTCAAAAAAGTCCACGAGGGGGTCGCCGCGAATCCCGAGATCGCCGAGCAAGTCCGAGTCGACGAAAGTACAAAGAGAGACAGTGAAAGATCGGATGAGAGGAGATGGCGGACGGGAGGAAGGGATGATAACGGCTGTTCTTTTTTAGTGGCGAATAATTATCTCTCTCGGATTTCTCTCTTTCGCTCTCTTTCTTTCTCTCGTTCTCTCTCTTTCTTTCTCTCTCTCTCTTTTTTTCCCGAATAATTAGTACAATTGCGGAAATTATTGTGTGGCGCATTGAAGACGAGACGCGCCGCTCTCGTCCTCGTCGTACGCCTGTCGCGAGTCTCCCTGCTGCCTCGACTCGTACTCGGGATCGAAGTCCTGGAGCGTGCACTCCTCGGCATCGTCGGGAATGATGACCTCCTCGCGCGGCGGCAGACACTGCTCGAGCGTCGGTATGATGCTCGGGTCGAGGGTCTTCGGGAAGTTGACCGCGAAGCGGATCGTCAGTTTGCCCTTCGTGAACGGATCACCGTGGACCGGCATTCCCTCGTCCATTATGCACTTTATCTCGCCGTGCTTGACGACCGTACCCGGCAACGATGTTATCACGAGATCTCGCTGATCGAGCGTGCGAATTACTTTCTGGAAGCCGCACAGCGCCTCGACGAGCTCCAGATTTAGCGTCATCAGCAGATCCATGCCGGAGCGCCTGAAATAAAAATTAATCAAGTTAGTTAATAGTTAGTAAATTAATCGAGTTATTTTATTTTCTTTCCGGATTTTTTTTATTTGTTTTTTATTTTTTATTTTTTTTATTTCACGAAAGCAAAAGGTGACTCAGCAGAAGGTGAAAAAAGTAAAACAAGAGCACAGAGTTATTTTATTTTCTTTCCGGTTTTTTTTTAAACAAATTTCACGAAAGCAAAAGTTGACTCACCAGAAGGTGAAAAAAGTAAAACAAGAGCACCGAATTATTTTATTTTCTTGACTTTTTTTAAACAAATTTCACGAAAGCAAAAGGTGACTCAGCAAAAGGTGAAAAAATGTAAAACAAGCACCGAGTTATTTTATTTTCTTTCCGGTTTTTTTTAAATGAATTTTACGAAAGCAAAAGGTGACTCACTTGAAGACTTCGTGTTCCTTCTCCACGAGATTGACGACAATATCGCCGGGCTCCAGGCCGGGCTCCTGATCGCCCTCGCCGTTGAAGACGATCTTCTGACCGTCGACCATACCCTTGTCCACGTGAACCTCCAGGATCTTCCTGTCTCGGACGGTCTTTTTGCCGTTGCAGTGCTTGCAACGGTCTCGCGGATGAATCCGCTCACCCTGACCTCGGCAGTCGGAGCACGAGCGCTGCACGTGCTGGACCATGGCTGGTCCCAACTGTTGGATTATGATGTGCATTCCGGTGCCCTGGCACTCGGTACACCGCTCCACCGACCCCTTTTTGCCTCCGACGCCTGAAATTGTCCCACAAAAGAGAGTTAAAACCGTTTCCCTTGTGTAGATATTTTTTTTCGCCTTCCGATGAGCTAATTATTTTTTGCTGTGCTTTCCAATTTACCTTCGCATTTATCACAGATGACATTTTTTTGCAGGGCCAACTTTCTCACGGTTCCCTTGTAGAGCTCCTCTAGCGACACCGAAAGATGGTGCATAACATCGTGACCCCTGCGCTCTCCTCGTCTTCGGCCGCCGAAGAACATTTGGAAGATGTCCATCGGCGAGGAATAGTCGCTTCCGCCCATTCCTCCCTCCTTCAGTGCCTGCTCGCCGCCCTGATCATAGATGCGCTTTTTGTCCGGGTTCGAGAGAACCTCGTACGCTTGTGAGATTTGTTTGAACTGCAAGTCGATCATCATTCCCATGTTATTACATTGATTTTTTAAATTGTACCATTTATTTCTTATTTTCTTATTGATACTATTATCAGTGTTAACATTATTATAAATACTGACCCTTTCGCCTTCACTGGGATTTTTGTCGGGATGGTATTTGAGTGCGAGCTTTCTGTACGCCTTCTTGAGGTCCTCGTCTGAGCAGCCGGGCTTCACGCCCAATAAGTCATAGAACGTTGTCTCCTTCACCATCTTAGATGCGTTTCAAGTCTTATCGGCTCAAGGAAAAAACCAAAATCGCTCCTGAGCTTCAATCCAAAATTCTGAAACTGCAATTTTTATTCATGTTATATATTTTATACATTCACTGTATTTCAAGCTCCAAGAATTGTCTTTTTATTGCACGATTAATTTTTTTTTTTCATCAAGGTGACAAAAAACAGCAAAAAAAAGTAACATTAGCAATGTAAATCATGTTCCACACTCGTTTCGGAATAAACCCGCTGCCGATTGAAACGATTCTGCCGAATCGTCAAAATCTTGTGTCCTTTATTTCACCAGAGTAGAAAAAAAATCGCCACACATCAGACATAAAGCAAAACCGCGTGGAAAAATCCTCAAGCAACCCAAAGTCGCGCACGAGAACCTCAGTGCCCGAGTGTTTCAAAATGGCGACCGGGTCGAGGGTTTGAACTTGAAATTTCCGCGATACCACGTTCGACCCCAGCCACTAACAAACCTTCCAACCTATCCCCGACAATAAAACGCTCTCGGCACACCTCTCACAACTCTTAACAGCCGCCAAACAGTCGCAAGATTCGGTCGCGATAATCGCTTTGAGAGGCAAACTGCCAACCCGAGAATACGCGAAACATCCGCATGACTGGGCACAATCGTCGTCGGGTCGCGAATCGCTTGCTAGATTTTTCCACGACGCTTCTACAGTAGAGTTACCACCGATTATACCCGATTTTTGTGGATAAACGGCGAGACTCGTCGATGATTGCGACGAATTGGAGGAATCGGCGTGTCCCGGAAAAGGGCGAGGAGAGAGAGAAAAGGAGGGAATCGCGCTTACCGATCGAGCGAGAGGCAATTCGCGACTCGCGTGTATCGTCGAGGCACGTTCGAGAACTATCGCGAGACTCGGGAGAGAAGGGGAGAGGGGAGAGGAAGCGAAAAAAAGGCACCAGCAGCAGCCGCAGCAGCTACGAAGGCAAATGACGTAGACGATTGACGCGCGACGGCGATTCCCGAGTTTCGAGACCCAAAGTTCCTCGGCTCTCTACCTCTCCATCTCTCTCTTTCGCCCTTCGGCGGCCACCGAAAGGTGCATCGATTTTCCGGAGACCGAAGTCCCCGACTCTCAGACGGCAGACATTTAGCACCGCCAGTCGCAGTGGTCGTTCGGCTCTCGATTCTCGAAACGAGCGGAACACGCGTTCGGAGCTGCGTATTTCCTACCTCGACGCGCCCACAAAGCACCAAAGGTGTCCGGCGAGAATTTTTTTTCCCGGTTGCCCGGAAACGATAATCACGATTCTCGAATTTCTTCAAAGGGAGTCGCACGTTGCGTTTCGCTATAACGATTGCTGCGGGTTCGGCGGTCGGCGATGAAAAAATGGAAAAAAAATGCGGAGGACGCTGATGAGCGACGAAATCCGAGGAAACCGACCGAAAAGTCGCGATCGCCGAAGTATGAATTATCGATCGAACCTCGACGGACGGACATCGACGATGCGACGACGAAATAATTCGCGATGTAATAATCGCTGAGCGGTGGCGACTCACCTGGTTTTCTCGAGGAAGGGACGATGTGTATCTCGTCGAACGATCGTCGTATGTATTTGTAACGCGAAATAGTACGTCAAAGCGCGTGATTCGTTTCGCGGTTAGCGACACACTGGCCGAGCCCGAATGCTGAACGAAAACTGAGTGTCTGTCGGCGCGTGCGAATGCGGAATCGACGGACGGGGCGAAAGGGGCCTGAACGAGAAGTTGCACACAGCAGCGGCGGCAGCAGCAGCAGCAGCGCGCGAGCCGTTTCTCGAAAGTTCCCAACGGGCAATGCCACACACAATGGAGGCGATGGAGGCCGCCGCGCACGCTCGGGACGCAGCAGCAAAGCAGCAGCGACGACGACGGTGCTCTCCTCTTCTTCGGCTGTGTGCGGCGACGGGCGTCGGCCAATCAGAGAGCAGAACGCGGGCAGAGCGAATCGGCGCACGCATCGCCGTTCGACCGACACCTTCGGACGACTGACTTCCTTCTCCTCTTCTCCTCTGCGTCGTTGCTTCGTTTCGTACCTTTCGCGGATTCTATTATCCGTAAATCGCGTTACTATTCGCAAGCTGATTAGGCTTGAGAAATTGCGACGAATTTTCGGTCGCGGGAGACGAATGCGAGAATCGGTCCTTTTTTTATGACTGGAGAGCTGAGCCAATCAGAGATGAGATTGAGATTTCCTATAACTGAATTATTATTATTTTTGAGAATAATTAGGGGTGATTTTTGAGTGGTTGATTTTAGTGCAGAGTTCGAGAGTCCGAATTTGGAGGATACGTCGATAGGTGGTTGTTGTTATTAATAATGATTGACGCAAGTGGAATTTGCTCATCGCGATATCTGTGCGCAGATTGTGATGGGGATTACCGACGGTCGGTAAGGTAGGGATGAGGGTTTCGAGGAGCACGTGGAGAGATTTGGAGATGCGCAGTGAACATCTGCGCATGCCGGGTTTTTGGGGTCGTCGAAATTTAGCGCGGGAAAAAAATATCTGAGATCGCGAAATTCAAATTTATCACACGAGCGAATTGTTTCGCGTTTGAGAGAAATAAATCACAAATTGGCAGTGTTAAATGCCTCACGTGCACCCGAAAGAGTGCGTTTATAGTACAGGCATAGTATATAATTGCACAAAAAATCGTTACAATCACGAGGTACAAAAACCTGTGTACCAAAGGGTCAATGAACTCGAAATCCGGCGCGTGCCGAATTTCGAGTCAAACGCATATGTTATATGTACTAAATTGCACAAGATTCACTTAGCGCTAAACGAATAGTCGTTTGAAAAAAAAAACGCTAAAGAGATGAGAAAAAAAATATAATAAACAAACCAACGTAACACCAACGAATCGACGAGAAAACCGGTCGACGCTCAATAGTCAACTATTGAGTTTCAACAGTCAACAGAAATTCGAAAACCCAACGTATTTGTCTAGGAGCGATAACAGTGACTAGCGTTATCCGACTCTTCTAAGTTTTTTTTTTTTTTCTTTCAAATATATCTATAATACGACACTCTCCGATCCTCGTGGCAATGATTTAACATTTTTTTTTCGACCTCGGGTCAAAACAATAAAAAGGTATACATAGAAATATGTATTTGTTACGAATTTCAGAGCCGCGAGGATCGGATATTAACGCCTCGCATTGCTCTCAATTCCGGAGCGAATCGTCGTCGTCGTATACATAGCCATAATACACGCAACTATGTACAAAACCGACGACGACGTATTTGGTACACAATCACCTTGACAATAGACTAGAGCAGATTTTTTCCGGGGGATCCGAAAATAAAAATCGCGAGGCGACGGAAGATCCCGAATTTCGCCATTTTCTCCGTAATTACATTCTCTGTCCGACAGAGTCTGTCGCGTCGCTTCCGCTTCCTCAGCCGCGAGCTCGTATCATATAACATCTATCCGCGTATACACAAAACACGTAATTCCGGTAATACAATTAATATATTATTGACACGCGTGAAACGCGCCGAGCTTGGCATATCAATTTCTACTATTTGGACATTTGTACTCCGAAGTTATACGATTAATTCTCTCACGTGTAGCGAAACACGTGCGACTTATACACGGTTAAACTATTTAGGCGTATGACAAAATATCCGAAACCTATTCTTTGGTTCGCGTTTTTTCTTTGTTTCTTCTTCTTTTCGTTAAGAAACGAATTCTGCGCTAGCGGAACAGTCTTTCGTTTTCAAAAATCATCTACTTTGGTCTCGAGAGAATTCGCTCCCTCATCTCCCATCTTTCGCGATGTCGCGCGGAGCTTTTCGTGATTAGAAAAATATTTCGCGCGATAATCGCGTATCGCGAAGAGCCGATCAGCCGACTTGCAGTTCGATAAAAGCCGATTCGGGCGTTCGTCAACGCGCCAAGTTGTCGTCAGTTGCGTCCTCTTGGTCCTCTTCCTCGTTGTCCCGGTCGTCCGGGCTGCGTCTATCGTCGCTTCCGCAAGTCGCTCGTCCTTTAATATTCATCATCGAGCTACTAAATTCACCGAACTTTAGTATTGCCTCGATAGTCGACTGCTCCAGGGACACCTGCAAGCATTGGGGGTTGTTGTGGTTTTTTTTTTTTTTGTTGGTTCAACGTTAATCGCTCGCGCGCGGTTTTTTTTTCGTTCGGGATGGATTTCCGCGTTTAACGATCCGATCGAATCCCGGCGGGAATCTTCAGTCGTCGCGCGAACCAGCCGAATGTTCGGTTACAATAGACGTTCTCGTGTTCACCTTTCTCGGCCTTCCGCGTTTTCCTTTGGCCGCGGCGACGGCAGCGGCCGCCGCGGACGCCGCTGTACCTACGAGACCCGCGCCAAGCTGAATCGCGTGACCACCGCCGCCGCCGCTGCCGCCGCTCGCGAGACTCGCGAGGGCCTTTCGCTTTGGCCATTGTAGATGCGAGTCCAGATGCTGTTTGAGTTTGTCCTGACGAGCGAACATTCGCGGACACAGACTGCAGCCGAATGGCCGCTCGCCCGTGTGCACCCGACGATGTCGCGCCAAGTGAGATGCCCGGGTGAACGCCAGGGTGCAGAGGTCACAAGGGAACGGTTTGTACTGAGACTTGTCGCGTTTCGCAAGGGCCGCGCGCTCCTTTCGGTCTGAGCTGAGCGGTCCCGCAGCCGAAACGAGGTCCTTTGTTGTAGGGTCTGTAGAGTCCTTCTTGAGTCGAGCTGCGTTCGTCTCCGGCTCGTCCAGGCTCTCGCTGTCCGGTGAATTCTGTAATTGAGGGTGATATTTGGGATTAGAATAATTTTGTGGGGTAGGTTATCAGCTTTTTTATCGAAAACTAGGAAGGGAGGGGGTTAGTCAGCGTAGGGAAGAGCCTTACGATTTTCGGCGAAAAAAAAAGTTCGATTTAACGAAGTTTTAAAACCCTATCCGATGGGAAATTTCCCGCTGATTCCAAATATGACCGGTTTTTGCCCGAAAAATAAAAAATTCGAGGAGAAAATGCGAAAAACGATTTTTTACTTTTTCCCAATTTTGACCCTTCACTAAAATCGGTGTCATTTTCGTTTGGATCAATATAATCGAGATTTTCTTTTTGCATTCGAAAGAAGACTTTTCTACGAAGAGAATGCCGCCAGGCGGAACGCGATATCTCGATTTTTCGATTTTTTGCAGATTTTTAAAGTTGACCCTCAAAAATCGCAAATTTTTAGAAGGGGTACCCCTTGCCGTTTTTTTGGCGAAAAAAAAAATTTTCGATTTAACGAAGTTTTAAAACCCTATCCGATGGAAAATTTCTCGCTGATTCCAAATATGACTGTTTTTTGCCCGAAAAATAAAAAAAATTAGGAGAAAAACGCAAAAAACGATTTTTCACTTTTTCCCAATTTTGGCACTTTACTAAAATCGGTGTAATTTTTCTTTGGATCAATATAATCGGGATTTTCTTTTTGCATTCGAAAGAAAACTCTTCAACGAAGAGAACGCCGCTAGGCGGAACGCGATATCTCGATTTTTCGATTTTTTGCAGATTTTTAAAGTTGACCCTCAAAAATCGCAAATTTTTTGAAGGGGTACCCCTTGCCGTTTTTCCCAAAATTTGACGAAAAAAAATTTTCGATTTCGCCAAGTTACAAAACCCTATCCGATGGCAAATTTCCCGCTGATTCCAAAAACGACAGGTATTTGCCCAAAAAATAAAAAAATCGAGGAGAAAACCCTGAAAAACGATTTTTTTTTCCTGTCAAACTGCCAAATTTCGCGATATTGAACATCAAACTGCTGCCGGTTTCCCAACAACCAATCAGATGCTGAATAAATCGACAAAAATGGTTGCTCACGAACTTTTTAATAAAGGAAAACCAAAACCATACCACGTGGTCCATAGGATCTCGATCCAGCAAGGAATCCTCGTTCATCTGAATGGCCGGTACAGTGGGATCATGACTGCTGCCATTATTCGCACTGCTATCAGACTTCGCACCGCTGACGTCACCTCCGGACGGCGAGCCAGGATTGTTGTCGCAATTTTCCTCGCGATTCGAGTCTCTGGACGAGTAACTGTTGTCGTGGTGCGTTTTTTTCGGCGAGCCGTTGTCCTTGTCCCTTCCGGTCGTCGGACGACCGAGAGACACTCGTTTCTGACCTTCGTATCTTATCTGTCGTTTGAACATCGGCGCTGGTACATGTCTCTGAAAAAAATAAATAAAAAAGGTAAAAATCCAGCTTCCGTTCCGGAGAAAAAAAAATCGGTAAAATCCAGCTTCCGTTCCGGAGAAAGAAAAAATCGGTAAAATCCAGCTTCCGTTCCGAAAAAAAAATTAAATCTGTAAAAACCAGCTTCCGTTTCGAAGCTGCTTTGGAAAAACCCAAACTTACGATCTGCTGTTTCGCGTTCGACGGCGAAGACTGCAGACACTCCTCGAAGCTGTCCTCCTCGTGACTCTCCATGACCATCGGATCGTCCTCCACCTCGATCTCCTCGAGCTTTATGCAATCCCCGGCCATCGCGTTGTCGCACATTTTGCTGTAGTTTTCAAGCCGCGATTCAATCTGCGAAGCTCTCACTCTCGCCTCAACCTCGACCCTCGAGTAAACGTTATCATTCTCAGGACGCTCGTCGCCGGAGAGGCCGCGAATCTCCAGATCCGTCGCGGTCTTTATCAGCGACGGCAGATGCTCCTCGGCCACATTTATCGAGCCACGATACATGAAATCCAGGAGGCACTCCATTTCCTCGACCGGGACACCTGCAAAAAAAAATATGTCAAAATATATTCACAATCACTATCCACAAAACAATATTTATTAAAATAAAAAATTCTCAGGATACAAAAATGTACTCACCTTTTAATATGAGTATTGGCTGCTCGCCGTGATGCTCTTTAAATACCCTCTCAAAATAAGGGCTGCAAGCTGCGAGGACGAGCTTATGGGACCTAAGCATTCCACCCTGACAAGCTAGCGTCGTATCCGTCAACGAACCGCTCTTATAAAGCCCCTCGAAGAGGCCCGACAGGTTCGCCAGATGATTGTTCCACGTGAGGTTGAACGTTTTGTCGCCCATCGCGAGGTCGCTTCGGTTCCTTCGGTCAGCTGCAATCGAAAAGACACACTTTAGCCCCCTTTATCAACACCAAAGTACCAATACATTGAATCGCCAATTTTACACACGCGACGTACACTGAGAAAAATTAATAGTTGTGATTACCAATAGTTGGTCAGAGCTACCACTATTTTAGTAACTGCAATATTTTGGTAGAACTAACCAATGGATACTGGATAACTGGAATATTTTGGTAGATGTAACCAATGATTGGTAGCCGCAATTACTGATTTTTTTTTTAGTGTATGCGAAGGCCACGCGTCGTGAAAAGTACAAACGTATCTCGTCTTATCGAAGAGAGCGAGCGGAGAGGGCGGAAGCCTCGTTGCCAGACGTTGTTGTTTGTAAACCGTGGGTCGGTGGGTCGGTGGGTGGATGGTCGGTGCGTGGGTGAGAAGAGAGAGCGAAGGGATGATGCAGGGGGAGGAGGAAGGGGAGAAGCGACGGAAGGGAGGGGGAGGGGGTTTCGCAGCGAGGGAGAGGAGGGGAGGGGGAGGCGTTCGCGCGGCTGCGTCTCCCCGGACCTCACCGGGAGCGACCGACAGACCGGCCGACCGACAGGACCCACGTGCTCATGCGCAAACGGGACCTTTCGCCCGCGCGATCCATAATTTCCTTGTTACACTCCCGGCGCGTGACGCGTTTCGTCTTCCGCGCGCTCTCATCGCCGCTGACTCTCCTCGCGACGCGTTTTCCTCGCGCCCGCATCTTTGGGCGTCTTTTTAGAGCAACTAACGCAATCGCCAAGCAATATAAATAAGTACAGCGGCTTCTTCGTCGTCAACCTTCGCCGGAAGTTCCGGTTGAGAGAAGACCGCAGCACCGAAAAAATGACTCGCGAGGGATTCCATTGTCTCTCTTCGCGGAGAGAGGGAAAAAAAATGGAATTCGGTATCATAGTTCGTATAACGACAGTAATGATGCTAATATAGTCGTAACAATTGCAGTAATATTTTAATTCTTTTTTGGATTAAATTTCCGTAATGAACACTGAGAAAAATTAGTAGTTGCGATTACCAATTATTGGTTCGATCTACCAAAATATACTAAAATACTGGAATACTAAATGCTAGATACTAAAAAAAATGCTAAATACTAAATGAAATATTAAAATACTGGTTGCAGTTACTAAAATATAGATCGAACCAATTATTGGTTCGATCTACCAAAATATACGAAAATACTGGAATACTAAATGCTAAATACTAAACAAAATGCTAAATACTAAATGAAATACTATAATACTGGTTGCAGTTACTAAAATATTGGAAGCTCTGACCAACGATTGGTAATCACAACTATTAATTTTTTTTCAGTGAAGATTCGCGAAGATGTTGGTTTAGCGGCAGCGGCGGCGGATTTGTAGCGCAAAGCAAAAAGTCGCCGCGTGCCCCTTCGCTGGCGACTATTGCGAGCAGCGGCCGTCGTCGTCGCGTACAACCAAAGAGTCCAGAGATCCGCGAGGAGCGACAACTAGAGACAGCGGCGCGCGCTGTCTATTAATACCGCGCGGCTTGGCACGGGCCTCGGCTTCTCTCTCTCTCTCTCTCTCTCTTTCGCCTCGAAGAGATTCACCGTCGACGGTCCGCCACCCACCGATATTACGCGCGCGTTTCTCGGCACACACTAATCCACTAGTTTCCAATCTAACCCGCGAAGAAAAACCAAAATTATACATATATACCATAAAGTGGAGCTTTATCGTTCATAAAGTGTGCATAGCTCACCTGAAACAATCGTGGATAAAAATGTTGTCGCCGAGGCAGCAGCAGCCGAGCCACCTGACACGACCTCTGTGCTCGAAAGCGTCTTCGACGGTCGCTGGACAACAAAAAAACAGTCTCTGTTGTTGTGCTCCGAGTCCAGGAATTTTCCGGGTCGCTGTTTTCGGCTCTGGGCGCTCGACGTGATTCTTCTCTCCGTCTCTTTCTCTCTTCGTAGCTCTCCGTCTCTTTTTCTCTTCGTAGCTTTCCGTCTCTCTCTCTCGATTAAAACGTGGACCCCTTTTAATGAGCGAATTCCGGTGGACAACAGGTTCAGAGTTTATTTACGGATTATATTCCAGGATACAGTCGCTGCGTTTTTTTTCCAAGAGTCTTTTCGCCTTCTTCTTTCTCTCTCTCTTTTGCCTCTCTCTATCTCTTTCTATTCGGCGATCGAGCTCGTGTAAACACACCGCAACCGTCGTGAAGCGCGACGAACGAGACGCGGAAGCGGAAACGTCGAGGAGGCGAATTCGTCGTCGGTTAGAGGAGACCGAAGAATCCGACCGACCGAGGGCACCCGCGGCGCTCTCTTCGTTAGTCTCTCTCTCTCTTAGATCGCGTTTGCACTGTCCTCTATCTCTCTCTCTCCCTCTGCTCTCCTCTTCGACGGGGAGACGATGGTCGCTAGGTTTTCGCGCGCGCGGAAGACAGAAGTGCCGAAATTCGTGAATCCGTCGCGGGTTTTTTCGTCGTCGTCTTCGCGAGCGCGTTTTTCCCCGAAGTAAAATCGTGAAAGTGAAGAGCAAGGGGCACACACACTCGTTGTGGCTCCCTCGCCGAGCCGCGACTGATATCAGTGCAGGGGGACGACTAGGGACTGTCGGGGGCCGAGGGAGAGGCACAGCCAACGAGCCGAGCCCCACGGGGGGGCGGAACCCCCCCACGCCTCCGCGGCTCCCTCGCCTGGCTCGCCGCTTGTGCCTGCCTGGCCTGGCTGCCTCGACAGCGGCGGCGGCAGCTCGTAGAGGCTGCTGCTGTTGCCGCCGCCGCCGCCACCGCCGCTGCCGCCGCCGCCGCCGTCGCTGCCGCTGCTTCGGGCTTCGCTCTCGCCGTTTGTCGCTCCCGTTGTCGGCCACCGCGCTCGTCTTTTCGAACCCCGCAAGCTTCTATCGCCCGACGTATTACGGGGTCGCCAAGAGCTTGCAGGAAATTTATTATTATGATTGTTGTTGTAATTATTGTTATTATTGGCATTATTGTAGTTGTGGTTATTTATTTTGTATCGCTCGGGTTTTCGAACCCCGCAGCACCCGAGCTTCTATCGCCGCTACGCCCTCCGTATTACGGGAACGCCAAGAGCTTGCAGGAATTTTATTATTATTATTGCTGTAGTTCGGTTGTTATAATTACTGTTATTATTAGCATTTTAGTTGTGGTTATTTATTTTGTGGCGCTTGTCACAAAGCGAGAACTTTCGGCCCCCTCGGCGAGAGCTTGCAGGAAATTTATTATTATTATTGTTGTAGTTGCTATAATTATTGTTATTATTGGCATTATTGTAGTTGTGGTTATTTATTTTGTGGCGCTTGTCGCGAGGCGAGAACCTGCGGCCCCCTCGGCGAGGCGAAGCCCCTGGAGGGGAAAGAAGCAGGAGGGACGATACTATTTTTTCTTTTTTTTTTTCCAGTGAAGCTGAATTGTTGGCGAGTTTCATCAGTAAATTTTTGGTAGCCGCGAAGCCTCGAGACACCGACTCCGAGGGGTTCCGGGGCTCATCGCGAGGGCGGCGGATTTTCATTTCCCCCCTCGTTCGTGGGGTGGACGTATTTTTTTTTTTTTTATTTCTCGCTGTTCGGTCGCCAATCGATTTTCCTCAAATGCGGGGGCAGCAGGGACTGATAAGAGAGAGGCTTCGGGGTTCTCGATACTCCTGTGTCCGCCGTTCCCTCGATCCGCGAAAGGTTCTCCGACGCTGCTACGAATCGCCGCCGGGCTGTTGTTGTATTTTTTTTTTTTTTTTTTTTTCGTTTTTTTTTTACGTCTTCTTGTTATTATTGTAGGGGCTACGACGACGTCGCATCGAAGGCACCGGGGCTCCCTCGAGTCGGGGAGAGATTGCCTCCTGGGTGGCGCGAGCAGAGAGACGGGGAGCAGTAGAAGCAGCAGAGGCAGCAGCAGCAACCCCCGGCAATCCATCGCGAGGCCTGACCCCTCCTGGCTTGGCTGGCCGCGAGTGTGCCAGCGCGACGGCAGCGGAGGGCGGCTTTTCACTCGACGCGTCCAAGTGTCTCGCTATGCGTGGGTCCCCCGGACACTCGCACCGATCGATCTACTTTCACGCTTCTTTCCACGCACATACTCTTCGTTTTTTTTTTTTTCGTCTGCTTTTTCCTTTTCGTCTTCGTTCTTCGGGCGACTATACCTTTACGCGTTGTCAACGACGAAATGAATTTTTTTTAGGGGGATTCGCGTTGTGAGGAAGCCACCTGACTTTGTTGGGGGATTTGTTTAATTGGAATTTTTGTTTAGGTATTTTTTATAGGGGTGACTATGGTGGAGGTAATTTTTATTGGTAATTAACGATGTTTTTGTATTGATTTTTTTTTATGTTTTGTTTCAGACCTTTCGTCGTCGTTCTTCGGGCGACTCTACCTCTAAGCGTTGTCAACGATGAAATTAATTTTTTTTAGGGGGATTCACGTTGGGGAAGCCACCTGACTTCGTTGGAGGATTTGTTTTATTATGATTCTAGTTTAGGTATTTTTTTTATAGGGTTTACTATGGTGGAGATAATTTTATTGGTAATTAACGATGACGTATTGATTTTTTTTTTAATTTCAGAGTTGAGGAACGGTGCAGATTTTTTAATCGAAGGTCTAGGGGCAATGACCTTAGTGTTTTTATTTTGCATTTTTTCCAAGAGGGCGAATTTAATATTCGAATTTTCGAAGCTGCTGACCGAACCCCCGAAAATCAGTTCGACGGTCATCAGCCGTTTTTCTTCGGCTTCTGTGGCGAAGGGTGAAAAAAGAAAATAAGGTACGAAAGTTAAACTCGAACCCCCGACGAGATGATGATGACCTGCCGAACGATGTGGAGAAGGTGGGCGATATCGATTCGTTATTTTTAGGGACAGAGCCCGACTCGGAGCCCCCCCACCGAGGGCGCTTCGGGGCTCCGCTCCGAAAATTCGATATCATATGCAGTGACGCACACCGTACCAACGGCAGCGATACACGAAAATTTACGGTACGCACGAGGGGGGGATCAATTAACGCTCGGAAATTAAGCTCTCAATTACGATCTACTTGCGGTACCCTCGGTGCTCTTTCCGCACCGACGGAAATTCTCCCGAAGAGATCCATCGCGTTCCACAAAAGTGAAAAAGGTCATCGCTCCCTTAAATTAAAAAATAAAATTACAGTTTCGTCTTTGAGATGTTTTTTATTACAAAATTACGATAAATTACCTAAAAGTCGATAACGCGATTAAAAAATCGTGCGCAAACTTTGATTTGGGGAAGCAAAGCGACTGGTCGATTAATTGACGATACTCAGTCAGTAGTATTGATCAGAGGCGGGAGACATTAATATTGATCAAGATCGCCGACAGCTGCGAGTTAATTTGACTAGATTACTAACAGAGCAAAGCCACCGGTGAATGAATTCTATGAATGCGTTACAAACTAATAAATAATAATAGAGAATAAGGCGAAGTATTAATTCTTAGGAAATGTTCGCGACGTTTGATTCGATTTTGCAATTTGATGTGGAAAGTGGAGCTCATTCATTGATCTGTGTACTCCAAAAAAATAGATTGGTCATCTCGCGAGATAAATCATTATCAACGCTTCCTTGCGAATCAACGTTAGATAAAATACCCAATATCGATACGTTAAGATGATAAAAAAACCGACTGAGCTATCAAAATTCCTGTGACCAATTTTTTTTTTATACATGATTGATTTTCCGAACCGGTTATCTGTTCCACTGTTTAACATCATTTTTTATCTGGAGAATATTTTTTAAAGATAATTGTTACAGCTACCAACTGAGCAATATTGTCTACTCGGTCGGTATTTAAAATGCCACGAATCTACTCTGTCGGTACGAAACCGATCGACCGTCGGTGAGCAGAAAACGTAGGTATTTACGGTGGGAAAAATGTGGTTCTGTGTGGGTCACTTACGGAGCGAATCGACGCTGCCAGTGACCATCAGTCGGTAACGACGACTTTCTCGTGAAGTCCAAAACCCGACCACAGCCGAACGGAGGCGCTCCTCACATTCGCGGTTTCGTTTGAAAAATTCTCACTGTCAGTCGTCAGGACCAAGTGTATCTTCCATTCGAAAACTTCAGTGTTTCCCAAACGTGAATTCGCTCCGACTCAGGATTACAAAAGTGCGAGAGTAATTCCTGATTGAATCCGCAATCGCTCAAATTTTCTTGGCCGAAGACACTCTGCGGCGCTTTTTCCTGTTCCTCGGGTTTCGAATCTTCTGCAAGTTGAAAAAGTCCTCTCAATTTTATATCGATGAGTCGCAAATGTTTTCTGAAGATATTTATCGAATTCGAGACTTTACCTTGGCCGTGACCGGCGATGGAAAACGAAATTGTCGACGTGAGCTGAGCGCAACTGACGGTAAATTGATCCAAGAGGCTGGATTTCATCAAATTGCAGAGAGAAGGCAGAACGTGCGGCAAAAGTGGACCTTTCAGTTCCAGGGAATGAAATCTATCTTTGTCGACTCGTACGACACTTTCACGAACCTGTTTTCAACCAAAAAGAATTTTTGTATATTTTGTTTAAAAAAATCCGTAAAAACAACATTTTGATTCTTGGCTACTTACCTTTATAGGTCTCAGAGTGGCTCCATGAAAAGCAACCGGTGCTAAAAGCGTCGGTGGGACTCCGGCCAACGCTCCAGTCGTGGCCACCGCGGATTTGCAATTTATTAGGAAATTAAACAGCGCCTGCGCCTCGACGCCTTTCACGAAAACGAGCGACTGCTTCAGCGTGTCGATCTCGCTTTCTTTTTCTAAAACCATTCTCGCCTTTAAAAAGCACAAATTAAAAACTGATTCTTGGGACATTTTGCTTAGGCAGAAAAAATTCTTAGGCATACCTGTTGCGTATTGATCTTCCGAATTTCCGAATCCTCAATCCCGAGGCTCTGCAGCCATTGCTCCTCATTATCGTCGTCCTCTTCGTTGGTATTCTCGTCTTGCGAAATTTCGTCCGGTATCGTCGCAGCTTCCGAGGGACAAGAGTCGAGAGTCTCGCAGCCGGAGTCGGTAACATCGGAGCGTCTTTTGGCGTTGTCTTTTCTGAGTGGCATAGTGAATTCTATGTCTGGAAACGAAAATTCGAAATGCAGAAAAATACCCGTCGAAATGCAGAAAAATATCCGTCGAAATGGCGAAAAATATTCGTACCTTCTTGCTTCAAAGACTGACGAAATCCTCGCGTCGTCGGTGTGAGAAGAGCGTGAACCTCCGACAATCCGCAGACTCCGGCGGCGCGAAAGAGAACAGTGAATGTGTTCGTGCAAACGTAAAAGTAGGGACACTGCCGAGCTCGCAGAAGATGAAAGAGCGACCTGAAGCTTTCGCTGAACTCGCCGAAGAGGGCATCCTTGACGTATTGATTGCCGGCGATCGTCGAGTTGCTCGCTATGCTCGCGCTCACTTTGCCGGCCGAGCGGGGAAACAGGTCCAGCCATGGCAAGGAAGGATGCTGCCAGACCAGGCAACACTGGTGAAACCTAAAGTTCCATTATTATCATTGGTACATCAATTGGATATTAATACTTCTTAAAAAATAAATAAGCAGTAGATATATTCACCTTGCATTGGGACTGGTGTCCAGAGTCGTTTCTCGCTCTCCGATATCCAAACACCTGACGAATCCAGTCGTCCCCGACGCCTCTTCACTGGTCCTCAATTTGCCGTTCCAAGCAAAAGGCTTCGGAGACATTATGCGCATCTTTGTCTTCAGAGTCCAATCCATTGGTAGATACTCCTCTCCCTTTGGAAGTTCAGGTTCCTCGATGGCGACTCTGCCGCCGTCCCTTTCCAACTTTGCCAAGACGCTCTCGAAAGACGTTGCCTGGGTTTCTAGCGTTACAGGCGCAACTTCAGCTGCTTCCATTGCACCATTCTTCCGCAAATGCATCAGTTCGAACAAGACGGAATCGTTGCTTGCTTCCGGCTCGCTCGGAATAGCCGCCTTTGTTTTTTTCTGATTCTCATTGGTCGCAAATGGATTTTTACGCTTCTGAGAAGCAGTCGTCGGCTGGCTGAGCGATTTGCCATTGCCGCTGCTCCAACTCGTCGGAGACCCAGAATTGTCGGGAGCCGTTCTATTCATTCGCGCCTGCAGCGCTCGCTTTCGCACTTTGAGGCGATGCAGTTGCATCACTTCGTTCGGATGCTTCCATTCCAGTTTCTGTGCCGTCTCGTCTCCCATTTTCGTTTCTTATCACAAATCTGTCATGCTAAAGAAATGTTATTAACAATTTTGCTGTATTTTTCGTAAAATACATTTTTATATAAAGATTTTATTAGGGGAGCGATCGAATTTTGTTTACAGTGCTTCTCAGGTTTTGAGGTTAGAAAGCATCACTTACCGTGGATGCGATAATAATCGGCGCAGAGCTTCATGGAATGTTTTTATCGTTCACTCTCACTGTTAACATATTACTCCAACATAATTCAACTCATTCGTGTAATCTCGATGCTGTGATAAACAAGTAATTGAGGCACAAGGAACAGCTGCACCCAAAACAGCGGGAAAGTTACGGGTTTTCACGGCGGCGGCGGCGAATCGGCTGTCGACAGTCAAATATTTTAGCGCCGCCTTCGACCGACCAATCAGAAGCCTCCTAAGCATTTTGTTATTATTCACTTCGCAGTGCGCTTTGAGGAGTCAGTGAATTTTTAGTGTTCATCGCGTTTCCATGTTTTTTTTAATGAGGATTCCGACTTGGAGGACAAAGGACAAAAAACTGAACCGCTACTTTACAAAAATCTCCGCGCGAAGTGAGTAACATATTTTATACGCAGGGAAACACTTTTCGCAGCAGCGAAATTCCGATCGCGCGGCATACAGCGGAAAATCAATATAAAAAATAAATAAATAATATTTTGAGTAACGGTGGAATTGTTTTCGAAGCAGCGCGGCGTTTGTTGTTTTTGTTTGTCGGTTTCACGTAGCGGAGCCACCAATGCTGCGGCGGCGGCGGCAGCAGCAGCAGCAGTTCATGTTGGTCCAAGCCCGAGGGCTGCGATGGCATTTACGCTACGCCTATCTATAACAGCAACGTTAGTGCCCTACGACTTCACTCTCCCTTCGTCTCGTTGCCCCCTTCGCCCCCCCCCCCCCCCCTTATCAACGGATCTATAACCGTCGTCTCCATCCGCGACTGATAAACATGGCTTGGAAATTGACCGACATGGTATTATATTCCAAAGGCCTTGAAAAGAGTGATACAGATTTTTTTTTCCGTGGGACGAGCCATCTAGTCTTAAAAAAAATATATATTTCAGAGGCCAATTGGGACTGCCTTCGCTCATGCGCAGATCCCATCAAATTGTCGAAAGAAGAAGAAGAAGAAGAAGACGAAAACAAACATGGCGGACAACATTTTGCAGTCTCTGTCGCGACCAATGTCCGAGGGACTAAAATTAGCCATCGACATCTGAATCCTTAACGCGTCGATCTCTGTTCGATGCGAATGCAGTCCAGTAGTGCGTCCAATGCAGCTAAATAGACGTCTCATTTAAGGTAAGGTTAATTCGCAGTCGACTATCGGCATTTTCAATGGCCGATCGACGATCGATGCGCGTTGTGTGCCTCCGCGTCATGGGAACCTCGCAGGACCGATGCTGCTGCTGCTACTCCGTCCAGCCGGCGAGAGAGCGCAGAGCTCGCTATATTCGTCAATACACATCGCCTCTCTCGGCTGCTGCCGTGTTTCCCGCTGTATGAGAAAAGCCGCCTGTTGCATTCATCGATGCGGAATGCAAAAATACTGAATTTCCATGCCCGGGGCCTGCGATCCCCGGCAACGCGCGTTTTCGGCTGCACTGCGCACATTTCGCTGTGTTTCCTCCGCACGCACCTGCTGCTCTGTATACACAAATTAAATTTATCAATTGAACTGCGTTTCTGCGTTAAAAAAATGATATATCGTCTATTAACGTTATTTTTTTTTAATAATCTAAGAATAATGATACATCTCCCTAAAAAAATCGCAAACTTTTCCATTTGCGTTTTTTGCGATTTTTTTTTTTTTTCGACTTAGTTAAAATTACGACAAAATTTTTGTTTTATTTTGCAGGTATCTTTGGGAGAAATAAATCGCGATTGCCAGAAGAGCCGGAATCGAAAAAAAACGTGATGACGACGACGAAGCGCGACGCCGAAGCTTTCGACGTACTCTCCGCGTTCTTGGCAACAAATAAATATGGTAATGAGATTTATGAAACTTGAAATGCCGCGCGTCTTTTCGCTTTTACGGTCGAAACTGAGGAACCGAGTTGGCACGTAACTTTTCGCGCGAGTTCGGCGTCAGCAGCAGCAGCAGCGCCGCGGCTCTCTCGGGCGCGAAGGCCAAAGTACACGAGAGACCAGGAAACGCGCGGAGGGCGGCGCGAGAAAAGAAATGCGGACGGAACGCGAAGAGCTCCCCGGTAGCCTCTTAAATAATAGAAAATTCAAGGCAACTCGATAAGCGCGTTTATAAACTTTTCTCCCGCTCGACACGCTTTTCCATTGCTTATTATAATGAATGCATATCGGCTTAGCTGGCAGTGGATATTCTACCCTTTCTGCCCTTTTCGCCCTTTCGCGTTTCGGATTTCGAGTCGGCTCAGAGATCAGCGCTTCGCGAATTCCGCTCTTTCGATGGCTCAGTGAGAGTTTCGCGAAAATATTCTCAAAGTGCGAAACTGTCGATCGGCTGCATGCGATTTTTTTTTTCTGTAAGAAAATTTATTGTAGGGAATTTTTCCTTGTGAAAAAATTATACGGAATTTTCCCTGTAAAAAAATTATTATAGTAAATTATTTTGTTAGTATTACACTCACGTTTTGAAAAAAAATGCAAATAAATTCCTATTGAATTTCGAACGAGTCCCATTTTAAATGAAACTTGTCGCAATAAAATTGGAAAATTGTAATAATATGGGGGCGAAATTTAAATATTTTTTTATGTTTCAGTCAAGATTCAAGTTCTTATCTTTTAGTGTATAGATATTTTACAGATATTTGCAGATATTTTTTATTTCACTATACAGAATATTTTGTATGTCTCGGTCAAGATTTTAGTTTTTTTTTTGTATACAGGACACATTGCGGTGGCATTGCGGTACTATATACCATCGTTATAGGTGCATTTTGTGGTTTCTCATTGCCGGAAAAAGCCGCAGCCTCGTTGACGAAGGGTGACGCGGGACGTCAGAAGCACATTGTGCGGGCAGCACATGTTGCACAGAAACCCCTGCGGCCGCAGGATCACTGAGGCCACAGACCTCAGTGACACGTCTTGACGCCCTGATTTTACCGCAACCGATATCTGCGAGAAAACGCTAAACGAACAATGTCTTCACGTCTTTGTGAACACAAATAGTACCCATTTTCAAAATGATCGATCGGTGAAACCGAACGGCCAATTATTTCGCCCAAAATGTGTTGTACTTCAGTTGAGTCTAGGCGAAAAAGAAATTGTTTCGAAACTTTTCGCCGAGAGTTGATCCACGAGCCGATTGATCATTTTTGCGCCAGCAGGTAGAGAGCTTGCGGTGGGAGGGGGGAGGGTTGGGGCATTGTTAATGATTCGAAGAGGGCTACGGGAGAAATTAAAAGGCGAAAGACAAATGGCCCCGCTGCCACGGGTAACGTTAAATCATCGTGGAAAAACTTGGTGTAATTTAATAAGCAATTTCATGTAAATTACGTGGGCGGTTTGCGGCTGGAGCGATGGAAGCCACCGCGAAAGCGTCTGCACAGTCGCGGGGTCACTTTGTTCGGCGATTGTGAAAAAGTGGCTGACATTTTGAAGATTTTTTGCTGCCAATAAAAATAATACCAATTCGTAATAATAATTTAATTAATTTTTTAACATTTTTCTAGGGCACAATCATTTTTAATAATAATACTATATTATTTTTAATACTATACTATTTTTTTTTTCAGATCGGAGTGTTTTTATCGTTAGGAAATATTGTATAAAAAAAAACTTGCAGACCGTCGATTTCCTATAGACAGATTCCAATGGCTTATTCGGATTTCGGATAATGTGCCCAGAGGGCTATGTAAGACGTGTGCCGAAGAATGTCGTCGCCTGGCTGAGCCTTCGAATCCAGCGGGTCCAGCATCGAAGGGTGTGGAAGCTCGGAGCTGTTTTTTCGCTTTTTTTTCCCCGTAAGCTTTGCTTGTGACACGAGGAGGCGTCTCTTGATTCTCCGGCCACTTATATCCCAGGGGATCGTTGATCGATTCATCATATCACAGGCCGTTAGGTGGAGACGACGTCGCCTTATAACCTTCTTCCCATGAAGCGTCTCTGCAAGACCTACATATTCATCATTTGCCCTTTTCCTTCCAGAACACAAACCACACCTAATTTTCCTCGTTTTTTTTCCCCTCTATCAAGCCACAAAAATTCATGAACAGAAACGTGTAATGAATGTGTAAAAAAAAAAATATGTGCCTTCTAATCGCAAATGTGGTCATCTTTGCAGGTTCGAACGACGATTCCGCGGTTGACGTCGGATCCGTCCAGGAAAATTCGATTCTCCGAGACGGGATCTCCTTAAATTAAGTGCCGGCAATACAGGGCCGAATGTATTCCAAGGCGGAGGTGACGACGTGACGGCATCGTAAAAGCAGGACAATCCTCTTGGCAGATACTCTCGCTCTTACCGAAGCGGTAATACCGTCGGAGTGGAGGCGAAGTAAACTCCGCAGGCCGAATCCTTAGCGATATTCTCTGGTCCCGCTCAACGAGAACGTGATTCACAAACGTCAGCGGATATATCGTTGGGCGCAGGGCTGCGGCTGAGTATGTGCGAGCTGCTGAGGTACGTCGTAAGATTCGGTGAGTCTATTAAATGAAACTGCACTCCTTACGCGCCGCGGAAACTGGTCCGGGTCGACGCAGGCCTTAAAGTTCATCGGGACATGCGTAGTCGAATCATTTCTTCGCGACACAGAGAACCGGGAGACATTTTTTTTCGTTTTTTCACTTTTTACGAACAGCAGCTGCGAAATAATTAAAAGAAAAAGAAAAAAATTCTAAAATTTAAATAATTGCACTGTTAAAAATGTTTCTGAATTTTCGCTACTGAAGATTTGATTCATCAGCTGATATATTAAATTTAATACGCGTGTGTGATAAAATTTCAAATTTTTATATTCAGTTTATATTATATTTTTAAATTTTTATAGGATTCGGTAGAAAATTCTGTAATTTTGCATTCCATTTACGTGTCAAATTTAACCTATAATATTTTATGTCAACAGGCTTCCTTTACCAGTAATGAAAGCTTATGCGAAATATTTTTAACAGTAAGACCAAATCTTTCAATATCGATTCCACAAATTTCGAGCTTTTCTCCAGTTCCATAAATTCGGATATTCGGTATTCGACGCCTTCGACGCGAGAAATGAAATGCATTACATCGGTATCGACGTGTCGCTCTCCGCTCTCTCCGTATGCATAGCAGGAAAAAGCCCGACTATAGACGACGGCCGAGTCTCGCGGGCGAAGCTTTTAAAAGCTCACGAAACTCCGTTTGGTGCTTCAGAAAGCGCCTCGATGGTGGTGCGGCACACGCTCCATGTACTTTGGCGTATAGGGAGGCTCTTTGGGCACGTAGCCCGCTACTCCGAACCCCCTCTCCCTCCCTCTCCCCGGGAGAGGGGGGAGGGGGTTGGGTGGTTCCCTCGCGAAAGCAATATATCGATGTTTAGCAACCAATAAACGGATCCCTCAAAGGGGGCTTTTACGATAAAGCGGTGCTTCGCTCGGTCGCTTTCCAAGCCTTTATACGTATGTAGGTGGATGTCTATAGTAGGCTGGTTATATACAGAGTCCGCATAGCTCATCTAAAGTAAGAGACAGAGAGAGGGTGAAGCGTTGAGTGCGAGCGCATTGGTTAACGCCGAGTGTCGCGAGCAGCAGGCAATAGCAGAAGCACCGGCAGCTCTCGCAACCATCACTATGAACCGCTTTTACGGCTCAAAGTAAACGTGCATTTATAGACCCGTTTTCCGTGGGCTCTCTCCGTTAACTCTCCACCCGTCGCCGCCACCGCTACCACCACTTTTACCAGCCCTCTGTTCTCGTTCAGCCGCACCCAACATCTTACTTTAATGCTCCTTTTATGATAATGTTATCAATAGCTCCACCGCTGTTTCCTGGTTTTATTTTACCGCGTTTTTTGCGAGTTTACTTTGTCGTTTGACGCTAATTTTTTTTTTTACTGAAGCGTCAGCAGATGGAGGGAAATTATTGTGCTGATTTAATTGAAATATTGGGGGAGTGATATAATAATAATTAATCGTTGGCAGTAAAACGAACTCTGAGTGAGTTACTTTGTCGTTTGACGTCTTTTTTTATTTCAATGTCAGCTGATGGAGAAAAATTATTGTACTGATTTAATTGAAATATTGTGGGTGAAATAATAATAATTAATCATAGTAAAGCGAACTGTGAATGAGAAATTCGATGTATATAATGGGATACATGATTTTTCCAGTTGGATATACCTGCCCGTTGTATACATCACACGCTCGGCGAAGCGTCTTCACCGACGAGACAGTGAACATCTCCTCGTCGATCGAATAACACACACGTTAGGACATCCCACGCGACATCAGTCGTCGGCTCTTTGACAGCGTTTGCCTCGAGCCTTCCTTCTTTCGCCATCGAAGGGAGCGACACTGGTAATGCTCCATTTATATGGATTTATATTCGTTGCTCTAACGTCAGCTTCTCAGATCTTCAGCTTCGTCACCTCGCCTAAAATTCAAGAATACACTCCCACCTTAAAAAAAATCATTCAGAAGAACCAACAGAAACAAAATGATCCACTGCATCGTCCTCAGCATCAGAAAATCATTAACAGTATTAATAATTCCCAATTCATAACCGAACAGTATTAATGTATCAGTCTAATACTGATAATGTCAGAGGCCAGACCAGTGAGCTTTTTTTCGTCTCCAATCCCGAAAAAAGCATCTACTAAATAACAGATCCCAGAGAAGTTTCAATGGAAGACGATGACTTAGAAAGGGAGACGACAAAGGGAAATATCTGAGCTCCAGACCATCTTCTATTATCCTTATTGGTCGTCGCCGAGCAGCGGAAAGACGTTCGAAAAATAACGTCGGCGTATTCGACGCAAGAGACGTGAATGAGGGGGTGGATCGAGGTTCGAGCGTCGCAGTGGTTACGTCTGTTGCCCCTTCGGCCGCTTATTCGGGAATGGTTCGACGCTCGTTCGGCAGCCACCCCGGCCAAGTGGTCAGTGGGCAGTCGAGTCCAGTCCTCGGTGATATAGAGAGTCGGGCGATGTGTGGGTGTCTGTGTTGGTGAACGAGCGGAGTCGTCGTGGCGTGACGCAGAACAGAATGGCGACCTACCCCCCTCGTCGGCAGCTTCAGGGGCGAGAATCGAGAAAACCCCCGGAGATACCAGCATCCCATTGGCCGACGTCGGCGGGACAGCTCGACCAACCACAGCGGCTCTTGATAACGATGCCAAGCTCGGCGTTCCGCCTCCTCAAGACGTTGGATCCTATCGGGCCTCGAGGCTGCTGCTCTACTTCTAGTCCCTTCGGTTCTCTTCCACCCACCGCTCGGCACCTCAGCTACATACCTAGGCTATGTACTGCGAGGAGGCAACGCCGGCTGCTGATATGTACGCCGAGTTCGCTTCGCCTTCGCCTTCGCTGATGCTCCTGGTCTTCAGGAGCTAAGACCTTTTTTTCTCTTTTCCTTTTTTTCTGAGGAGCGAATCCGCTCTTTATTCTTATCCGAGAGAACCTGGGTGGGAATATAAAACCTGGGCCTTTATGCCGCTGTTGTGCCTCGGAGTATCCGCTCGGTGAAGTTTACTGACTGTTTTCAGTAGTGCAGAGAGGACGGAGTACACGTGGCTTTTTTTTTGTTGTGGAAATACTTTGGCGATTAGCATTCCGAATTTTTTATTTCTTGGAATGGTGGTAAGAAAATAGTAGAAAAAGACATAAAAAATTGAGTAAAAAATAAATGAGTTTGAAGTGTATGGAACATCGAGTTCATAATCAGGAGGAAAATATACACGATTTTTTTTGCTTCAGAAATACTTTGGCGATTAACATTCCGAATTTTTATTCCTCCTGAACGGTGGTAAAAAAATCGCGGAAAAGACACGAAAAAAATGGTATAGAAAAAAATTGAGTAAAAAATAAATAAGATTGAAGTTTATAGAACAGCGAGTTCGTGATCAGGAGGAAAAAGTACTTTTTTTTTTTTAGAAATATTTCGGCGGTAAGCATTCCAAATTTTTAATTCCTCCAGAACGATGCTAAGGAAATCGAGGAAAAAGGCTCCAAGAAAATTGAGTAAAAAATAAATAAGCTTGAAGTTTATAGAACAGCGAGTTCGTGATCAGGAGGAAAAAGTACACGTGTACCCGGAGTCGGTTTTGCTCGGAATATGCAGACTTCGAGGCACGAGGGCGGCGTGCAAGTGGCTAAGAGAAGTGGTACAATGTTAAGGTGCACGTAGGAGCTGCTGGCTGGCCTTAGGTACTACAATCCACTACCCCACGTAAGTGGCGCATAATGGAACAGTGCTCAGTTGACAAGATAAAGGGTGATGATAAGGGTCTCCCCTCTCTCTCTCT